>OY754311.1:52788527-53988527 GCA_963573325.1 Astragalus glycyphyllos | reverse complement strand
GCACATTTTCCAATGTGGTTTAGGTAACGTGTTTATGCCCTCCCACCAACTCCTGCCAACCAACACTTGAGGAACTTATCCGACGGTCCTCGAAGATGTGTTAGAGAATGGCACACATACATTGTCAATGGTTACAAATTTCACACCAATGAATGGACACAGGGCAGAGAAACAATCAATAGTGGAGTTTGCATGAAGGGTGTCACTGAAGGAGGTGAAGATGATTTTTATGGTGTTGTTCAACACATATACGAACTTGCGTACCCCCATCTAGATTTTAGTCAGAAGGTAGTGGTTTTTTATTGTAATTGGTTTGATCCGTCTTCTCGAGGAACAAGGGTGAATCAAAATTCAAATACAGTGGACATTAAAAAGAATAGTAGATATCGACTGTATGATCCGTTCGTCATTGCACAAAATGTGAGACACGTCTATTATGTCCCTTATCTATCAACAATGACTGATAGGCGTGGTTGGTGTGCCACAACTAAAACAAAATCAAGAGGTCGCATTGAGACAAATGATGACACAGTGGAAGATGTGCCATATCAAATGGATGAGATGTCTAATGTAAATGAAGTGATTCAAGTTGAACCCATTACTCGTTTATGTGATAGCCAAACACCGACGACGAAGTTGATGATGAAGAAGATGCTAATGAAGGTGCAGCAGACCACGTTGGTCCATCAATAATTCACTCCTCTGATGATGATGATTTTGAGAATGAATGAGATTTCAATTAGTTAATTTATTCATGTTTGTTTAGTATGGATATTTAATTATATGGATATGAATATTTGTGTTTATTTAATAATAATTAGTACTTAAATAGTAGTTTATCTTTTGGTGGTATTTAAATTAAACAAGTCTCCTTTTTTAAAATTTAAATGTATATTTCTAGATATATACAGTCATGGTACCTCACTCAGGATCCAGATCCGATCTGATGACACACATGTTCCTCCACCTGCCACGGATGCTGGCAGCACTCGTAGGAGGAAGACTTCTACTCGCCTTGGGCGTCGTCAGCAGCCCACTCGTATTGTTGTTACTGGTGGCAGATATTTGCCACCACTTGGGTCAGATGGAGCTTGTACTAGTGCACAGGAGCCAATGATTCCTGAAGGTACCGAGGGCTTAGCCTCAACACATGTTGATGCTGATGGGATACGCACATTTACCATTAACGAGGAGGTGGTGAGGTATACACCTGATGGTCGCATCATTTTGGAGACTGCTGGTGATTCGTGAGTATATTATTTATTAATTTATTTTTGTTGTCTTTTTATATAACTTTGGTGTAACAAAATTCATCTCTTTTAATACTGTACAGGTTTCTTCCTTCAAAGAAAAATGCAACCGCAGTCTCAAAAACAATTAAGGAGAATTTCAACAAAGGCTGGAAGAATTGGACGGCGGTGAAAAAAGATGAAGACGCAATTGCGAAGATGTTAAGATCTTTTTTAGTAAGTTTTAAATCTACAAAATAGTTTTTAATTATTTTGTTAACTTGATTAATTTGTTTTTATTAACAAACATAATTGTATATTTTTAAAATAGGAAAAATGTACATGGTTACCAGAGGAGCAAGAAGAAGTTGAGAGAGTGTTCCATTAGAGATGTTCTCATTAGTGCATTTATTAGAGATATTTTGAGTTGTTTTTAGAGTAATTATTATTGATTAAATAAATAACTGACTTAAATTACTCTACATTTGCAGGAAGGTAGAAAAAGAAAGTGGGATGAAATTAGAAGAAATGTTAGAATAAAAGAAAGCAAGCGCAAGCCCAAGCCCATTAATGCAAGAAGGCCCACAGTAATAAAAAGAAGATCCTCTTGGAGATTTCAATTAAAAGTGATGCACATGTGACTTGGAGAGAAAGAAAGAGGCATGGAGTGGAGAGCAAGCAACACATATTTAGAAAGGATCTAAATCCTAATATTTAGGGATTGGCATATCTTGCAATTAAAAGTGGAAGCAATCTTGACTTGATCCTTTGCTTGGAGAGAAAGAAAATGAACTAATATAAAAGGAGAGCTTCACTTGTGAAAGGGGGCTAGACACCATAGCACAAACAAAACCACTCACGCTGACGACAACAGATTGGAGAGTAGCAAAAGGAGTTTTGGGTACCTGTTCTTGATACCGTGAGAGAGCTTTGGAGTAAAAGAAGGAGATTGAAGACAAAGATCAAGATTTTCTCTATTTTACGGGTTATTCTTTATCTTTGTATTTCATGAACTTTATTTCTATTTTATTGTTCTTGACTATTATGGATACCTAAATCCTCTTCTAGGGTCTTAGGTGAAACTTGCTTGTTTAGAGACCTTTTATGTTTTAATTTTACTTTGAATTCCTAGTTTTATTTCAATTAATATTGTCCTATTGTTTTTATCACATAATTAGGATTGGCTACCCTTTTCATGTTTATAATCAATTAGTTGATCAGCGACCGTACGGCAATTAGTTGGTGGACCTATAGGATAATTGGGGCTATAATTAATGAATGACCAAACTTTAATGTAGTCTTCCAATCATTCAACCTTTTTGTACTTTATGCTTTTCTTAAATTTAAATTCTAGCATGACCAAACTAGGGTTAATTTAGGAAAAAGAATATTAATCGCGAATGACCAAACGGATTAATAGCTTTAGTAAAGGGATTGGTAATTAAGTAAAATAAGGGAATTCAGATAGAATTAGACATAGGGTAATCGAAGCTTGCAAGTGAAACCGCGACCCTAGACCTCTCTCCACTAATTAAATCTTTACTTTTAATTCTTGTCAATTATTTCTTTTTATTTAGTTCTATAACCTTCAAATTATTTAGTTGTCTAAACAATAAATAATCTCGACTAGTTTGGTACTTGTTAATTAATCCCTGTGGAGACGATAATCTTTTATACTACTTCTGCGAGAGAGTACACTTGCTCTAAGTGTGTTTTTAACGCAACAAGTTTTTGGCGCCGTTGCCGGGGATTAATTCGCAATATTAAAAGAAAAAAGATTTTTATTGCTTTAGACTTTTTTTTATGCTTTAGTTTTGTTTTTTTTATCTTATTGAAAAAATACAAAAAAAAAAAGTTATCAATTCTTTTCCAAGAAACCACTGCAGTTCACCCTGTTTTGCAGAGAAAAGTTGAAATCATGGTTAAGACTCTTGGAGATTATATTAGAGAGGCAGAGGCGAAAAGGAATTTAGAGAAGTCGTCTTGGTATATGCCTCAATGTCAAATCCCATTTTCTCCTCCTCCTTATGAGCCTTATTCAAACTATTGGGATGACTATAAGCCACCTCCTTATTCCTCCAACTGGGATAATTATAAGCAACTACAAGTGCAGAGGAAAGAGGAAGAATATGATATCGATGAGATCTTGGTCAAATTTATGGAGCAAACAAATGAAAGGTTTGACCGCATGGAGGACCAACTGGCAAGTATCATTGCTTTATTATCTCAAGAGGCCCAAGAAACTCCTGATTCACAAACAGAGCAATTCAAAGATAATATTCTTAGTAGTGATGAAAAGTTCTCCATGGAATATAATCTAGAGGAAGAAGCTCTCAAGAAAGATGAAGAGACTCCTACTGAGGGGGGTCAAATTGAGACAACAGATTCCACTGATGAGAGCGGTTGTGAGGAGAATGAGAAAGATCAACTGGTTCATGAGTTGGAGAAAGAGGAGAAACCCCAAATTTTTGGGCAAATTGTTTTAACTATTGGTGATGCTGTGATTGAGGTTTATAAGGGAATGTAACTTTAAGGAGTGGTAAAGAAGATGATGTTATTAAAGCTTTAAATTCCAATGAATTTTTCTCTTATTTAACTTCTCCTTATTGTGATGATGTGGTTGAAAATAATATTTTTAGTGATTTAAAGATGCAGGATCTTTTGGAAAAAATTATTATTTTGCAGGATCCTACCATAGCAGTCGGTGGAGATACAATAAAAACTTCCTTTGAAGCTCGTCCACCACGTGGAAAAAGAAAGAACAATGTCAACCACATGGTTAGAAAACTAAGAAGGTGCATTGCGTTAGATCTAAAATTTGCTCTTCGAGAGCCACCTGATTAAGCACCAACTATCGTCAGGCTCATGACGTTAAACAAGCGCTTCGCAGGAGGCAACCTGTATTTTATTTTCAGTTATTTTTATTTTGCTTTTGTTTTGTTTTGTTTTTAGGAATAAGCTCCAACTACAAGCTCTCTCAGGGAAGTCTCTCTTACTCTCTCTATTTATTTATTTTTGTTTCTACTTGATCATTTTGCATTGAGGACCATGCTTCATGCTAGTGTGGGGGAGGATAGTTTATTTTGTCACTTAATCTCTATTAATGCACATACCCACCATATATGTTGATAGCATTTTTTCTGGCTTGTTTTGAATGACTTATGCTTCAAATTGAAAAAAAAAATAGAGATTTTTGCCTTTAGGGGATCCCATAATTAATTTACTTGACAGACTTGTGCTTAATTGTAACTGTGAGCATGTCCTTAGGAAGCTGATAATTAGCATTTGTCCCTCTTAAATTCTTTTTGTGAACTAGCTTCTAAATGTGACATCTGAGCCTTCATAAGGGGATTGATACTAAATCATAAATTTTTACCCCTTTTTCTTTCTATGAGAGTGTTTCTCAATTTGCTACATTCTAGAATTTGTCTTTTGACCGTTTCAAGGTAAAAATTGATTTGCATCATGTAAAAAGATTTGGGGATTTAGGATTTTTCTGGCCTCAGAGTTATTTGTTGAAATTATCCATTAGTTGCCCCCTTTGAGCCTATTTGTTATATTTTTTCTTTGGTACCCAGATATAATTTTTTCTTTTTTCTTTGTGGTAACCATTTGAAATTGAATGTGAAGCAACTATTGAAAATTACAATTTCGTCCTATATTTTACTTGTCTATATTATCAGGACTGAAATTTCGTGCTATACTTTAGTTATCTATCTTGTCAGGATGAAGAGGAAAAAAAATGGAGTGAATCATGTGCTTACAAAAATATTTTTACCCAAAGGAAACAAAATAGGAGTTTTCATGTACTTACCTTTTCCTCCTACAAAAAAAAAATACAAGAAGGAGGAAAAGGCACATCAAAAGAATGAAAGAGCCAAAGGGCAAATCAAAAGAATGAAAGAGTCAAAGGGCAAATCAAAAGAATGAAAAAAAGAGTCTACTTAAGAAAAAAAAAAAGCAAATCAAAAAGGGTTGACTCAATAGAAAAAGAAGAATGAAGAATGAAGAATGAAAGTGAAATTATTTTGGAGTTTGGACAAAAATTGTAAAATAGATAGGAGCTTCATATTTGGTTTCAAAGGTTACTATTTGCTTCTTGTTTTTAGCCCTTTGATTATCCCTTTCTTCTTGTTTCCTACCTTGCATGATTTCACCCTTGGCCCCATTACAACCCATGAAACCCCATCTTTTGCATGCATGTGAACTATTTAGTGGAGATTTGGTCAAATTACAAGCTTATGGTAATGTGCATTTTGTGGAAACTTGAGTGTGTATGTCCCCTAGTCCCTAAACACTTAGAGAAATTGTGAGCGAGTGCCCTTGTTCACATAAATGTATTCTTCAGCGACATGAGCCTCTAATTGGGCAACCTCTTGACACCTCATATGTGCTATATTATCTAGTGTCTGTCATTGTACTTCTAATTTTGAGTCCCTTATTTGGCTGTCTCTATTACTTATTTGAAAATTTTATTGAGCTAGGAAATTTGCTTGAGGACAAGCAAAAGTTAAGTGTGGGGGAGTTGATAAACTCTAATTTAGTGCATTTATTAGAGATATTTTGAGTTGTTTTTAGAGTAATTATTACTGATTAAATAAATAACTGACTTAAATTACTCTATATTTGCAGGAAGGTAGAAAAAGAAAGTGGGCTGAAATTAGAAGAAATGTTAGAATAAAAGAAAGCAAGCGCAAGCCCAAGCCCATTAATGCAAGAAGGCCCACAGTAATAAAAAGAAGATCCTCTTGGAGATTTCAATTAAAAGTGATGCACATGTGACTTGGAGAGAAAGAAAGAGGCATGGAGTGGAGAGCAAGCAACACATATTTAGGAAGGATCTAAATCCTAATATTTAGGGATTGGCATATCTTGCAATTGAAAGTGGAAGCAATCTTGACTTGATCCTTTGCTTGGAGAGAAAGAAAATGAACTAATATAAAAGGAGAGCTTCACTTGTGAAAGGGGGCTAGACACCATAACACAAACAAAACCACTCACGCTAACAACAACAGATTGGAGAGTAGCAAAAGGAGTTTTGGGTACCTGTTCTTGATACCGTGAGAGAGCTTTGGAGTAAAAGAAGGAGATTGAAGACAAAGATCAAGATTTTCTCTATTTTACGGGTTATTCTTTATCTTTGTCTATTTTACGGGTTATTCTTTATCTTTGTATTTCATGAACTTTATTTCTATTTTATTGTTCTTGACTATTATGGATACCTAAATCCTCTTCTAGGGTCTTAGGTGAATCTTGCTTGTTTAGAGACCTTTTATGTTTTAATTTTACTTTGAATTCCTAGTTTTATTTCAATTAATATTGTCCTATTGTTTTTATCACATAATTAGGATTAGCTACCCTTTTCATGTTTATAATCAATTAGTTGATCAGCGACCGTACGGCAATTAGTTGGTGGACCTATATGATAATTGGGGCTATAATTAATGAATGACCAAACTTTAATTTAGTCTTCCAATCATTCAACCTTTTTGTACTTTATGCTTTTCATAAATTTAAATTCTAGCATGACCAAACTAGGGTTAATTTAGGAAAAAGAATATTAATCGCGAATGACCAAACGGATTAATAGCTTTAGTAAAGGGATTGGTAATTAAATAAAATAAGGGAATTCAGATAGAATTAGACATAGGGTAATCGAAGCTTGCAAGTGAAACCGCGACCCTAGACCTCTCTCCACTAATTAAATCTTTACTTTTAATTCTTGTCAATTATTTCTTTTTATTTAGTTCTATAACCTTCAAATTATTTGTTTGTCTAAACAATAAATAATCTTTTATACTACTTCTGCGAGAGAGTACACTTGCTCTAAGTGTGTTTTTAACGCAACAGATGTTCTCATGGCTATTCTGAATTACTAAGGGATGCACGGTTAAGTAATGAGAAGCCGCCTTATATGGGAGATTCAAGTTGGGATCAGCTGAGAGAGTATTGGGCGACACCAGAATTTAAAGCTTATTGTGAGAAATCCAAGAAAAATAGGGCTTCTGAAAAAGGTGGTTGCACACACAGGTGGAAGTGTAAATCTTGCAACCCATCATAGGCGTTTGGTAAATTTCTTACTTTATTACTTGATTAATTAATTATTATTTAACAAATCATTTTCATGTGTATTAATTAATAACACTATCTATATAGGAAGCGATGCATCAAAGGCCAATTACTTTGCCTGAGTTGCATTGCTACCTTCATGTACGGGAGGACACTGGTGAGTTTATTACCGATCAGGCGAGGATGATTCAGGTAAAACTAATTTTACAATTATATATATTTATGTTTATTATTTGTATTTATCTTTATATTGTTTATATATATATTATCATTATTTTATTAATAGTTATTCATTTCTTGGTTGTGTTATTTTTTCAGGAGAACTTCGAGGCGGGGTTTGCTGAGTACCGTGAGACTCAGGAGCTGAGTAGTGGGAGGATAGAAATCGATCCTGTGGAGGAGGCTAGAGCGGCTCGTGATATTTGGGAGAGAGCAGTTGGTCCACGAAAGAGTAATCGTCTGGTACGATCTGGTGGTATTGGACCGACTGCTTTCAGAACAAGCGTTATTCCGAGTTTGTCAAGTTCTGGATCAGGGAGTACTGGCCGCTCATATGTTCCTAATACTTGTGATTTGAATGTTGTTACTGCATTGACCCAGCAATTGAGCGAGGCCCATCGTGAGTTTGCTGAGCGGCAGGAGCAAAATGAACGAGAAGTGCAGGTGCTTCGGGAGCGAACTAGGTTAGCTGAGGCGCGCATGGAGGAGCAGGCTAAGCTAAATGAGGAGCTCTATAATCAATTGTTAAGTCAGCTATCTCAGCAGCACTCGAGGCCATCGTCATCACATATGCCATTCTACCCGCCACAGCAGCATTTGGGCGGTGTATTTCAGCCATGGTCTCAGTACCCCCAGCAGTATCCACAGCCCCAACAATATCCACCCCAGTAGGTTCAGCACCGCCAGCAGCAACCATACCAGCTGTATCCACCCCAGCAAGTTCAGCACTCCCAGCAGCCCTTCACCTCAAATATCGATCTGAATATCGATGTGATTAGTGCTTTTCTTGCATCAGATGACACCACAGGTGGCAGCTATTATCATAGCGATGATTTAGACCAGCTCCCACCCTAGCCCCCACCCCAATAGCTTTAGATTGTGTTATTTTCTTGTTTGGATATTTAAGTTTTAATTTGTATTGATTATGAAAATTTGAGTACTTTGTTGGGATCTTTAAGTTTTCACTTGTTTGGATATATAAGTTGTCAATTAAATTATATCATTTTCATACCGGTTATTGATTTTGATTCGTATATTTAATTTATTATTTTTTAATTTAATTTAATTATTAATTTTTATTTTACAATCAAAATAAATTTTCATTATATTTTTTATTTAATGTAATACATTTTAATAAAAAGTTTTATTCATAACTTTTTTAAAAAAATATTATTAAATAAAAAATATTTATTAATAAATATTTTATTAAAAAGTATTAATTTTGCGACTGATTTGATTTTTTTTAAAAAAATTCCGCCGGATTTGAATATTTTTTTTTAAAAAAAGTTCCGGCAGATAATTGTGCATTTTCGGTGGATTTGAATTTTAAAAAAAAAACTTTCCGACGGATAATTGTGCATTTCCGGCGAATTCGGTTTTTTTTTTTTAAAAAAATCTGGCGAATTTTGAATTTTTTCGGTGGCTGCATTTCCGGCGGATTCGTTTTTTTTTCGGCGATATTTTCGCTGGATTTTACGGGGAAATATAATGCGCCGGAAATTACCGGCGGAAAATCTGCCAGAAAGCGTTTGTTACCAGCTTTCTACCGGCGCCAAAAATCCGCCGAAAAGTCCAAATTTTCGGCGGATTTGGGTCATTTCTGGCGGATTTTAGCCGCCGAAGAAACCTATTTTTCTTGTAGTGTGAATAGAGATTATCCATTTGAATCTGATGAAGATTTCAGTATTGCATAAGATAACGTTCCATCGTGGTTGTTCTTGGATTTTGAGGATGGACACGTTTCAGGTTCTCTACCATAACAAGAATCAAACCTTTCCAAAAATATGATGCTGCCCGCCTTCTAATGGATGCTGCTTCTTTCTCATCAGCGGGCTCATGCCCATCGCGTATGTATCCGAGGATCGGAATTATCCAATTTTGACTGGCTTCCACCGTGAGGACCGAGGTTGATGAACCATTATCAACAAGGTTGCTTGGACTAGACAAGGTTTCTTGAAGAACACTCCTGTGATTCCCTGGTGCCCTAGTACTTGCCAATTTGGATAGTATGTCTGCTCTGATATTCTCTCCCTTGGGTACATGTTTCACTTCTGCCTTCTTGAATAGTCGTAAGAGTTCACGCACTCTAGCTAGATACTTCTGTAGCACCAGGTCGTAGGCGCCATACGCTGCATTAATCTTGGAGACCATTAAAAGTGAATCTGTGTGAAGTTCAACTTGGGTAGCTCCGAAGTCCTTGGCCAATTGTAGGCCAGCTATGCAAGCTTCATATTCTGCTTGATTATTTGACGTGGGGAACGAGAATGAGAGAGATACTTCTACCATTAGTCCTTTAGAGTTTTCAAGTATCAGGCCCGCTCCACTTCATTTGCTGTTTGAGGATCCATTCACGTGGAGGATCCATGACGTTTCCACATTATCTTCATGAGATGTTGTCATTTCGGCGACAAAGTCTGCTAACACCTGAGCCTTCATGGCTGGTCTCGTCTCATATTTGACACCACTACCTGATGTGCTACGAAGTATGGCCTGAGGCGCCGGGCTTCAATTACCAGGGCCAAAGAGACCTTTTCCACCTTCTGGTATCTCAACTCGGGCCCTTGTAATGCCTTACTTACAAAATACACCGGCCTCTGTCTAGTGTCGGTCTCTCTGACGAGTACTGCACTTAGCGCTTCGTCGGCCACAGCGAGGTACAAAACAGGGTCTCTCCAACCTCCGGTCGGGTTAGGATAGGTGTTTCGGAGAGAATTCTTTTTAAAAGACTTAGCGCCTGCTCCTGCTCGGCGGTCCATTCGAAGACCCTATCTTTCTTTAAAAGCTTAAACAGCGGTAGAGATTTGAGAGCTGCCTGTGAAATGAAATGGGACAGCGCTGCAATCATGCCTGTGAGTTTTTGAATTTCTGTCTTTGTGGTTGGTGAAGTCATTTCGGTCACAGCCCTGCACTTGTCAGGGTTGGCCTCAATACCTCTCTCAGTGAGATAGAAACCGAGGAATTTGCCTGCTCGAACCCCAAATGTACACTTTTCTGGGTTCAATCGCATATTGTTCTTTCGAATTTCTGAGAACACTTCATTTATGTCTTTAAGATGATCTGGGTCATTCTTACTTTTTACTATCACATCGTCGAGATATACTTCGATTACTCGGCCGATTTGATTTTTAAACACTTTGTTCATCATTCTTTGATAAGTTTCCCCGGCATTCTTAAGCCCAGAAGGCATTACGCGGTAGCAATAATTTCCTTGCTCCGTCATTAACGCTGTTTTCTCTTGATCAGGTGGGTACATCGGGATCTGGTTATATCCTGAGTATGCGTCCATAAAAGATAATAAACGAAAACTTGAGGCACTATCAACTAATTTGTCTACACGGGGAACGGGGTAGGCGTCCTTTTGACATGCCTTATTAAGATCAGTATAATCAACACACATCCTCCATTTTCCATTAGATTTCTTAACAAGGACTACATTGGACAACCAAGTGGTGTACTTAATTTATTTTACAAAGTTTGCCTCTATAAGGTCTTTGACAGCCCTAGCAGCAGTTTCAGCCTTCTCTCCCCTTTGGACTCTTCTTTTCTGAGCCACCCACTTTGTGTTGGGATTAACAGCAAGGTGGTGGCAAGCTACCTCGGGTGGTATTCCTAGCATGTCAGCTGAGGACCAGGCAAACAGATCAGCGTTCACCTTCAAGTATTTAATGAGTTGCTCTTTGACATCCTTAGGGAGGTCAGAGCCTATCTTGACAGTCTTAGCAGGGTCTTCCCCCAATTGGATGGAGATGAATTCCCCATCTGGCTCAGGTCTCTTCATGCGCTTTTTGAGCTCCTTAGCGAGGGAGGAATCCTCCTCCTCTTCCTCGCTGTCAAGATCACATCCAAATCCGCCAAGTTCACCTCAGCCTCTTTCCCTGACTTCTTGATTGGGTTTTTCACTTTAGCAATTTCATTTTCATCCTTATAGCTCATGAAGAAACATATCCGCGCTGCGCCTAAGTCAGCTTTAAGGGTCACGACCTTGTTTTCCAAACTGTAGAACTTCATCTTTAGGTGGACCGTTGATGTTACCGCCTCCAGTCTGCCTAACGTCGGCCTCTCGATAATGCATTGGTAAACAGATTTGCACGGGAGGACTAGGAAGGCTGTCTTCACAGTTCTGAATAGCGGCTGCTCGCCATCGGGGGTCTCCATAGGTGACCATCAGCTCTGAATGCCCAAGTGGCTTGGTTTTTGCTCCATTGAATCCTGTGAGGTCGTTTCCACTGTAAGGAGTCATATCTTTGGGGGAGATATTCAGGACTTGCAGCAAATCTTCAAAAATAATGTCCACCGAGTTCCCCTGGTCAACCAGGATTCTCTTCACTTCAATATTTTTCATGATCGCCGAAATCAGCAATGGAATGTGTTTGTTTGGTCTCCCATCCAGCAAATCCTTATCATCAAAGGATATGGGTGGTCTAGCTGGTCCTTCCCTGATGGTTGATGTTGATGCCACATTCATAATTTCCTTCCAAGTTCTCTTCATTGACTTGTTTGATCCCCAATGGTCAAGGGGGTTGGTCCCGTGAATGACCATAGCCACAGGCCTTCCTTTTGCTTTCCGAGTGTCCTCTCGCTCTGAGGATTCGGTGTCGTTATCCCTGACAGCTTTGACCACCTCACTAGCTATAGCCTTTCCCTTTCGAGGGGACTTGGATCTTCGCTCCGGTGAACAGGGCCTCTTGCCCGAGTCAGTGGGCTCTCCATCTTTTTTCACATATTGCAAGATTTACCCTTCCGAATCATCTCCTCAATGTCGTCTTTCAGGGCTCGACAACCATTGGTATCGTGGCCTCCACTTCGATGCTATCGACACCACTTCCTTGAAGGATTTTGGCCTCCCTACAACACTAAAGGCTCTGGCCTCTTAACATTTTTAAACTCAGCATTGGCACATTCTGCCAGGATTTTGGCCCGAGATTGGTTGAGCAGAGTGTGCTCGGCGAACCGTCGTGGTCTTGCCTCACGACGTTCTCCTCCTAAGTCCTTTCGCTGCCGAGTTTCTCTGGTATCACCCTTATCATCACCATCTTTGGCTGCCTCGTGGTAAGCCATCTTGTTCTCTTCATAATCCATGTACTTTTGAGACTTCTGGAGAAATTCTGCCAAGTCCCTTGGCTTGTTGATTCCCACATCAATTTCGAAAAGACTTCCTTGCCTGAGGCCGTCTTTCATCCAAAACAGCCATTGCTTATCTTCCAAGTTCCGAACACATGAAGCTTCCTTATTGAAACGCTCAATGTACTCTCTATGTGTTTCACCTTCCCACTGCCTAACAGCCCTCAGCACTTCTTCAGATTTTGGCTTCAGTCGGGAGGCGGTGAAACGAGCCGTGAATAGTCTTGCCAGTTGCCCCCATAAAGAAATGGAGTTTGGTTTCAGCTCTTGGAACCACTCTAATGCGGTGTCCTCGAGGGTGAGAGGGAAGATCTTACGATGAACAGGCTCTCGAGCGCCTCTATAGTGCATCATGAGTGAGAAGTGAGCCAAGTGCCGGTCTGGATCTCTAGTCCATCGTACAGAAGATGAACAAACTTTCATTCCAATTCTTTCGTCATATAGATTCATTATACTGAAATGTTATCCTAGTCGTTCTTAGGTAGCTGTTGATTAGTTTAGGCATGAATTTCTAGACCCGAACTAGTAAGTAACCCACGCCCTTTTGGCTTGCAAATATTCTGCGATGGACTATAGCAACGAAAAAGTTACGGTGATGATTATTTTTTATGGGTATAAAATTTCTACTGAAAAAATTTATTGCTAAATCAGATTTTTTTAACATAAAATAATTCTTTAGCAATCGGAGTGGCGGCAACGACGAGTACAGCACGGCGGCAGCGCCGCCAAGTCGATAGGAAATCCTCTCCGTTTCACCTCTCTCACAGGATGCCGCCACACCGGGGAATATCCTTCATTTTTGTTTCATCGTTTCTCCATGTTGTTCCTCTTTTTTTGTCTATGGGGTTGTTTATGTATTGCTTCCGTTTTTTATTTTCATGATGATTTTATTGGTTAGTTGTTTATGACAATTTTCTGATTCACTACATGTTTTTTCAATAGAGATGTTGCAGTGATGATAATGTCTCTGTGTGGTGATCTGTGAAACAAAAAAGTGTCTTGTGTGGTTGATAAACGAAGAAGATGAAGAGATATGGAAGGGAACCAGAATATACTAAAAGGAAGGTAAATGGAGTATAAAAAAATTGTATATGGTTTGATCGTGACCGTTGTTTCTCATTAAATAAAACAGAGGGACCAGATTATTCCACTTTATTTCCTCCTGTCATTAACCCACGAGAGAGGATATGCTCCCACATCCTTCCAACCACACAACTACTCACACTATTACACATTTATAATTTTCTCTCCAGCACGTTCTCACTCTCGAGCATGTTCTTTTTTTTTCTCTTCCTCCCTTAAATGACTAATTATAAGTTGTGTAATTTATTTATTTAAATATATTAAAGGTTTTTATTTTTATCTATCTATCTATCTATCTATCTATCTATCTATGTAAAGCAAACCCCTATGGAGCCTCCACAATTTTTCTCATGAATTTAAATTTATTAAATAATAAACTCCAGAAAAAAAATCATGCTTTTCAAAGAGTTATTATCCACTATATTTTTAATATCAAATTATCTAACTCCTAATCAATTTAGGGATCAAAATCATTATTTATCCCACACTAAATGAATTTAATATTTATCCCTTATTGATTACTCTTATTTTATTAATATTGATTAATTGAGAAAAGAAAAACAGCTGTAATTTGTCTTCTATAGTACTATTTACCTATATTTTTTATTCAAATATTATATGTATATATAATTCTTATAATTTTAATTTCTTTTAATATTTACCCCTTATTGATTACTCTTATTAGATTAGTTGATGTTTTAATTTTAGTTTCCTTTTGCTCTCTCTAAATACAAATTATAAAAAATTCATGACTTAGAATTTTTCAATTACCTTTTTTAATTAATTTCACCCTTAAAATATGTGTTTGAAATTATATATTTTTTTAAAAATAAATAAATTATATTATGATTAAAATTCATAAAAATACAAATTAGTAGAATAGATATATTTACCAATTATAATAGTTTAGATGAATTCAAAAGATTACAATACACATGTAATTCCCTTTTTAATCAAAATTAATATAAGTTATTTTTGAAATAAGAAATAATTAACTGACCTTTAAAATTCCTATTGATGTAACAATTATGCATTGAAAGGGAGGAGTTTCACATTCATATGAATTATTTCTTTAATTGACAATAAACTCATGAGTTAATAGAATAAGAGTGAAAGAGGTAGAGTTTTTGTCATTAATTAATAGGAAGATGTCTCTATTTAAAGGAGACAATTTTGGATGGTGAGGGGACAGATTTTGACAAAAAAATTACAATGAAAAACAAGGAGAAAAAGAAACGAGTGAATTTCCGAGAAGAGGTAGAATTCACAAAAAGGTAAAGAGTTTCATGTTCTTGATAGTTTTGAAGTAGTCAAAGCAGCAGAAATATACACACAACGGTCGCAACAATTTTTTGTAAAGTTATAAGCATCGCTAATTCATGTGCATTTTAATATTGTTCTTTAGAAAAAAGTTTAGTCTTAATAGTTTCAGTTAAATTGTATGATGTGCTAAGTCTAAATGAATTGCTTATGTTCCTTGGATGTTTATCAATTTCCCGAGAAGAGATAGAATGCATAAAATGAAACTACCTGAATAGGTCTAAAGGAAAATGTTATGTTCCTTGGATATTTTTTATACTCTTAATAGATAGGACCTTTCTTTGTCTTTAAATCGAGTGCACGAAGGACATAACTTTTGGTGTCACTTCTAGGTAGAAGACTACCTTAGGGGTCACTTATAGGACGCTCCTCCTCTATATCACAAAAACGAAAAAAAAAACAATTAAAAACATCATTTTTTCAACTATTATCATATTTATGTAAGTTACAAAACTCACTCAAATAAAAAGTATGTGTTAGTTAATCTCAATACACTATAGTACATTATGATGCATTTTTTAGGTAAATGGTTCTTTAATATCTTTCTTTACGAATCCACACCTAAGATCGCTAAGCAAAAGTAAGAAATAATGTTTGAGGTTAAAACAACAGATAAAGCTTGATATTTATATGTTGCAATTGTTTACATATATTACCTATTTATTATTTACTTAACTTTTTTAGATTACAAGTTTATAAAAAAAATCCGATGACTTTCTACTTTCTGTGATTTAGGTTTTTTCATGCACAATAATTAACTTATTTTATTAAAATTCATCCAAACTTAATCTAATAACAATATTTAGAGGATATAACTCAAATTTGGAAGAATATAAGAAAAATTGGATAACATTATAAAAGAAAAACAAATGTGAGAGCAATTTTGCTTATGCAACTCTTTTTTAAACATATTTTGTCAAGATAGTATGCTCATTTACTTAATATAAATATCTAATTTAATTCTAATATTTTAAGATAGGTGTAAATTCTTATCAGCTTCATCTTTCAAATTCTACATGTTAAACCATCATTTTTGTTTCTAAAAAAAAATATTATTATTTTATTGACACAATGTTGATTTAGACTATAGCTATATCAAAATATATTGGTATTATTTATATTCAAATACTATCACTATGATTTTATCTTCAATTTGTTTTTCTTATTATTATAAAAAATAAAAAGATAAAGAATATATTTTTTGATTATTTTATTATTATAAATTTAAAGTAAATTAAATTTATTTAAATCCAGTTTTATTTTGAACATAATTTTCAGTTTTAGTTCCAGTTTATCACTTAATAATTAGTGATAAAAATCAATGAAATAAAATAATAAAGATAAGTGAATAATTGTTTTCTATGATATAAGTTTTGCCATACTCATCTGTCTCTATAATTAAAATTGATGCCGATAAATTCATCATATTAAGTAGAATTACATTTCTTATTACTATATATAATGATGTTTATTAAAATTTTATTTTCAACATTTGTGCTCATAAATATTATTTATATTAAAAAATACATACACTCTATAAAATGATGCTTAAAATAAATAATTTTTGAATATAAAAGTACCAGAATATGCTTATAGAATACTATATTTTAACTGTAAAAAAAAAAAGAATACTATATTTTAAAATACATAATTGATATAAGTTTTTGTATAAAAATCCCTAAATTTTTTAAAAATATATTATAACAATCTGTGCAACGCACGGGTATTCTCCTAGTTTTATTTATAGCGTGATGTGTTTATAATTTTTTGTGACCAAAGATTCTAGATACGCCACTACCGATGTTCTCTTTCTCTCCTATGATATTGATCTATAGCCATCTCATCCCATGATTCTTAACAATGTTTAAATAATTTGACGGGGATTCAGAAAATATTTATAAAGATATCCAACTATTTATATATTTTTGTATACATAGAACTAAGAATGTGATCTGTACCTAGCAGTGTTGTGCGGACTGCGTCGGTGGTCTCTTGCGGTATGACTTGATATCAACGAGCGCCCGGGAGGGGGACCTGCGAAGCCACTCCGACGACCAAGTTAGTATTGAGAGTAGGAGAGTGATTTAGCAAGGAATGAGAGTGTACCTAATTATGGCAATGTGAAGCAGTATTTATTTGAAAGCGTGCCCGTTGTGAATCGTTGGATCGAATGAATTGATCTGAGTCCTTCAATCATGAGATTCACATTGGGCTTGCAAATTGTGGATATGGACCAAGTTGATTGGGCCAATCCAAATCAATTGTTGAATGGGCCTCGTGGCCCAGTCTAGAACAATTGCCCCCCAAGCCGAGATTATTTCGTAGGATGGTCTTGGCTTAAAGCTTTTAGTTCGTCCGTTTGGTGTATCGCGATACTCGTTCTGTTCGATCGCATTGAAAAATTCCCTCAGCCGCGACAGCATATCTAGATTTTTATTCTCGGAGGGTAGTAAAACAAAATTAATTTTTTAACTTCCCACCTTTTTCACCCACTATAAATAGATGGAGTGGCTCCTTACTTTGGACCACATCCTAAAAAGACTTTGAGTAAAATTTTGAGAGTGGGTGGAGATAAGATTTTGGAAGAGTGGATAAGATTTGGGACCACACAAGATTTCCTTTGAAGCTCATCCTCCTTTCTCCCTTTGTAAGTGTATCTTCCTTCATCCTCTTTTATCTCTTTTCAACATTGTATATTACCATTTAATGCTTCATGAGAATGTTAGCTCCTAGTGACAAAGGAATGCTGATGCCTCATGGCATTGGTTTTCCATCAAAGTCGTAAATGACAATAGAATGTTGGTGCCTCATGGCCTTGTGTTGATCAAAATTTTTTCTTGCATTGAAACCACACCCCAAACTTGCCTTGGAATGGAACCATAGAGGGGATAAACCTTGGACACCGGCGCACCCCCCACGCGTAAACTGGGAGGGTGCCGGTGTTGGAGTCCGTCGCGCGCGCGCACTTTTGGGCAAACCGGCAGGGTGCCGGGCTATGGCTCCCTTGCGCGCCCCCATGGCGCAAACCGGCAGGGTGCCGGGTTATGGAGCCCGCGCGCGCCCCCTGCAAACCGGCAGGGTGCCGGGTTTCTGCCTTGCATTCGCGCGCTCATGCGCCTCGCCCAAACCGGCAGGGTGCCGGGGTCTAGCACCCGTGCGCGCCTCCTGCAAACCGGCAGGGTGCCGGGGTTTAGCCATGCCTCTGCGCGCTTCAAGCGCCTTTCCATAAACCGGTAGTGTGCCGGGTTGGTGCTAGGCTTCGTGCGCTCGTGCGACGTCCTCTTTGTGCTTCGTGCGCGTGTCTTTGATACTTAGTTTGTTTCTCATATTGGGGCCTCGTGACTCTTTAGTAGTTCTAATTCTCATGAATTTCTTTCGCACCTTAATTTTTCAGGTTTTGCAGGGTATTTCGGGGAGTCGTCTTCTCATCGATATTTTTGCATTACTTGCTCGCCATACTTTGTCAAGGTAATTCCTCTTAACTCAGTTATTTTATCTTCTATGCCTTGTCCTTCGACCTCAAGAGGGGGGTTTTGATAACAAGTTATTTTCTGACATGGGACCACTTGTCTCGCCCCTTTCCTGCAGGTTCTGAGAGATAGGGAGAATCAAGTCGACCGCTCGTGTGAACGCGGCCTACCCTACTCCCACAATCGTAGTTCCTCGGTCGGAAACGACACCTTGTGTAGAAGGGGTAGTACCTGGCTATCCCGTTACTTCTTCCGACGATGAGGACATTGATGACGACCGTTGGTTCGAGTTGGAAATGGTGGAGGTTTATGGGATCAACTATGACTAGGTCGCTCGTAGTGTTTGGTCCACCAGGAGTTTCTATGTTCCAGGTAGGAGTTTACCTTCAAGTCTTTGCGAGGATGTGCTTGGGGACCACTGGCGGTTAGAGGCGGTCGGTCCGGATGACAGAGTTTGTTGTATTCCCTCGGGTAGAAAATTCATGATGTTTCACTCCGTTATTCACAAGATGAAGATTTCCCTATTCTTCACTTCATTCCAACTCTCCGTTTTGAAGCACCTCGGGAAAGCTCCGTCACATTGCATCCAAACTCATGGTGCTTTATCAAGTGCTTTGAGTTGGTGTTACGGGTCTTGAGACGTAGGCGTAGTTTAAAACTCTTCTTCGCCCTCTTTGAGGTGCAGCGGCGTCTAGAGATTTCAAATGGTGTCACGCGATCAGATTTCGTTTGCTTGAGGGGTCGTCGCACTTTGCCCTATTTTGAAATCTATGCGGAAAGTCAGCATGATTGGAAACATAGATATTTTTATGTTGTCCCAGTGAGCCAAGAAGCAGTTGATAGCATGAATCTTCTGGATGAGCAAGGGTCAATTGCTGGGGATAAGTTTCACCTTGGGTGGAGCGATTCTGATATTGAGTTTGCCTCTCAAAATTATCGAGTTAATCCATCTGAGTTGAACAGGGAGGATTCAGATACTTTAAATTTAATTCGAGATATTGCCGAGCGTCTTTCTGTGGTGTCAAAGAAGATAGTTTGTAGTGAGCTCACTAAGGCTCTGGACCTTCGTGATGCAGTTTGGCACTTAGGTTACTTGTTTTACTTATGTTCTTGAATTTCTACTTTCTTATTTCGTTTCTTGCCTTATTGACTTGTTTCTTTGTTCTTTTGCAGATAAGATGGCTGCTCCCCTCACATTTGACGAAGTTGCTGCCTTGGCTGGGAGGAGGAACCCTCAGGATTCAAATGGGGGAGGTCTCCCTATCCCCCCTTCATCTGCTGCTAGTCGCCCCTCAAGGGGTCTCGTTTGAGTTATGGTGCCCCCGGTCAGGCTGAGCTCTCTGGAGTTCCCAGGGTTCCTGTCGACGTTCGAGACAAGGAGGTTTGTATTGAAGGAGCTTCCAATACTCCCGAGGGTCGTGGCCATTCATCTAAGCGTAAGAAAAGTGTTGCCAGACGTTGCTCCCCTGTCGAGCGCCCTTCTCCTGATGGGCTTGCCCCTCCTCCTGACCGTCCTCTTGGACTTGACCCTGAGGTGGTCAACTTCTCTCATGCGGAGAGTGAGCGTTTTTGTGACAATCCTTGGGAGTTTGCCATCCGCATGGTTCAGCTTGGACAAGGAATGCACGCCAAATGGAAGGATGAAAGGGGAGGTAGCTCCAGTTCAGGTAGTCTTTACATGCTTATTTATTTACGATATCCTATTTGTTGGTCATATCGATTCTTGATCGCCTCTTATTGCAGGGGAACGGGATCGTTTGCTTGCTGAGAATCAGAGGCTTACCCGAGAGCTACAAGAGGTTATGGAGTCCGGTCATCGAGCACAAGAACTCGTGGGGCGCTATCAGCAGGAGAGGGATGAGGCTTTTTGTGATAGGGATGCATGCTTGCGGAAGATGGAAGATCTCCACGCTCAACTTGAAGGAGTTCATGCTGAATTGGAGGGTGTTAGGCAGTCAAAAGATGAAGCTGTGAAGAAAGTGGAACAGATTGCCGGTCAAGTGGTGGACTTCTCTCACCAAGCCTACGCTAAGGCATTGGGTCACGTTCAGTGCCTGTATCCAGAGGCTCAGTTGGATACCCAGTATCTCAGCTTTGATCTTGACACCTTGGATGGGCAAATTGTCAAGTACCACACTGGTGGGAGTGGCTTTGATGTTATCTACCCGTGATTTTTGTGCCTTCTAGTCTTTCAACAATGTGGTTTTCTTTTTGCCTCTTTATATTTGGTTATGTACTCTGACAATGGGCCCGGCCATCTCCGGTGTGACTATCTTATTTATATTTATGCATGCTAATCGTATATTTTCTTAGCTCGATTTTTCTCGAATTGCTTATCTTTTCTGCTCATTTCTTGTATAAACTTGTGTGAATCGAGGTTGATGCTTGATTGGTGTTTTGGATGGCATTGGACGCACGTCCTGCCTTGCTCATCCGAGTGCTCAACATTATGTTATCTCGTGATCATGTATACTCTGGGGACAGTTTATCAGAACCCGGTCTGATTCTAACTCGCCCATCAGAGGTTGCGACCCGTTCAAAGTCGCTTCGCGTGGCGAGTAAGTCTACTTGCGCCTTGGTTTATAGGATAGCGCAAACGATCGTAGCATCGATCTCATGCCGCCCCTTTTCACCGTCAGGCTTTTCGTTAGCTAGTCCCTTGCCTTCAAGATTGGGACTCGGTTTTTATCCTATAAATAACAATAAGTACTGCAAACACATTTCTATTTGTAAAAATAACATTTCATTCATCTGAGCAGTTTAACATTAATGGTCGAAGCCATTATATAGATTTCTTATTGTTCATACATTAAACTTCCTTAGTTTGTCAGTATTCCAAGTTCTAGGGATTGTTTCTTTATTCAAAGTTTCTAACTTGAACGCTCCTTTTTCGGTCTCTGCGATAATTCTGTAAGGTCCCTCCCAACTGGGGGCTAATTTTCCTTGGGATGCATTCTTCAAACCCACGTTCGCTCTTCGTAGGACTAGGTCATCGACCTCTAAGGTTCTTCTCACCACTTTGGTGTTATACCTCGTGGCCATCCGTTGTTTGATTACTGCTTCTTTCAATGCTGCTTGGTTTCTTACTTCATCAACGAAGTCCAACTCCTCTCGGAGCTTTTGTTCGTTTGCTTCCGGGGGATTTGGGTGTTTGGTCCTCCAAATTAGTTCTCCAATTTCGACAGGTATGACTGCCTCTATGCCGTAAGCCAACCGGAATGGCGACTCCGACGTAGATGAGTGTGGGGTGGTTCTATAAGCCCACAACACATAAGGTAGCTCTTCAGGCCAACACCCTTTTGCTTCGTCAAGTCTTCTTCGCAATCCTCGAAGGATGACCCTGTTTGCAGCCTCTGCTTGCTTGTTGGTTTGCGGTGCTCCACTGAGGTGAAGCGATTCTTGATATTAAGCTCCGTCATGAGTTGTCTGAACCCTTTGTCTGTGAATTGTGTGCCGTTGTCAGTGATGACCACTTCTGGTATGCTGAACCTAGTCATGATGTTCTTCTTGAAGAACTTAATGCAGTTTTTTGCTGTGATGCTGGCCAATGGCTCGGCTTCGATCCACTTGGTAAAGTAATCCACTACAACAATTAAGTATTTTACTTGTCCCGGGCCAGGGAGGAAGGGGCCCAAGAGGTCAATCCCCCACCAAGGAGCACTCAGGTACTTCAAATCGGAAGAACGGGCAATGTGCACATCAGCGTGCCTTTGACATTTGTCACATTTCTTGACGTAATTTTGCGAATCTTCATTCAAGGTAGGCCAGTAATAACCTGCTCTAAGTGCTTTTGCTGTCAAGGCTCGTCCTTCTTGGTGCTGCCCGCAGATTCCCTCGTGGAATTCCGCCAGGACATAGTCGGCTTTGGTTCCTTCGACACATTTTAATAGAGGCATGGAAAAACCTCTACGAAAAAGTGTTCCTTCAATAACTGAATATGATGCTGTCCGCCTTCTAACGGATGCTGCTTCTTTCTCATCAGCGGGCTCATGCCCATCGAGTATGTATCGGAGGATAGGAGTTATCCAATTTTGACTGGCTTCCACCGTGAGGACCGAGGTTGATGAACCATTATCAAGGAGGATGCTTGGACTAGACAAGGTTTCTTGAAGAACACTCCTGTGATTCCCCGGTGCCCTAGTACTTGCCAATTTGGATAGTATGTCTGCTCCGGTATTCTCTCCCCTGGGTACATGTTTCACTTCTGCCTTCTTGAATAGTCTTAAGAGTTCGCGCACTCTAGCTAGATACTTCTGTAGCACCGGGTCGTAGGCGCCATACGCTGCATTAATCTGGGAGACCACTAAAAGTGAATCTGTGTGAAGTTCAACTTGGGTAGCTCCGAAGTTCTTGGCCAATTGTAGGCCAGCTATGCAAGCTTCATATTCTGCTTGATTATTTGACGTGGGGAACGAGAATGAGAGAGATACTTCTACCATTAGTCCTTCAGAGTTTTCAAGTATCAGGCCCGCTCCACTTCCATTGCTGTTTGAGGATCCATCCACGTGGAGGATCCATGACGTTTCCACATTATCTTCATGAAATGGGACAGCGCTGCAATCATGCCTGTGAGTTTTTGAATTTCTGTCTTTGTGGTTGGTGAAGTCATTTCGGTCACAGCCTCGCACTTGTCAGGGTTGGCCTCAATACCTCTCTCAGTGAGATAGAAACCGAGGAATTTCCCTCCTCGAATCCCAAATGTACACTTTTCTGGGTTCAATCGCATATTGTTCTTTCGAATTTCTGAGAACACTTCATTTATGTCTTTAAGATGATCTGGGTCATTCTTACTTTTTACTATCACATCGTCGAGATATACTTCGACTACTCGGCCGATTTGATTTTTAAACACTTTGTTCATCATTCTTTGATAAGTTGCCCCGGCATTCTTAAGCCCAAAAGGCATTACGCGGTAGCAATAATTTCCTTGCTCCGTCATTAACGCTGTTTTCTCTTGATCAGGTGGGTACATCGGGATCTGGTTATATCCTGAGTATGCGTCCATAAAAGATAATAAACGAAAACCTGAGGTGCTATCAACTAATTTATCTACACGGGGAACGGGGAAGGCGTCCTTTCGACATGCCTTATTAAGATCATTATAATCAACACACATCCTCCATTTTCCATTAGATTTCTTAACAAGGACTACATTGGACAACCAAGTTGTGTACTTAATTTCTTTTACAAAGTTTGCCTCAATAAGGTCTTTGACAGCCCTAGCAGCAGCTTCAGCCTTCTCTCCCGTCTTGACTCTTCTTTTTTGAGCCACCCACTTTGTGTTGGGATTAATAGCAAGGTGGTGGCATGCTACCTCGGGTGGTATTCCCGGCGTGTTAGCTACCGACCAGGAAAACAGATCAGCGTTCTTCTTCAAGTATTTGATGAGTTGCTCTTTGACATCCTCAGGGAGGTCAGAGCCTATCTTGACAGTCTTAGCAAGGTCTTCCCCAATTGGATGGAGATGAATTCCCCATCTGGCTTAGGTCTCTTCATGCGCTTTTTGAGCTCCTTAGCGAGGGCGGAATCCTCCTCCTCTTCCTCGGTGTCAGGATCATATCTAGCATCCAAATCCGCCAACTTCACCTCAACCTCTTTCCCTGACTTCTTGATTGGGTTTTTCACTTTAGCAATTTCATTTTCATCCTTATAGCTCATGAAGAAACATCTCCGCGCTGTGCCTAAGTCAGATTGAAGGGTCACGACCTTGTTTTCCAAACTGTAGAACTTCATCTTTAGGTGGACCGTTGATGTTACTGCCTCTAGTCTGCCTAGCGTCGGCCTCCCGATAATGCATTGGTAAACAAATTTGCACGGGAGGACTAGGAAGGCCGTCTTCACAGTTCTGAATAGCGGCTGCTCGCCATCGGGGTCTCCATAGGTGACCATCAGCTCTAAATGCTCAAGTGGCTTGGTTTTTCCTCCATTGAATCTTGTGAGGTCCTTTCCACTGTAAGGAGTCATATCTTTGGGGGAGATATTCAGGACTTGCAGCAAATCTTCGAAAATAATGTCCACTGAGCTCCCCTGGTCAACCAAGATTCTCTTCACTTCAATATTTGCCATGATAGCCGAAATCAGCAATGGAATGTGTTTGTTTGGTCTC
The DNA here is from genome assembly GCA_963573325.1 of Astragalus glycyphyllos. Lineage (NCBI taxonomy): Eukaryota > Viridiplantae > Streptophyta > Magnoliopsida > Fabales > Fabaceae > Astragalus > Astragalus glycyphyllos. The sequence continues at coordinate 53,963,910 of OY754311.1, read as the reverse complement.
CCATCCAACAAGTCCTTATCATCAAAGGATATGGGTGGCCTCCACTTCGATGGTATCGACACCACTTCCTTGAAGGATTTTGGCCTTCCTTCAGCACTAAAGGCTCTGGCCTCTTAACATTTTTAAACTTAGCATTGGCACATTCTGCCAAGATTTTGGCCCGAGATTGGTTGAGCAGAGTGTGCTCGACGAACCGTCGTGGTCTTGCCTCACGTCGTCCTCCTCCTTAGTCTATTCTCTTCCGAGTTTCTCTGGTATCACCCATATCCTCAATATCTTTGGCTGCCTCATGGTAAGCCATCTTGTTCTCTTCATAATCCATGTACTTTTGAGACTTCTGGAGAAATTCTGCCAAGTCCCTTGGCTTGTTGATTCCCACATCAATTTCGAAAAGACTTCCTTGCCTGATGCCGTCTTTCATCCAAAACAGTCTTTGCTTATCTTCCATGTTCCGAACACATGAAGCTTCCTTATTGAAACGCTCAATGTACTCTCTATGTGTTTCACCTTCCCGCTGCCTAACAGCCCTCAGCACTTCTTCAGATTTTGGCTTCAGTCGGGAGGCGGTGAAACGAGCCGTGAATAGTCTTGCCAGTTGCCCCCATGAAGAAATGGAGTTTGGTTTCAGCTCTTGGAACCACTCTAATGCGGTGTCCTTGAGGGTGAGAGGGAAGATCTTACGATGAACAGGCTCTCGAGCGCCTCTATAGCGCATCATGAGTGAGAAGTGAGCCAAGTGCCGGTCTGGATCTCTGGTCCCATCGTACATCTTGAGTGTTGGGAGTTATTCCAAAGTCCTTGGAATCGGGCATTACTCCACCCTCCGAGTGAAGGTTCCTTCATCCGCAAACCTCCTTGAATTGCGAGGCGAGTCATCTTGGAAGTCAAAGTCTTGGTATCTGTGCTTGTCGGGAGATCTCCTCGATGGCGATCTTCTGCGACGACTCTTGTGAACCTTAGCCTTGCCCCTTGATCTGTCACGCGAATCAGAGGAGTCACGTGAAGACACTTTGGAGTGGGTGTCATCAGGCTGATAAGTCCCATCCAAAGAGGTAGGAGTCACCCTTGGTGATTCGGATTCTTGATGCCTCCTACGCCGAGGTGGGGAGCGATGCACATGCTTCCTCCTAGGTGGTGAACGATGAACATGACGCCTCCGGGGGGGGGGGGGGGGGGGGGGGGGGGGACGACGGGGTCTCGATACCACAGTCGTTTGAGGGGGAGTTCCCTACAAAGGAGGAGGTTGCTCAGGCATAGAGGCCACACACCTCTCAATTTGCCTAAGGCGTGCCTCTTGTAAAAGCATAGTCTAGGTGCTATTGGCCAGAAGGTCCAACAGTTGGTTGACATCCGGCGGATGAACCCCTCCCGACGGGGGAACTTCTTGCGCAGCTTGAACAGGGGTGTTTTCGTGGGTGGCGACATCGCCCTCAGGAGTGCCTTCAAGCTGGGGTGCGGGAACAACAACACTCTTCACGCGTGGTCTACCTCTTGGAGCCCTGGGAATGCAAGAGAAAAGTTTCTAAGTGTAGGAATGGTGTGAAAGGTAGAGACCTCCCACTGTGGTCGCCAATGATCTGTACCTAGCAGTGTTGTACGGACTGCGTCGGTGGCCTCTTGCGGTATGGCTTGATATGAACGAGCGCCCGGGAGGGGGAACTGCGAAGCCACTCCGACGCCCAAGTTAGTATTGAGAGTAGGTGAGTGATTTAGCAAGGAATGAGAGTTTACCTAATTATGGCAATGTGAAGCAGTACTTATAGGAAAGCGTGCCCGTTGTGAATCGTTGGATCGAATGAATTGATCTGAGCCCTTCAATCATGAGATTCATATTGGGCTTGCAAATTGAGGATATGGACCAAGTTGATTGGGCCAATCCAAATCAATTACTGAATGGGCCTCGTGGCCCAGTACAGAACATAATGCTTTGCAAAGGACTTAAGATCCGATTTGCAAATGGGATATACAAGAGACAAAAATCAATCCCACCAGGCTAGCAAAAACTTAGATCGGAAAAGGGGTGTGGGCCGTATTAATTAGAGGTACTCTTATCTGGTCACAGTTGCAAAGAACACAATATCAAACCAAGTCGTTATAAAATTCGAATGTAATGATATCAAGCCAAGTATTTATGATTATATTAGTTGGCACATTATATTATATCTAGAACTATAATATGAGAATCAACCCAAATCTTTGATATGTTTTTGTAGTCCTTTTATTTATTATTTTTTAAGTGGTGTTCTGTACCTTTCCTAGCATGGATGAGTTTCGAGTTGGAAAGTCAATAAGTTGTATCGTTGAAGTCGTCCATTCTCGTGCTGAGTTGGAGGAGAGTTAGTACCTACAAACACTCTGATGCCAAAGTCACCAAGCAGAAGTTGGATTGAGGTCCAAATGAGAGATGTGTATCTGTGTGGAGCGCAGGGTCCGTATTTAGGGGCGTTGGAGGCTTCGATTGTTGGCTTCTAAGTGCACACGATCTTGGGCCGTTGGAACTGAGGAGTCTACCTCAGCCGATAATCATTGTGGTGCATGGGATGCTCAAGTTGTCTCCTGCGAGTTGGGTTATTGGGCGTGGCCCCATCTGGAAAAACTGGTGATCTCTTTCAGAATGACGTGCAATTGTCAAACAATTGGATCACAACAATACTTCAAAGGGTATTTCTTTGCACTACCACCATTTCAAAATCTACCCTCACAAATTTTGAAAACCCAAAAATACCCCTGATACATTTCTCCGCTCGGATTTATCTAAATCCGTTTTTGATTTTTTCCGAATGGATTTATGTCTCAATTAGATAAATCTGTTTTCAACTGAAAAAATTTACGTAAATCCGTTTTTGAATAATTGCAAAGCAGATTTATGTAGTAATAGATAAATCTGTTTTTGAAAAATAACAAAGCGGATTTACCTTAGGTGGGGGTTAAATCCGTTTTTGTTATTTTTAAAAACGGATTTACCTATTTATTAGATAAATCCGCTTTGAATTTTTTCAAAACGGATTTATCAAGTAAATAGGGAAATCCGCATCGTAAAATAACTAATAAATAAAAGTGATAAATCAGTTAAAAAATTAAAATTAAATTTTTTTAAAAAAATAAAAAGATATGAATATCGGCCGTCTTTTGGTTCTGTTTAGTGTGTAGTTAGTTAACACGAGCCAATGTTGTACGTCAGGTGAATAATTTAGCTAAAAAATTGGTTTTCGGGCAACCTACTCGGATTGTAAAGAAACCAGTCATTAATTCCAAAAAAATTAGGGATCAAGACTCCCTAGAAAGAACTTCTTTTGGGACAAAGGGGCTCAAAATCCCAAATTCCATCGTTTACTATTTTTTATTATTATTTTTTTTTAATTTTTCATAATCTTCAAAAAAATCAAAAAAAAAATTGTATAACCTTAGTTTGGTCTTATTAGATCTTTAGTGGTGTTTTTATAATTTTGAGATTAGTTTTGACTCTTTAACGGATTTTTAGTAGTGTTTTTATAACCTTTTTTTAAAAAAAATTAAATAAAAAAAAATATTTTTAATAAACAAAGCGGATTTACCTATTTATTAGATAAATCCGCTTTGAATTTTTTCAAAGCGGATTTATCTAATAAATACGTAAATCCGCTTTTAAAAATAACAATAACAGATTTACCCCCTGTTCACAACCGGACTGACCGGTATCTAGAAGGCTCGGCCGGACATACTGCACTCAATGGAAGAAGAACACAGTAGAAGATTTCCTTCGGTCGGCCCACATTCCTCGGACGGTCGGCCCACATTCATCGGTTCGTCCTATCCGTTCGGCCCACCTACATCGTTCTGTTTGGCCTATATATATGTTCGGCCACCTACATCATTAATTCGGCCTAACTGCAGACAAGCATTTATTAGAATCCCTATAATTTCTCCTTATGTCTTGTATTAGCCATGATGACCATAATATGTAATAAATAGCATTAATCACGTATTGTACTATATAAACAGCCCAGTGAGGCCAATATACGGATCAAGAATCCATATTCTCTCCATACTATACTCTTACTCTCTTACTCTTATATTCATCGTGTTCTAGCTATATCCGGCTCTAGGAATAGTTAGGAACACCCCCCAAGGTAAATCTGCTTTGTTATTTTTCAAAAATGCATTTATCTAACGTAAAATAAATCTATTTTTGATTTTTTCTTCCCAAAAACGAATTTATCTAACAAAAATAAATCTGAGTGAAGAAATGGTGGAGAGGTATTTTCGGATTATTCTATTTTTTGGGGGGATAAGGTAAAATGGTGGGGGTAGAAAAAAAACCCTACTTTAAAACTTCAAAATATCCCTTTCAAACAAAAAATAAATAAATAGAGCTATAAAGTATGATACGATGCTTCCATTGGCGAGTCACTCATTCATGAGTGAGTCAAAGTGAGTTCCCATCTATCTGTATCCATCCCAATTTAAAGGACCCTCACCTCTCTGTTTGAGCCTCCTAACAGAGAAATGCAGGAAATCAACCCTCTTTTAAACTCTTCTCAAATCACTCTCCAAAACAACAAGAAGATCCGAAATTCACAATTAAACATGAACCAACAACAACTCACCCCTCCTCACTTGGACACAACTTCCCACGACGACTTCCTGGAACAAATGCTCTCTAACTTGTGGGATCCCAACACCGAATCCGATAATTTTGTTTTCTGTTATATCTAATTAGCTTCCCAGGAAAGAGAGGTGGGTCGCAATGGACAAACTTAAATACCAAGTCTTTTCTAGCCAGAACTTTCCCCAAATAAACAATAGTTTTCGAAAATTATACGAAGAAATTACCCGCATGAGTCCGGGATGAGTCGCGGACTAGGTCGCGGATCAGTGCATTTTAAAGCTTTGCGTTTGGTGTTTTTAATTGTGTTTTGTTCCTAATATTTAAGCCTTAGCACGTTTCTAGACTTTGGGTATTAATTGAGCGTTATAGCAAATTCTTGATTAATTCTTGTTTTTATTGCATATTGACCCCTGTCTACTCTGCAGGCCATAACTTTGGCTGTGATTATCCGATTGAGGCGTGAGAGCATGCGTTGGAAAACTAAGAACCAGAGCTACAATTCTTCTGTTGAGATTGAAACCCATTTCTTAAGTATTGAATGTCAAAACTGCGAATTACCGAAGCAGTTTAGTCAATTACGGGTTTATGGCCAATTACTATTTTTATCGGGCTTTTATCCAAGAACCATTTTAATGCACTATTTAAAGCTTTGCATTTGGTGTTTTTAATTGTGTTTTGTTCCTAATATTTAAGCCTTAACACGTTTCTAGACTTTGGGTCTTAATTGAGCGTTATAGCAAATTCTTGATTAATTCTTGTTTTTATTGCATATTGACCCCTGTCTACTCTGCAGGTCATAACTTTTGCTGTGAGTATCCGATTGAGGCGTCCGAGCATGCGTTGGAAAGCTAAGGAACCGAGCTACAATTGTTATGTTGATCTCGAAACCCAATTCTGGAGTATTGAATGTCAAAACTCTGAATTACCAAAGAAGTTTAGTCAATTGCGGGTTTATGGGCCAATTACTATTTTTATCGGGCTTTTATCCAAGAACTTAGTTAGTGGATTAGGGTTTTCGTTTTGTGCAAGTTAAATACACTATTCAGACCCATTTTGGCTCTGTTTCGCATTATTATACAATTTTGAGGATTTGGTAGTGTAACCTCCATGGAAGCCTAAAACCCAAAGTCAATTCATTGGTGAACGGGTGTCGCTATACGAATTTTGAGGTTTGGTTCTTTATTGTTTATGATATTTCGTCTTAGTTTCTAATTCGTCTCTATCAATTTCTTTTTCATTCTCAATGGTTGCAATTTCAGTTCTTCTTATTCGCTTGAATCAATCGAATTTTGTTTTTACAAAACGCGATTCGTTTGTGTACGCGCTTGCTTCTATACAATATCGTTTCGTAATCTTTGATTGTTTCGATTTATTTGAATGCTTAAGTTATTTAATTCGAATAGAAATTGATAGGGGATGGATATGAATTCTGTTATGATATTGGTTATGCTTTGAACGGCGCTTATCCCCTTTCATGACCGATTGAACCCACTGTTTTGGCACTTGCTCGAAACTGTGTGAATTCGTATAAACTAATTAACGCTTGTTCTAGTTAGTTTATATCAATATAGAATTGGAAATCCTTAGAGACGTTATTTTAGAACCTATGATAAATCCTAGAAACACACTCTAAAACCCGTGAATTGATTGTCTTTCGCCAATTGCTCATATCAAACATAAACTTTTCCAAATCAAGCCCCCCTATTTATTGTTAATATCGTTCTTGTTGTTGGTAATCTTAATCTTAGAGGTCCTTGTGAGACGACCAAGGTTAACTCAACTTGATACTACATTTTAATACTTTCTATTTATTTTGACCCACGATCGTTGGTCAAATTGGCGCCGTTGCCGGGGATCTCTAAATAGGAACTACCGACTTAAGAACTTCACTAACCACTAACCTTTGTTTCTTTAGTTTTGTTTCCTTGCACTTGCAGGTTTTATCGGTTGCGGCTCCGTTCAGTTCTTTCTCAGATTAGGTGAAAAAAAATTGGTCAGTAAATCCAAAAAAAATCAAGGAGTAGGACTCCCTAAAAGGGAGCTAAGACCGAAAAATCCGAAATACCTTCGTTTTCTATTTTTAATTAATATTTCGAATTTTTTATAATCTAAAAAAAAAACAAAAATATTTACATAATCTTATTTTGATTTTATTAGATTTTTAGTACTGTTTTTATAATTTTTAGATTAGATTTAATTCATTTTTTATTTTCTGCCTTAATTTTATCATAACCTTTTTTTATTCTAATCCTAATTTTGTTCACTATAACATGGCTGCTATTTATGAACCTTCACTGGAGGACCTTGTCAAACAGATGGCTATTCAAAATCTCCAATTCCAACAAACAACAGATTCCACACTTATGAAATTGGAGATAATAGTTGGACAGTTAACCACTGTAGTTAATCAGATGCAAGCCCAGAGATCAAACCAACTGCCTGCCCAAGAAGTAAAAAATCCTAATGTCCCAAATACTCCCATTTTCAGTGCAACTACTCTTGTTGAAAAAACTCCGATGGTGCCTGAAACAGTTGCGAAAAATGACAAAGCTGCAAATTTTGGTGACACTAGTGAAAAATTTGGGATCTTTGATGCTAAGGAACACCCCATGGAAGAGCATTCCCTTTGTAAAATGGAATTTCTTGATGGTTTGGTTGATTACACATGTTTTGATAATCCTTCTGTTTGTGCTGAGATTGAGAATAATTTGCAGGTTGATACACTTTTCATAATTGATATTGTGGATGTAGTTGCTGCTGCCATTGAGCAACCACATATTGTAGAGCTCAAATCACTCCCTGAAAATTTGAAATATGCATATTTAGAGGGAAGTGAAAATTTTTCTGTGATTATTTCATCTAACCTTGAATCTAAGCAGGAAAAGTTGCCTCCAATTCTAAAGGAACACAGGAAAGGTATCGGATGGACCTTGGCAAACATTCCTAACAAGAAAGTATGGAAGATTCAGCAACAAATTAATCCCTTAATTCTGGATGTGTGGAAGAAGAAGGTGAACATACAAGTGTGCTCTAACCATAAAAGAGCCTTCTTTGGCAAATATCAACAACCCACAACCTTCAAGTTCTCCACCTTCAAGAGGGAGTTTTCTTTCCTTATCCTTAAGTTATACTTGTTTTTTACATTGAGGACAATGTGTGATTTAAGAGAGGGGGGGGGGGGGGGGGGGGAGAGGAGTCTTTTAGTATTTAAGTTTTTAATTTTTAATTATAAAAAAAGAAAAAATTGTTATTTTAGCATGTTTTTCTATGATTTCTTAGTTTGTACAAGTTGTGAGTGATTTTACTACTCTAGGACCATAGGTGTTTTGACATGATTTGATTGATTTCTTGTTGCTCTTGGTATAATAAGTTGGACGACCTCAAAGAAGTTGTAATAGGACCGGTCTCCCATCAGAAGACGAAGATCAGAGCAACCTTACTCCCCGAAACCAGGGAGAGCTCGCCAAGTTCCTCTCAGACAACCTTGACGTCTTTGCATGGTCCCCTCAGGACATGCCAGGTATAGACCCAAACTTTATCTGCCATCGTTTATCACTAAGTCCTGCTGTTAAGCCTGTGGCCCAGAGAAAAAGAAAGCAGGGCGAGGAGAAGACGCTAGCTGTCGGATTCATCAGAGAAGCCAAATACCCCACCTGGCTAGCAAACCCGGTGATGGTGAGAAAGGCCAACGGCAGATGGAGAATGTGCGTGGACTACACGGACTTGAACAAAGCCTGCCCAAAAGACTCTTATCCGCTGCCAAGCATCGACAACCTAGTAGACGGAGCATCAGGATACAAGCTGCTGAGTTTCATGGACGCTTACTCTGGGTACAATCAAATCCGTATGTGCCCCACAAATGAAGAAAAAACAGCCTTCATGACCGACCGATCAAATTACTGCTACAAGGTCACGCCCTTCGGCCTGAAAAATGCAGGGGCCACTTATCAACGATTGATGGACAGGGTATTTGAAGATGTGATCAGCCAAGCAATAGAAGTCTACGTTGATGATATGGTAGTAAAGGCAGAGACATACGCAACACACCTCACCAACCTCGACAGAACCTTCCAACTGCTGAAAAAGCACAACCTTAGGCTCAATCCCGAGAAGTGCTCTTTTGGAGTGCAGGCAGGAGAGTTCCTCGGCTTCGTCCTCACTCATAGAGGTATCGAAGCAAACCCCTCCAAATGCAGGGCAATCATTGATATGCGAAGCCCGGAGCAGGCCAAAGAAGTACAAATCTTGACGGGAAGAATCGCAGCGCTATCTCGCTTTATGGCCCGATCGACAAACAAAATCAGACCACTCTTCCAACTACTCAAAAAGAACACTTCCTTCCAATGGACCGAAGAATGCGAGCAAGCATTTCAGGTGATCAAAAGATTCATATCAACACCACCCATCTTGACAGCCCCAACACAAGGAGAACCGTTGCTACTCTATTTGGCTATCACAGAAAATGCGTGCATCGCAGTACTGAACTAGGAGCAAAACAAACAACAACGCCCTGTCTACTACGTAAGCTGGATGTGGCAAGGAGCAGAGGCAAGATATCAGAAAATTGAGAAAGCAGCATACGCGGTAGTCATGGCCGCCAGGAAACTGAGACAATACTTTCAAAGCCACCAGATAACAGTCAAGACAGACCTCCCAGTCAAAAAGGTGCTCAGCAAACGAGATCTAGCAGGCAGGATGGTGGCTTGGTCGGTCGAGCTGTCAGAATACGACATCAGATATGAACTGAGAGGTCTGATCAAGGCACAGACACTAGCAGACTTCGCGGCAGAACTGGTCAGTGAAGGAATCGAAGAAGAGAAAGAAAAAACCTGGGTCCTCTCCGTCGACGGCTCCTCAAACCTAAGAGGGAGCGGCACCGGAGTAACCCTTGAGGGACCAGATGGAGTACTACTGGAGCAATCTTTTAGATTTGTGTCGAAGGCCAGCAACAACCAAGCCGAATACGAGGCCTTGATTGCAGGAAGGACCCTAGCCGCTGAAGTCGGCGTAGAAAATTTGAAGGCAAGAAGCGACTCCCTGCTAATTACGGGACAGGTCACAGGAACATTCACAATAAGAAATGAGATGCTGATAAAATACTGGGAGAAAGTGCAGAAGCTAAAAGAAAAATTCAAGACCTTCGAACTGACGCACGTGCCAAGGAAGCAGAACAGCAGGGCAGACATACTATCTAAACTAGCCAGCACTAAAGCACCTGGCAATAACCGAACGGTCATTCAAGAAACAATCCAACATCCAAGCATAAACGAGGTGCAGGTTCTTGTAATAGAAGCAGAAGATAACTATTGGATGACTAACGTCATAGCCTACCTGATAGGAGAGGAACTCCAGCCAACCAAAGAAGAAATGCGTACATTGCAAAGATAGCTAGAAAATACACCCTGCTCGGTTCTGAACACTATAAAAGAGGGTTCTCAACACCGTTGCTCAAATGTGTAACGCTCGACCAGACAAGACAAATCATCCGAGAAATACATGAAGGAATCTGCGGACGCCACATCGGCGGCCGAGCTCTGGCGGCCAAAATCACAAGGGTCGTATACTATTGGTCGACCATCACGCAGGATTCGATAGAATTTGTGAAGAAATGCCACAAGTGCCAACGCCACTCCAACATACCCAGGGTTCCCCCAACAAACTTACAGGCCATTCATCACCTGGGGAGTCAACATCTTGGGGTCGTTCCCACCAGCAGCCGGACAAGTAAGATTCCTTATAGTGGCCGTTGATTACTGTTAGAATACACATAGTATCTAGGAAATCTTGAATTATCTCATAGGATTAGTCTCATATCTTTTAGTATCATAGAGTATCTCCTAGGATACGTTTTCATATTACGTCATTATTATTATGATTTGTTTCCTGATTTAGTTATTTAGGGTTGAGTCTATTTATCCCTATAAATAGGGATTAGTGTTTAGTCTTTTGTAATCAACCAAGCTATCAAAAGCATTCTCAATTATATTCAAGTCTTTATTATTTGAACATGGTATCAGAGCAAGTTCTGATCCTGTAACCTATCTTTGAGCTTCACCACCGCTGCCGGCGGCGAATGTCGCCGCCGGCAGCACCACCTTTTGTTAGTTTTCAATTTATATCTTGTCACAGGTTCGATAACCCTTTTCAGTTTCTGCACTATTCCTTCCAGCATGATTTTTCAGTTTCCGACATGTCTTCCGGCAAGCACCACCACCGTCTGCCGCCACCGGAAAATTGTTCCAGCGATTTTTCGATGAAACCACCACCCTCTTGTTCGTATCGTCCCGATCTACACAGCGGGCCAAGTTTCGTCTTCATCATACGATCGACGCGATCCCACGCACCGTTTTTCCCTAAAAGGAGTTCTCACCCCCGTCACCGTCACAATCACGCGTGGCGGCGCGTCCATCGTCTTCTTCGGCCGATCTTCCATCGCCTAGGTTGGATTTTTCTAGTGATTTCAGATATGTGGTTATTTTTTTGGGTTTGGTCCCTGGTTATAGGTGTTACAGTACAAACAGCTTTTTCCTCATGAGTTGTTGTTATTATGGATTCGAAAGAAGTAACCGAGGTTCTTGTTTGTTGGAATCAAAGTGGAGTCTTGTGTTTCTGAGAGGTTAAGGATTGAATTGTTTTGTGAAACGACAACAGTGGTAATGATGGAGAGGTTTATGTTGGCTTTGGTAAATCAAGGTCCATAAGGAGAATCGTTATTAAGATTTCTTAAGGATTCTAAGTATGTTAATATCTTGCCTGCTTCTGGAAGGAAGCTATTGAATGGGTCGTGCTTGATTTTCTCCCAGCTAGGGCAAGTTGTTATTTTGCAGAAGATGCTTGACTAGTGGTTTTTATTCCTCTTTATGTTGTTTTGTTCCCTTAACATTTTCAGGTCATATTATTGGTTCGTTTATGGTCTTTTTCAGCCAAGATACCTATTCTTGATATTGTTGAACAACCTTTATATTGTTCTTGGTCTGTCTATGATTTGTTTGTGTTCTTGGTCTATTTCGGGTTTGTTTTCAATGTTCTTGGTCTATTTCTAGTCTGTTTTAGTCAAGATATATCAATTCTTGGCCCTCTGTTTCTACATTTATGTCACATCAACTTCTCAATCACGAAATATTGCTTTCAGGTATGGATTTGCACATCTTTTTGTTTCAGGTTGTTCGTTGGTTTAAGTTTTTTTGTTGGTCATCTGGCTAAGTCACTTTTATCAAGTGTGCTTTGTGCCTTGTCTCAAATCGGTCTCTAATAGCAAGCTCTCTAGTTAACAATCCGAGCACACTCTAGATAGTTCATTGGTAGTCCCGTTGTCCAACCAACATCAAGGTTGAGTTGTCGGCCCCAATAACAGATGAAATAATCCATTGGTAGTTCTGTTTTCCAACCATGTCAAGGTTGAGTCGTTGGCCCCAATCATAGATGAAATAGTCCATTGGTAGTCTCGTGGTCCAAGTTGAGTCCTCGACACCAGTCACATATGAAATGTTTCAGTTTGGTTTGGAGTTGTTACACCTTCAGTTAGGACTTCAGCTGCTGTAAGCGCTGGTCCAATATTGTTTCTTGTTTGGTTTGAAGATGTACTTCTCCCATTTGGGGCTTCAGCTGCTAATAGCGCTGGTCCAATATTGTTTTTGGTTTGGTTTGAAGATGTGACATTTCCTGTGAAGGTTTGAGTTGCCAAAGTGAGCACTTGCCTAATATCTTATTTGTTTTGAAGTTGTGACACTTCTAGTTAGGGTTTCAGCTGCCGGAGTGAGCGCTGGCCCAATATCATTATGGTTTGGTTTGAAGTGGCGGCACCTTCAAAAAGGCTTCAGTTGTCAAGCATTGGCTCAATATCATTGAAGTTTTTGGTAGCGTTTATCTTATGATGGTTTGGTATTTCTCATTGATTTGGTTTGAAGTTGTGATATCATTGGTTGATTGTTCTCCCACTATTTATCGGATTGTCCAAGATATCTTTTTAGGCCTGATTCTCTTTCAAAGGGGCATAATTGTAACAAGCTTAAAACTTAGTAAGTTTTAGCTTGAGGGGGAGTGTTAGAATACACATAGTATCTAGGAAATCTTGAATTATCTCATAGGATTAGTCTCATATCTTTTAGTATCATAGAGTATCTCCTAGGATACGTTTTCATATTACGTCATTATTATTATGATTTGTTTCCTGATTTAGTTATTTAGGGTTGAGTCTATTTATCCCTATAAATAGGGATTAGTGTTTAGTCTTTTGTAATCAACCAAGCTATCAAAAGCATTCTCAATTATATTCAAGTCTTTATTATTTGAACATGGTATCAGAGCAAGTTCTGATCCTGTAACCTATCTTTGAGCTTCACCACCGCTGCCGGCGGCGAATGTCGCCGCCGGCAGCACCACCTTTTGTTAGTTTTCAATTTATATCTTGTCACAGGTTCGATAACCCTTTTCAGTTTCTGCACTATTCCTTCCAGCATGATTTTTCAGTTTCCGACATGTCTTCCGGCAAGCACCACCACCGTCTGCCGCCACCGGAAAATTGTTCCAGCGATTTTTCGATGAAACCACCACCCTCTTGTTCGTATCGTCCCGATCTACACAGCGGGCCAAGTTTCGTCTTCATCATACGATCGATGCGATCCCACGCACCGTTTTTCCCTAAAAGGAGTTCTCACCCCCGTCACCGTCACAATCACGCGTGGCGGCGCGTCCATCGTCTTCTTCGGCCGATCTTCCATCGCCTAGGTTGGATTTTTCTAGTGATTTCAGATATGTGGTTATTTTTTTGGGTTTGGTCCCTGGTTATAGGTGTTACAGTACAAACAGCTTTTTCCTCATGAGTTGTTGTTATTATGGATTCGAAAGAAGTAACCGAGGTTCTTGTTTGTTGGAATCAAAGTGGAGTCTTGTGTTTCTGAGAGGTTAAGGATTGAATTGTTTTGTGAAACGACAACAGTGGTAATGATGGAGAGGTTTATGTTGGCTTTGGTAAATCAAGGTCCAGAAGGAGAATCGTTATTAAGATTTCTTAAGGATTCTAAGTATGTTAATATCTTGCCTGCTTCTGGAAGGAAGCTATTGAATGGGTCGTGCTTGATTTTCTCCCAGCTAGGGCAAGTTGTTATTTTGCAGAAGATGCTTGACTAGTGGTTTTTATTCCTATTTATGTTGTTTTGTTCCCTTAACATTTTCAGGTCATATTATTGGTTCGTTTATGGTCTTTTTCAGCCAAGATACCTATTCTTGATATTGTTGAACAACCTTTATATTGTTCTTGGTCTGTCTATGATTTGTTTGTGTTCTTGGTCTATTTCGGGTTTGTTTTCAATGTTCTTGGTCTATTTCTAGTCTGTTTTAGTCAAGATATATCAATTCTTGGCCCTCTGTTTCTACATTTATGTCACATCAACTTCTCAATCACGAAATATTGCTTTCAGGTATGGATTTGCACATCTTTTTGTTTCAGGTTGTTCGTTGGTTTAAGTTTTTTTGTTGGTCATCTGGCTAAGTCACTTTTATCAAGTGTGCTTTGTGCCTTGTCTCAAATCGGTCTCTAATAGCAAGCTCTCTAGTTAACAATCCGAGCACACTCTAGATAGTTCATTGGTAGTCCCGTTGTCCAACCAACATCAAGGTTGAGTTGTCGGCCCCAATAACAGATGAAATAATCCATTGGTAGTTCTGTTTTCCAACCATGTCAAGGTTGAGTCGTTGGCCCCAATCATAGATGAAATAGTCCATTGGTAGTCTCGTGGTCCAAGTTGAGTCCTCGACACCAGTCACATATGAAATGTTTCAGTTTGGTTTGGAGTTGTTACACCTTCAGTTAGGACTTCAGCTGCTGTAAGCGCTGGTCCAATATTGTTTCTTGTTTGGTTTGAAGATGTACTTCTCCCATTTGGGGCTTCAGCTGCTAATAGCGCTGGTCCAATATTGTTTTTGGTTTGGTTTGAAGATGTGACATTTCCTGTGAAGGTTTGAGTTGCCAAAGTGAGCACTTGCCTAATATCTTATTTGTTTTGAAGTTGTGACACTTCTAGTTAGGGTTTCAGCTGCCGGAGTGAGCGCTGGCCCAATATCATTATGGTTTGGTTTGAAGTGGCGGCACCTTCAAAAAGGCTTCAGTTGTCAAGCATTGGCTCAATATCATTGAAGTTTTTGGTAGCGTTTATCTTATGATGGTTTGGTATTTCTCATTGATTTGGTTTGAAGTTGTGATATCATTGGTTGATTGTTCTCCCACTATTTATCGGATTGTCCAAGATATCTTTTTAGGCCTGATTCTCTTTCAAAGGGGCATAATTGTAACAAGCTTAAAACTTAGTAAGTTTTAGCTTGAGGGGGAGTGTTAGAATACACATAGTATCTAGGAAATCTTGAATTATCTCATAGGATTAGTCTCATATCTTTTAGTATCATAGAGTATCTCCTAGGATACGTTTTCATATTACGTCATTATTATTATGATTTGTTTCCTGATTTAGTTATTTAGGGTTGAGTCTATTTATCCCTATAAATAGGGATTAGTGTTTAGTCTTTTGTAATCAACCAAGCTATCAAAAGCATTCTCAATTATATTCAAGTCTTTATTATTTGAACAATTACTTCACCAATTGGATAGAAGCCGAGCCACTATCACTGCCCAAAGGGTGAAGAAGTTCTATTGGAGGAAGCTGATATGCAGGTTCGGGGTCTTGAAAACCATTATAACTGACAACAAAACCCAGTTTCCATCAAAAATAGTGGTCGACTTCTGCACAACGTGGAAGATCCAACAGGTGTTCGCCTCGGTAGAGCACCCACAACCGAACGGTCAGGCGGAATCAGTTAACAAAGTACTGCTAAACGGCTTGAAGAAAAGATTGGACGAATCTCAAGGCAATTGGGCCGAGGAGCTCCCTTCAGTAATCTGGTCCTATCACACTACCGTACAGTCGACAACTGGAGAAACCCCCTTCAAACTCACATACGAAAGTGATGCCATGATCCCTGTGGAAATTCTAGAGCCGAGCCCAAGAAGACTGTAAACTGAAAAAGAGACCAACGAAGAACAGTTGCGGGCCGACCTCGACCTACTGGATGAAGTCCACGCAATGGAGAAAGTAAGGTAAGAAGCTGCCAAGCAGCGAGCAACCAAGAAGTTCAACACCAAGGTAACGCCACGAGAGTTCTGACCGGGCGACCTTGTACTCAAGCACACAGTCAAGACCGGAGCAGCTGGAAAGTTGTCTCCATTGGGAACGCCAAACTCACGGGAGGACATTCGAAGAGGACTCTTCCCCGAGCAATCACCCAAGATCTTTCCGACTGGGGAAAGCAACTCGGTTTAGCTGAACGCCCCCGAAACAGGGTATTGCGAGGGCAGAGGACCGTCAACAAGGAAGCGCCGACGAAGATCCGGAACTTGAAGTACTCCAGCCACCTCTGGAGTATGGCAGGGCTCCCACTAAAACGACACCTCCAACAAACTGCCTTGTATAACGAAAACTTGAACCAGAACAGAGAAGAAGGAAGCAGGAAACGCCCAAAGACACCTAATGAAGGGGGCTCTCACTTCTATATAATGGGGTCCGAAAACAGTTACTGCACCTGCACTTATGAGGACACCAGAAACGACAAGTCAAACGGGAAAACCAACACATTCAACGGTCAAGTCAAAAGTCAAAGAGTCAACACATCAAATCAACATCAAGTCTCATCAATGACTTCGGAAATCAGCGAAAATCAAGAAACGTCACTCACCAGCCAAGAAACACAAAACGCGCAGAACTGCAAAACCGAAGGGCTAAGGGCCTAAAAACTAAGTCCAAACGGACTGAAAGGCTGATATCAAAGTCGAGCTCCACTTGTTTGAACGACTTCACACTACGCGCTCGCCGCTCGAAGAGCTCTGTTCCGGCAAGGAGAGGGACCGAATGGCCCCAAAAGTCAAGCTCTGCTCTTCCCATAAAAGGAATGAAGCGCAATCAGAGGGGAAATATCCCTGATTTCCCTCCCCTGTCTGTGATGGTCAACTCGGCCATTATGATGTAATAATTAGCATTTATGTACCCTGTAATATAAATAACATCTTGAGAGGCCAGTAAAGGGATCCAAAATTCATTCTCTCAATTCAAACTCTCTTAATACAGACACACGTTCGGTCCTTTCTCAACAAGAGAAACCAATCGCAACAACTACAAAACCACAATGCAAAAGCAGTGACACTTTTGTCTCTTTGCAGGGAGGAGGAGGTGGTGACTGCATACAAACAAACTAAAACAGCAGGAATGCTAATCAGGTAGCCACACCTTCAACCTCAAACGACAGTCTCACCATGACGGAGCACCAGGTAGCCAAGCTAATGGAACAAGATATGGCCTCCGCCATGCAGTTCCTTTAGGGAAAAGGTCTCTGCCTCATGCCAATTTCTCTCGCCACCGCCATCTCCACCGCCGTTGCATCTAACGGTGAAAGGCCGTCATCTCCGAGCTTGTCGTGTTGACCTTTCAGTCTGCCGTTAGCGCTGTCAAAGAGGCTACCTCGGTTTCAAAATCGTGATGAATGAATGGGGATAAAGAACAGAAAGTCGTGTGTTTTTCTCAAAGAAGGGATGATCGTTAATTAAAGTCTACGAAAATAAAGCCTCAACGGCATGGGAGTGTCAATTCCACGACACCGTATTTACCTAGTATTTTTTTGGCTATGCTACTAATTTTCAAACAATCAATCACAACTCCACTATGCCTCTTAGTGTTACCTACCACTTACTCCATTTTATCTTTTTCTTTAGTTAATATTTATATCTATTAACCCTACTTATTTTTTTTATCACTTTGCCTTTTTATTTCTTTTCTCTTAAATAACAAGTTCGCTCCTTTTTGTACTTAGTGTTTTCATTTTTCTGATTCCCCACCCCCCCCTTTGGATCAAATAGGGCTTAATAGCCCAAGCGAGATTATCCGAAAATTTGCGCAGTAGAAACTCGCTTCCACTTTCTGTGTAAATAGAGGAAGAGTCATAAACAATAAAATCACCCATTTGCTCGCAACCTAGATAAGCTAAGCCATTAACAAAGTTATATGCTTGTGTACTTGAATAAGAATTTATTAATAAGTCAGAATATTACTGTTCCTAACTATTCCAAAGGCCGGATATAGCTAGAACGTGATGAATGATAAGGTAAGAGTAAAGAGTGTAATATGAGTAAAGAGATGGATTCTGGATCCGTATATTGGCCTCTCTGGGCTTTTTATATAGTACAAGGAGTTATCAATGCCAACAATGGCTGTACATTAATGCCGCGAGATCTTAGGAGAGATTATAGGACTTTCCTAATATGTTCTACTTGCACTTAGCCTATGGCCGAGCATGGAAGCAAGGCCGAGCCGCGGGTGGAGGGGGGAGCCCCTCACCCTACATGGCCGATGAGTCCCTCGGCTCTTGAGGAGGGGCGGAACTCTCAGGTGTCTTGTCTTGTCTCATGGGAGTCAGTCGAGTCGGTCAAGAAGTGGCGTGCAGCCGAGCCTTCCTAGGAGGTCGGCTGGGAACACAATCCCTCGAGCGGTGAGTGCTTTGCATGACGGCGCTCTAAGATAGCTCTGACTTGTGGTGAAGCCTTCAGTCCCTCGGTTGAGGGTTCACTGACGTTTCTGATTGCTTTGTCTTTGACGTCTTGGACTCTGACTTCTCGAAAGTTTCATGCTTGACTGGTCAGTTTCAAACTTTGACTGGCATTAACTCCCGTGTTGTCATAAATGCTCATTCCTAGGAATTTGGTCTTCCCTTGCTATATAAATAGAGGGGTTTTGGTTCTTTGGCTCTCGTTCTTTCATGGATCTCCTCATACTGCGTCGCTTCGTGATTTTAAGATTACCTCCTCCATCTTGAGTCTTCTACACAACCCCATCAGGTTTCACTGTGCTGGGGTTGTCAGGAGGCTCAATGTAACACCCCGGAAATAATTTAATTAAAATAGTTGATTGAATTATTAAAATAATTTGGAGGCGGGATATAGATAAATTAAAAGGTTAATATTTTATATGCGTAGGAGGTGAAACGAGTAAAGGAGGTGGTGACGTAGAGAGCCCAGTGGTTACTAAGCCCTCAACTTAAACGCTGGGGGTTTAAGCCAAACCCTCATTCGCAGCAAGCAAAAGAAAAACGAAAGTGAGAGTGAGAGAGAGAGCACGCGGCGCAAAGAGGGAGAGAAGAGGAGGGTTTCGCGAAGAATTTCAAAAGGAGATCGTTCGTGTTGCTGTGGTTTTGTTCGTGTCTCGTTCGTCGTGTTCCGGAGCTTACGTTATTCGAGGTAAGGGTGGGCTTAACCTTGATAATGGGTTGATGATAATTATGTGTGGGTAGTCTAGGGTTTTGTTGAATTGTTCGTGTTGTTGCATATCGTGTTTTCGTTGAGATTGGTGCTTTGATGATTATTGCACGTTATTGTGATTTGTTTCGTTATTTGTTGTTGCGTGATTGTTGTATCACGATGATGGTGTTGTTATTGTTCGTGTTTTTGTTGTTGCTGTGCGTGGTTGATTGTTGTTGTCGCGTTGTCGAATTGTCGTTTTTGTTGTGGTGGTTGCGGTGTCGTTGCCGTTAGGGTTTGGTGTTTGGCAATTTAGCGATTCTGGACACAGGTTCGGTTTTTCTAAAACTGGCGCTGTTTGGTTGATCCAAAAATTATGAGGTTGACTGTTTTTGAAAATAGACTTAACGCCGGTCGTTTTGGCACTGGTTTCGTTAGATTCGGAGTTGTATAGCTCGAGTTATAGGCGATACAAGTTAGGTTAAAATTCTGGAAACGATTTGGGTATAGATTCGGTATTTCGGTGACTGGGAACGTTGTATTGACCGAAAAATTATGTGGTTTATTTTTCTGGAAAATAGACTTAATGCTTGTTAATTTGGCACTGGTTTGGTTGCGTTTAGAGTTGTGTAGCTCGAGATATGAATTCCACAAGTTAGAGTAAGATTCTGGAAACAATCTGGACACAGGGTCAGTGTTTTGGTTACCACGTTTTCAAAAGAACTCCTTTTCGAACGAATCCAATTTCTTTGAAAACTAGACAAAATTTGCCCCAGTTTATGCACAAGTTTCATGCAATTTGATTGAGTTTTTGTCACTTTGGAATTGCTTGAATTTGAAGGACAGAAACTGTCCTCTTTTACAACTAGCCTGTGTGCTTTTCGAAAACTGTACCTATTGGACACTCTCCTTCAAAAACTGAACTTAGGGATGATAACCAGACCCATAGGGCTTTCCAACAAGTATTTATTTGTTGAAATCCGATGTCGTTTGCTATTTTAATTAATTCGCTGAAGTAGGTGCGATGTGCCTAGGCGCTGTGCGCCAGTCTTGTGCGTGGTGTGCGTGCGTTATGTCCGCGTTGTGGAGCCGTCTGGTGTTAATATTTCAGGTGCGGTGCTGGTATGCTCAGGAGAGTTTAGTGGTAGCTGTGATGCTACAACTTGGTGCTATTTTGGTGAAATCATTTGTTTTGATTCTGGTGATATAGTATTTATTTTAAATACTTGTTATGGTGAGTTGGTGCATAATCATGGTGTCGCATTGTCATATGCATGTTTTGGTGATATAGGCTCTGCCTCTGGTGTTTATTGGTGATATGCCCGTCGTGGCTCATTTTGGTGATCGGTACCGCATGCATATGCCCACTGGAGGGGTTGCATATCATCCCATTGTCTATGAATGTTGTAATTTTGGTGGTTCACTGTCAAATGGATTTTTCCTTTGGTATCTGGTGCTGTGATATGGTGTAATTGTATTGTGTTGCTGTAGTTACCTGATGCTAGCATATTTTCATCATCTGCTTATTATCTCTGTTAGACTCACCCCTTCTGCTTGGAATGTTGCTCTCATGCGGCAACGCTGCAGGTGATCGCTAGTGCTCGTGGAGGAATTGCTAGGTTTTGCTTCCTCTCTCGTTTGGGTTTGTGTCAGCTCTGATATGTAGCACCGGGGAGTCGTTAGTTATCGTTTTGAACTATTATTTTAGTTATTGGAAATTGTTTTAATTTATTTTGGAGATGTCTTTAATTGTTAATTCTGGAGATGTTTAAACTGGTTAATATTTCCGCTGCTTGGTGATTTCTTTTATATAAATTATTTTGGAGATTTTCTTTTTTTTAAAATGGTGAAAAAAGTAGCGCCCTTCGAGGTGACTCTGATAATTGTCTATTTAATTGTAATAGTAAAAGGGGGGTGTTACACTCAAAGTGGGGGTTATTGATCTTCGTGAATTGTGGCTTTTCCTCTCGTAGGCCCCCGTCTTTGTGGAATTAGGGTTGTGTTGAAGACTCAAGATGCAGCCTGCCTGTAGGTTCACGTTGGTACTGGTGGGAGGCGGCCTCTCGGTTGCTCGGGGAAAGCTTCCCCGTTAATAAGTAGGCAATCCTCGGGTCGCTTTGTGTTGCTTCCTGCTTCGACGGGGGTGGCACCGATGGAAGCTTAAGGTTCATTGGCTTCTTACTCGGTCATGCTGCTTCCCTGCGTTGCTTCCTCGGCCGGTGCGGTTCAGAACATCGGATGTAGCATGTTTGCTATTATCCAGGCCGGGAAGCTCGTCTGAAGTTTTGGAGAACTGGAGGGTACCAGGCTGGGAAGCTCATCAGAAAGCCTACTAAGCCGGTGGGTACGAGGCCGGGAAGCTCATCAGGAAATCTACTAAGCTGGTTCGCACCTGCATCGAGATCAACGAAAGAGGCCTCGACCAATAGGGTCGAGGGTGGATTAGTATTTTACTTCATATTTGTACATGCATTGTATTCAAAACCTATTTGTAAAGTTATCGTAATGTAATAATGTTCTAAAGAACAAATAAATGTTGCCTCTTAAGAAATATTTATTGAAACACAAATTCCTTCCCTGTTGCTTTGGATGGCTTTAGCGCAAAGGCCTCCCTTGTGGCCGATCCTCGAATGGTTGGCTTCCCGACTTCTGCTTCCCTGTAGACCGAACGCTTTGTTGATGTGACCGTTGACGTTGATGTGACCCTTGACAGACTTGGCGGGAAACATCATAATGACGTCTTTGGGAACCGTCGCGCCTCCTAGTGCTCCACTAGGGGAGTGCCACGTGTCGTGCCCCCATTGCTCGGAATTTGAACCATTGCGATTGTACGTCGTTTGATCTGTTAACCGCTTTTCCCCATTGTTAGATCATCTTTTACTAAAATGTTTAAATTTCCGCGAAAAGCTTCATTTGGCTCTTTTGCTTCTCTTCCGTTTCGTTTCTGCCTCTCCCTCTCTTTCGTCCTCCTCTTGGTTCGTTTCCTACTTTGGGTGTCTCTGACTTTCACTTCGCTGGTGATTCTGTTGCAACTGGGTCTCCTTCTTTGCGACAACCTTTCAGGTACGAGATTTCTGTTTGTTTTCTCGTATTTTGGCTGTTTCTTTACTTCCCTTTTGTTTCCTCGATTTTAATTGCGTTCTCTGTGTTTTCCACTCGTCTTCCTTGTTTTGTTCGCATTCTCCGTGTTTTTGTTGCTTTGTTTTTCTGCTATCTGCCTTTCCCATTTTGCCTGAAATAGAAATGGTTTCCATAATAGAAATAAGTAGTGAGAGTGAGGGTGAAGTAACCTCCGTGTTTCGCTGTCCAAAACCTGGTTGTGACCCTTCGCGTTGTGTGTACTGTTTAATGCATTCATCGCAACAAGCGATAAACGCTTTGAGAGAGGAATTTGACAGTGAATCCTCTTCCCGTTCAGCAGGATCGGCTCAGTCTGCGCACATGGCTGAGGGGGAGCACTCTGGGGGTAGTCACTCTAGTGACGAGGAGTCCTGGATAGATTAAGAGGTTCTGGACTCGTATTCAGAGATGCGCACGGAGGACTCTTTGGCCAAAGTTCGACGTGTGCTATGCCATCCGGTTGATGAGGGTTCTGCGACGGCGAGCCCGGTTTCTTTGGAGGAGGCCGTTTCTGATCCTATCGAACCGGAGGAAGGGCCGTATACTTACGCGTACCAAACTTGGTTTGAACATTTGGTTGTGCGGGTTCCTTTCTCCCCCTTCTACTGTCAGGTTTTGAGGATGATCAATATAGCACCCTCCCAACTTCATCCCAACGTCTGGGTGCACATGCGAGCCTTCGAGATTCTTTGTGAGTGTTTTTGGATGGAAGTGTCGGCTTGGAAATTCCTCTACTTCTTCAAGACTTCGGCTAAGAAACCACTGCGCTGGGTGTCATTGTCCAACATCAAAGGATGTCACCTTATAATGTCTTTTAAGAGCAGTTACAAAGATTTCAAGCAATCGTGGTTTCGGTTGCAAGCAGGGCCGAGCTACCCTTACTTATTGGTTGATGAATCTGGGAGAGAGCGCTTCCCCTTGTGTTGGACCCACAATCCTCGAGACAAGTACTCAGTTGAGCGTAGGTCGTTGTATCCTAGTGAGAGAGCGGAGGTGGATCGGTTGGATGGATATATGGAGTCGGTCCCAGGGTTACCGAAGGCTTCTTTCCTGATAAACATGATGTCGAAACATTGATTGAATATCTAAGTAACTTCCCCACTTTTTTTTTGACACTTCTCTTTTTGCTTTCAGCTGGTTTTGGAATGGCTACGCTTAGTGCTGCCGAGCGAAAGAAGTGTCGTGAAAAGCAGAAATTGAAGCAGGGGATTGCCTTGGGAACTTCTTCAAGTCCGGTTGTCATTACTGATCCTCCCCAGGGGGGTAAAATTCTCCAGCGGTTAGGAGTCCTATGCTTGTTGACAAAGGTATTGAAGTTGCTGCTCTTGAAACAAGTGTCCCTCGACCTCCTCCTGTGTCAGAGTTCCCTGCGGCTAAGAAGCAGAAGACCGGTCCGAATGTGGAAATTGGGCTGCCAACTAGGGGACCTGCAACAGATGACTCTTCATGGAAAAGTGTTTTGAAGTGCGAGAAGGGAGCCGATGCCGCTCCTGATTCTAGGTAGCCTTTGAATCGAGTTCTGTACTCCTCCTCCTGTCCAGCTGATGTTGAGAAAGTTGCTTCGCTGGGGGTGCAACGCACTTTGGTAGCTGTCAAAAGTTACAGCCATTGGGCTTCAGTGCTTACTCATCTTGCTGAAGATGCTTTCAACAAGACCATGGCGGAGCATGCCCGTTTGAAGGAGAGTTCGAAGAAAAATGAAGAAGATCTCAAGTCATGTCAGGAGGAAAAAGGGCGGTTGATGCTTGATCTTCAAAGGTGGGATGCAGAGAAAACTCGGCTGGAGGGAAAGGTTTTTGAGTTATCTGAGGAGAAGAAGAGGTTGGCGGCTGCTTTGGAGAAATCTATAGAGGATTTGGAGAGAGCTCGGGGAGAAGCCGAGCAAAGTAGTGATGATCTTCAGAGGATCTCGGCTTTGTTCCCTGATTTGGCCAAGGGCTCGGATTTGGCAGAGGCCGTTGATGACTTGAAGGCTGCTGCTGCCCAAGAGTATGACAAGGGTTTTGAGGCTGCCTTGGAGCAATTGAAGGTGCTGTATCCTGATGCGGACGTTGAGAAATTTGACACTGACTAGATTGTGGATGACGGTCGGATTGTTGATGAGGATGCCCTTGCTGCCGACGCCATTGCTAATTTAGACTTGTCTGCTCTTGACACCTTTTTGAATGACGACGATATGGTGGGGCAAGTCAACAGCGCTGATGAAGATGCTGCTGATCAAGTGATGACCGACGCTAGGGTGAATCCATAGCAGTCCCCTTGACTTTCCCTGCAATATTTATGAACAATATTTGTTTTGTTTGAAAAATTATGACAATGTTACCTTCGGCCCTGCGAGGTCTTGTTTTGTTGGTTTTGTTTTTGTGTAAATACTACAATGTTACTTTCGGCCTTATGAGGCTTTGTCTTACTTTATTAACTATTCTTCAGTTGTTTGTTTATGCACTTTCTGTATCTACATTCGACCAGTCGCGCTAATACTTGATCGGTTTAGTGTTTTGCTTCGGCTTATTTCGGCCAGTCTACACCTGTGGGGTCTTAGGTTTCATGGGCTTTTCCAGTGTCAGGCTCGTTGGCCACGTCGGCGAGCGCGTTAGCTTCGCCTACACGTCAAAAGCTCTTACACCGCACCAAGCACGTTGGTGTCGTCGGCAGTTACTTTAGCTTATGCGATGCAAGCTCCCTTTCGGTTTTCAGTGAAGAGAAGCTTCACGTAGAACTGAACTGGTGTGCCCAAGGGTGGTGCATGGCTCGTCAGCTCCGCTCTCACCTGTCAGTACTTTATTCTTCATTGCCCAAGGACAACATCGAGACGTTGCTCGGGCCTTGCCTGTCGAGACTTTGTTATTGTGGCACATTCTTTGTTTGAAAATCGGTTCTCTTTATTCATAATGGAGATGGAGTGCATTTGGGGCTTTTATATTGCCGCATACAAATGATACATGACATGAATAATGGAGGGTGGTGAGAACCGATCGTAGTTGCTTTTTCAGCTGTAGTAGAACCAGAGGTTGGCAGCGTTCCAGGATCTCGGGATGTTGCCACCATCTAGTTTTTCCAACTTGAAGGCTTCTTAGCCGATGACATCTTTGATTCTAAAAGGACCTTCCCAGTTGGCAGATAGTTTTCCTGTGGCTCCTACTCGGCTAGACTGTCTAAGGACTAAGTCTCCTGCCTTAAAGCTTTTGGGTATAACTTTGGAATCATACCTCTTTGCTGCTTGCTGCTTGGCGGCTTGCTCTTTGATTTTTGCTAGCTCCCTTACTTCATCCACGAGATCTGGATCAGCTCTAAGGGTGGCTTCATCAGGGACTTTTTCTGTTAGAGTTCTCCTTGGGATAGGCTCCAGCACTTCAACAGGGATAAAGGTGTCGCTTTCATAGACCAGCCTAAAGGGGGTTTCTCTTGTGGACGACTGAGGGGTGGTGTTGTATGACCACAGCACTAGTGGTAGCTCCTCCGTCCAGTTACCTTTGGATTCATCAAGCTTCTTTCTTAGGCCGTTTAGGATGACCTTGTTTGCAGCCTCGGCCTTCCCGTTGGTCTGGGGGTGCTCGACCGAGGTGAACGCCTGGTAGATATTCCATTTCCTACAAAGTTCGGCCCCCAAGTCTGAGGCGAACTGGGTGCCGTTATTAGTGACTATTGTTGCTGGAATGCCTAAGCGACATATGAGTTTTTTCCAGTAGAACTTCTTCACTCTTTGAGCTAAGATGGTGGTTATGGGCTCTACTTCTATCCATTTTGAGAATTAATCAATTACAACCAACAAGTACCTGACATATTCAACTGACATATTCAACTGCATCTTTTTTAAGAGTCGGCCAGTAATAACTGGCCCTTAGGACTTTGGCTGCAAGGGCTTAGCCTCCCACATGGCTGCTGCAAACTCCTTCGTGAGTCTCCTTCAGGATTTCCGGGGCTTTGCACATCGGTAAGCATTTGAGGAGAGGTGATGAGAAACCACTTTTGTACAGCTCGGCTTCGATCAGGACATATTATGTTGCTACTTTAGCTAGCTTCTTTAGTTCTTCATCCTGCAATTGCAACTGTTCTCCCTGCAGGTAAGCAATTATTTTGGTCATCCAGCTTACGGGCTCCATCTCAGTTGAGAGAACCTGGATTTTATTTACGCTGGGTTCAAATAGTGTTTCTTGGATCACCGAGTGATTGTTGTCATGTTTTTTAGTGCTGGCGAGCTTGGCAAGGATGTCGGCTCAGCCATTTTGTTCCCTAGGGACCTGGGTTAGGTCAAAACAAATGAATTTGGACTTGAGGTTTTGTACCTTACAGCAATACTTTCTGAGGAGCTCATTTTTGGTGTTGAAGGCGTTGGTGACCTGTCCGGTGATGAGGAGGGAGTCGCTGCGCACCTTCAGATGCTTCACACCTAGATCTGCAGCAAGTATCATCCCAGCAATGAGTGCCTCATACTCCGCCCGATTGTTGCTAGCTTCGAAATTGAAGCGGAGGGACTGCTCAAGGAGAATGCCATCCGGTCCTTCAAAGGTGATTCTAGCCCCGCTTCCTCTCATGTTTGACGAACCATCCACAGACAGGGTCCAAACAAACTTGGCCGATGGTGTGGCCTCTAGATCTGCTTCTACAAGTTCGGCTATGAAATCAGCCAATGTATGTGCTTTGATGGGTCCTCTAGGAACATACTTGACATCGAATTCTGATAGTTCAATTGACCACGCTACCATTCTCCCAACTAAATCTGGTTTTGACAAGACTTGACGGATCGGCAGGTCTGTTTTTACCATTCTCCCTGCCAAAACGACAGCATACGCTGCTTTCTCTATCTTCTGGTATCTCTGTTCTGCTCCCCTCCACATCCGGCTAATGTAATACACAAGGAGCTGGACATTGTCTTGTTCTTGCACCAAGACTGCACTACAAGCATCTTCAGATACCGCTAGATACAAAAGTGAAGGGGCACCTTGCTTCAGAGAAGTGAGGATGGGGGATGCTGCCAGATACTGCCTGAGCAATTGGAGGGCCTTCTCGCACTCTTCGGACCACTCGAAGTTTGCATTTTCCTGAGAAGTTGGAACAAAGGTTTAACTTTATCTGCGGACCGACCAAGGAAGCGAGACAGAGCTCCTATTTGGCCGACCAAGACCTGGACTTCTGCTTTAGTGGGACTTCTGGCTTCAATGATGGCTCGGCATTGCGATGGATTGGCTTCTATTCCCCTGTGGGTTAAGACATGCCCCAGAAATTCTCCTGCTTGAACCCCAAAAGAGCATTTGTCGGGGTTAAGACGAAGATCATGCTTCTCTAGTAGCTTGAAAATCTTGGAGAGGTTGTCAATGTGGGCTGGATCTGTAGACGACTTCACTACCATGTCATCGACATAAACTTCTATGGTGCTTCCGATCTCCTCTTCGAATATCCGATCCATCAATCGCTGGTATGTTGCACCGGCGTTCTTCAGACCACATGGCATCACTTGGTAGCAGTAATTAGAGCGGTCGGTCATGAATGCGGTTTTCTCGGCATCGGCATAGCTCATCCTAGTCTGGTTATAGTCGGAATATGCGTCCATGAAACTGAGTAGCTTGCAGCTTGAAGCTCCAATAACAAGTCCATCTATGCTCGGCAGGGGGTAGGCATCCTTCGGGCACGCCTTGTTGAGGTCAGTGTAGTCGACGCACATCCTCCATTTGCCATTTGATTTCATGACCAGCATCGCGTTGGCAAACCACGTTGGATATTTCACCTCTCGGATGAACTTGGAGGCCAGTAGCTTGTCCGTCTCTTCTTTAACAGCTTGCGTCTTTTCAAGTCCCTGCTTTCTCTTCCTCTACGATACAGGGTGGGCAGAAGGGTTTAGTGATAATCTATGACAGACAAAGTTTGGATCGATACCTGACATGTCTTGTGGTGACCATACGAATATGTGGATGTTGTCCGTTAAGAGCTTGATGAGCTGATCTTCAATTTCGGCTGATAGCCCTGTTCTGATCTTTGCCTTTTTATGTTGTGCTGGGCCGATTATCACTTCCTTCAGGTCGTCGGCTGGTCTTGGCCTTTTCTCTTCTTTGGCTGCATCATACATTCTGGGATCAAGGTCTAGGAAGTTGCAATTGGAGTTCTTCGGTCCTTCCGGCTTTTTGATTGCTTTGGCGTTGGCACTCTCGGGTAACATCTCCGAGCCATTGCTTGATCGCCCAGCACGGTGCCGACACCCCCATATGGCAGAGGGTATTTGAGCCAGAGGTGGGGGTACGATATTGCAGCCATTAACGCCTTAAGAGTGGGCCTACCAACAATGATGTTATAAGATGAAGTTGCATTAATGACCATATACCTGAGGACCACGGTTTTGGCTGATTCTGCCTCTCCAAACGTCGTTCTGAGGTCAACGTAGCCTCGGACTTCAACCTTTTCACCAGTGAAACCGACAAGCGTTCCTAGATAGTCCTTCAACAATTCTTCAGGCAATTTGAGGTCCTGAAAACACTTCCAGTACATGACGTTGGCAGAACTCCCTCCGTCTACCAGCACCCGAGCAACTCTGTAGCCACTTGTCGTGATATAGATTACTATAGGATCGTTTGAATGGGGCTGGACCCCGTTGAAGTCTGCTATGTCAAAGGAGATCGGCGGATACTCCTGGACAGGCGCCTCTGGATCATTGTTTGCGACGGACATGATGGCCCGAGCATATCTCCTTCTAGTCGACGAGGTGGACCCTCCCCCTGAGAACCCCCCTGAAATGGTGTTCACATCTCCGCGATCGGCGACTTCGTGTCCTTCTTTCTCTGCTGGCTCCTTCCGTGCCCCCTTTTTGGGTGGTTGCTTTCTCTGTGGGCTCTCAGCTCTTCTTTTTTTCTGTTCTTCCGACGCCACATACTTTTTCAACTGCCCCCTATGGATAAGCTGCTCGATCTGTTGCTTTAGTGTCCAGCAATCATCTGTGGTATGTCCTTCAGTTCTGTGGAACCTGCAGTAAGCTCCTAGATACTTACCCATAGTGCCAACGAAAGGGGTCGGTCGCGTTATGGTTCCATCATTCAGTCCTTCGTTCATTATGGTGGACGGCCTGACCTTGAGTGTGGTGTAAACTACTTCTGGGTTGGGCCGGGACCTCCTGTTTTTGGTTCTGCCATTCCTGTCGCGTCTGGCTGGTGGATGTTGCAGCTCAGTTCGGGCTCCTCTCTCCGGAGGTACCGGCCGTATCTTCAGCCTCAATGTGTTTATCTGCAGGCGCTCTGACCTCGTCCATGGTTTTGGGGGGGCGGATAAAGAGCGCCTCGCTGAAAGTCCCGTTCTTGAGACCCTTCATAAACTCTTTAACGAAGAAATTTTCATTCGGGTCTTCCACCAGGACGTTCACTTTGTTGAAACGATCCAGGTACTTCATCAAGGGCTCGGCTGCTCCTTGCCGAAGGTCGAACAGATCGTTTGAGTAGATAAGCTTCTTCTTGTTCGCCGAGAACTGCTGGACGAATCGGCTAGCGAGGTCCTCGAAACCGGTGATGGACCGTGCGGTTAATCCTTTGAACCATTTGAGGGCAACGTCTGTCAGTGTTCCAGCGAATATTTTGCAGCTGACAGCGTCGTTTTCCCCGCTGATCATCATCTGAGTTTGGAAGGCGTCAACATGGCTCTAGGGATCTCCTGTGCCGTCGTAGGTGCCGATGGCAGGTTCACGGAACCGATGGGGAATGGGTACTGCTTCAATATTTTCCGCAAATGGCTGGAAGGCTCTCAGGGGAGCTCTGGTGGTCTCTGCTCTGTTGTTCTGAAGTGCTGTTAACTGCTCTTGCAGCCTTACTTCTCGTGCTTCAAGGGCCTGGGAACGTAGGGTTTGCTCCTCATTCCTGCGGGTCTGCACTGCATTCTGATCTTGTAGTGCCTTGACGGCTTCTAGGAGCTCCAACAACCTTGGGTCAGTGTCGCTGGAGGATGGTCCAGATCCTGTCCCATTAGCTCTCGTAGAGACTACCATTTTTCACTTTTTGTTTCTGATTTGAGTGGGGTAGGAGTGTTTTACCTGGGCCCCACGATGGGCGCCAATGTTCCTAACTATTTCGAAGGCCGGATATAGCTTGAACGTGATGAATGATAAGGTAAGAATAAAGAGTAAAATATGAGTAAAGAGATGGATTCAGGATCCGTATATTGGCCTCTCTGGGCTGTTTATATAGTACAGGCAGTTATCAATGCCAATAATGGTTGTACATTAATGCTACGAGATCTTAGGAGAGACTATAGGACGTTCCTAATATGTTCTACTTGCACTTAGCCTATGTCCGAGCGTGGAAGCGAGGTCGAGCCGCGGGTGGAGGGGGGAGCCTCTCACCCTGTGTGGCCGATGAGTCCCTCGGCTCTTGAGGTGGGGCAGAGCCCTCAGGTGTCTTGTCTTGTCTCATGGGAGTCATTCGAGTCGGTCAGGAAGTGGCGTGCCGCCGAGCCTTCCTGGGCGGTCGGCTGGGAACAATTACAAAGAGGCCAGATATCAATTTGTCTATCTCGGTTAGGCGTTCTTCCTCGGATTCTCTCTTTCTGACATGTATCAAGTCAGTTTCTCTCTTATCCGATTTGTGTGTCATCAGGCCGAGTCCACGTGGCGTGTTCTTGAGACTCGAATGTCTTCAGGATGAAGAGCTTAAGCCATTAGCGAGAATGGGTAGAATCCTTAATCTATTTACAATGGATAGAAATGACGATATCATAGACTACCTCTTACTGTTCAAATGGAAACTTTTTATAATGGACTGGAACCTCAAACTAGACTCATGCTTGATGCCTTATCTGGGGGAGTGTTGCCTATTGGTTCTTACAGTGATGCCGACAATCTGTTAACACCCAAAAATAATTAAGTCATAGGCCGAGGTATAGGAGGAAGGAAAAGGGAATTATGGCGTGAAGGCAAGCCACATGACAAAGTTATTTGCCAAGTAGAGTGAAATCAAAAGGGGTCCTCGTGGCACACTAAACGATAAAACTCCCCGATGGAGGGTTACGCCCGAGGGCCAATGGGCTAAGCCAAAGGAGAGCGATGGCCCCAGCCTATAGGGTGCCATGGCCTAGGTGGCTCGGGCGCCTAAGCTATTGCCTGAAGAGGCTAGAGCAGCCGAGCGATCTAGGGGCCGAGGCAAGGCAGGCGTTGCTTGGAAGGCAAGGAAGTTGTGGCACGAAGGCAGAACATGGGAGCGGTTGAAGATCAGACGGGAGAGCGAGGCTGGAAAACACGGAGCAACGAGCACTTACGCCAATAACAGTGCCAGTGGGATCGTCGGTAGTTACTCTGCCCCTTTGAGGGCCTAGGAAGCAATGAAAGCCATCGATCTTAGATTGATCCAACGACATGCAAATGTTGGCTAGCTTTGTGGTCGACGAGGGCCTGTGTGTGTGTATATACAAACACAGATGAATGTTTCCCGAGTTAGCAGCCATGGATCCAGAGCCCACCTAGCTCAACAAACCTACCTCCTAGTCAGCCGTACCCCGGAGCACTCAGTACCTACCCGGCGGGTTCCTATATACAAACACAGATGAATGTTGCTCCGGTTGAGCAGCCATGGAATCAAACTCCACCTCACTGAGGCACACATACATCTGTACTAGGAACTGGCCTTAAGTTGGGATTTTGGGAAAGGTACTGAGCACTTTTTGGCCATCTTTCTGAATCTTTCAATGAAGTCTGTCACTTCCTCATCCACCTTTTGCCGTAAATTCATGAGATCGGCTGCGGTAACTTCAGGCTTTGGCCAATAGAATCTGTCATGGAAGCACCTTTCCATGTCTGCCCAGGTCTGTATAGAATCAGAGGGAACAGCAGCAACTTGTGATACTCATTCTGGTTTCCTTCCCCGGAAAATGTGGCAAAGTCGGGGGTTTTGAATCCTCTGGGCAGAGGCACCAATCTATCCACCCACTCGGGGTAAGGCTTTTTGTACACTGGACGGTCGAGCGGTTTCAACTGAACACCAAAGAACTTCTTGATGGTATCAGCGATGATATTAGGGTCCAAGAGGTGGGGCCCCGATTGTCTTTCAGGCGGAGGTATTGGTAGCCACAGTGTATTTGGGGGA
Source organism: Astragalus glycyphyllos (assembly GCA_963573325.1). Taxonomy (NCBI): domain Eukaryota; kingdom Viridiplantae; phylum Streptophyta; class Magnoliopsida; order Fabales; family Fabaceae; genus Astragalus; species Astragalus glycyphyllos. The sequence goes on along the minus strand of OY754311.1, from coordinate 53,931,881 downwards.
CTCTGCGCCCCTGGCTGCGGTGGCACCAAAGGTGGAGCGTCAGTCCATGGCTGCCCAAGCACCATGTCACCGAGGCACAAAATTCAACTTCGGTAGACAATACGGCCCTGAATGACCGTGAGCTGAGAGCCGCCAGAACAGTAAAACCACCTTCGGATGTACCGCAAGATCAATGGATGACACAGGCGACCGTCGAAATGTCGACCCCTAGGGTGGCCTCCAAGTCTCGCTCGCAGAAGAGGAGACTACAGAGGGCTAGAGCTTTCAACAGAATGAAGGAGACTCTCCAGATGCTTACCTCAGCTAGAGATCGGAATACCCAGACCATCCCCGCAGCATCTGTTGCTACGGCGTTGGAACAGGCGAGGATATAGCTCCAGAGCAGCTTCCCGAGCCGGCCGTCCCTGGGCCACCCGTCGATCAAGAAGGAGAGGACCATACAATGATAAACATGGTGGACTGATAAACAAAGAAATGTAAATAACGAGAACGTAAAGAAAGCGATAAAGAGCGGAATTGTAAAGTGCAAGAAATAGTAAAGAACTGGAAGTAAAGAACAGAAATGAGATGACAAGAATGTAAAAACTGAAAGTAAAAGGAAGCAATTGAACAAGAGCAGAAATTTAGAGAACAAAAGCTTAAAGAAAACTTAGATTAACAAAGTATCAAAGTGCAAGTGTTACAAGTGAAGTTCTTGGCCCTTTGCATTTGAATTGAGGGCTTTATATAGCCTATGATCAGTGGAGATGAAATAAATTCGCATAAGTAATCATTAAAATCCACTAAGAGAGGAAAATGGAGAGTTTGAAACTGATTCTTGCATTCTTAGGGTTCGCACGGGCCTTGCTAAATCTGCACGGGTCGTGCCAAGTGAGAAAATACGTGAATCTGGAGTTTTTAAGGGCTGCACGGGTCGTGCTGGTTGTTGCACGGATCGTGCTACTTTTTCAGGTTGAGATTCTTTGGCTTTTTGGCTGAGCACGACATGTGGCACGGACCATGCCATATTCTCTGTGTCTTGGCACTATTTTTCTCCTTGTTTTGCACCATATTTCCTTGCTTAGCACCAACCTTTATTCTCTTTTGATCTTTGGCATTTTTGCAAGCAAAATTCCTTCATTTCTTCATTTTAATCCCTGAAAACACAAACTAACAACTTGTAGTAAAATAGCTCAATAATAGAACTAAATTCCCACAATCTTTATTCAAATTAAACACTAAAAACACTCTATTTTTAGACTTATCAAACTCCCCCATGCTTAGACCTTTGCTTGTCCTCAAGCAAGAACAATCAAAAGTAGCAAGCACAAGTTAATAACTGCATTTTCAAAGAATTCAATCAATAGAGTTAGCCAAATGAGGGACCAAAAACAGAAGCATATGATAGACAAAATACAATATAACAAGTGAGATGCCATATTGGTTGCCCAATTAGAGGCTTATGGCCTGAGAAGTACAACTGTGCAAACATGGGCACTTGCGCACAATCTCTGAGTGTTTTGGGGACTTGGGAAATATTTCGCTCAAGTTTCAACAAATGCTCATTGCCATAGGTTTGTAAGTTGACCAATATCTCTACTAAAAAGTTCACAAGCACGCGAAAGATGGGATTCCATTTGGTTGTAACGGGGCCTAGGGGTATTAGCGTTAGGTAGGGAATAAGAAAGAAGGGAAAAAACAGAGGGCAATAAATAAAATCAATGACAGCAACCTTTTAAATCAAAATGGAGCTTCTACCAATTTTGAACTTTTTATCTAAGACTCCAAGTTTGCTTCCACTTCCATTCTTCTTCATTTCTTTCACTTGAGCCCACTCTTTTTGACTTGATTTTTGTCTTTGAGATTTGAGTGGACTCATTCCTTTTGATTTCCCTTGATTTTGCCATTTTCCCCTTTTTTTGCTTTCTTTTTCTTTTCTTTTTCACTTCTATTTTTTTTTCTTTTATTTATTTTTCTTTTCTTTCTTTGGAGGAAAAATGGCAATACAACCAGCTTATGTCCATGAGATATATGATATGGCATGTAGGACAAAAACCTGCAAATTCAATAGTTGCTCCAATCCGATTCCAAAGTTTACCAAAAACAAAAAAATTCATTTCTGGGTGCCAAAGGAATAAAAATATAGGCTCAAAGGGGCAACTAGAGGGAAATTTTTAGCAAACACTAACTCTGAGGCCTGAAGAAAAATTCCTAAAATCCCCTGATTCTTTCGTATGTTGCAAATCATTTTTCGCTTCAAAACGGTCAACAAACAAATTCTGGAATGATGCAATTTGAGAAACATACACTCAGCAAAGAAAAGGGCTATAAAATATATAATTTCAGTAACATCCCCTTGTGAAGGCTCTATTTCTCACATATTAGTAGCTGGTTTACACATAGTACAGTTCAGACATGCTAATTCTCAGCTTCCAATCATGACAACCTCACATTTACCTTCATCATAAGTCTATCATACAAGTCAGTTTTGTGGTCCCAGAAAGACTAAGCTCTATTTTTTTCTTTCTTTTTCAAATGCAATTGTTAACAAGTGCTAAAAAGTTTTCACATTCAACTTGCAAGAAAACAACAACAACAATTCAAAACATGGGAGAATTCAAGACTCACTAAATTCAAAACAGTAAAAATAACCAGAATTAGCAGAAAGCAGGAAAAACGAAAAAGGGAAAAGATATAAGACAAGTTAAATACCCCCCCCCCCCATGCTTGGACTAGGCATTGTCCTCAATGATTTGAAATAAAAGCAACATGAAAGGGGTAGGAGTAGCACACATGATTACTGCTGACTAGGTGGAGGAGCCTGGTTGATGTTGAAGTGTTGCATCAAAGTTTTAAGCATATCTGACATGTGCTCCATCCGCTGACTTTGATGCAACTGGTCTTCTCTTATTAGCTACAATTCTGCTCCTTGCTTTACCTGCTCAGTTTCAATTCTTGCACACCATGTCTCCAGATTAAAATTTTGATTGTTTGGAGCGTTCTGACCATCCTGCCCAGCTGGTTCTTATTCTTGTACCTGTTCATTCTCAACTGGCTGGTTTACCCCGACAGCAACGGGAATAAGCCAGTTAGTAGGATTTGTGATATCAGTTCTTTCTTTGTTGGGCAGCTGAATTGACCTTTGTATTAAGATTTAAAGATAAGAAGGAACCTTCAACCCTATTTTGACTTGCTGAACCATTTGTGCATTAATACAAAAGTTATAATCAATTTTCAATTCACCAATCCCCTTAAAATTCTCAAAATTCTCTCCCAAACCCAATTTGTCCACAATAAATGATATCATACCACCACCAACAGTGGCCCCTTTTTCATACTCTGCTAGATGAGCGAAATTGCTAACCAAATAGTAGCAAGTATTAACCGGGTGCGAATGCACCATAGCCCACAACATAAACAATTCAGCAGTTCTTATTCCTCCGGTCTCACCTCTTCCGAAAGTTTTACAAGCCATAACCTTATTAACGTATCTGAATAGGATCATAATGCTCTTCCCCAGTTATTAGAGCCCAAAATGCATCTTCATCAAACCCCTCTGGCCTATGTGCCGGGTTCTTAGAATCATGGATTGACGCCTCATTTGTAAAACCCAGAACTTCAGCAAATTCAGTCAAAGAAAGATCAAAATCACCATTAAACAATCGGAATGACAACCTATGATTAGGATTCTCAATGTTGGCCCTATCTTCAGAAAAACATAATGAACTCAAAAATTCTAGGGTCAATTCCTCATAGGTGTCCTAAGAGGGGTCCAAAAAATTCACCCAGCCCAAATTATTCAACGACATTATTACATTTGATTCTATTCCCAGATATGCAAGTGTGTTATCATTAAATGGAGGATACCTGGTGGGAACAATGGGCCTCTCTTTCAAGGACTCATAGCGCTTTCTTTGACTAGCATTTCTGAAAACAATGCTGCGATCACTGCTTGAACCAGCGCCAGCCCTCTTCCTTGTAGTCTTGGAACTTCCAGCAACATCACCAATTCTTGCTTTTTTAGAAGCCATTTTCTTACTTGACTTGGTGGAGATTTGGGGTTTTTTGAATTTTTGGTGTTTTGGTGAATTTTATACTTGCAATAGGTGCTCTTGGTGATGGGTTATTGAGAATAAGTGGCAATTTGATGATTTGGTGAGGATTGAGGGTGGATTTGTGAAATTTTTGGGTGAGGGTTTGGGTTACACGAATTTGGGGTTTTTGTGATGAGTGGATGGATGAAGATTTTGATTGTTGGGTTTTGTTTAGGAAGTGATGGGTGTTTGATTTGTGTGATTTTTAGAGTGATTTGGTGAGTATTTTGTGACTTGAGAGGTTTGAGAGGTGTGGCTATGGAGGTTTGAGTGTTGGAGTAGAAAAGAAGTTGAATGGGGTGAGAGAGTGAGAGAAATCGTGGACTTACCTTGGCTTGAAGTGTGAACACGGAGTGGGGTCACGACGCGCACGGGGCATGCTGTATGTTGCACGAATCGTGCATGATCTTCAGTATAAAATGCGATTTTTTTTTCCAGTTGCACGGGTCGTGCTGGATCTTCAGTATAAAATGCGCTTTGTTGAATTCCAGCCTGCACAAGTCGTGCCATATTAGCACGGGTCGTGCGACTTCTTCATTTTGAACATTGCAAATTTTTCTCCAGCCAGCACGAGTCGTGTGAGGTATAGCACGGATCGTGCTCTCCTTGTTCTTCAAAAACTTCAATTTTCTTGCAATTTTCACACATTGGACCCCAAACTCTTGACCAATTTGATGTGGCTTGCTCATTAACCTCCTTTTTACCTTGTTAATAACTAGCTCCCTTCCTACAAAATAAACAAAGTTAAGCCGTGGGTTGCCTCCCACGCAGCGCTCTTTTAACGTCACTAGCTTGACGGTTAAAAAGATTAATTTGCTCAATTTGGGTCACGAACGACCAAAACATTTCCCTTTTCAATTTCATCTCCTACCAAATATGTTTTCATCCTCTGACCATTAACTTTGAAAGCTCTGGTCTTTCACTCCAAATTTCAACAGCCCCGAAAGGAAAAACCTGACGGACTTGAAATGGACCAGACCATCTTGATTTTAATTTTCCTGGGAAGAGCTTCAGTCGAGAATTGAAAAGTAAGACCAAATCACCTGTTTTGAAATTTCTATGAAGGATCCGCTTATCATGCCATCTTTTGGTTCTTTCTTTATATATTCTAGCATTTTCATGAGCATCCAATCTTAAATCTTCCAATTCATTCAACTGAAGTTTCCTTTTCTCACCGGCCAAATTCATGTCTAACTTGAGGGTTTTGATGGCCCAATAAGCCTTGTGCTCAAGTTCTACCGGAAGATGACAAGACTTCCCATAAACTAGTTTGAAAGGAGTCATTCCTATGGGAGTCTTGTAAGCTGTCCGGTATGCTCAAAGAGCATCATCAAGCTTTATTGACCAGTCCTTCCGAGAGAGAGACACAGTTTTTTCTAAAATTCTTTTTATCTCCCGTGTAGGGTGTTTCAACTTTGTGCTTGACCCCACACTTTTGTTAAACTTTCTCAAATTGTTTTGAAATGAAATGGGATCCCCCATCAGTTATGACCACTCTAGGGACCCCAAATCTTGGAAAAATCAGTTTTTTGAAAAGCTTTATGACCACTTGTGCATCATTTGTTGGAGAAGCAATGGCTTCGATCCATTTAGATACATAGTCAACCGCAACAAGGATATATTGATTTCCAAAAGAAGACGGAAATGGAGCCATAAAATCAACAAGGATATATTAAATTATGTTGTTATCTTTTGTGAACAACTTATAAGTATTTTGTGTTAACTCTAACTATGCAGCTTTTGTTAGTCCTCTCCCATTATCTGTTTGCAGTGAGGACACTGCTGATCCTTAAGTTAGGGGGAGGAGACTAACTATATTTTGCTATATTTTGTGAACATATGCTGCTGTTATACTTAAATATGCATGTTTATTTATAGTAGTTTATGTATGTTTTTATGTGATAGTTAAGTAGATTGGCAAATAAGTTTTTTTTTAAAACAATTTCTTGGTAACATTTTGAGAAGCATGAACAGCTGAAACTCTATTTTGTGAAAAAGAACAAGTGCATTTTCAAGAAACCAATTTCTTTGTGAAACACTAAGTATTGAAGCCTAGGTTTAGACAATGATCAAAATTATTTTTGCTTCAAGACTTATCTCATTGAACCAAAGAAAAGAACCTGATTAACTAGAAAATAAGTGGATGCCAAGGGTAGTTCTAGTGAACCAAGATCAAATGCTAACTTTTTACTAAAAATTTAGAATAGCATAAAGTAATAAGTTTGGGGGTGCAACAATGAAAAGTAAGGCTAAGTAAAGCAATTTTTAGGAAAGTCAGTGCAAAAAGGTTACAAACCCATACACCATCATGTAAAAAGCTACATTGATCCAAATCATATGAGCTGTATCCGTTCCAATAATTGCATGAAAAAGAAAGAGAAAAAGAAGTAAAAAGTCAAAAAAGAAAAGAAATAAAATATGCAAAAAGGGGAACAGTGAGGAGGACAATGTAGTTACACACTTCAAAAGTTAGAAGTTGGAGCAACAAAAATCTCATAGCACTCATTGCACTTGTGATAAACTCCAATTTAGTACATTTATAGAGATATTTTGGGACGCAAGGTGTCCACTAGAGGCATTGAAGTTGATCCTGCAAAGGTTGAGGTAATTGCAAAGTTGCCTCCACCCAATTCTGTTAAGGGGGTCCGTAGTTTTCTAGGCCATGCTGGCTTCTATAGGCGGTTTGTTAAAGACTTCTCAAAATTTGCAAAGCCTATGACTGACCTCTTGGTTAAGGAGGCCACTTTTGATTTTTCTGATACTTATTTGAAGGCTTTTAATTGTTTAAAGGAAAAATTAATTAGTGCCCCTGTCTTTGCTGCCCCCGATTGGTCGCTTCCCTTTGAAATTATGTGTGATGCCAGTGATACTGCTGTGGGGGCTGTTTTAGGGCAAAGAAAGAATTAGGTATTCTATACCATTTACTACGCCAGTCGCACTCTTGATGATGCTCAAAGAAATTATACTACCACAGAGAAAGAGTTGCTAGTTGTAGTATTTGCATTTGATAAGTTTCGTCATTACCTTGTTCTTTCTAAAGTTATTGTTTATACTAATCATGCTGCTATTAGATATTTGCTTGGAAAACAGGATGCAAAACCCAGGTTAATCCGGTGGATTTTGTTGCTACAAGAGTTTGACTTGGAGATTAGAGACAAGAAAGGCTCAGAGAACTTTGTAGCTGACCACCTCTCAAGGCTTGACCCTGTGATGCAGGCCTCAAATGATGGGGAGATCAAGGAGATTTTCCTTGATGAGAGACTTTTAGCTATTTCTACTATTCCCTGGTTTGCAGACATTGCAACTACTTGGTGGTTAAGGTTGTTCCCTCTGATTTTTCCTTTCAGCAAAAGAAGAAGTTAATTTTTGATGCTAGACACTACTTGTGGGATGTCCCTTACCTATTTAAAGTATGTGGAGACAAGGTAATTAGGCGTTGTGTGTCTATGGATGAGGTAACTTCTATCCTTGAGCATTGTCACTCTAAAGAGGTCGGTGGCCACTTTGGCCCAAATAGAACTGCATGTATAGTTTTGCAATGTGGTTTTTATTGGCCTACTATATTTAAAGATGCTCATGATTTTGTGAAAGCTTGTGATAGTTGTCAAAGGAGTGGCAATATTTCTAGGCGTCAAGAGATGCCTTTAAATAATATTTTGGTTTGTGAGATATTTGATGTATGGGGTATTGACTTTATGGGGCCTTTCCCTAAATCTTTTTCAAATCAATATAATCTTGTTGCTGTAGATTATGTGTCTAAGTGGGTGGAAGCTGTAGCCTTACGCACTAATGATGCTCGGGTGGTGGTGAAATTTTTAAAGAAAAATATTTTTTCCAGATTTGGCACTCCCCGAGCCATTATTAGTGACGGTGGTACTCATTTTTGTAATAAACAATTTGAAAATCTTTTGAGCAAATACGGTGTCACTCATAATGTAGCAACTCCTTACCACCCACAAAGTAGTTGGCAAGTTGAAATTTCAAACAAAGAGCTGAAGAGGATTTTAGAAAAGACAGTCAGTGCATCAAGAAAAGATTGGTCTTTGAAACTTGATGATGCACTATGGGCCTATAGAACTGCTTTTAAAACTCCCATTGGGCTTTAAAATTTCTAAACTTTGATGCTCAGCTTACAGGTGAAAATAGGTTGCTGCAGCTCGATGAATTGGATGAGCTCTGTCTAGGAGCTTATGAGAATGCCAAGTTATATAAGGAGCGGACTAAAAAGTGGCATGATAAGCGCATCCAATAGCATGAGAGAAAGTTTTAATTTATAACTCACGTTCGCGTCTTTTTCCAGGAAAGTTGCGCTCAAGGTGGTATGGACCCTACACTGTTACTCAAGTTTTTTCTTATGGAGTTCTTGAGGTATCTCATGAAGATGGTACCACCTTTAAAGTCAATGGTCAGCGTGTGAAGCATTTTGAGGAAGGGTTACTCCAAGTGAGCTATGTCACTGCCCTAAAGGATTGACCCTACTACCGTCAGACTCGGGACGTTAAACAAGCGCTTCACAGGAGGCAACCGGTGTTTTATTTTCTCTTATTTTTTTTTAGGAATTAACTCATTTTGCAAGCTCTCTCAGGGAAGTCACTCTTACTCTCACTCTCTCATTTATTTCCTTTTGTTTCTATTTGGTCATTTTGCATTGAGGACCATGCTTCATGCTAGTGTGGGGGAGTATAGTTATTTTTGTCACTTGATCTCTATTGTTTTTTCTGGCTTGTTTTGCATAAACTATGCTTAAATTGAAAAAAAAAAATAGAGATTTTGCCTTTAGGGGATCTCATAATTAGTTCACTTGACAGACTTGTGCTTAATTGTAACTGTGAGGATGTCCCTAGGAAGCTGATAATTAGCATTTGTCCCTCTTGAGTACTTTTTGTGAACTAGCTTCTAAATGTGAGATCTAAGCCTTCATAAGGGGATTGATACTAAATCATAAATTTTTACCCATTTTCTTTCTATGAGTGTGTTTCCCAATTTGCTACATTCTAGAATTTGTCCTTTGACCGTTTCAAAGCGAATATTGATTTGCATCGTGTAAAAAGATTTGGGGATTTAGGTATTTTTCTGGCCTCAGAGTTGCTTGATGAATTTATATATCCCTTAGTTGCCTCCTTTGAGCCTATTTGTTATATTTTTTTTCTTTGGTACCAGATATAATTTTTTCTTTTTTTGTTTGTGGTAACCATTTGAAATTGAATGTGGAGCAACTATTGAAAATTACAATTTCGTCCTATATTTTAGCTATCTATATTGTCAAGACTGAAATTTCGTCCCATACTTTAGTTGTCTATCTTGTTAGGACGAAAGAAAAAAAAAGAAGTGAATCATGTGCTTACAAAAATATTTTCATACTAAGGAAACAAAATAGGAGTTATGATGTACTTACCTTTTCTTCCTACGAAAAAAATGAAAGAATAAAATTTGAATTTGTCTACTCAAGAAAGAGCCAAAGGGCACATCAAAAGAATGAAAGAGCCAAAGGGCACATCAAATGAATGAAAGAGCCAAAGGGCAAACCCAAAAAAAGAAAACAAAAGAGTCTACTCAAGAGAAAGAAAAACAAATCAAAAAGAGTCGACTCAATAGAAAAAAGAATGAAGCAATGGAAGTGGAATTAGTTTGGAGTTTGGACAAAAATTGTAAAATAGATAGGAGCTCCATATTTGATTTCAAAGGTTACTATTTGCTTCTTGTTTTTTTAGCCCATTGATTATCCCTTTCTTCTTATTTCTTACCCTGCATAAATTCACCCCTGGCCCCATTACAACCCCTGCATGTGAACTATTTAGTGGAGATTTGGTCAAGTTACAAGCTTATGGTAATGTGCATTTTGTTGAAACTTGGGTGTATATTTCCCTAGTCCCTAAACACTTAGAGAAATTGTGAGCGAGTGCCCTTGTTCACAGAAACGTATTCTTCAGGGACATGAGCCTCTAATTGAGCAACCTCTTGACACCTCATAAGTGCTATATTGTACATTTTTTGTCATTTTTTGTGAAGGTTAAGTGTGGGGGAGTTGATAAACTCCAATTTAGTACATTTATAGAGATATTTTTTGAGTCATTTTTAGAGCAATTATCACCTATTGTATAAATCATTTACTTAACTTGCTCTTTATTTTGTAGAATAAAAGAAAATATGAATAGAAGATGAAAGTCCAAGTTTAATATATATAAATGCATATGTGGGCTTGGCAATTAAAAGGAGTTGAGGATCAAAGGGAATACCACAGCCTGTTTGTGAAAAAGGGAAAAAAAAAGGAAGTCCAGCCCATGATGAATAAACAGGGAGAATTAAGCGCATGGGAATTCACTCAAGTAATACACGTGACTTCACTGACTTGTTGAGAAAGAAAACACGGAACCCTATGCTTCAAATATAAAAAGGCATAAACCACAAACAAAAAGGGGGCCGCATACATACACATACAATCTGACAGAAAAGAATTTGAAAAACGCCGTAATTGTGAGAAAAGGAAGCAACACACAGACGCAAACATTGAGAGAGGGAAGATTTGGGTACCGTTTTTGACACCGTGACAGAGCTTTGGAGCAGAATATAGAGACTGAATACAGGATCAGAATTTACTCAATCTCCGGGTTATTTTTATATTCTGTAATTCATGACTTTTTATTTTAATCCAATGTTCTTGAACACTATGGATAGCTAAATCCTCTTCTAGGGTCTTAGGTGGATCTTGCTTGATTAGAGATTTTAATTTATATTTTGAATTCCCAATTTTTATTTCAATTAATATTATCCTATTGCTTTATTACATAATTAGGATTGACAACCCTTTCCATGTTTATAATCAATTAGTTGATTAGCGACCGTACTACAACTAGTTGGTGGACCTATAGGATAATTGAGACTATAATTAATGAATGACCAAACTTTAATTTAGTCTTCCAATCATTCAACCTTTTTGTACTTCATGCTTTTCTTAAATTTAAATTCTAGCATGACCAAACTAGGATTAATTTAGGGAAAAGAATAATAATCACGAATGACCAAACGGATTAATAGGTTTAGTAAAGGGATTGGTAATTGAATAAAATAAGGGAATTCAGGTAGAATTAGACATAGAGGAATCGAAGCTAGCAAGTGAAACCGAGACCCTAGGCTTCTCTCCATTGATCGAACTTTACAATTTTAATTCTTGCTATTTACTTCGTCTTATTTTAGTTTCTACAATCACCAACATTCGTTAGTCTAAATAATAATTAATCTTAAGTAGTTTGGTGCTTATTAATTAATCCCTATGGAGACGATATTTTTTATACTACTTCTGCAAGAGAGTACACTTGCTCTCAAGTGTGTTTTTAACACAACAACTTGCAATGATTGCTCCTGCAATTCAAACACTTACATTGCTCCTGCAATAGGGAACCATCAAAAATTTTAGAAAACACTGACACAAGTTAATTTGCTTACAAAAGACCCTTTGTTGTGCTTTGAAGCTCCCCAATACTAAAAGAAGTTGTTAGTCTATTCACAATTTTGAAAAATCTTGTAGTTTTGATCAAAAGCAAACTTTTTCTATCCAAAAGCTAAACAAACTTTTCAAAATTAGTTAGGGACCAATCTGAAGTTCAGTGAAGTCACACACCCACATAAAAGAGCTACAATAACTTTGAATGTTGGAAGAACCTCTGGTTCACAAGCTTTGTGGGAAACAAATGAAGTTACGTTTCAAAAGAAATGCACTCATAGAAAATATGTTTTTCAAAGGGCTTAGCTGATCTGATCTTCTAAGAATTAAAACCAAGCATTTTTGAAATTTTTCTTAAGTAATTTCTTGAGGACAACAATGGTTTAAGTTTGGGGGTGTGATAACTGTATTTTATATAGAGTTGTATACGCTTTCAAATCTAAATTATTGTAAAGAACTCAGTGAATTTATAACTTCAAATAAAGGAAAATAGAAGAAAAACAACTTCTTTAATTTTGGAACTCATCATCATTGATTATCATGATTTGTGGCATTTTATGTGTTTTTTCAATTGCTGCAGCAATCATTGCACTTGCAATAGGTCAAGCAACTATTGCACCTGCAATACAGGAAACAGAAGTTCTGAAGAAAGCAGATACATTGCACTTGCAATGATGCTAACAACAATTGCACCTGCAATGTGCCCAGATGACAATGCACCAGCATTGCACCAGCAATCATTGCACCTGCATTGACCACAACACAGAATGCTCCTGCACTATGATGATGACGTCAGCATGCCAAGTTGCAAGTGCAAGTGGATGGTTGCAGCATCAAGTTCAGACCCCTTGGACAACAAGTTGTAACTTTTTGTGTACACTTGTCCACACATCATTGGACCACTCTTCATAGTTGGTGGGATTTCCAATCTTGCTTTTTGAAGACAAGGGAAAAAGGGAACCCTAAAATCAGCTTGGTGACCAAGGCAAAGCACTTTTTGAAGCCTATAAATACATCCCCTCTTCTCCTTTCAAAAACATATCTTAGAATATCACTACTTATCATATTCTCTCCATCTCCATAGTTTAGTAGATAGTTTCATTTTATTTTTAGAGTTAGAGGTACTCAACAAAGCTTAAAAGAAGGAAAGAAAGTGACAACTTCTTCCTTCTCTTCTCGTGGAGTTCTTGTTGGTGTTTTCCATTGTTGAGAGGTGTTCTCCTCAACATAAGCTAGGTAGAAATTGCAAAGGATCTTCATGTGTGTAATTCCGATCTCATCTCATTTCCTTTGTATTTTCCTTCTTATAAACATGTCTCATTCTGTTTATATGTGCCTTTTTATGTTAAGTATGAACTAAACTCTTTATGGTTGGAATACCTTAACTTTATAATGAAACTTTGATTAGTTATTATGTTATATTGATGTTCTTGCAATTTGGTTCTTGTGCTATAATTCTTTCAAACTTATTTTAAGATTGATCACTTAGAATAGGTAGGGTCATAAATACAAAAATGGTTTGTGATTCGAACTCAAGAACTAATATGGATAAGTGTTTTAATAAAATGAAACTTTGTTAAAACCATGCTAAGACTTAGACATAAGATAGCATAGTCCATAGGGTGAATCTATAAGGGTTTAAAGGACAAGGGTGAACTTATTTAGGGCTTAGACATAAGACTTATAACGAAACCCTGAAGATAGTTGCAGAAATGCACAAGTCATTTTATACAGCACCCATTGCAGGTGCAATCATTGCAGAAGCAATGATTGCAGGTGCAATCATTGTAGAACCAATGATTGCAGGTGCAATGATTGCAGGAGCAATGATTGCAGGAGCATCATATGTAACATAATGCTTTCAAAGTGAATTTACTTAGGAAAGAGTATTTCAACCATCACTAGCATTACTACTATTTTAAACTCTTTAAAATTAATCCAATCCCTGTGGGTACGATCTCTACTTATCAGTATATTACTTGTTTTAGACTGTGTATACTTGCACATCCTTTTCACACAACAAGTTTTTGGCGCCGTTGCCTGGGATGGCCATTAATTTTTTAGTGTTTAATTTGGTAGTAGTTTAGTGATCAATTTTACTCTGGTCGTTTGTTCCTTGTGGTATAACAGATATTGCACCAGCAAAGTGTTGCACCTGCAACCATTGCACCAGCAATAGTCACTACTGCATATGCCCAGGTCTAACACACCAGAATTCTAGTTAGATCCTGAAATAGAAAAGAGATTCAGAAGGTTGTGTAGGATTCAAAGACAAGCAGGTAGACAAACAATGTCTGATCTAGGAGTAGAAGGCTCTCATCATGGTTCTGGCAGAGGTTCAGGTAGAGGCAGAGGCTCTATTCATGGTGATCCAGAGCACAATTACAGAAACCAGTTCGTCAATATGGGTCCAATAGATATGATAAATGATAGGGACAGACCAATGAGGGACTATGCTGTGTTTGATCAAACAAACATGCAAACCAGGATAGTCAGACCTCAAATTGATGCACCACATTTTGAATTCAAACCTATGATGTTTCAAATGCTTCAAACAGTAGGCCAATTTAGTGGTTCTCCACAAGAGGATCCTCATTTACATCTAAAGCAATTTTTAGAAATTTGTAGTAATTTTATCATCCCTGGTGTTTCAGAAAATGCTTTTATTCTAAAAAAATTTCCATATTCCCTCAAGGATAAAGCAAAGGCATGGTTAAATTCACAAGAGCCTAACTCTATCACTGAGTGGAATGAATTAGCTAAAAATTTGTTGCAAAATATTTTCCACCAAGTAAAAATGCCAGGATGAGAAATGAAATTACTGCCTTTAGACAAAAAGATGGTGAATCACTGTTTGAAGCATGGGAAAGATGGAAGGAACTCTTGAGAAAATGTCCTCATCATGGTATCCCTGTCATAATACAAATGGAAACATTCTACAATGGTTTGGAACCTCAAACCAGACTCATGTTAGATGCATCCTCTGGAGGAGTGCTATTGAACTTATCATACAATGAAGCTGCTGAATTAATTGAGAAAATGGCTACCAATAGCTATAGGTGGCCCACAGAGAGGGGCAGTGTTCAAAAGAAAGCAGCAGGAGTCCATGAAATTAGTGAAGTATCAGCACTAGCAGCTCAAGTTGCATCACTCACCAATATGATAAAGAACCTCAACAACAACAACAATGCACCAGCATCCAATGCAGGTGCAATGCCAGATCAGCTGCAATAGAACAAGCACCTCCAGGTTCCACAAGTTGTGTATATTGTGGAGGTGGTCACTTGTATGAAGAATGCCCAAGCAACACTGTATCTGTTAACTATGTGGGATTTAAGAAAAACAACAATCCTTATTCTAACACCTACAATCCAGGTTGGAGAAATCATCCAAACTTCAAGTGGAGCAACAGTAATGAACCAGCAACCAATGCTGCAGCACTATCAGCTCCACCAGGCTTTCAATCTCAAAATTACCAAAACTATCAGAAGGCTCCTCCAGTTGCAAATGACAACTCTTTGGAAGCAATGTTCAAAGCATACATGAGCAAAACTAATGCATTTATCAGTGAAACAAGAACTGCAAGACAAGCCCATGATGCCTCATTAAAGAACTTGGAGAATCAAGTGGGGCAACTAGCTACAGCATTATCTCAAAGGTCAAATGGTTCACTACCATCAACCACAGAAGAATCAACCTCACAAAGGCATGGAAAGGAGCAATGCAAAGCCATTTCTCTGAGAAGTGGTAAAGATCTCTCAGAACCATATGCAATAGAAGGTGTAGAAAAGGAAGAAAAAGAAAAAAATGAAAAAAATGAAAAAAAAAACAGAAAAAAATAGAATAGAAAAGAGTGTTTCTGATGCACGTACATCTGATGCTGGTGCATCCAATGCAGAAGAAACAGTGCAGGAGCAATTGATGCCGAACCAGTAAATGCAGGAACATCAAAATCTACAACATCAGGAACCACATCAGCACCACCCAGGTTAGTACCAGAATACCCTTCTCCTCCTTATCCACAAAGACTCAAGAAAGCACATGAGGAGAAGCAATTTGGTAAGTTCCTTGAGGTGCTTAAACATTTACACATCAATGTACCTCTTGTTGAAGCACTACAACAGATGCCCAACTACACAAAATTTATGAAAGATGTGCTCACCAAGAGGAGAAGATTAGGAGAATTTGAAACTGTGGCCATGTCAAATGAATGCAGCATGATCATGCAAAACAAAATTCCCAGGAAATTAAAGGATCCTGGTGGTTTCACCATACCATTTTCAATTGGAAAATTTTACCCAGGTCGTGCACTATGTGATTTAGGTGCAAGTATCAACTTGATGCCTAAATCCATATTCACACAATTAGGTATTGGAACTGCCAGACCTACAACTGTAACTCTTCAGTTAGCAGACAGGTCAATTGCATATCCTAAGGGGATTATAGAAGATGTTTTAATCAAAGTTGACAAGTTTGTGTTTCTTGTAGATTTTGTTATTCTTGATTTTGATGCAGATAAGGATGTACTAGTTATTCTGGGGAGACCATTCCTGGCCACTGGAAGAGCATTCAGTGATGTGCAACAAGGAGAATTAACCATGAGAGTTAATGATCAAGAAGTCAAGTTCAACATCATGAATGCTATCAAATACCCAAATGAAGATGTTGAAGAATGTTCTCTCATTGTCTCCTTAGATCAAGCAATACAACAACATTTCACTCAAAAGTAGGAAGTTTGGGAAACAGATGCAGGTGCAATACCAGAACCAGGGGATGAACTGAAGAGTGAAAATATGCAAGAAGAAATTGCTGTGAAGGAAGTTTGGGTAAGGAAATATGAATCATTAGAGCTTGAGAATTCAAAGCTCAAAAGAAACATTCCTTCAATTGAAGCACCTCCTCAACTAGAGCTCAAAGAATTGCTTAAACACCTCAAATATGCTTTCCTAGGGGAGAATAATTCTTTACCAGTAATCATTGCTTCTGACTTAGCACAAAATTAGGAGCATGATCTCATTTCTACCCTAAGAAAGCACAAAAAGGCAATTGGCTGGCAGATGTCAGATATCAAGGGAATCAGTCCTTCCATTTGCATGCACAGAATAGTTTTGGATGAAAATTCCAAAAATAGCATTGAAAGTCAGAGGAGATTGAATCCAGTTATGAAGGAGGTGGTTAAAAAAGAAATAATCAAATGGCTAGATGCTGGCATAATCTATCCAATTTCAGATAGTGCATGGGTGAGTCCTGTTCAATGTGTACCAAAGAAGGGTGGAGTGACAGTAGTGGCCAATGAAAAAAATGAGTTGATACCTACAAGAACAGCCATAGGGTGGAGAATACAGAAAACTTAACAAGGCAACCAAGAAGGACCATTTCCCATTGCCCTTCATTGATCAAATGCTGGACAGGCTAGCAGGTAAAGAATTCTACTGTTTCTTAGATGGATACTCTGGCTATAACCAAATAGCTATTGTTCCTGAAGATCAAGAGAAGACAACATTTACATGTCCCTATGGCACCTTTGCCTTTAGAAGGATGCCATTTGGACTATGTAATGCTCCAGCAACATTCCAAAGGTGCATGATGGCATTATTCTCAGAATTCATTGAACACTCAATGGAAGTGTTTATGGATGACTTCTCAGTGTTTGAGGAAACATTTCAATTATGTCTCTCCAATTTTGAAGAAATCCTCAATAGATGTGAAAAGACCAATCTAGTTTTAAACTGGGAAAAATGCCATTTTATGGTTCAAGAGGGCATTGTTTTAAGCCACAGAGTTTCAAAGAAAGGCCTTGAAGTTGACAAAGCAAAAATTGAGGTGATTGAAAAATTACCTCATCCAACCACTATGAAGGGTATCAGAAGCTTTTTGGGACATGCAGGCTTCTACAGAAGATTCATCAAGGACTTCTCAAAGATCTCAAAGTCATTATGCCAAGTTTTGCAGCATGATGTGCCATTTCATTTTGATGAATCTTGCTTGGAAGCATTTCAAACATTGACGAAAGCATTGGTGACAGCACCAGTTATAGTCACACCAGATTGGAGCAAGCCATTTGAGTTGATGTGTGATGCCAGTGACTTTGCAGTAGGAGCAGTCCTAGGGCAAAGGTATGACAAAGTTTTTCATTCCATTTACTATGCCAATAAAACACTCATAGAAGCTCAAATTAATTACACTGTGACTGAAAAAGAACTACTATCTGTAGTCTTGGCATTTGATAAATTAAGGTCTTATATAGTTGGCACTAAGGTAATAGTTTACACATTCTGCCATTAAATACCTTATTTCAAAGAAAGATGCAAACCCTAGATTAATTAGGTGGGTTCTCCTCCTTCAAGAATTTGATCTTGATATTCATGACAAAAAGGGGGTGGAGAACCAAGTTGCTGACCACTTGTGTAGACTTGAGAATGAAAGTGCAAGTACCACATGGGGAGAAATCAAAGAAAATTTTCCAGATGAGAAGCTGTTGGCAATTTCTGCAACAACACCGGATGCAGGTGTATCCATTGCACCAGCAATGGAAGAAACAACAATTGCACCAGCAATGGAAACTGCAACACCCTGGTTTGCTGACATTGTGAACTATCTTGCAAGCAAAGTTGTACCTGTCAACATGACCTACCAATAGAAGAAAAGGTTCTTCCATATAGTAAAAAAATACTATTGGGATGACCCTTTCCTTTTCAAAGAATGTCCAGATCAGATCATTAGAAGATGCTTACCAGAAGATGAACAACAAGCAGTGCTCCTGCAATGTCATGCAGCACCATGTGGTGGACATTTTGGCAGCACAAGAACTGCTGCTAAAGTGCTCCAATCAGGTTACTATTGGCCCTCACTATTCAAAGAGGCATATCAATTGGTCAAGAACTGTGATAGATGTCAAAGGGCTAGGAATATCTCTAATAGACATGAAATGCCACTCACCAATATCTTAGAGGTTGTACTCTTTGATGTTTGGGGAATGGATTTCATGGGACAATTTCCCCCATCCTTTGGTAACTTATACATCTTGGTAGCTGTAGACTATGTTTCTAAATAGGTAGAAGCTGTGGCATTGCCAAACAATGATGCTAGATCAGTAAGTAAGTTTCTGCAAAGAAACATATTTACTAGGTTTGGTACTCCAAGGGCAATTATCAGTGATGAAGGGTCACACTTCTGCAACAAACTCATTGAAAGTCTTTTGGCCAAGTATGGAGTAAAGCATAAAGTTGCAAGAAACAACCTCATGGTGCAGTAGACTTATTTGATGAAAATCCAACACCACTTTCATGGTAAATGGACAAAGAGTAAAGATGTACCATGGTGATCATGTGGTAAGAAACAAAACCACCACTCATCTCCAAGATCCCTAAGACATAATGGAGATAGTCAGGCTGAAGGACTCTTAAATCAAGCGCTTTCTGGGAGGCAACCCATGAATTTTTGATTTACTAACTTAATTATGTGTTTTAGTTTGTTTTCAAATTTTTGCAGGAGATGAATTGCAGGTGCATCCATTGCACCAGCAATGAGGAAAGCATCCATTGCACCAGCATCGCAAGGAGCAATTGCACCTGCAATGGATGGGATTAGATTGCACGTGCATTAAAGCCAGCAATTCCACTGATCTTCTTCACTTGAACAGTTGTTAACTTAACCCATAAACAGTTTTGAGCCACCTAAAGCTCCACGCGTCCTTCTGTATGTTTGGCCACACTTCCTAACGGTCAAATTAAATGTCAAATCACTAACCAACACACTTAACCTAACCTCCCACTATCCATAACTTCCCATTCCAATTAAAACCACCCACAATCATTCACTCTTCCCATTTGTTATCGTTACTTTCTCTCAAATCATCCAATCTCACATAAACTCTCAAACCACGATATACTGTTCATCATCCCCAAACACCAAAATTCCCAAAACTTCAACATATCAAAAATGGTGAAGAAGCAATCAACACTCAAAACTTCAAGGAAATCAGCTGGTGATGCAGGAGCATCGACTCAAATCACAAAGAAAACTACCACTGCTATTGCTCCTGCATACATCAACAAGGAAGGAGCAAAATTCTGGGGAATGCAATGCCAATCAGAAAGGTTGATGCACCTGCAATAGAGACGGATGCACCTGCAATGCTGAAAGCAATAGTTGCAGGAGCATCTAAACCAGTTATTGATCCTGCAGAAGCAGAAGCAGCAACACAGTTGGTCAGACAGACCCTGGCAGCACTTAAAAACGAAGAAATAGCAAGGATCAAGCAAGAAAAAGTTACTGCCACAAAAGAGCCCAGTCCACAACCAACAGTTGAAGCTGAAGCAACAGAGGCTGATGCACCCGCAATGGATGCAGGAGCATTCAAATCTGATGAACCGAAGAAAAAGAAACAGAAAAAGGCAAAGGGTGCACTAATGAGAACTAGCAGTAGGCTAAGGAGTGGAGCTCCTAAGCAGTAAAAAGTTCCTTTTTAAATTATGTTGTTATCTTTTGTGAACAACTTATAAGTATTTTGTGTTAACTCTAACTATGCAGCTTTTGTTTCTCCTCTCCCATTATCTGTTTGCAGTGAGGACACTGCTGATCCTTAAGTTGGGGGGAGGAGACTAACTATATTTTGCTATATTTTGTGAACATATGCTGCTGTTATACTTAAATATGCATGTTTATTTATAGTAGTTTAAGTATTTTTTATGTGATAGTTAAGTAGATTCGAAAATAAGTTTTTTTTAAAAACAATTTCTTGGTAACATTTTGAGAAACATGATCAGCTGAAACTCTATTTTGTGAAAAAGAACAAGTGCATTTTCAAGAAACCAATTTCTTTGTGAAACACTAAGTATTGAAGCCTAGGTTTAGACAATGATCAAAATTATTTTTGCTTCAACACTTATCTCACTGAACCAAAGAAAAGAACCTGATTAACTAGAAAATAAGTGGATGACAAGGGTAGTTCTAGTGAACCAAGATCAAATGCTAAATTTTTACTAAAAATTTAGAATAGCATAAAGAAATAAGTTTGGCGGTGCAACAATGAAAACTAAAGCTAAGTAAATCAATTTTTAGGAAAGTCAGTGCAAAAAGGTTACAAACCCATACACCATCATGTAAAAAGCTACATTGATCCAAATCATATGAGCTGTATCCGTTTCAATAATTGCATGAAAAAGAAAGAGAAAAAGAAGAAAAAAGTCAAAAAAGAAAAGAAATAAAATATGCAAAAAGGGGAATAGCGAGGAGGACAATGTAGTTTCACACTTCAAAAGTTAGAAGCTGGAGCAAAAAAAATCTCATAGCACTCATTGCACCGGCAATGACCACAACACAGAATGCTCCTGCACTATGATGATGACGTCAGCATGCCAAGTTGCAAGTGCAAGTTGTGCAAGTGGATGGTTGCGGCGTCAAGTTCAGACCCCTTGGACAACAAGTTGTAACTTTTTGTGTACACTTCTCCACACATCATTGGACCACTCTTCATAGTTGGTGGGACTTCCAATCTTGCTTTTTGAAAACAAGGGAAAAAGGGAACCCTAAAATCAGCTTGGTGACCAAGGCAAAGCACTTTTCGAAGCCTATAAATACATCCACTCTTCTCCATTCAAAAACACATCTTAGAATATCACTAGTTATCATATTCTCTCCATCTCCATAGTTTAGTAGATAGTTTCATTTTATTTTTAGAGTTAGAGGTACTCAACAAAGCTTGAAAAAAGGAAAGAAAGTGACAACTTCTTCCTTCTCTTCTCGTGGAGTTCTTGTTGGTGTTTTCCATTGTTGAGAGGTGTTCTCCTCAGCATAAGCTAGGTAGAAAATGCAAAGGATCTTCATGTGTGTAATTCCTATCTCATCTCATTTCCTTTGTATTTT
Source organism: Astragalus glycyphyllos (assembly GCA_963573325.1). NCBI lineage: Eukaryota > Viridiplantae > Streptophyta > Magnoliopsida > Fabales > Fabaceae > Astragalus > Astragalus glycyphyllos. The sequence goes on along the minus strand of OY754311.1, from coordinate 53,910,500 downwards.
CCTTCTTATAAACATGTCTCATTCTATTTATATGTGCCTATTTATGTTAAGTATGAACTAAACTCTTTATGGTTGGAATACCTTAACTTTGTAATGAAACTTTGATTAGTTATTATGTTATATTGATGTTCTTGCAATTTGGTTCTTGTGCTATTATTCTTTCAAACTTATTTTAAGATTGATCACTTAGAATAGCTAGGGTCATAAATACAGAAATGGTTTGTGATTTGAACTCAAGAACTAATATGGATAAGTGTTTTAATAAAAGGTGTAACACCCCCCTTACGTATTCTACCATTTTAATTAATAAAATCAGAGTTGGAAAATTTCTTTTTTAAAACTCAACCATCACAAGGGAGATATCACATTTTCGTCGTTTCAAAAACCAAACATCACATAATGAAATCATCAACATAAAGTAGTACGATACATAGCACATAATCGGGACGAACCCTCACAATACACCTGTCATGACATAACAGTCGGATATACAACTCGCAGCGGAAATAAATACATATCTCATACATATGTATAATACATCACCAAAGTACACTGTCTAATAACAGTACAAAATACAACTCCTAAAGTGTTTCGCCCCCCCCGGGTGCTACGTATCAGAGCATGACACCAAAAACCGGAAATAAGGAAGGTAGAACCTTCACTCGCTATCACCTGCAGGTTGCCGACATAAGAAGCAACACGAAAGCAGAAGGGTGAGTCTCTAACATATAATAGAATATGTGATAATCAAATATGATAGAGAAAAACACAATTAAAACACCAATCTACCATAAACCGGCACACCACAACAATTCACAATACATAACTCAGCTACACCAATAAACATCACCAAATGCGTATGTATATGCATGCAAATGCAACCCAACACCAAGGGCATATGCATGTGGATCCATTCATCACCTAAAAATAAGCCTTGAGGGCATTTATCACCAAAGTGGCCGAAGCCTAGACCGCAGCCTCTTCATCACCAAAAATGCACATGATTTATGCGACACCATGAACGATGTAGAACACACACCAAAATCACCAAAATCAGCACCACTCATCATCACCAATAATTGTTTCATCACCAATAATTATTTTATCACCAATAATTATTTTATCATCACCAAAATCACCAAAATCAGCACCACTCATCATCACCAATAATTGTTTCATCACCAATAATTATTTTATCACCAATAATTATTTTATCATCACCAAAATCACCAACACCACTCCACTTTACAGCTCTAAGGCTCACACCGATATTTTTGACAAATTATAAGTCCAACCGTGGATAAACACCCACACTTGAGTTTTACAACTCAAACAGTACACACCGGCACACTAAACCGGCAAATCCGGCAAAACTGCACTCCGGCAGCTCCGGCAGCCCCGGGCAACACACTAGGCCCCACACCTAGTCAACATCACTGGCAAAACTGCCAGACAGCTCCCTTGAATACAGCACACAGCACTGGCGCACCTGAGCAACGCTGCCAGGGCGCCTGCACTTTGGCACAAAATTTGGGCAGCACACACAAAGTTGGCGCCCAGCACAAGGGCTCCAGGCAGCGTGCACCAACCAACTTGGGCACGGTGCCCGCGCCCAAACCACCGCGAACCCAGGGGCCACTCTTGGCCCCGACCCTAGTACTTCCTCTCTCCTAGATGCGCCACAAGGGCTCACCACAATTTGGGCCCTGACACGCCACTTGGGCCCATGCCCAAATTGACAAAAAATCACAAAAACAGGATTCTGGCGCCTAGACACATGGCTCCAAACAGCTCTGGAAACCAACTTGGGCACGGTGCCCGCGCCCAAACCACTCGTGCATTTTGGACAAAATCTTGAACCGCCCCTTTTACTAACCGTCTACTAGGTGCGCCACTAGGGTCCACTATCATTGGGGCCCTGGCTCGCCACTTGGGCACATGCCCAAATTGGCAAAAAATCATTTTTCATGCACACTGCACAGTTTTGGCGCCTAGACACTCTGCACCCGGACACGCTTAGCAACCAATTTGGGCACGATGCCCGCGCCCAAACCACACACATTTTTGGGAAACACCCTTGCACGGCCACTAGTACTCATCAAACAATAGGTGCGGCAATGGGCCCCACCACCATGGGCCCTCTGCCTCGCCACTTGGGCCCATGCCCAAGTTGGCTAAAAATCACATTTTTGACGCCTAGCACACTACCCACACCAAGCCACACTTCACCAAACCTAACCTTCAACAACCACAATTTCAACACCAATAACAACATCAATATCACCATATTCAATCATCAAATTTCATATCCGATTCACACAAGATTTCACCAACTCATTGAGACATTTTCACAAACACATAATGTGCAATTTTTGACAACTTTTTATTTCAACAAAACAACACCAAAACCACACCCAAATTAGTTCAAAGACATCACCAAACAATCAATTCTCATATTCAATCAACAAAATTCATTCAAACACATCAAAAACCCCTAAAACCCTATTCTAACATATTGAAAACACAAACCCTATTATAGGTTAGGAGAGCCCCTTACCTAGAATTCCTTGAAGAAAATAAGCCCTAATCCAAGCAATTCCTCTTGAAAAATCAACAAAATCCCTTCCCTTTCTCTTCTTCTTGTTACGTCCTCTTCTCTCCCTTTTCTCTCTTTTCTTTGTTTCTTACTTTGATAAAAAAAAATGAAAGGAAACAACACTAAGTCACTTAGTCAAATATGATGACTAAGTCTTCAAATTCAATTTGACTTCTATGTCTTCAAAGTAACTTTGATTACCTTATGGGCCTAAAATGATTATGGGCCTTTGGGCTTAATACCCACACCTCTTCAAACTTGCATTCCAACTCCTAAACCAATAAGTTAACATATCAATTAACTTAATTATAATTAAAATGTCGTAAACCCTAATAATCAATTAAATAAATAACTGAATTATTTTGGGGTGTTACAACTCTCCCCCACTTAGAATATTTCGTCCTCGAAATACATACCTGAATCAAATAACTCCTGGTATGCTTCCCGCATCTTGGTCTCCAACTCCCAAGTGATACTCTCTCCGGTAGCTCCTAACCAAACTACCTTCACCAAATGGATCTCTTTTCCTCTCAAAGTTTTCACCTCACGATCTTCGATCCGCACCGGTATAGTCTCAACAGTGAGATTCTCTCTCACTTGCACATCATCCATTTGAATTACGTGAGATGGATCCGGAATATACTTCCGCAACTGTGAAATATGAAACACATCATGAAGATTCGAAAGATTAGGTGGCAAAGCCACCCGATAAGCAACTCTTCCAATTTTCTCTAAAATCTGATATGGTCCAATAAAACGAGGAGTCAACTTCTTCGACTTCAAGGCACGACCAACACCGGTCACAGGTGTAACTCTCAGAAACACATGATCACCAGCCTGAAACTCCAAATCTTTCCTCCTCTTGTCATGATAACTCTTTTGTCTACTTTGTGAAGTTTTCATCTTTTCACGAATCAGCTTCACTTTCTCGGTTGTCTCACGAACAATCTCCGGTCCAAGTACAACACTTTCTCCGGATTCATACCAACACACCGGAGTCCTACACCTCCTACCATACAATGCTTCGAAAGGAGCCATTCCAATACTAGCATGATAACTGTTATTGTAAGTGAACTCAATCAACGAGAGATGTCCATCCCATGAACCTCCCTGCTCAAGCACACAAGCTCTCAACAGATCCTCAAGTGACTGAATAGTCCTCTCCGTCTGACCATCAGTCTGCGGGTGATAAGCTGAACTCAATCTCAACTTCGAACCCAAAGCCTCTTGCAAACTTTTCCAAAATTCAGAAGTGAATCTTGGATCTCTATCTGACACAATACATAGAGGCACACCATGCAGCTTCACTATCGTCTGAATATAAATCTCTGCCAACCTAGAAACCGGATAAGTAATGTTAATCGGTAAAAAGTGAGCAGACTTTGTCAATCTGTCAACAATCACCCAAATGGCATCAAATCCTCTCGAAGTATTTGGCAAACCCGTCACAAAATCCATGGAAATACTATCCCACTTCCACTCAGGAATCTCCAAAGGTTGCATCAACCCTGCAGGCTTCTGATGCTCAACCTTCGACTTCTGACATGTCAAACAGGCATACACAAACTGAGCTACCTCCTTCTTCATACCAGGCCACCAAAACAATTTCTTCAAATCATGATACATCTTTGTAGCTCCGGGATGAATACTCAATTTACTTCTGTGACTCTCCTCAAGAATTGCTTTCTTCATCTCTACATCATCAGGAATACATATCCTATCACGGAACCTCAACACACCTTGAGAATCCAACCTGAAATCATTGTCATCAGCTTGTCCAACTTCACCCATCATGTCTACCAACTTCACATCCAACTTCTGTGCCTCTCTGATACTAACCAGAAAATCATTATTAATCTTTAACATACCCAATTTGATACTCTGAGGAGATACTTCACAAACTAAGCTCATGTCTCTGAATTGTTCAATCAACTCCAACTCCTTAATCATCATTGCAGACATATGCAAACTCTTTCTACTCAAAGCATCGGCTACAACATTAGCTTTCCCCGGATGATAGTTCAAGCTAAAGTCATAGTCTTTCAACAACTCTAACCACCTTCTCTGCCTCATATTCAGCTCCTTTTGATCAAATAAATATTGCAAACCTTTATGATCACTAAATACTTCAAATCTAGAACCATAAAGATAATGCCGCCAAATCTTCAATGCAAACACAACCGCAGCCAACTCCAAATCATGTGTAGGATAATTCTTCTCATGAATCCTCAACTGCCGAGAAGCATAAGCAACTACCCTACCATTCTGCATAAGAACTCCTCCTAAACCCATCTTCGAAGCATCACAATACACAACAAAGGATTCTTCTGGTTTAGGTAACGTCAAAATCGGAGACGTCGTCAACCTCTTCTTTAATTCTTTGAAACTTTCCTCACACCGATCATCCCACACAAACGCCTTTCCTTTACAAGTCAACTGAGTTAGTGGAAGAGCCAACTTCGAAAAGCCTTCAATAAATCTTCTATAATAACCAGCTAACCCAAGAAAACTTCTAATCTCAGTGACCGACTTCGGAGTCTCCCACTTCAACACCGCATCAACTTTGGATGGATCTACCGCAATCCCATCACCGGAAATAATATGCCCAAGGAAACTCACTTCCCGCAACCAAAATTCACACTTAGACAATTTAGCATACAACTTCCGATCCCGCAAGACCTCCAACACTAACCTCAAGTGCTCAGCATGCTTCTCTTCGGATTTTGAATACACCAAAATGTCATCAATGAACACCACAACGAACCGATCTAGATACTCATGAAAAATACGATTCATATATTCCATGAATACCCCAGGAGCGTTAGTGACACCAAAAGGCATCACCGAATACTCATAGTGACCATACCGAGTCCTAAAAGCCGTCTTCGGAATATCTTCATCTTTCACTTTAATTTGATGATAACCCGATCTCAAGTCAATCTTGCTAAACACTTGTGCACCCACCAATTGATCCATCAAGTCATCAATTCTTGGAAGCGGATACTTGTTCTTAATTGTCACTTTGTTCAATTGCCGATAATCAACACATAACCTCATACTCCCATCCTTCTTCTTCACAAGCAACACCGGAGCACCCCACGGAGATACACTAGGTCTCACAAACTTCTTTTCAAGCAACTCCTCAAGCTGCTTCTTCAACTCAGACAACTCCGATGCAGACATTCTATAAGGTGCCATTGACGCAGGCCTAGTGCCAGGTACCAGATCAATAGAAAACTCCACTTCCCTCTCTGGTGGTACATCCGGAATCTCATCAGGAAAGACCTCAGGAAACTCCCGTACCACCGGCAACTCATCAATCTTTGCTTGACTCTCAGCAGATAATGATTCCATCACAGCAAACAACTGAGCTTCTCCCCTCATTGCTTTCATCAACTGACCCCCAGACAACAAGACAGTTTCTTCCTCCACCGGAGAAGAGAAACTAACAGACCGATCACAACAATTGATATGAACATGGTTATGCACCAACCAGTCCATACCCAAGATAACATCCATCCCCACCAAAGGAAGACAAATCAGATCAACAATAAAATCTTTGCCGAAAACCGACAAAGGACACTTAGCACACATAAGAGAAGTAGTTACCGAACCCTTAGTTGGAGTATCGATAACCATATCCCTCATCATGGAAGACAACTCAAGATGCAACTTTTCAACACATACCGCAGCAATAAAAGAATGTGTAGCACCAGTATCAACTATAGCAATCAGAGGAATACCTTCAATGAAGCACGTACCTGAAATCTCATTGGTCACCTCTGACCCAGCAAGAGCAAACACCTTTCCACTTGCTTTCTCCTTCTTTGGTTTAGTGCATTTGGTACTAATGTGACCCACCTCACCACAATTGTAGCAAACCACATCCTTGCGGTCACAATCAGCAGCCAGGTGACCTCCTCTGCCACACTTGAAACACTTTCTCTCATCAAAACTACACTCATAACTCTTATGACCAGGCCTACCACACTTGTAGCACACAACATTAGCAGGAGCATCTCCCCCACTTGGTTTCTTGCCAGAACCAACAGCAGCTTTCTGTTTACCTTTCCCACCGGACACATCATAAGGTTTACTACGATTCTGAAACTGTCCCCTCTTCTCTTTCACAATCTTATAAGAGGTATTGCTATCCTCTTCAAAGATTCTGCAACTATCCACCAAATCAGCAAACCTACGGATCCTCTGGTAGCTAATTGCCTTTTTAATATCATGCCTCAATCCACTTTCAAATTTGATGCATTTAGAGAATTCAGCATCAGCACCATTGTAATGCGGGTGGAACTTAACCAATTCCTCAAACTTGGCTGCATACTCAGATACAGACTTATTTCCCTGAGTCAAGTTCAGAAATTCCATCTCTTTCTTTCCCCGAACATCCTCCGGGAAGTACTTCCTCAAAAACTCTCTCTTGAAGACATTCCAAGAGAGCTCCTCACCGGCATCCTCAAGCCTCTGCAGAGTTCCCAACCACCAATCATCAGCCTCCTCAGCTAACTGGTGAGCACCGAATCGAACCTTCTGAGCTGGAGTGCAATCCATAACTCGGAAGATCCTCTCTATCTCTTTCAGCCACACAAGAGCTCCATCAGGGTCATACCGCCCCTTGAAGACAGGCGGGTTCTCCCTTTGGAACGTAGCTAAACCACGAGCTGCAGCATTCCCCTCAGCACCTACAGCATCTGCCATTGCTTGCATAGCAGCAGCTAAAGCAGCATCATTCCTCCCAGCCATCTCAACAAGTCACTGAAACAAAATCAGTTAGAACGAGCAACAAGACTCGAGAATTAAAAGACTCAAGACTCAACAACTTGGTCACACAGACCGAACTGCTCTGATACCACTTATGTAACACCCCCCTTACGTATTCTACCATTTTAATTAATAAAATCAGAGTTGGAAAATTTCTTTTTTAAAACTCAACCATCACAAGGGAGATATCACATTTTCGTCGTTTCAAAAACCAAACATCACATAATGAAATCATCAACATAAAGTAGTACGATACATAGCACATAATCGGGACGAACCCTCACAATACACCTGTCATGACATAACAGTCGGATATACAACTCGCAGCGGAAATAAATACATATCTCATACATATGTATAATACATCACCAAAGTACACTGTCTAATAACAGTACAAAATACAACTCCTAAAGTGTTTCGCCCCCCCCGGGTGCTACGTATCAGAGCATGACACCAAAAACCGGAAATAAGGAAGGTAGAACCTTCACTCGCTATCACCTGCAGGTTGCCGACATAAGAAGCAACACGAAAGCAGAAGGGTGAGTCTCTAACATATAATAGAATATGTGATAATCAAATATGATAGAGAAAAACACAATTAAAACACCAATCTACCATAAACCGGCACACCACAACAATTCACAATACATAACTCAGCTACACCAATAAACATCACCAAATGCGTATGTATATGCATGCAAATGCAACCCAACACCAAGGGCATATGCATGTGGATCCATTCATCACCTAAAAATAAGCCTTGAGGGCATTTATCACCAAAGTGGCCGAAGCCTAGACCGCAGCCTCTTCATCACCAAAAATGCACATGATTTATGCGACACCATGAACGATGTAGAACACACACCAAAATCACCAAAATCAGCACCACTCATCATCACCAATAATTGTTTCATCACCAATAATTATTTTATCACCAATAATTATTTTATCATCACCAAAATCACCAAAATCAGCACCACTCATCATCACCAATAATTGTTTCATCACCAATAATTATTTTATCACCAATAATTATTTTATCATCACCAAAATCACCAACACCACTCCACTTTACAGCTCTAAGGCTCACACCGATATTTTTGACAAATTATAAGTCCAACCGTGGATAAACACCCACACTTGAGTTTTACAACTCAAACAGTACACACCGGCACACTAAACCGGCAAATCCGGCAAAACTGCACTCCGGCAGCTCCGGCAGCCCCGGGCAACACACTAGGCCCCACACCTAGTCAACATCACTGGCAAAACTGCCAGACAGCTCCCTTGAATACAGCACACAGCACTGGCGCACCTGAGCAACGCTGCCAGGGCGCCTGCACTTTGGCACAAAATTTGGGCAGCACACACAAAGTTGGCGCCCAGCACAAGGGCTCCAGGCAGCGTGCACCAACCAACTTGGGCACGGTGCCCGCGCCCAAACCACCGCGAACCCAGGGGCCACTCTTGGCCCCGACCCTAGTACTTCCTCTCTCCTAGATGCGCCACAAGGGCTCACCACAATTTGGGCCCTGACACGCCACTTGGGCCCATGCCCAAATTGACAAAAAATCACAAAAACAGGATTCTGGCGCCTAGACACATGGCTCCAAACAGCTCTGGAAACCAACTTGGGCACGGTGCCCGCGCCCAAACCACTCGTGCATTTTGGACAAAATCTTGAACCGCCCCTTTTACTAACCGTCTACTAGGTGCGCCACTAGGGTCCACTATCATTGGGGCCCTGGCTCGCCACTTGGGCACATGCCCAAATTGGCAAAAAATCATTTTTCATGCACACTGCACAGTTTTGGCGCCTAGACACTCTGCACCCGGACACGCTTAGCAACCAATTTGGGCACGATGCCCGCGCCCAAACCACACACATTTTTGGGAAACACCCTTGCACGGCCACTAGTACTCATCAAACAATAGGTGCGGCAATGGGCCCCACCACCATGGGCCCTCTGCCTCGCCACTTGGGCCCATGCCCAAGTTGGCTAAAAATCACATTTTTGACGCCTAGCACACTACCCACACCAAGCCACACTTCACCAAACCTAACCTTCAACAACCACAATTTCAACACCAATAACAACATCAATATCACCATATTCAATCATCAAATTTCATATCCGATTCACACAAGATTTCACCAACTCATTGAGACATTTTCACAAACACATAATGTGCAATTTTTGACAACTTTTTATTTCAACAAAACAACACCAAAACCACACCCAAATTAGTTCAAAGACATCACCAAACAATCAATTCTCATATTCAATCAACAAAATTCATTCAAACACATCAAAAACCCCTAAAACCCTATTCTAACATATTGAAAACACAAACCCTATTATAGGTTAGGAGAGCCCCTTACCTAGAATTCCTTGAAGAAAATAAGCCCTAATCCAAGCAATTCCTCTTGAAAAATCAACAAAATCCCTTCCCTTTCTCTTCTTCTTGTTACGTCCTCTTCTCTCCCTTTTCTCTCTTTTCTTTGTTTCTTACTTTGATAAAAAAAAATGAAAGGAAACAACACTAAGTCACTTAGTCAAATATGATGACTAAGTCTTCAAATTCAATTTGACTTCTATGTCTTCAAAGTAACTTTGATTACCTTATGGGCCTAAAATGATTATGGGCCTTTGGGCTTAATACCCACACCTCTTCAAACTTGCATTCCAACTCCTAAACCAATAAGTTAACATATCAATTAACTTAATTATAATTAAAATGTCGTAAACCCTAATAATCAATTAAATAAATAACTGAATTATTTTGGGGTGTTACAAAAGGAAACTTTGTTAAAACCATGCTAAGACTTAGACATAAGATAGCATAGTCCATAGGGTGAATCTGTATGGGTTTAAAAGACAATGGTGAACTTATTTAGGGCTTAAAAAAGACATAAGACTTATAACGAAACCCTGAAGATAGTTGCAGAAATGCACAAGTCATTTTATACAGCATCCATTGCAGGTGCAATCATTGCAGAAGCAATGATTGCAGGAGCAATGATTGCATGAGCATTATACGTAACATAATGCTTTCAAAGTGAATTTACTTAGGAAAGAGTATTTCAACCATCTCTCTCAATTGAAACACAACATCTTTTACTTGCTTTAATTTACATTCTGTTTGCATACACCATCCTCACATCAGCTTAATTTTATTTTACTTTCCTTTAATCACTAGCATTAATATTATTTTAGACTCTTTAAAATTAATCCAATCCCTATGGGTACGATCTCTACTTATTAGTATATTACTTGTTTAGTCTGTGTATACTTGCACATCATTTTCACACAACAGCCACCATAAGATGAAGAATGACAAAACATTAAAATATTACTTACCTCATCCTCCAGGATGCATCTTCTGAAAATACCATCCGACCCTCTTTTGAAGAGATAAGGGTCATCCCAGTAATAATGCTTGACATCAGCAAAAAACTTCTTCTTTTGTTGATAATTCAGGTCCGGAAGTAACACCCCAGTCAAAAGATAATTCACAAGGTTTGCATACCAAGGTGCTTCAGCTTGTACCAATGAGAAGAGTTGGTCATCCGGGAAAGAGTCGTCAAGTGGTAGCTCATTCTCATTATTTTCCTGTAATCTTGACAAAAGGTCAGCCACCACATTTTCAGTGCCTTTCTTGTCCTTTATCTCAAGGTCAAACTCTTGGAGAAGTCGGATCCACCGGATCAACCTCAGCTTAGCATCTACCTTGTTCAAAAAATATTTGATTGCCGAGTGATCCGTATAAATAATGATTTTGGATCCTACAAAGTACTGCCTGAACTTGTCAACGGTGAAGACTACCGCCAACAATTCCTTTTCAGTTGTGGCATATTTTACCTGAGCTTCATCCACAGTTCTGCTTGCATAGTAAATGGCATTCATTTTCTTGTCTTTATTTTGTCCAAGCGCTGCCCCAACTGCGTAGTCACTTGCGTCACACATGATTTCGAATGGAAGGCTCCAAATGGGTGGCTGCATGATTGGGCCAGTGATCAAGGCTTCCTTTAACCTGCAAAAAGCTGCTAAACACGAATCATCAAACACAAAAGCTACATCCTTAAGGAGTAAGCTTGTTAGTGGTTTAGAAATCTTAGAAAAATCTTTTATAAATTAACAGGCGGTAAAAACCCGCATGTCCCAGAAAACTTCTCACCTCTCTGACCGAGGTAGGAGGTGACATTTTTTCAATAATTCCAATTTTTGCTTTGTCAACCTCAATACCTGTTTCAGAAACTAAGTGTCCAAGCAATATACCTTCTCTTACCATAAAGTGACAGTTTTCCCAATTCAGCACAAGATTTACCTTTTCGCACCTTTCCAAAGCTCTTTCTAGGTTGGCTGAACAGTTATCAAAGCTAGAACCATGGACTGAAAAATCATCCATAAAGACTCCCATGATATTTTCAACAAAAATCAGAAAAAATTGTCATCATACAACGTTGAAAGGTGGCAGGGCATTACAAAGACCAAAAGGCATCCTTCGGTAAGCAAAAGTGCCGAAAGGACAAGTGAAAGTTGTTTTTTCTTGGTCATTTGGATGAATAGGTATTTGAAAGAATCCAGAATACCCATCCAAGTAGCAAAAATGTGAATGCCTTGCCAACCTTTCTAACATTTGATCAATGAAGGGAAGGGGATAGTGATCTGTACGGGTCGCTTTGTTAAGCTTCCTATAATCGATGCACATTCTCCAACCCGTAACAGTTCTAGTAGCAATAGATTCATTTTTTTCATTTTTGACAACTGTTAGACCTCCCTTTTTAGGAACCACTTGAACAGGACTAACCCATTTGCTATCAGAAATTTGGTAAATTACCCCAGCATCAAGGAGTTTGAGAACTTCCTTTTTCCCAACTTCTTTCATATTAGGATTTAATCTCCTTTGATGCTCAATTGATGGTTTATAGTCCTCTTCAAGCCATATCCTATGCATACACAATGAGGGATTGATTCCCTTAATATCCTCCATAGTATACCCTATGGCTCTAGGATATTTCTTGAGAATACTAAGGAGCTTATTTGTTTCAACCTCATCTAGGTTTGCATTTACAATAACAGGATAAGTAGAGTTTAGGCCCAGAAATTCATACCTCAGAGATGATGGAAGAGGTTTCAATTCAACCTTTGGTGCTTCCTTTGGAAGAGAAGCAGATTTTTCCTCAACCAATTCTTCAATGCCCAAGTCTTTTATAGAAGGATTTTCATCCAACATTTGAGCATAGGGCATCTCCAGTTAACTTTTCACCTGCATTATTGATCAAGCATACTTCCAAACCATCACTAGAAGGTGGTGCTAGAGAGCACTCCTTCACGCAACAGTCTACAACATCAAGCATACAAACAGATTCCGATGTAGAAGGACTATTTTTAAGATTTTCAAATTCAAACAAAATCTTTTCTTCTCCTACATTAAATGCCATCTCACCTTGCCTTACATCAATTATAGCACCAGTAGTGGCGAGGAAAGGCCTCCCCAAAAGTATTGGAACTTGGGAGTCTTGCTCCATTTCCATAACAACAAAATCAGCTGGTATAAAAGTATCTCCTACTTTGATAGGTCCTCAAGAATGCCAGCAGGATGCTTAATGGAACGGTCAGCTAACTATAAGGTCAAGGTGGTGGGTTCTAACTCTCCTATGCCTAGTGTTTCTTGAGGACGAAGCGACTTGTTGAGCCACTTGTGAGATTTGAGTTTCCAACATCTTGTTATGGGTTGAAATTGAATCCACTTTTGATGTTAATTTGATGAGAGTATAATTCAAAAATCCAGCTTGGTTTTTAAATTCTTCATTTTGCTTTGTTTGAGATAAAACAAAATTTTCCAACAATGTTTCCAAATTGGATTTTTGAGGAACTCTTTGATTATTTTGATTTTGAAATCCTGGGGGTGTTCTAGCTGCTGGTTGGAAAGAGGGGTTGGATGGAGGATTTTTATAAGAAAAATTTGGATGATTCCTCCATCCAGCGTTATAAGTATTTGAAAATGGATCGCCCCTCTGAGCGTTATTTGCTTGCTTAGGGCCAACAGTAGATACCCCTAATTGGCATTCAGCACTAGTGTGGCCAACTATGCCACAGATTTCACAAGGTGGTGTAGCAGTAGTAGAAGAAGGTGATACAGCATTTACACTCAACTTATCAAATTTAGCAAACAATGCATCTACCTTAGAGGCTCAATGATCAAGGGCAGAGACTTCATACTTACCTGGCTCTTTTTTTTGTGGAGATGGAGAAGTGATAGCTCTCTCGCTTGTCCATTGGTAGTGATTCTGCGCCATGTCCTCAATCAACGCGTAAGAATGTTCTTGTTCATTAGAGCACCACCGGCTGCGGCGTCTACAGTCATCTTTGTGGTGTACAGCAAACCATTATAGAAAGTGTGTATGATTAACTATTTCTCTAGTCCATGATGGGGGCATAACCTTAGCATTTCCTTGAAATGCTCCCATGCATCATAAAGAGATTCCCCTTCATTTTGAGTGAATCGTGTAATTTGATTCCTCAAATGTGCAGTTTTGCTCAGGGGAAAGAATCTTGCAAGGAATGCTTGCCTCAGTTGATCCCAAGTTGTGACAGATTCATTAGGTAAGGAGTGAAACCAAACTCTGGCTCTATCCCTTAATGAAAAAGGAAAAAGTTTCAGCCTTGTGGCTTCCAGAGTCACTCCATTCAATTTTAAAGTGCCACAGTACTCAAGAAAAATTGAAAGATGAAGATTTGGATCATCAGTGGCTGATCCAGAAAATGGATCCTGTTGGACCATAGAAAGTAGAGACGGTTTGAGTTCAAAATTATTAGCATCAACATTTGGATGCACAATAACACCATGGGGCTTTGCCGTAGAAGGCGTAGCATACTCTTTGAGAGTACGATTTGATTAGCAGCCATTTCTCGGTTATTGTGCAATTCTCTTCTTCTTTGGTGTAAGAATCTTTCAATCTCAGGAATTGGTTGAACAATATCGTCGAGATTTCGGACTCTTCACATTCAAGAATAAGAGAATCCAAAAGAAAAGTAACAAAATAAAAGAAAAAATTTCAGTCTAACCGGTACCAAAAAGCCGATTAATATCACTAACTCCCCGGCAACGGCGCCAAAAAACTTGATAGGCCCGCAAGCGCACGGTTCTACCGAGTAGTAAAAAGTATCGATCCCACAGGGAGTTAAGCAATTACAAATCTAACTTTTAGTTTTGATTAAGTGAAAAGAATATTTTTTAGGAAAGAGAGTAAATGTTGATTTAAAATTCAGAATATAAAAATGTCCCAGGATTGTGGTGAATCGCAATAACAGAATCTAAATATCCCTTAGCTATCCTTTATCTTATTTTGAAACTATTCTAAGGACAAGGTATTCTTTTGGTGTAATTCTAGTTTCCTTTCGGAACACCAGAATGTGTCTTGAAACAGTGATCAAGCCTATTCTCATGGTTGATCACCACAGAGACCCATTAAATACAACCTTATTGTCCCCAGACGATCAAAAGCATTTTCATGTTTGATTGCCTTATCTAACCTTGTGGATCTAATGTCAAGCTTCACCTCTCGGCACTTCGCTTGACATTTGTTATATGAATTACTACAACGACGTTAGATTAGGTTTAATTTCTTATAAGATAAAGTCTAGCCTTGGAATTGATTTAGGGATCCATTATTGGATTGTGTCCCACAATCCCAAGACTAGAAGATCTACTCACACATGATCATAGTAGATGAGGGAGAAGAGATAGAAAGCATAAGATATAAACAGCGAAATGTAAATAATGAGCACGTAAAGAAAGCGATAAAGAGCGGAATTGTAAAGTGCAAGGAATTGTAAAGAACTGGAAGTCAAGAATAGAAATGAAATGACAAGAATGTAAAAACTGAAAGTAAAAGGAAGCAATTGAACAAGAGCAAAAATTTAGAGAACAAAAGCTTAAATAAAATCTAGATTAACAAAGTATCAAAGTGCAAGTGTTACAAGTGAAGTTCTTGGCCCTTTGCAACTGAATTGAGGGCTTTATATAGCCTATGATCAGTGGAGATGAAATAAATTCGCATAAGTAATCATTAAAATCCACTAAGAGAGGAAAATGGGGAGTTTGAAACTGATTCTTGCAGTTTGAGGGTTCGCACGGGCCGTGCTAAATCTGCATGGGTCGTGCCAAGTGAGAAAATACATGAATCTGGAGTTTTTAAGGGCTGCACGGACCGTGCTGGTTGTTGCACGGATCGTGCTACCTTTTCAGGTTGAGATTCTTTGGTTTTTTGGCTGACCACGACCTGTGGCACGTGTAACGCCCTAAAATTTAATCAAATTACTTCGAAGTTGGATTGCCGTAGGATAATTGTAAGAATTGAAATTATGGGCGTAGTAGCTATGTTGAAAATGAGTTAGATGATAATCACGTGTCGTGGGCCAGTTAAAAATAGCATTGGGCTTAGCACCGCGAGTGCGCAGCGCTCACGCAACCCTAGCAGCGTGTCCAGTGCGCAGCTTGCGCAGGAAGGCGCTTGTGCGCCACTCCTCCTTATAAATATAGCGCAAATATGCGCTAGGGCTGGTCTTTTTGCGCAGCCGCCCTCTTTCCCCTTCTTCTCCTTCTTCCTCTCACTTCTAAGTTACACAAAAGCCTCAATTTTCAAGAGCTCTAGCCTAGGATTGGATTGGGAGGGTTGATTTTCATTGCAATTCTCTACGTTCGTGATCGTCACGCGTCGTTACTATCACAGGGGAGTCGCTGTATTCGGAGAATCGAGGAACGAGGCTAGGAGGGAGTTTGCGCCACCATAGTTGAGGTAAGGGTGGATTCGAATTCTATAATAGCGTATATGAGGGATCGTATGCGGGGTTTGGGGTTTATTATAGATTGCCTCTGTGTATGTTGCGTAGTTATATATATATATATATATATATATATATATATATCGTATGAGAAATGTTTGATGAATTGACCGTGTGTGCTTGAATTCCTATGTCGTTAGTTCTAATTAAATCGAATTGTAATTTTGTTGGATTAAGGTTTTCACTATTATAATAAAAAAAATGATAGGAATATAGATAACTCGTTAGTAAGAATTATAAATAATTTTCGTAATTGAATTGATGGTTACGTTAATGCTGTTACTGTTTTGATGTAATGCTGTTGCTGTTTTGCTGTTAATGCTGTTGCTGTTTTGCTGATAATGCCGTTGCTGTTTTGCTGTTAATGCTGTTGAGTTTTGCTGTTAAAGCTGTTGCGGTTTTGCTGTTATTGTTGTCATTGCTGTTACGTTTTGCTGCTTTGTTGTTGCTATTCTTGCTGTTTTGCGCTGTTGATGTTGCTGCTTTGTCAATATTGTTGCCACAGTTGCCGTTGTGGTTAATTGTTGCGTTGAATACCTTGTCGAAAATGTGGTAAATTGCAGGTGAAGTTGTAAAAGTTGATTTGCCTCTATTTATTGGCAAAGATAGTAAATTGTAGGCCTATGGCCACCATGACGTTTTGGTGTTGTTGTCGTGCGATTGCGTGACTGTGATTAGCGTTACTTGTACATTCACATTGTGTCGCATACCTTTGCATTTGCTTTACGACGTGAACGATGAGGGCTATGCCCTGTGAGCCACTATTTACTGGCAACGACGATTTTTACGACGGGAGTTTTGCTCCAATGGTACCACATGCATATGCACAGTTGAGTCGCATTCCGCATTGCACTTCGATGATTCTATTGATGACTCTATTGAGGATTTTATTGATGATATGTGTAATTCTATAGTACCTGACCTATCATATTGTTCTTCATACATGCTCTTATATAGTTCGATATCTCACCCCTTCTGTTTGAATGTTACCCCTTTGTGGTAACGTGCAGCTAGTCGCGAATGAAAGCGGTGATCCTTCCTTAGTTGAGTCGGTGTCGTCACTCTGATACGTAACACTCGGGGGGATTGAACGCTGTTTTTTTTTCTTTATCATTTAGGTTGCAATATTTGTTGAACTCGAAGTTATTTCTATTAAGCAAATTGTTGATCTTGAGTTGTCAAATGGACAAGGATTGTTAAGATTGCTTCAAATTGAATTTACCATGAATGAATTATATTGTTTGTGTTGGGAAGTAAGTGTAGCACTCCAATATTTATGTTGAAAATTCCGCACTCTGATTTATAGTATTATTGGGTAGAATTGGGGTGTTACATTAGTGGTATCAGAGCATGGTTGGGTCTGTCCGACCAAGTTGTCGAGTCATCGCTTCGATTAACAATCAAGTATTGTTATTCGTTCTAAACTATAATTTGTGTTGTAGGGATAAGCTGAAATGGCCGGACGGAATGATGCTGCTATTGCTGCTGCTTTGGGCGCTATGGCTCAGGCATTGGAGAATCAACAGAACGCTGGTGAGAATGCTGGATCTCGCAGTTTGGCGACTTTCCAAAGGGAGAATCCGCCCACTTTCAAGGGTAAGTCTGATCCTGATGGAGCATTGGCTTGGTTGAAGGAGATTGAGAGAATCTTCTGTGTGATGGATTGCACTCCAGCGCAGAAGGTTCGTTATGGTACTCATATGTTGTCAGAAGAGGCTGACGACTGGTGGTTAGATACACGTCAGAGATTGGAAGCTGCAGGTGAAGAGATCACTTAGGTTGTGTTCCGTAGGGAGTTTTTGAGGAAGTATTACCCTGAGGATGTTCGGGGTAAGAAAGAAATTGAGTTTCTTGAGCTGAAGCAAGGGAACCTGTCAGTTACTGAATATGCTGCTAAGTTTGTGGAGTTGGCCAAATTTTATCCGCACTACAATGAAGCAACTGCTGAATTTTCAAAGTGCATCAAGTTTGAGAATGGGCTGCGACCTGAGATCAAAAAGGCAATTGGGTATCAGAAGATCCGTGTTTTCTCCGATTTGATTGACAGTTGCAGGATCTATGAGGAGGACAACGATGCTCACTATAAGATCATTAATGAGAAGAGGAGTAAGCAGCAGACTCGTGGTAAACCGTATGATGCTCCAGTTGGTAAAGGTAAGCAGAAAAGTTTTGATGGTAAGAGAACTAGTGGGGGAGACGCCCCTGCTGGTATTGTATGTTACAAATGTGGCAAACCTGGTCATAAGAGTAACGTGTGCAAGGTTGAGGTGAAGAGGTGCTTTCGTTGTGGTAAGACTGGGCACGAATCATCCGAGTGCAAGCACAAGGAGCAGGTCTGTTTCAACTGTGGTGAAGAAGGGCATATTAGTAATCAATATCAGAAGCCAAAGAAAGAAAGAGTTAGTGGAAGAGTGTTCGCTCTGGCAGGGACACAGACTACTGAGAACGACAGATTTATTGGAGGTACAGGTTTCATTAATGGTGTTCCTCTAATAGCTATTATTGATACTGGTGCTACTCATTGTTTTATTGCTGCAGAATGTGTTAAAAGATTGGGTCTTGTGTTGTCTTCTATGAATAAAGAGATGGTTGTCGATACTCTAGCTAAGGGGTCGGTGACTACTTCTCTTGTGTGTTCTAAGTGCCCTTTGTCGATTTTCGACAGAGAATTTATTGTTGATCTGATTTGTCTGCCGTTAAGCGGATTGGATGTGATCCTAGGTATGGACTGGTTAGAATATAACTATGTTCATATTAATTGTTTTAGCAAGTCTGTGAGTTTCTCCACTCCCGAAGAGGAGGAGGCTGGTTTGTTGTCTGCTGGACAGTTGCGGAAGTTGATGCGGGAAGAAGTTCAGCTATTCTCGCTGATGGCGTCGCTATCTGTTAAGAATCAAGCCATAATTGATGAGTTGCAGGTGGTGCGCGAATTTCCTGAAGTTTTCCCTGATGAGATTCCAAGTGTACCACCAGAGAGAGAAGTTAAATTTGGTATTGATCTTGTACCTGGTACCAAACCTGTTTCTATGGCACCTTACAGGATGTCAGCATCTGAATTATCCGAATTGAAGAAGCAACTTGAGGATCTACTTGAAAAGAAGTTCGTGAGGCCGAGTGTATCACCGTGGGGAGCTCCAGTGTTGCTAGTGAAGAAGAAGGATGGAAGTATGAGGCTTTGTGTTGATTATAGACAGTTGAATAAAGTGACGATTAAGAACAAGTATCCACTCCCAAGAATAGACGATTTGATGGATCAATTGGTGGGTGCTCAAGTATTCAGTAAGATTGATTTGAGATCGGGCTACCATCAGATTAAAGTGAAAGATGAGGATATTCAGAAGACGGCTTTTAGAACTCGGTACGGGCATTATGAGTATTCGGTGATGCCTTTCGGTGTTACTAACGCGCCGGGAGTATTCATGGAGTACATGAACCGTGTGTTTCATGCTTATTTGGATCGGTTTGTGGTAGTATTAATCGATGATATTTTGATTTACTCTAAGACAGAAGAAGAGCATGCAGAGCACTTGAGATTGGTATTGGAGGTCTTAAGGGACAAGAAGTTATATGCAAAGTTGTCTAAGTGCGAATTTTGGCTGAAGGAGGTGAGTTTTCTTGGTCACGTTATTTCTGGTAGCGGCATTGCGGTGGATCCATCTAAAGTCGATGCTGTATTGCAATGGGAGACTCCAAAGTCGGCTACAGAGATTAGAAGCTTTTTTGGGATTAGCTGGCTACTATAGAAGGTTCATTGAAGGCTTTTCTAAGTTGGCACTTCCTTTAACTCAGCTGACCTGCAAAGGTAAAGCCTTTATATGGGACGCTCGTTGCGAAGAGAGTTTCACCGAATTGAAGAAGAGATTGACGACGTCTCCTATCTTGATGTTGCCTAATCCGGGAGAGTCCTTTGTGGTGTACTGTGATGCTTCCAAGATGGGTTTAGGAGGTGTGCTTATGTAGAATGGTAAGGTAGTTGCTTATGCATCGAGGCAGTTGAGGACTCATGAGAAGAACAATCCTACGCACGATTTAGAACTTGCTGCAGTTGTTTTTGCGCTGAAAATTTGGAGGCATTATCTTTATGGTTCTAGATTTGAAGTATTTAGCGACCATAAGGGTTTGCAGTACTTGTTTGATCAAAAGGAACTGAATATGAGACAGCGGAGGTGGTTGGAGTTGCTAAAACGACTATGATTTCAGTTTGAATTATCATCCAGAGAAAGCTAATGTCGTGGCTGATGCTTTGAGACGAAAGACCTTGCACATGTCGGCAATGATGGTCAGGGAGTTTGAATTGATTGACCAGTTCAGAGATATGAGTTTGATTTGCGAATTGATACCTCAGAGTGTTATGTTGGGGATGTTGAAGATTAATAATGACTTTTTAGATAGCATCAGAGAAGCTCAGAAACTGGATGTTAAACTGGTAGATTCGATGGTAGGAATCGGGCAGTCTGAGAATAACGATTTTGAGTTGGATGCGCAAGGTGTGTTGAGATACCGTAATAGAATCTGCATTCCTGACGATGCGGAAATGAAGAAAGCAATTCTCGAAGAGAGTCATAGAAGTAAGTTGAGTATTCATCCAGGAGCTACGAAAATGTATCAAGACTTGAGAAGATGGTTCTGGTGGCCTGGGATGAAGCGCGATGTAGCGCAATTCGTGTATGCATGTTTAACTTGTCAGAAGTCAAAAGTTGAACATCAGAAGCCTGCGGGGTTGTGCAACCTTTAGAGATTCCGGAATGGAAATGGGATAGCATTTCAATGGACTTTGTGACGGGGCTGCCTAATACTGTGAGAGGGCATGATGCGATTTGGGTGATTGTTGACAGGCGGACGAAGTCGGCTCATTTTATACCTATTAATATCACGTATCCGGTACCGAAGTTGGTTGAGATTTACCTCCAAAAGATTGTAAAGTTGCATGGTGTTCCTATGTGTATCGTTTCGGATAGAGATCCTAGGTTCACTTCTGATTTCTGGAAGAGTTTGCAAGAGGCGTTGGGGTCTAAGTTGAGATTGAGCTCAGCGTATCACCCTCAGACGGATGGTCAGACAGAGAGGACTATTCAATCGTTGGAGGATTTGTTGAGAGCGTGTATTCTTGAGAAAGGAGGTTCGTGGGATACCCATCTCTCGTTGATAGAGTTTACCTATAATAACAGTTATCATTCTAGTATTGGGATGGCACCTTTCGAAGCGTTGTATGGTCGAAGGTGTAGAACCCCTTTGTGTTGGTATGAATCTGGAGAGAGTATAGTGCTTGGACCTGAAATTGTTCGAGAAACGACTGAGAAGGTGAAGTTGATTCGTGAAAAGATGAAAGCTTCACAAAGTAGACAGAAGAGTTACCATGATAAGCGAAGGAAGGATTTGGAATTTCAAGCTGGTGATCATGTGTTTTTGAGAGTCACCCCTGTGACCGGTGTTGGACGTGCTCTGAAATCTAAGAAGCTTACTCCTCGATTCATTGGTCCGTATCAGATCACGGAAAGAGTTGGGAATGTAGCTTACAGAGTGGCCTTACCGCCTAATCTTTCGAATTTGCATGATGTGTTCCATGTGTCACAACTTCGGAAGTATATTCCAGATCCATCTCATGTAATTCATATGGATGATGTGCAAGTACGGGATAACCTCACTGTGGAGACGATGCCTGTAAGAATCGCGGACCGTGAGACGAAGACTCTAAGGGGCAAAGAGATCGCCTTGGTGAAAGTAGTCTGGTTAGGAGCTGCCGGAGAGAGCATAACATGGGTGTTGGAAAGCAAGATGCGGGAGTCCTATCCCGAGTTGTTCGAATCAGGTAAACTTTCGAGGACGAAAATATTCTAAGTGGGGGAGAGTTGTAACGCCCTAAAATTTAATCAAATTACTTCGAAGTTGGATTGCCGTAGGATAATTGTAAGAATTGAAATTATGGGCGTAGTAGCTATGTTGAAAATGAGTTAGATGATAATCACGTGTCGTGGGCCAGTTAAAAATAGCATTGGGCTTAGCACCGCGAGTGCGCAGCGCTCACGCAACCCTAGCAGCATGTCCAGTAGCACCATGAACTACGTTGTCTCTGGCTAGTCATAGGGAGGACAACCTTCTTCTCTGGGAGGACCACATCAGGCCCCACCATACACCATTCCTGTTGGACCTCAGTAGACATCATCTTATAACCCTATAGGAGGCATGCATCATTGTCCACGAAGTGGGAGCATGACTGGGACTCAGCAAGCGTACTCTCATCAGGTAAATCCTAACCTTGTAATTCCTCAGCGTGGTACTTTTGCCACTGCCAACACTGGGGGCAGTTTTTGGTGAATGTCACTAATACGGCTTCTCTTCAGCAGGGACAAGTGCAGTTGGTCAGAAGGCCGCCCGAGGCAGCAGGCTCGGCGAGTCTGCCGCAAAGATCATCCTATGGATGTTCTATCGCGGCTAAATACCCGGATTATGCAGGGGGGCAAGCCTTCTGTAACACCCCCCTTTTACTATTACAATTAAATAGACAATTATCAGAGTCACCTCGAAGGGCGCTACATTTTTCACCATTTTTAAACAAAAACACCATTTATTCCAAAAAAAAGTCTCCAAAATAATTTATATAAAAGAAATCACCAAGCAGCGGAAATATTAACCAGTTTAAACATCTCCAGAATTAACAATTAAAGACACCTCCAAAATTAATTAAAACAATTTCCAATAACTAAAATAATAGTTCAAAACGATAACTAACGACTCCCCGGTGCTACATATCAGAGCTGACACAGACCCAAACGAGAGAGGAAGCAAAACCTAGCAATTCCTCCACGAGCACTAGCGATCACCTGCAGCGTTGCCGCATGAGAGCAACATTCCAAGCAGAAGGGGTGAGTCTAACAGAGATAATAAGCAGATGATAAAAATATGCTAGCATCAGGTAACACAGCAACACAATACAATTACACCATATCACAGCACCAGATACCAAAGGAAAAATCCATTTGACAGTGAACCACCAAAATTATAACATTCATAGACAATGGGATGATATGCAACCCCTCCAGTGGGCATATGCATGCGGTACCGATCACCAAAATGAGCCACGACGGGCATATCACCAATAAACACCAGAGGCAGAGCCTATATCACCAAAACATGCATATGACAATGCAACACCATGATTATGCACCAACTCACCATAACAAGTATTTAAAATAAATACTATATCACCAGAATCAAAACAAATGATTTCACCAAAAATAGCACCAAGTTGTAGCATCACAGCTACCACCAAACTCTCCTGAGCATACCAGCACCGCACCTGAAATATTAACACCAGACGGCTCCACAACGCGGACATAACGCACGCACACCACGCACAAAACTGGCGCACAGCGCCTAGGCACATCGCACCTACTTCAGCGAATTAATTAAAATAGCAAACGACATCGGATTTCAACAAATAAATACTTGTTGGAAAGCCCTATGGGTCTGGTTATCATCCCTAAGTTCAGTTTTTGAAGGAGAGTGTCCAATAGGTACAGTTTTCGAAAAGCACACAGGCTAGTTGCAAAAGAGGACAGTTTCTGTCCTTCAAATTCAAGCAATTCCAAAGTGACCAAAACTCAATCAAATTGCATGAAACTTGTGCATAAACTGGGGCAAATTTTGTCTAGTTTTCAAAGAAATTGGATTCGTTCGAAAAGGAGTTCTTTTGAAAACGTGGTAACCAAAACACTGACCCTGTGTCCAGATTGTTTCCAGAATCTTACTCTAACTTGTGGAATTCATATCTCGAGCTACACAACTCTAAACGCAACCAAACCAGTGCCAAATTAACAAGCATTAAGTCTATTTTCCAGAAAAATAAACCACATAATTTTTCGGTCAATACAACGTTCCCAGTCACCGAAATACCGAATCTATACCCAAATCGTTTCCAAAATTTTAACCTAACTTGTATCGCCTATAACTCGAGCTATACAACTCCGAATTTAACGAAACCAGTGCCAAAACCACCGGCGTTAAGTCTATTTTCAAAAACAATCAACCTCATAATTTTTGGATCAACCAAACAGCGCCAGTTTTAGAAAAACCGAACCTGTGTCCAGAATCGCTAAATTGCCAAACACCAAACCCTAACGGCAACGACACCGCAACCACCACAACAAAAACGACAATTCGACAACGCGACAACAACAATCAACCACGCACAGAAACAACAAAAACACGAACAATAACAACACCATCATCGTGATACAACAATCACGCAACAACAAATAACGAAACAAATCACAATAACGTGCAATAATCATCAAAGCACCAATCTCAACGAAAACACGATATGCAACAACACGAACAATTCAACAAAACCCTAGACTACCCACACATAATTATCATCAACCCATTATCAAGGTTAAGCCCACCCTTACCTCGAATAACGTAAGCTCCGGAACACGACGAACGAGACACGAACAAAACCACAGCAACACGAACGATCTCCTTTTGAAATTCTTCGCGAAACCCTCCTCTTCTCTCCCTCTTTGCGCCGCGTGCTCTCTCTCTCACTCTCACTTTCGTTTTTCTTTTGCTTGCTGCGAATGAGGGTTTGGCTTAAACCCCCACGGTTTAAGTTGAGGGCTCAGTAACCACTGGGCTCTCTACGTCACCACCTCCTTTACTCGTTTCACCTCCTACGCATATAAAATATTAACCTTTTAATTTATCTATATCCCGCCTCCAAATTATTTTAATAATTCAATCAACTATTTTAATTAAATTATTTCCGGGGTGTTACAACCCTCCCCCACTTAGAATCTTTCGTCCTCGAAAACATACCTGATTCAAACAGCTCCGGATAGGACTCTCGCATCTTGCTCTCCAACTCCCATGTCATGCTTTCACCAGCAGCTCCTAACCAGACCACTTTCACCAGGTTTATCTCTTTGCCACGTAAAGTCTTCACTTCACGATCTTCAATTCGCACAGGCATTGTCTCCACAGTGAGATTATCCTGCACATGCACATCATCCATCGGAATCACATGGGACGGATCCGAAATATACTTCCGAAGTTGCGACACATGAAATACATCGTGCAAATTCGAAAGATTAGGCGGCAAGGCCACCCTATAAGCAACATTACCAATTCTCTCAGTGATCTGATACGGTCCAATGAAACGAGGAGTCAACTTCTTTGTCTTAAATGCACGCCCAACACCAGCCATAGGCGTGACTCTCAAAAACACATGATCACCAGCTTGGAATTCTAAATCCTTCCTTCTCTTATCATGATAGCTCTTCTGTCTACTCTGCGACGCTTTCATTTTCTCACGGATCAATTTCACCTTTTCAGTAGTCTCTCGAACAACCTCGGGTCCAAGAACAATACTCTCCCCAGATTCATGCCAACACAACGGAGTCCTACATCTCCGACCATACAATGCCTCGAACGGTGCCATCCCGATGCTAGAATGGTAACTATTGTTGTAAGTAAACTCGATCAACGGAAGGTGAGTATCCCACGCACCTCCCTGCTCAAGAACACAAGATCTCAACAAGTCTTCCAACGACTGAATGGTCCTCTCTGTCTGTCCATCAGTTTGAGGATGATAAGCTGAACTCAACCTCAATTTAGAACCCAACGCTTCTTGCAAACTCTTCCAGAAATCAGAAGTGAACCTAGGATCTCTGTCAGACACAATGCACAAAGGAACGCCATGCAACTTCACAATCACCTGAATATAAATCTCTGCCAATCTCGACACCGGATACGTGATATTGATAGGAATAAAATGAGCAGACTTCGTCAATCTATCCACAATCACCCAAATCGAATCGTGCCCCCTCACAGTATTAGGTAACCCTATCACGAAATCCATAGAAATACTATCCCACTTCCATTCCGGAATCTCCAACGGTTGCATCAACCCAGCAGGCTTCTGATGCTCAACCTTCGATTTCTGACAAGTCAAGCAGGAATACACGAACTGCGCCACATCACGCTTCATACCAGGCCACCAAAACATCTTCTTCAGATCCTGATACATCTTTGTAGCTCCCGGATGGATACTCAACTTACTCCTATGACCTTCTTCTAAAATTGCTCTGTTCATCTCCTCATCATCAGGAATGCAGATTCTTCCACGGTACTTCAATACATTCTGCGCATCCAACTCAAAGTCTTTATTCTCGGATTGATCAATCCCAACCATCAGGTCAACTAATTTAACATCTAACTTCTGAGCTTCTCGAATGCTAGCCATGAATTCATTATCAATCTTCAACATCCCCAATCTGACACTCTGAGGCGTCACTTCACAAACCAAACTCATATCCCTGAACTGCTCAATTAATTCGAGTTCTCTAACCATCATTGCTGACATATGCAACGTCTTTCGACTTAAAGCGTCAGCTACCACATTAGCCTTTCCCGGATGATAGTTCAAGCTAAAGTCATAGTCTTTCAGCAACTCCAACCATCTGCGCTGTCTCATATTCAACTCTTTCTGATCAAACAGATACTGCAAACCCTTATGATCACTGAACACCTCAAACCTCGAACCATACAGATAACGTCTCCAAATTTTCAACGCGAACACAACTGTAGCAAGTTCTAAATCATGGGTAGGGTAGTTCTTCTCATGAGTCCTCAACTGTCTCGACGCATAGGCAACTACCTTACCATTCTGCATAAGCACACCTCCCAACCCCATCTTGGAAGCATCACAATACACCACAAACGACTCTTCCGGATTAGGCAACGTCAGAACAGGAGACGTCGTCAACCTCTTCTTCAATTCTTTGAAGCTCTCTTCACAACAGTCATCCCAGATGAAAGCTTTACCCTTGCAAGTCAACTGAGTCAACGGAAGTGCCAACTTCGAAAATCCTTCTATAAACCTCCTATAGTAACCTGCCAGACCCAGAAAACTTCTAATCTCAGTAACTGACTTCGGAGACTCCCATTGTAACACGGCATCAACCTTAGACGGATCCACGGCAATTCCATTCCCCGAAATAACATGACCCAGAAAGCTAACCTCCTTCAACCAAAACTCACACTTAGACAGCTTCGCATATAATTTCCTGTCCCTCAGAATTTCCAATACCAATCTCAGATGTTCTGCATGTTCCTCTTCTGACTTAGAATAAATTAGGATGTCGTCAATGAATACCACCACAAACCGATCCAGATACTCACGAAAGATACGATTCATGTACTCCATGAACACTCCCGGCGCATTAGTCACACCGAAAGGCATCACGGAATACTCATAATGCCCATAACGGGTTCTGAAAGCTGTCTTCTGAATGTCTTCGTCTTTCACCTTGATCTGATGATAACCCGATCTCAAATCTATTTTACTGAACACCTGAGCACCCACCAACTGATCCATTAAGTCATCAATCCTCGGAAGCGGATACTTGTTCTTAATAGTCACCTTATTCAGCTGCCGATAGTCTACGCACAACCTCATACTACCATCTTTCTTTTTCACCAACAACACTGGAGCTCCCCACAGCGACACACTTGGCCTCACAAATTTCTTTTCAAGCAGATCCTCGAGTTGCTTCTTCAGTTCTGACAATTCAGATGCAGACATTCTATACGGTGCCATAGACACAGGTTTAGTATCAGGTACCAGATCAATAGCAAACTCAACCTCTCTCTCTGGTGGTACATCCGGAATCTCGTCGGGAAAAACCTCAGAAAACTCTCGCACCACCTGCAACTCATCAACCTTCGCTTGGCTCTCAGCAGACAATGACGCCATTAATGAAAACAATTGGACGTCTTCCCTCATTACCCTATGCAACTGACCAGCAGACAACAAACCAGACTCTTCCTCTTCAGGAGAAAAGAAACTCACAGACCTTTCATGACAGTTGATATGAACATGGTTATCAACTAACCTGTCCATACCTAGAATAACATCCATTCCGCTCAGCGGCAAACAAATCAAGTCAACGAGAAAATCATTACCGAATATCGATAAAGGGCATTTAGCACAAACAACCGAGGTAGTCACCGAACCCTTAGCCGGAGTATCGATAACCATCTCCCTCAACATAGGAGATAAAACAAGATCTAATTTCTCAACACATGCAGTAGCAATAAAACAATGGGTAGCACCAGTATCAATAATAGCAATGAGAGGAGAATTATTAATATAGCATGTACCTCTGATCTCATTCACTGCATCTGACCCCGCCAGAGCGAACACCTTCCCAACGGACCTTTCTTTCTTCGGTTTAGGACACTGAGTGCTGATATGACCACCCTCACCACAGTTGTAGCATAACACATCCTTTCGATCACAGCTAGACGCCATATGACCCTCTTTACCACACTTGTAGCACTTCTTCACATCACCTGGACAGTCAGGACGCTTATGACCGAGTTTACCACACTTGTAACATACCACACTAGCAGCAGCATCTCCCCCACTAGGTCTACTACCCACAGCAGTTCTCTGATTGCCCTTACCAGCTGGAACCTCATACGGCTTCCCACGACTCGAGAAATTCTTCTGCCTATCCCTCATGACTCTAGAATGAGCATTACTGTCTTCCTCGAAGATTCTGCAGCTGTCAATCAACTCCGAGAACACCCGATTTTTCTGATACCCTATCGCCTTCTTGATATCAGCCCGCAACCCATTTTCAAACTTGATGCATTTGGAGAATTCAGCACCAGCCTCACCATAATGTGGATAGAACTTCTCCAATTCAATGAACTTGGCAGCATACTCAGTCACCGACATATTACCCTGCTTCAGCTCCAGAAACTCAATCTCTTTCTTCCCACGGACATCTTCAGGATAATACTTTCTCAGAAATTCTCTGCTGAACACAGCCCAAGTGACCTCTTCATTCACAGTCGTCAACCTCTGCCTCACCTCCAACCACCAGTCATCAGCCTCCTCTGCCAGCATATGAGTACCATACCTGACTTTCTGCGCCTCAGATCAATCCATAACACGAAAGATTCTCTCCATCTCTTTCAGCCACGCCAAAGCACCATCAGGGTTATACTTGCCCTTAAAGGTAGGAGGATTCTCCCTCTGAAACGTAGCCAAACTGCGCGACCCAGCATCACCAGCAGCACCTGGGTTATTCTCCACAGCTTGAGCCACAGCCTGCAAAGCAGCAGCGAGTGCAGCATCGTTCCGTCCTGCCATCTCAACCTAACACTGCAACAGAAACTATAATCAGAAACGAGTAACAATTACTCAAGTGTTACTCGACTCGACGACTCGACAACTTGGCCGGACAGACCGAACTGCTCTGATACCACTAATGTAACACCCCCCTTTTACTATTACAATTAAATAGACAATTATCAGAGTCACCTCGAAGGGCGCTACATTTTTCACCATTTTTAAACAAAAACACCATTTATTCCAAAAAAAAGTCTCCAAAATAATTTATATAAAAGAAATCACCAAGCAGCGGAAATATTAACCAGTTTAAACATCTCCAGAATTAACATTTAAAGACATCTCCAAAATTAATTAAAACAATTTCCAATAACTAAAATAATAGTTCAAAACGATAACTAACGACTCCCCGGTGCTACATATCAGAGCTGACACAGACCCAAACGAGAGAGGAAGCAAAACCTAGCAATTCCTCCACGAGCACTAGCGATCACCTGCAGCGTTGCCGCATGAGAGCAACATTCCAAGCAGAAGGGGTGAGTCTAACAGAGATAATAAGCAGATGATAAAAATATGCTAGCATCAGGTAACTACAGCAACACAATACAATTACACCATATCACAGCACCAGATACCAAAGGAAAAATCCATTTGACAGTGAACCACCAAAATTATAACATTCATAGACAATGGGATGATATGCAACCCCTCCAGTGGGCATATGCATGCGGTACCGATCACCAAAATGAGCCACGACGGGCATATAACTCGAGCTATACAACTCCGAATTTAACGAAACCAGTGCCAAAACCACCGGCGTTAAGTCTATTTTCAAAAACAATCAACCTCATAATTTTTGGATCAACCAAACAGCGCCAGTTTTAGAAAAACCGAACCTGTGTCCAGAATCGCTAAATTGCCAAACACCAAACCCTAACGGCAACGACACCGCAACCACCACAACAAAAACGACAATTCGACATCGCGACAACAACAATCAACCACGCACAGCAACAACAAAAACACGAACAATAACAACACCATCATCGTGATACAACAATCACGCAACAACAAATAACGAAACAAATCACAATAACGTGCAATAATCATCAAAGCACCAATCTCAACGAAAACACGATATGCAACAACACGAACAATTCAACAAAACCCTAGACTACCCACACATAATTATCATCAACCCATTATCAAGGTTAAGCCCACCCTTACCTCGAATAACGTAAGCTCCGGAACACGACGAACGAGACACGAACAAAACCACAGCAACACGAACGATCTCCTTTTGAAATTCTTCGCGAAACCCTCCTCTTCTCTCCCTCTTTGCGCCGCGTGCTCTCTCTCTCACTCTCACTTTCGTTTTTCTTTTGCTTGCTGCGAATGAGGGTTTGGCTTAAACCCCCAGGGTTTAAGTTGAGGGCTCAGTAAACACTGGGCTCTCTACGTCACCACCTCCTTTACTCGTTTCACCTCCTACGCATCTAAAATATTAACCTTTTAATTTATCTATATCCCGCCTCCAAATTATTTTAATAATTCAATCAACTATTTTAATTAAATTATTTCCGGGGTGTTACACCTTCGCCCAGGAATCAGGGAATGGTAGGAACGGTGGGTATTGCCCGAGTCAGCAGCCATGGGTCAAGGACCCACCGGGCTCGACAAACCTACCTCCTAGTCAGCCGTACCCCGGTGCACTCAGCACCTACCCGGCGGGTTCCTAGATAAAGACACAGATGAATGTTGCCCAGTAGGCATCTGTACCAGGAACCGGCCTTGTTAACATGGCCCAAGTAGTGTATAGGAAGCCTTACCCCGA
This sequence comes from Astragalus glycyphyllos, assembly GCA_963573325.1. Lineage (NCBI taxonomy): Eukaryota > Viridiplantae > Streptophyta > Magnoliopsida > Fabales > Fabaceae > Astragalus > Astragalus glycyphyllos. Next base: position 53,879,307 of record OY754311.1, on the reverse strand, counting down.
GTGGGTGGATCGTTTGGTGCCTCTTCCCAGAGGATTCAAAACCCCCAATTTTGCCACGTTTTCCGGGGACGATGGCAAGTCTACTGTGGAGCACATCGGCCGATTCACGACCCAATGTGAGGAAGGAAACCAGAACGAGTATCACAAGTTGCAGTTGTTTGCTTTGTCTTTGACAGGGACCGCCTTCTCGTGGTATTCTTCTCTCCCACCTGATTCTATACAGACCTGGGCAGACATGGAAAGGTGCTTCCATGACAGATTCTACTAGCCGCAGCCTGAAGTTACCGCAGCCAATCTCATGAACTTACGACAGAAGGTAGACGAGGCAGTGACCAATTTCATTGAGAGATTCAAAAAGATGGCCGGAAAGTGCTTAGTACCTTTCCCAAAATCCCAACTTACTTGCATGGCAATCTTTGGAATGCAACATCAATTGAAGGAAAAGCTTGTGGGACAAGCATGCAGCGACCTCAGTGGCTTCGCTTCCAGGGCAGTTCAAGTGGAATAGTACGTCCAGGAGAGAGAGAGGAAGTGAGCCATTAGAGGCCGAGGGCCACAGCTAGTATTAGTGGTGGATGCGGCCGAGGATTCGGACTATGATGAGTCAGCCGATTACACGGCAGACATCTTAGTGGCCGAGATAGTTAAGGGGAAGCCCTACCTCTGTCCAGCTCTTAAACCTGCTAAGGGTAAGGAGAAGGGCGAGGAAAGGGGTGAATATTCCTTTGACATCTCTAAGGCTAACCATATCTTTGACTACCTCCTCAAGGACAAGCAGATCAAACTCCTTGACAACCATAAGATTCCCCCTCCTGAGGAGAAACAAGGGAAGAAATACTGCAAGTGGCATAATTCCTTCAATCACGCCACTTCGAATTATATTATCTTCCGTCGAGCCATTCAAGAGGCCATTAGAAAGCGGAGATTCAAAATGGCCGACAAAGGGGCATCAGAGATGATTGTCGACACTGACCATTTCCCCAGCATGGGTGTCAATATGGTCTCCTTCTCGGGGAGTGACCGCGGGAAAGGAAAGAAGAAGTATGTGTGGGTCCCAATGGGAGATATTTCCCTAGAAAGGGAGACATCCGTGTTCGACCGTTTGAGCTCACCACCCCGGGGATCCACAGTGGCAGAACGAATGGCCTTGCTACAAGAAAAATTACAGATAGGGGCGCCGAGTCAGCCTCACAGACCTCAGAAAAACTTCCTAAGCTAGGGAGGCCTGTCCACGAGCTCAGGGAGTTGCATTTGTCCAAACTCAACCCCAAAGGACAGATGCCCAAGACCAGGCACCTGAGGTAAAAGACTCCAACCCGTCCCACATGGGGGGCATGGTAGGCCCGCCGATGACTCCATCGAGCAAGCCACTCTGCCAACTCCAGACGGAGGAACTCGCCCCAAAGAAGAAAGAAGGGTGGCACAAGTCACCAAAACCCAAAGCTCAACTTCGGTAGACATCACGGTCCTAAATGACCGAGAGCTAAGAGCCACCAGGATAGTCAAACCTCCGGCGGGCGTATCGCAGGACCAATGGATGACTCAAGCGGGCGTTGAGATGCCAGCCCCCAAAGTGGCCTCCAGATCTCACTCGCCAAAGAGGAGGTTACAGAGGCTTAGAGTTTTCAACAGGATGAAGGAAACTCTCCAGATGCTCACCTCCGCTAGAGATGGGAATGCCCACGCCACCCTCGCAGCATCCATTGCTACGGCGTTGGAACAGGCCTTCCCAAAACCAGCCGAGGATACAGCTCCAGAGCAGCTTCCCGAACCGAACGTCCCCGACCCACCTGTTTATCACGAGGGAGGAGACCAAGCATTGGTGGGCATGGTGGATGCACCCCATAGTCCACTCAAAAAGGCGGTGATAGAATGCCTTTACAGACCTCATAGTCCTGGAGGTCCCAACCAGTCAATGAGCCTCAGGGTGGGGGTGCAATGAAAGAGCAACAGTTGCAAGAAGATGACCTCCTGGGGGAAGAAGAGGAACACTCTTTTGGACCCTGAGATTTCGATGGGAATTCCCTGACTAAGTCAACGCTACACGACTTGATGGACGAGGCCGATGGGGAATTCTACGCAGACATAGAGATGGTAGGCCTCCTTCCACCGGAGTTTTGGGGAACCAAGGATCAGCCAAGGGCCCTCGAAGGAGATGTCTTCGCCGAGGAGGCCGAATGGGCCGCCTTGACGGAAGCCGAGGGACAAATCACAAAAGGCATGTTATTTGAGAAGCCAACTGCAGACATGAACAGACACTTGAAGCCATTGTACATCAAGGCCCGCCTCAATGGGAAGTTGTTCAATAGGGTCTTCGTGGATGGTGGTGCCATGCTGAACATCATGCCACTGTGGAATATGAAGAGGTTGGGGAAGAACGCCGAGGACCTCATTCCAACCACCATGACCATGACCAATTTCATGGGCCACCCCTCTCATGCATTGAGAGTGTTGGTGGCCGATGTAACGATTGGGTCAAAGGTAACTCGATCGGCACTCTTTGTCATCGAAGGAAAACCCTCATACACGTTGATCCTAGGGAGAGATTGGATCCACACAAGTGAATGCGTCCCCTCCACTCTGCACCAGAAACTCATGATATGGGTGGAAGACAAAGTAGAGATAGTAGAGGCCGATCCTAATCCTTTCCCAACAGACATAAAGATGTCTGAGGCCGTGTTCTACTCCCCCTACCTGCGTCCTATTTCCATCCCGGGGGACTACGAAGAGGGCGGTATTAGGTCATGCGACTGGACCAAGAAGGGCTTTGAATTCAAAATGTTGACCGACCCACGGCCTAACAATGAGAATAATGGTTAGTCTTCCTTCGGAGATACAGAGCCTGCTGGACCAATTGCACCTATTTCAAATAGAGTCCAGCATTGAAGAGGCTATGTTTGGTGTTGTGTATGGAGAGGATGAAAGCTCAGAAACTCCTCCGTTGGAGGTTTCGGATGACCTTGGTAGCAAGATGTCGGCCGAACCCCCCTACATAGAGCCCATTTAGAGGAAAATACCTACCTTTGAAGATCAAGACCCCCTGGTCGAGGTAAATTTGGGAACCGAAAGTGAACCAAGGATGACTAAAGTTAGCGGTAAGCTCCAGCCGCAGCAACGTGATCAGATGGTAGCCTTGATACGGAACTACCGTGACTGCTTTGCATGGGACTACCATGAGATGTCAGGCCTTGATAGAGCCTTGGTGGAGCATAGGTGACCCGTCAAGGAAGGTTGCAAGCCCCACAGACAGCCACCGAGGAGGTTCAACCCACAACTAATGCCGCAGATCAAAGCCAAAGTGGAAAGACTCTTGAAGGCAGGGTTCATCAGAACTGCCAGGTACGTAGTATGGCTGTCTAATATAGTCCCCGTGATCAAAAAGAATGGTCAGGTCAGAGTCTGTATTGATTATAGAAACCTGAACTCGACCACTCTAAAAGATGAGTACGGTATGCCTGTGGCCGATATGCTCATCGATGCCGCGGCAAACAATGCCATCTTGACTTTTATGGACGACTATTCTGGTTACCACCAAATTTATGTGGCCGAGGCTGAAACCCATAAGACTGCCTTTAGGTGCCCGGGCGCCTTAGGTATCTATGAGTGGCTCGTGATGCCTTTTGGCCTCAAGAATGCTGGGGCGACGTACCAAAGAGCGATGAACGCCATCTTCCATGACCTTATTGGTAAAAACATGGAGGTGTACATCGACGATGTGGTGGTCAAATCCAAGAGCTTCGAAGACCACCTGATGGATCTCGAACAAGCTCAGAAACGGATGAGACTCCACAATCTCAAGATGAATCCTAATAAATGTCCCTTTGGCGTGTCTGCAGGTAACTTCTTGGGGTTTCTGGTGCATAAACAGAGCACTGAAGTGGACAAAATCAAAGCTCGAGCTATCCTAGAGGCGAGATCTCCTAGAACAAAGAAGGAACTACAGAGTTTGCTGGGCAAGATCAACTTCCTAAGGAGATTCATCGCCAACTCGGCAGGGAAGCTTAAAGCCTTCTCGCCGTTGCTACGAATGAAGAATGACGAGGAGATGATTTGGGGACCCAAAGAATAGGAAGCCTTTGACCAAGTCAAGGCTGCCTTGACCAACCCCCTGTCCTGGTGCCTACACAGCCTGGGAGACCTCTGAAGTTATACATTGCGGCCGAAGACCAAGCCATCGGCTGCTTGTTGGCTCAAGATGATGATAATGGCGCTGAGCAGCTATATATTATCTCAGTAGGATCCTCAATGATGCCGAGACAAGATACTCTCCTATCGAGAAACTGTGTATGTCCTTGTATAATGCTTGTATAAAACTTGAGTACTATCTTTTACCTAAGAAAGTTTTGGTTGTATGCAAGGTTGACATCATTCGATATCTTCTTAATAGGCCCGTCTTACAGGGAAGACTCGTTAAGTGGGCCATTAAGTTGAACGCGTATGCTTTAACTTATGTATCGTTGAGAGCCGTGAAAGGCCACCATGCCTTGGCAGACTTCTTGGCTCAGCACCCGTGTGTAGAAGTGCACGATGCTCAGGCCGAAGCTGTTAATTACTTGGGCCTTAAGCCCTGGGTCCTCATGTTCGATGGGTCTAGCACCCAGACGAGGGCAGCAGTAGGGATAATAATCACCAGCCCTTGCAGCCAGACATGGAGGTTCATGTGCCAGATATGGGATTAAGCCTCCAATAATCAGGCCGAGTATGAGGCTTTGATCATGGGACTTGATATCTTGGCCGGCATGAAAGCTCACTACGTGGAGATAAGGGGTGACTCACAACTAGGGGTGGCAATTTCTACCCTCAAGTGGGGATCCCCGCGGGGAATGCCCTGCTTGGGGCCCCGTGGGCGGGGAATTTTTCCCCGTGGGTACGGGGATGGGGACGGGGTCCGTATCCCCCGCCCCTGAATATATTACATAAATGTTCTTATTATAGATATATCTTATATTCTAAGTTATAGATTTTTTAGCCTTTTAATATGTGATTTTAAATAAAAACATTAATAAAATATTAAATTGTGTTAATTTTTATATTTTTAGTCTTATCTTTATACTTTTTAAATATTAAAATATCAAATTAAAACCAAATTTTATATTTTTTCTAGATTCATTGTTAAACTTTTGTTTTTTAATCTTACTTTTGCTAACTTTAAATGAATTCTTGGGGGCCCTGTGGGGACCGTGGGGATGGGGATGGGGAGGAAAACTCCCCCGAAGCGGGAAATGGGGATGGGGATGGGGGACAATTAGGGAGGTGGGGGCGAGGAAGTACTCGGCGCACGATTTGCTGAAGTTGTTTGTCGATGTCGTCATCCTGTATGTCCCTAGAAGTGAGAAACAGGAAGCAAATGACTTGGACCAACAAGCCTCGGGATACAAGGAACGGGTGGTCGAAGTACTACAACAGAACACCTGGGCCCCCCGAAGAGGATCCCGCCGATGCCTGGATTGGGGTGTGGTGAAGGTACCTCCGTAACCCAACGGCTGATACTAACTTCAAGGTCAAACAAAGGGCATTGAAGTATATCTTGATAGGGGACGACTTATACAAAAGGAGTGCCAATGGGGTACTGTTAAAGTGCCTCAAGATGAAGGACGCCTACATGGTAATGGCACAGATCTACCCAGGAATCTGTGGTGCCCACAAGTCTGGCCCCATTATGAAACGGCGCATCTACATGCACAGATATTATTGGCCGACAATCACGACCGATTGCTTCCAGTTTTCCAAGGGATGCGAGGCTTGTCAGCTGCACAGACCAATCCAAAGGGTGCCGGCAGATGAGCTACACCCCATTGTCAAACCTTGGCCTTTTAAAGGATGGACCGTGGATTTAATTGGTAAGATATACCCTCCAAGTTCAAAAGGGCACAACTTTATTATTGTCGCCACCGATTACTTCACCATGTGGGTGGAAGCTATGCCATTAGGAAACGTTGACTAGGCCGCGGTGATCAGATTCATCGAAAACCAAATCATTTTCAGGTTTGGAATCCCTGAGACCATCACGGCTGATCAAGGTACAATGTTCACCGGGGAGCGGGTGGTAGCCTTTGCCCAGGAATACAGCATTAAGATGAGACATTCGTCTCCTTATTATGCCCAAGCCAACGGACAAGCGGAGGCCACCAACAAGATCATCATTGAACTCATCAAAAAGAACATAGAGGACAAGCCTCGGCGGTGGCACGAGACCCCTAATGAGGTCTTGTGGGCTATGAGAAATTCTAAGTCTACGGCCACGGGGGCGACCCCCTATCGTTTGGTTTACGGGCAGGACGCCGTGCTACCTCTGGAGATCAGTGTAGCCTTGTTGACAGGCTGGCTGCCCTCAGCAGAACAGAGATGAACAAAGGTAAAACGGCCCGAGCCTACAACAAACATGTTAAACCAAAGAAGTTTGTTGAAGGGGATCTCGTATGGATAGCCATTTTGCCACTAGGGAGGAAAGACCCCCAGTTGTGCAAGTGGCCCTCGAATTGGGACAGGCCCTACATCGTCAGCGAAGTATACCATGGTGGAGCATATCGTCTAATCACTCTAGACGGAGAAGAATTCGAAACGAAAATTAATGGCAAATATCTCAAATCATATTCTCCTACTCTATGGGAAAGTATGCGCGGAATTGAAAGATGGCTTTAAAAAGCAATACAAGATATTGTCAAGATGGCTCACCACATACCGGCGGCCTAGTGAAAAATAGAATCGAATCTAAAAAACCTTAGTTCCCCGTTACAAGAGCCATCCCCTCCTGATAGACACTAAAGCCCGGGGAACTACCTATTAGCGAGCCGACCAGAAGAAAGCTGTTAAAGATCCTCCTTTGGCTTGCTAAGGGGCCGTATAGACCCATTGTCCGTGGACAAACCTTGAAATACAACATGAAAGTTAGGGCCGGTAAAGGATTTTCTCTTGAAGAACTGAAGGCGCCACATGTTCCAAGTACCCTTCCTGACGACGCAGAGACATTTTAACCAGAAGCAATACCCGTCGGTAGGATCGGTCCCACCCCCACTCTCTGCCATCATAAACCAATCCTGGGGGGGCGAGCCACCAGACGTCCCAAAGGTAGATGCCAGCGCATTGAGACCTTCGCAGACCTTAGAGACAAGAATTTGGATGCCTTCGTCCCCTGCAAAGGCACCAGGAACGTCTGGCGAGGTAACATCAAGAAGACAGCCCCCGGGAGACAGTTGGAAACTCAGGGAACCATCATCGCCGCGGTAGTCGTGATCTTCACTCTGAGAATCAGGGTTTGGAAGCATGGCAAATGGAGGCAGGGACAACAGCGGAACTGAAGGAGGAGTGGTTCATAGGAAAAATGAAACGGTGAGAGGTTTTGGAAGGAACAAATAATTGTGCAGGGTTAATGATGAGGGCTATTTATAGCCTTGGGAAAAATCTCAACTGACGTGTCCTTGGGAACCGTCGTGCAGTCGTTTTGATTTGTGCAAAGCGCCAAGTGTCACGCAGCAGCGGTTATGTCCCCTCTAACCGTCACCTCAAATCATTTCGAGGGTTTTCGTACCGTCAATCACGTCCTCAAGGCCGCACGACAGCACAAAAAAGTGGGGCAATTGTTAACAACCAAAAATAAGTAAGTCGTAGACTGAGGGCTAAGAGAGGGAAAAAGGAACTATGGTGTGAAGGCAAGCCAGTCGACAAGGGCAGAAGAGATATTTTTGCCAGAAAGAGTGAAACCAGAAGGAGGTCCTCGGGGCGCACTAAATGACAAAAACCCCCGAGGAAGGGCTACGCTCGAGGGCTAGTGAGCCAAGCCGAGGGAGAGTGACTGACCCTGCCTATAGAGTGTCAAGGCCTAGGTGGCTCAGACGCCTGAATCACTACCTAAAATGGGCCAGGATAGCCAAGCCACCATACGGCCGAGGCAAGGCGAGCGTTGCTTGGAAGGCAAGACACGGCACGAAGACAGAACGTGGGAGCGATTCAAGTTCAAGCGGAAGAGCGAGGTCGGAAAACACGGAGCAACAAGCACTTACCCTACTAACCGTGCCAGAGGGATCGTGGGCAGTTATTCCGCTTTATTGAGGGCCTATGAAGCAATGAGAGCCGTTGATCTTAGATCAATCCAACGGCAGGCAAATGTTGGCTAGCATAGTGGCCGACGAGGGCCTGTGTATATATATATATAGCAATAAAGTGAAATGTAATGACACACACATCAATGAATCAAACTCTACGTTTATTTCAATTTATATTCCTTTATCGCATTTACTTTATTTTACTTTATGCATTAGCCGTATTATAATCCAACACTCGCGTCCCATTCTCATCTTGCCTGACCCTTTTCTAGAGGAGTCAGGAAACCCACAGTTGAGGAGCAGAGTTCCCTCCTCGATGCAATTGCTTGAGAAAAGAGGAATCAAAGACTGTCCAAACCTCTGGCCGACACCACGGCTAGGACCTAAGAGTTTGACGACAACACCTCCTTAATAGGCATGTCTTACAAGGAAGACTTGTTAAGTGGGCCATTAAGTTGAAGGACAGGCCTTGGCAGATTTCTTGGCTCAGCATCCATGTGTAGAAGTACCCGATGCTCCAGCTGATTCTGTCAATTACTTAGGCCTGAAGCCCTAGGTCCTCATGTTCGATGGATCAAGCACTCAGGCAAGGGCAGGGGTAGGCGTGGTCATTACTAGCCCCTGCGGTCAGACGTGGAAGTTCATCTGTAGGATAGGGGATCAAGCATCCAACAATCGAGCCAAGTATGAAGCCTTGATCATGGGACTTGACATCCTGGCCGGCATGAAGGCCCACTAGAAGTGCTACAATGCAAAACTCAAACAGCTGAGGGCCTCAGCGCATAACCTGCTGAAGTTGTTCGCTGACATCGTCATCATGTTTGTCCCCAAGAATGAGAACCAGGAAGTTAATGACTTGGCCCAACAGGCCTCGGGTTATAAAGAGCGAGTAGTTGAGGTACTGCAACAAGACCTTGACCCCCGCCAGGGAGGAGCCCGCTGATGCCTAGATTGGGATATTGACGAGGTACCTCCGTAACGCGACGGCTGATACTGACTTCAAGGTCAAACAAAGGGCACTGAAGTACGTCTTGATAGGGACGACCTGCATAAAAGAAGCGCCAATGGGGTGTTATTAAAATGCCTCAAGATGAAAGATACTGACATGGTGATGGCGCAGATCCATTCAGGAGTTTGCGATGCCCACACGTCTGGCCCCATCATGAAGTGGCTCATTTACAGGCACAGATACTATTAGCCGACGATCACGGTCAATTGCTTCCAGTTTGCCAAAGGATGTGAGGTTTTCCAGCTACACAGACCGATCCAAAGGGTGCCAGCGGATGAGCTACATCCCAATGTCAAACCTTGGCCATTCAGAGGGTGGGCCATGGATTTAATTGGCAAGATATACCCCCCGAGCTGAAAGGGTCACAACTTCATTATTTTCGCCACTGATTACTTCACTAAATGGGTGGAAGCCATGCCGATGGGAAACGTCGATCAGGCTGCGGTGATCAGATTCATAGAGAATCGGATCATATTCAGGTTTGGCATCCCTGAGACCATCACAGCTGATCAAGGTACGATGTGCACCGGGGAACGAGTGGGGACCTTTGCCCAAGAGTACCGCATTAAAACGAGACATTCGTTTCCTTATTACGCCCAAGCTATTGGGCAAGCAGAGGCCACCAACAAAATCATCATTGAGCTCATCAAGAAGAACATAGAGGATAAACCTCAACGGTGACATGAGACCCTCAATGAGGTTCTTTGGGCAATGAGAAACTCTAAGTCTACGACCACGGGGGCAACTCCCTATCGTTTGGTCTATCGGCAGGATGCCGTGCTGCCACTGGAAATCAGTGTAGCCTCGTTGAGAATAGCTAGGCAGCACTCCCTTAGTATGGATGAGTACCAACAAGCCATGTTAATGGAGTTGGACTCGGTGGATGATGACAGGCTGGCTGCACTCAGCGAATAGAAATAAATAAGGCCAAAGCGGCCTGAGCCTATAACAAACATGTCAAACCAAAGAAGTTTGTTGAGGGTGACCTCCTGTGGAAGGCCATTTTGCCACTCGGGAGGAAAGACCCCCAGTTGGGCAAGTGGTCCCCGAATTGGGACAGGCCCTACATTTTTAATGTAATGTACCACGGTGGGGCATATCGTCTAATCACTCTAGATGTAGAAGAATTTGAAACAAAGATAAATGGCAAATATTTCAAAGCGTATTATCCTACTCTGTGGGAAAATATGCGAGGAGAAGAAAAATGAATTTAAAAGAAACATTTTCGAAGTGGTACGCCACACACCGGCGGCCTAGTGGAAAACAGAAAATGATACTAGACATCCTTGACTCCCCAACGAGGAAGCTTCTCCTCTTCTACAGATGCAGGCACCTGGTGAACCACTTAGGCCAAGTTGTTTAGCTCGCCAAAAGAAGGCCGTTAAGATTTTCCCAAAACACTACCACAGAACCACCTAGGGCAGCGGTGCATGGACAAACGTTGAAATACAACATGAAAGGTGGGACTGGTAAAGAATTTTCTCTTGAAGAGTAGAAGACGCCACCATATGAGCTAAATCGCGACATTCACCGGTGGGCCTAACCCAACACCTACTCTCTGCCACCCTGGCGCTCATGGTGCACCAATCCTGGGGGATGGACAGGCTACCGGAGGTACCCGAAATATGGTTGAAAGCATCGAAACCCTCGCACATATGAAAGGCAGCGGTTTGAGTGACCACTCCCCCAGTGATGGCAAATGGAACATCTTGTGAGGAACTCAGAGGGCTGTCGTCACCGCCGTAGCTAAGGTCTTCAGTTCAGGGGTCAAAATTTGAAGGCATAGTAAGCAGAAGGAGAAGCGGCAAGAGGTCGAAGAGAAACCTGACTCATAAGGGAGGGAATTCGAAGCGACGGGAATGTATTTCAAGAGGAGCAAGTGACCAGGTGGGGCTGACGATGAAGGCAATTTATAACCAGAGGCAAAACACTAACCGGCGTGTCCTTGGGAACCATCGCGTAGCCATTATGATTCGCGCGAAGCGCCAAGTGTCACATGGCAGAAGTTATTTCCTCTCCAAACCGTCACCTCAAAACCCTAATTTTCAGCAAAAATAAATAATTTTGTGAGTGATGCATTATTTGAGAAAGGGTTTAGGGTATTTACCCAAGCATTCTAAGGTTTTCAAAATCATTTTTGAGAAATTAAGGAATTTTGGGGCATTTAAAAGGGGCATTGTTTGGTCAATTTCAATTTAATAAATTTTTGCTAGTTGAAAATCCAATTAATTAATTTTTGGGAATTTATTTAATGAAATTGTATTATTTTGAACAAAAAAAACAAAAAATAAAGAAAATCATTTTTCAGATTGTGCGCATATTTTATATGTGTAGTAAAAAAATCAAGTTCAAATTAATTCAAGAAAGCATTTCAAAAAATAGTACAAGGAATATTCCCAAAAATTATATGATAGGATTTTTGTTGGCAATTTTGGTCATCTCCCATTTTCAAAAATGGCATATTCTTCAAGATACCTTGTATATGGCTCAAAATGGTTAGATTTATGTACAATTATCTTGAAAGGAATAATCAAAATTGAGAGGATAATTGGAAGGTTCATGGATAGTACAATTGCCAACTTGCAAAACTTGCCCCTCATCAAAGTGTGTTTCAATCCTCACCCTTGATTCAAAATTAAAATGCAACCCTAGAATGAAATGAGGTACACAATGACCTAAATGCCCCTAAACCTAATTGCACATTATATATACCCTCATATCCTCACCTCTCACAAGTTTTGGCACACAATTCACACTCAAAAACCTAGCCTCTCCTCTTCTCCCTTCTTGGCCGAATACCCCTCTTCATTCCCTCACCTCATTTCTTCACTTTTTCACTTCAAATCAACATTCTAGTCCTAAATCCTTCATCATCCTTGCATTCTCTTCAAAGATCCATCTTCAAATATCAAGAATCAAGCTCAAGATTGAAGATTAGAGGGTTGATTCAAGTGGTTTAGTGTTCATTCACCTTATTTCTTTCGCTATTCTAGCTTGGAGTTGAGGTATACTCTCAATCTTAGCATCATCAAAATTTTAGCACCAAAAATGTAGATCATCAATCTATTTTTGCATATCAAGCATTTCTTTGCATTTTAGTGCTCTATTTTATGTTGAAATGTTGATATAATTGTTGTTGTTGAATGAGAGATGTGTTTCAAGCATTTTGACAAACACTTTGGGAGGTTTGGATGCTTGAAATGCATCTCTCTCTTGGAATAAATTGTGTGTTTGTGCTATTTTCATTTTGTGCTTGCATTTTCATGAATAAAATTGTGACTTGGGCTTATGTTTCATTTCGCATATTGTAGAAAAATTAGAGTTTGTGTGATTTTAGTGCATTCCTTTGCTTAATCATGTGAATCCTTGCCAAAAAGCTTGATCTATGTCATTTGCTTGCATGATTTTGTTGCTTTCAAAGAATAAAATGAGGTTTTAGCTCTATGTTGGTGTCGCATTTCATGAGATAATTAGGGTTTGTGCTTGTTTTTGTTGCTTGCTTTGAAAATCATGTTTGTGTTGATGATTTGGTAAGAGGATTTGACACTTATGCACTTGTGCATATCCCAAGTGTTAAAGATTACCTATAAAGGGATTCAACACCTTAATTGCATATGCTTGCTAAATAAAATGTCAAATTGATTTTTCATGGCTTGCTAATGATCTTACTTGAGGCAAATGCCCTTTCCAACTTATTCCTTTCATGTGGTTGATTGTAGAAACATGCTAAATGTTGATGCCATCAAAATGATACCACATTGTTGCTTATGTCAAATGTTGATGTGAAATCCCTAGGATTTTGCAAGTGATTCATTAAATGTTTGAATTCACTTGTGCTTTGTAACTTCCTTGCCTACTCACATGTTGTGTCATAAATGCCTAGTTAGGTTCATCTTGCCTAGCATCTTCAATAAGATGTGCAATCTAGGTTCATTCTCTTGCCTATTCATGCATTTTTGCCAAAATGTTCAACTTGGGTTCATTCTTTGCCTATCTATGTATTGTGACATGATATGTGTAGTCTAGGTTCATCTTTGCCTATTCATGCATTGTGTATTCAAATGTTGTAATGAGATGTTTTCAACATGAAAGGGTAAGTTGCAAATTGTGTCTATGTTGTTGCTTGCTTGGTAACATGATCTCAATGAATGTGCTATGCTTGCATCTATGAACTTTCTTGCATTCATTGTTTTCTTTTCTAAACAACTTGACATGAAAATGGTTACTAGTTTAGATCATTGCATGAATTGTAGTCTAGCAATTTGCATTTTGGTTATTGACTTGGAACTTGATTGAAAATGTTCTACTAGTTTTCCAAAACTCTTTTCCAAAAATCAAATTGCTTTCAAACTTCTTTTCTAAACTATTTCTCTAACAAATTAAGACCAATTTCTTTTCCAAGCTAAAACCCTAAGTTTTTCATAAACAAAATCATTAGTGGCCACTCGAAGCCTTTGCTTGTTTGATCACTAATGAGGAGTTATTAGTGGTAGTCACTCGAAGCCTTTGCTTGTTTGATTATCATGAAAGCTCCCAAACCTTAAATACATGCGAACCCAATTCAATTCCAAAAACAACACGAGTCATTAGTGGTAATTGTCCTAAGCCTTTGCTAGATGATTATCACCGATGCTCGCCTCATTTGCAAAAAAAGATAAAATAAAAACGTTGTTACTTATAATCACTCGAAGCCATTGCTTGTTTGATTATCGGTTTCAATTTATTTTCTTTCGAGTTAGTAATGAAAACCACTCGAAGCCATTGCTTGCTTGGTATTAGTGAACACTCGAGTCTTATTTCAAAAAACACCTAAAAACTAAAAAGCTAAAAACAAAAGAGCCTTTTCAAAATAAGACTAGAACTACGTAGCTTTGAATTCCTCATCGCACCGGAGGATACGTAGGAGCGGGTTCACCTCCCGTCAAGCACCCTTTTAAAAAATAATAACAAAAAGATTCTTCTTTCCCCAGTTTTCAAAAAACATTTTCTTAAATAAAAAAAAGAAGAAAAGAAGTAGAACAAAGTGTTTCAAATCAACAGTCAAAAACCACACACTAAATTAAAGGTTCCCTTTCGGTAGAAAGGATGTGTGGGGTGCTAATACCTTCCCCACACGTAACCGACCCCCGAACCTATATCTCTCGTTTTCAAAAGGCCAATCGCCTAAAAGGATTTTTCCAATGTTTTTTCCTAAATTAAAATATTGGTGGCGGCTTCATTGTTTTTCCTGTTGTACGAAGAAGGATCCAAACCGGATTTTTCGGAGTGCATACAGCTGGCGACTTCACTGGGGATATTTTTTTTAAGAGGGTCGAACCTATTTAATTTAGTGTGTGGTTTTAATTGTTTGATTTGAATGCTTTGTTCTATTTCTCCCTTTTCTTCTTCTTCTTTTTCTTTTCCCTTCTTTCTTCATCAATGAAGTTTGAGTGTTTGTTGCTCTCTTGCATTCTCATACTATCATGTTGCATTCATGTGCATTTACTTCTTCTTCTTCTATGATTGCTTCTTGCTTGAAGTGTAGTTTCTTCTCCTCCTCTTCTTTGTTTATATGCTTATGCTCATGCATCATTCTCCCCAATTCCATTATGTTCCCTTCTTCTTTGCTCCCTTTCTTTGAGGTAAGTTCATGCATATTTCCCCAATTCCATTATGCTCCCCTCTTCTTGGCTCCCTTTCTTGAAGCTAAGCATTGCACACGATTGTTGATTGGTACCCTAGGTTAGTTTACATGCTTATATTAAAATGATATATGTTTGCAAAACCCTAGGGTAGACGACTCTTTGTCTAGACTGTTCTGGTTTTTCCTTGCAGGAGGGGTAATTTTAGATTGGGTAGGCTTTAGGTACTATGCCCTCATCACACACTTTCACACCTTATGATTTATGTGCTATGAGTGGGGTCCTATACTCGGATCTGAAAAAACACATAGGAGAGTGGAGACGAGTAGTGACTGGCATTCGAGACCTTTGTCTGTCTGACTCTCATGAAAGTTTCAACCGGAGTACGCTTTCTCATGATACCTCACACTTGGTAGCTTTCTACATTTGTGGGTGCCGTCATGAGAATGTCTCTAGCTCCGGTAACCATTGTGAGGATGTGATTTAGAGCTACATGGGAGGTACCTTTGAGTTGCCTTAGACCCTAGGATTCCCACCTTTGTAGGACACGAGGGCATACAAATTGTGTGCTGCATTGCTAGCTTAGGCATGTTTTCCTCAAAGTGAGCTTTTCAAAAAAAGAATTTTCAAAAAAAATCCAAAATATATCTTTTCTTTTTCCATAAACCACTACGTGAGGCGGCATGTAGCGTGTTTCCTAAATTTTTGAACTACCGCTCATGAGCATTGTCCTTATTTTCCACATGCATCATTAGCATCATAATTGCATTGCATCATGCCGCATTTATAAAACCAAATGTAAAAAAAAAATATTGCATACATTTTGCATCTCATTCATATTTGCTTGCCGGGAATAGCCAAATAATGTACCGTCCTGTCATAGGTGCATAAAGATGGAATCGAATAGCAAAGCTTCACCTACTTCCAGGTTTCCGGTTGTAAAAAGGGTTGATGTTGACAGTTTGAAGCAATGTGCCGCACTGATGGGTCAGATTGAGTTGGGGTCCTTTGACGAGACATATGGGAACATTCGTAGGCTGCTGCAGTTAGATGTTCAGGAAAATGCTCTTGTGGCTCTAAGTCAGTTTTATGACTCAGATATCAGATGTTTTCTCTTCAAAAACTTTCCACTATCGCCCACATTGGAAGAGTATGAACAACTTTTGGGGCTCTCTAGGTCGCATGTCACGCCGTACCGATATCAAGGTCATTATGACACTGATGAAAAGCTAGCATCATTGCTCAAAATCAGTTTAGAAAAACTGAAGCTTCAAAAGTTGGAAAGGAATGGTATAGCTGGGTTTCCGCAAGAGTACTTTGAGGGTTTGATGCAATCTTATGCTCTGGCCAAACAGTGGGGTCTCTTCAAGCTGGTGCTTGCTCTAACCATTTTTGGGGTAGTCCTCTTTCCTCAGATAGAGAGATATGTTGATGAAACTGCAATTGGTGCTTTCTTGGCATTCAAAGACACCAAAAATCCTATCAATCCTGTTCCCGCTGTTCTCGCCAACACTTATCAGGCTTTCACCCGTTACAGTGATTTCCACAAGAAGAAAATGTGTTTCTCCTCTCACGTCCTCTATGCTTGGCTTGTCACTCATGTTGTCAACAACCGAAAAGAAGTTAGGGAGTTGATCTCATATGCCTTAAGCTGTGATGTAAAGATCATGACTTCTCTTGAATGGGTTGAGGTCTTGAAAAGTCTCAACGATCTCCAGATCCGCTGGTTTACCACTGCTTGTTGGAAGGAAAGGCCTATGGTGGTGTTCAGCTGTGGAAGTTTCCAGAATGTGCCTCTCATGGGAACGCAAGGGTGTATCAACTATAATCCTTCACTGACCTTAAGACAACTCGGTTACCCAATGCGGAATTCACCCTCCGAAAGCATGCTGTCTCGCTTTTACCTCTATAAGGGGAGTCCTAAATGCGAAGACTTGCTTCGGCGAGTTCTGCAAGCATGGGAGTCCGTAGTGCATAAGGAAGGCGAAGAGCTGTCCAAGAGAACCAGTAGCATCACCTTTAATCAGTGGCTCAAAGAGAGGCTTCAAAATGCAAAATTACCAAATCAAGGGGCACTATCCCTTGAAGAGGAGATATCAGAGCCTTACACTCCTACCTTTGAGGAGTTGAATGAAGTCAAGTCAGCCTTAGCAAAAGTGGAGGAAGAAAAGAAGGCATTGCAAACAGAATTGGAGAAAATGACCATAGAGAAAGAAAGGTTAGAGGAAGAAGATGCTATCAAGATGATCGCTGTTGAGGAGAGCGTCAAGCGATTCAAAAGAGAAGAGAAAAGCAAGCTACAGGCTCAGAAATACCTGAGGGGAGCTAGAGAGGAACTCCAAAGGTGCAAGCAGAAAACAAGAAAATCACTTGAGGAAGCCGAAGAGTGGAAGAGTATAGCAACTAAGTCAAGACAAGAATCCCGCTTGGTAGTAGAACTGAAAGGTCAGCTAAGGAACCTTGAGCGAGAGAGGAGTTCTATTGAAGGTATCCTTAAGGAGTATCAGCAAGCTCTGAGGTTCGAACAAGGAAGATCTGAGGAACTGGGGAGGAATCTCAGGTGTCTAGAAGGGGCTTATAGGCAAGTGCAAGCAGAAAGCCAGTACTGGGGGAAACGCTTCATGGCATTGGTTGGCAAAATAGAGGATCAAGAAATCATCAAGGAGCTAAGAGAGGAGATTCAGCTTTGGAAGAACAAATTTTCAAAGCTGGCAGAGCTAGCTAGCCAAGCCATTGCGGGAGTCCCCAAGAATTTGAAAATAGCCGAGGCCGAGATGCACTTCCTCAATACCCCACCCGAGGTTTACCAGTTTGTGAAATTCTGCAGGGCTTTAATCACGGAGTTCAGAGAGCGATCCCGAGATGCGAACGTCAGCAAGAAAAGGAAGAGGGTCGGAGATTTCAAAGCTCTTTGTATTTGAGCTGTTTATTTGTACCTTTCATTTTGAGTATTTACTTTCCATTTGAGTATTGTATTCCTGAATATTGTACTCTTTTATTTGCTTTCGAGTATTGGACTCCATATGAATATTGTACTATCCTTCCCTTCAAGGAAGTTGTTAAGGCTTTTGTTTGAATTCCCGATGTATGAAGTGTGCTGACTTGCTATTTCGATTCCCCTCTCATTGCATTTCCCAAATTAATTAAAAAAGAGAGAGAGAGAGAGAGAGAGAGAGAAAACGATTATGTGCTTATGACAAGACGAACTATGTCGCGATTCCTGGCATCAAGCAACATAAAATCATATGCATCTGCATTGCATTCATTCATTAATTCATTCACGAGCTCATATAAGTGTTCCATCAACAGAAAGTAGGGCAAGCTGGTTCGCCAACATCGTTATTGGACACGTTCTCAAGCAAGAGGCATGGCAACGATTCTGAACGATCTTGATCAGTCCCATCCAAGTGCGGAGAATCCGAATCAGACAAATCTGAGCTCAGAGATCAGAAACGAGACAGGCCCAGGTCCAGTAGTGCAGAATCAGGGTAACCCAACTCCGGATAGTTCCAGTCAAGGTGACCAAGAAATCAGAAATGAGATGAATGCTATGAAGGCACAGATGTCAGAGATGATGAGGGTCCTGCTGTCCCTGAAGAATGGAAATGACTACCAAGCTGCTCAATGGCCTCCTTTTGGACTGCCTCTAGGCTACACTCCTCCTTCAAACCCAGAAGTTAACCAAGGAACTGGTCTTTTGGTGAATGTCGAGAATGGACAACCTGCATCTGCAGGATCAGAGGGAGCAATGGGCGAACCTCGGGTTCAGTCTCCACGTCCCATTGTCATACCTCAGGTGACTCCACAAGGCTTTACTCCCCAGCCAGCTGCAAATCCTCAGGCCCAAAGCCTCATTCTTGGGAACTCTGCTTATCCTCATGCTCCGCATGCAGTCTCAACCATGGCTCCAATGTTCCGTCCCCACCTTGGAATGAACAGTTTCCCCCAAGGCTATTATGTTGAGCACCAACAAACTAGAGAAAAGTTTCAGGTGTTAGAAGAGCGCTTAAAAATGATTGAAGGATCAGGCTCTAGATCGAGAGAGGCTCGCGATTTATGTCTCATTCCCGATGTGGTTTTACCTCCTAAGTTCAAAGTGCCTGATTTCGATAAGTACCGAGGTGTAACTTGCCCTAAAAGCCATCTGACCATGTACTGTAGAAAAATGTCTACGCATTCTCATGATGACAAGCTGTTAATTCTAATGATGACCATGTACTGTTAATTCACCACAAAGTAATCACCATAGAAATTATCAAGACAGAAAACGGACCACCTTTGATCCCATTCCTATGTCATACACCGACCTCTTTAACTACCTTGTCACCAACGAGCTCATCAACACCAGACCCATGAAACCAGTCCAACCACCTTATTTCCGAGGATACAATCCCAACATTACCTACAGATTTCATGAAGGGGCAGTCGGACATGCTGTGGAAGACTGCAAGGCCTTCAAACTTCTAGTGCAAGATCTGATTGACACCAAAGGGATAACCTTCAAACAAGAAAACCCAAGCATTACAACTAACCCGCTGCCTGGTCATGAAGAACCTGCAACCAATGCCATCCTTGACACGGGAGGCCAACCCTTAATCAGAACTGTGGAGTGTATTCAGACACCACTGAAGGTCATTATGCAGAGCTGTGCAGGTCTGGGGTCATTAAGAAAGGCTGTACTCAGAAAGAAGTCTGTGCTGATGATAATTGTCCTGGGGCATGTGAGGCCTTCAAGATAGTTTTACAAGACCTGTTGGATCGTCATATAATCCAAATAGGTGTGCAAAAAAAAGAGGAAGATGTGTTGACTTTCCAGTCTGATAAGAACAGAAGTGTCCAGAAGCCTATTGAGGTCCCGTATAGTCAAAAGCCGAGCATGGAGAAACCTAAGACAATTGTGATCCCTGTCCCAGCTCCTTATCAAAAGGATAGTGCTGTTCCGTGGAGTTATGGTGTGCCAGTTCAAACTCAGAATCCTCAAGCTGTTCCCGATGTCACAAACATTGCGGGAAGCAGCGGAGTCACTAGAAGTGGACGTGTCTATGTCCCTGAAGCCCTTAAAGTGGGTCCATCAAAAGAGGATGAGGAAAGAATTCGAAAGGGTAAGGGTAAAGAGCAAGAGCCCGTGGAAAGTAGAAGGGTGTCAGAGCAAGAAGCTTCCGAATTTCTGAGAATCATGCGGCAAAGTGATTACAAAGTGGTGGACCAGCTGCACCACACTCCTGCAAAGATCTCTATCATGTCCTTGCTGCTCAGTTCAGAGGCCCACCGCGCTGCCCTAGTGAAAGTGCTGAATGAAGCCCATGTTGCCCAAGACATCACTGTTAACCAGCTTGACGGCATCGTAGGGAACATCATTGCTTCCAACTATATTACCTTTACTGATGATGATCTCACCCCTGAAGGAAAGGGACATAATCAAGCATTGCACATTTCAGTCAGATGTGGTGAATATACACTTTCTCGGGTCCTCATAGACAATGGATCCTCTTTGAATGTCATGCCCAAATCTACAATGAACAGGCTAGACGTAGACTGTTCATATATGAAGCCTAGCTCAACGCTAGTCAGAGCATTCGACGGATCCAAGAAAGAGGTTATCGGGGAAATAGAGTTTCCAGTGCAGATAGGGCCTGAGGTGTTTTATGTGAACTTTCAAATCATGGACATCGCATCATCCTACAGCTGTCTCCTGGGAAGACCTTGGATTCATGCTGCAGGAGCTGTTCCTTCATCTCTCCATCAGAGGCTTAAGTTTGTAGTCGACGACAAACTGATAGTCGTCTTTGGAGAAGAAGAGTTTATGATTAACAAGCCCCATCCCTCTCAATACGTCGAGGCTGCAGAGGAATCCCTTGAAACTGCTTTTCAGTCATTGGAAATTGCAAATGCCGCTTTCGCGGGAGAGGAAGCCCCACTGCCTGCACCAAGAATGTCCAATGCTGATATCATGGTCGCCAAGGTCATGCTGAGAAATGGTTACCAGATCGGAAAGGGTTTAGGAAGGTCCGAACAAGGAATTCTAGCACCTGTCCAGTTGCAAGAGTACAAGGATAGATGTGGGTTAGGATATTGGCCCACTCAAGTTGATAAGAAGAGAATGGCTGAGGAGAAGCTAGAAAGAAGACTAGCTAAGCTTCAGGGGCGAGAACGAAGCTTGAAGAGGGTTCCCATCTGTGATCTCAAGCAGAGCTTCAGGAGCGCGGGCATGCTGGACCCCAATCAGGTGGCTGTCATTGGGGAAGAATCAGCTGTGGAAGACAAGAGTGTGGACCTGGTGCGTCGCAGTGCTGCAAATGAAGAGCTCGGCAATTGGAAGATCATCGATTTCCCTGTTGCTTTCATTTCAAAGTAATGATTTTGTAATGCGAATCCTTTGGCTCTGCCCAAGGCCTCAGGACATTTCATAAGGGCATGCATGTTTTTCCTTCGAATATCATCATCAATAAAATGTTGTTTTGAATTCTCAAATGAATAAAATCGTTTTTCATACCATTATTGTGTGTCTTCATTTTGTGTTTCTATTTTGCTTGTTCATTCTGTTTCCATTCCCGCAAATGCAGATCTAAAATGAACATCTTTGAAAATAATGATGCCAATGATTCATATGTTAACTTTGATTACCCCGTTAACCAAGCCGAGGAGGATGTTGAGGATGACTGGGAAACTCCTCCAGAATTGATGAGAATGGTTGGGCAAGAGAAAAAGGTTGTTCAGCCGCATGGGGAATCTGTTGAGACAATCAATCTGGGCACAGAGGATAGTAAGAAAGAAGTCAAGGTTGGCACTTCGATGAATGAAAGTGAGCGTAAGAGGCTAATTCAACTCCTGCATGATTATGATGATGTCTTCCCATGGACTTACCAGGATATGCCAGGGTTAGATACTGATATAGTGGTGCACAAGCTTCCAGTCAAGCCTGAGTGTCCTCCAGTGTAGCAGAAACTGAGAAGGATGAAACCAGAAATGTCCTTAAAGATCACAGATGAGGTGAAAAAGCAGTTTGATGCTGGTTTCCTAGCGGTAGCAAAATATCCGCAATGGGTTGCCAATATTGTGCCGGTTCTGAAAAAGGACGGGAAAGTCAGAATGTGTGTTGATTACCGAGATCTGAATCGGGCCAATCCCAAAGACGATTTTCCCCTGCCTCATATTGATGTCTTAGTGGATAGTACAGCGCAGCATTCACTGTTCTCTTTCATGGATGGGTATTCAGGGTACAATCAGATTAAAATGGCTCCTGAAGATATGGAGAAGACAACTTTCACAACTCTTTGGGGAACGTTCTGTTACAGAGTCATGCCATTCGGGTTGAAGAACGCCGGTGCTACCTATCAAAGGGCTATGGTCACATTGTTTCACGACATGATGCACAAGGATATCGAAGTCTACGTGGACGATATGATTGCAAAGTCTAAAACCGATGAGGAACACATTGTCAATTTGCAAAAGCTCTTTGAACGGTTGAGAAAGTTCAAGCTCAGATTAAATCCGGCCAAGTGTACCTTCGGTGTGCGATCAGGGAAGTTGCTGGGATTCATTGTCAGCCAAAGGGGGATAGAAGTTGACCCAGACAAGGTGCGGGCAATTCTTGAAATGCCGGTGCCTAAAACAGAGAAGGAGATCCGTGGTTTCCTTGGAAGACTGAACTACATCTCTAGGTTCATATTCCAGTTAACCGCCACATGTGAACCAATCTTCAACCTGTTATGCAAGAATCAAGAGACTAAATGGAATGACGATTGCCAAGAAGCTTTCGAAAAGGTCAAGAAATATCTTCAGAATCCACCTATCTTGATGCCTCCTGTACCCGGCAGACCTCTCATCCTGTACCTAACTGTGCTAGACAACTCAATGGGCTGTGTGTTGGGACAACATGATGAATCCGGGAAGAAAGAGCATGCCATCTACTATCTGAGCAAGAAGTTTACTGACTGTGAAACAAGGTACTCGTTGCTAGAAAAGACTTGTTGTGCATTAGCTTGGGCTGCTCACCGTTTGAGGCAGTACATGCTAAGTCACACTACTTGGTTGGTATCTAAAATGGATCCTACCAAGTACATCTTCGAGAAGCCCGCACTTACAGGGAGAATTGCCCGCTGGCAAATGCAGTTGTCAGAATATGACCTCCTGTACGTCACTCAGAAAGCCATCAAGGGAAGTGCGCTGGCCGAGTACCTAGCACATCAGCCTATCTAAGACTATCAGTCGATGCAGTATGACTTTCCAGACGAGGATATCATGGCCCTATTTGAAGAAGGGAAATCCCCGGGAGATGAAAGATGGAGAGTGATATTTGATGGTGCCTCCAACATATATGGGCACGGAGCTGGGGCAGTACTGATTTCCCCTGATAGTCGCTTCATCCCATTCACTACCAGACTGAGTTTCTATGTCACAAACAATATTGCAGAATATGAGGCATGTATTCTTGGCATTTAGGCAGCCCTAGATTGGAAAGTTAAGAGACTAGATGTGTATGGAGATTCAGCTCTAGTCATTCACTAGGTAAACGGCGATTGGGAGACCAGAGATCCCAAGTTGATTCCTTACCGAGACTACATCCAAGAGTTGGTTGAGCCTTTTGAGGAAATCACATTTCAGCATCTTCCTCGCAATGAGAATCAGTTGGCTGATGCACTTGCCATTTTGTCTTCAATGTTCAACATCAACTGCGACAAAAACTTGACTCACATCAGAATTCAGCATCGGGATCTGCCAGCCCATCACTACTGCGCAACAATTGAAGAAGAATCTGATAGTAAACCCTGGTATCATGACATCAAGCAGTACATCTTGAACAGAGAGTATCCTCCCGGGGCCTCCGAGAATGACAAGAGAACACTCAGAAGGTTGTCGATGAATTTCTTCTTGAGCGGCGAGGTGCTCTATAAAAAGAATCATGATAAGGTACTCCTCAGGTGTGTGACAAAGGAGGAATCAGAAAGAATTATGAGAGATGTCCATGAAGGCTCGTTTGGGGTTCATTCCAGCGGACATACCATGGCAAGAAAGATATTGAGGGCCGGCTACTATTGGCTGCAAATGGAATCCGACTGTTACAGCTTTGTGAGAAAGTGCCACAAGTGCCAGATCTATGCAGATCATATCCATGTGCCACCTGCTTCCTTAAATGTTCTGACTGCCTCTTGGCCGTTCTCAATGTGGGGAATGGATGTCATTGGTCCTATTGAGCCTAAAGCGTCAAACGGGCATCACTTCATTCTAGTCGCCATTGACTACTTCACCAAATGGGTTGAAGCCGCCTCGTACTCCAGCATAACCAGCTCTGTGGTTGCTAAGTTCGTAAAAAGAGATCTGGTTTGTCGCTATGGCCTTCCAGACAAGATCATCACAGACAATGGTAGCAACCTGAACAGCAAGATGATGAAAGAGCTGTGCAAAGACTTCAAAATCCAACATCATAATTCTTCTCCATACCGTCCCAAAATGAATGGGGCAGTCGAAGCAGCCAATAAGAACATCAAGAGGATCGTGCAAAAGATGGTAGTAACCTATAAAGATTGGCATGAGATGCTTCCTTTCGCTCTGCACGGGTATCGTACCTCAGTGCGCACTTCAACCGGGGCAACCCCCTTCTCTTTGGTTTATGGGTCGGAAGCAGTCCTCCCTATCGAAGTTGAGATACCCTCCCTGCGGGTGTTGATGGAAACCAAGTTGGAAGAAGCTGAATGGGTTCAAGCTCGTCTGGACCAGTTGAACCTCATTGAGGAGAACAGAATTGCTGCCTTGTGTCATGGACAACTGTATCAACAAAGGATGAAAACAGCCTTCGACAAGAAAGTGCGTCCTCGAGAATTCAAAGAAGGAGACCTCGTGCTCAAAAAGATCCTGCCTATTCAGAGTGACCCTCGTGGGAAATGGGCTCCTAGCTATGATGGACCCTATGTGGTAAAGAAAGCCTTCTCTGGAGGAGCATTGATACTCACCAGCATGGATGGTGAAGAACTCAGAAACCCAGTCAATTCAGATACAGTCAAGAAATACTACGCCTGAGAAAAATGAAAAGAAAAAGAGAAAGATGAGCCAAGCAAGAATTAGCTCGCTACGTTGAAAACCCGAAAGGGCGGCCTAGGCAAAAAAAGAGTGACCCGGTGGACTGAAAACTCGCAAAGAGCGGTCCACGCAAAAATTAGGGTCAGAAAAGTTGGACTTAAAAGAAAAAGAGGCAAGCAGCACCTCCAAAGGTTTGGATAAAAGGGTGATCAAGGCTGCAAGTATGGGTGATTGGCACACTTCAAAGATGAAAAGCGCTCCTAAGATCTGTTGCGTCCATTTTTCTTGTTTTTTTTCTTAGTTTCAAAAAATTCCAATGTACTCTTTTCAGTCGGCGTGACCTTCTGCACATTCGGTTTCCATATGAATAAAAGTCCAAGTTTTTCACTCCATCTGTTTGTTGTTTTACCATTTGCTTTCTTTTCATTTCTGCTTTAAAATGATGTTTTATGGTAGATGATAAATGATTATGAAAATGTGCATAAATCAGAGCATTAAAATCATTGCGAAATTTTTGAAAATTACAAAGAAAAGAAATGATCTTTCAGTCAGGTAAAATTCACAAGAACTAAACAAAAAGCACTGATTGCATCAAAACAAATCTCAAAAAGGTTGGAGCGTGGCTCTCGCATGTCATCATGGACGATCATTGTGCCTCGTAACGCAAGTCCAACGATTTGGTCGAGCCAGCAAAAGAAAAAGCCAAAAAGAGCAAAAGAGCAATAAGAAAAAAGAAAATCATGCATTACATTGCATTCATCAAACATAAACAAAAAGAGAAATTCATGCATTACATTCATTCCATCAAAACAGCAATCATGGCATTTGCATTGCATGCATTTGTTCATCTCACTTGCAGGTACAAAGACGGATAAATACTTCGGTGTTAATCCCCGCACTCAGTTCCCAGAAAACGCTCCCTCAGTTCGGAGTTCAAATGCTTTTCAGTTCAGCGCTCAAGCGTGCATTGCAGTTTGGAGTTCAAATCGCTCTTGTCAGAGTTCATCGCTCCCTTCCGTTCATGGTCTCACGTCGTGTACGAGCAACACGATGGACCGCAGCCCCATGTGAGGTTCAACTGAATAGTTGTATCCGCCTAAGATACAGTGGACGCCGTGCATTGATCAGTATATCAGTTCCGGAGCTGATAACGATCCCCCCCCCCCCCCCCGGTCGCTCGAAAGGCCATTCTCAGGATGCGTGCTCCTCAAAGCCACGTGCAAACGCGGACTCGCCAAGGGTTCGTTTAAAGGTTTTAGGCAACCTTGCATTTTACCGCTTTCTTTATCGCTTTCTTCATTTAGCGTTTTCCTTGCTTTTCGCAGTTAGCGTGCAAGTCGTTAATCATTTCATTTACTGCTTTCTCATCAGCGCGCCAAGCGTTCATTTTTCAAAAAGAAGAAAAAGAAAAAGAAAATTCGGGTTTCTCCAAGTAGACAAAATTGGTATAATTTCTGAATTCTTTATTTTTATTTTATCTTCGAAATATGTCTCGGCCAATTCATATTTCTTGGTAAAATCCAAATAAAGAGGGGCAGCTGTCATACCCTAATTTTGTCCGCCTAGTTTCAAAACCCTAATTTTCAGCAAAAATAAATAATTTTGTGAGTGATGCATTATTTGAGAAAGGGTTTAGGGTATTTACCCAAGCATTCTAAGGTTTTCAAAATCATTTTTGAGAAATTAAGGAATTTTGGGGCATTTAAAAGGGGCATTGTTTGGTCAATTTCAATTTAATAAATTTTTGCAAGTTGAAAATCCAATTAATTAATTTTTGGGAATTTATTTAATGAAATTGTATTATTTTGAACAAAAAAAAACAAAAAATAAAGAAAATCATTTTTCAAATTGTGCGCATATTTTATGTGTAGTAAACAAAATCAAGTTCAAATTAATTCAAGAAAGCATTTCAAAAAAATAGTACAAGGAATATTCCCAAAAATTATATGATAGGATTTTTGTTGGCAATTTTGGTCATCTCTCATTTTCAAAAATGGCATATTCTTCAAAAATGAAATCCCTAGGATTTTGCAAGTGATTCATTAAATGTTTGAATTCACTTGTGTTTTGTAACTTCCTTGCCTACTCACATGTTGTGTCATAAATGCCTAGTTAGGTTCATCTTGCCTAGCATCTTCTATAAGATGTGCAATCTAGGTTCATTCTCTTGCCTATTCATGCATTTTTGCCAAAATGTTCAACTTGGGTTCATTCTTTGCCTATCTATGTATTGTGACATGATATGTGTAGTCTAGGTTCATCTTTGCCTATTCATGCATTGTGTATTCAAATGTTGTAATGAGATGTTTTCAACATGAAAGGGTAAGTTGCAAATTGTGTCTATGTTGTTGCTTGCTTGGTAACATGATCTCAATGAATGTGCTATGCTTGCATCTATGAACTTTCTTGCATTCATTGTTTTCTTTTCTAAACAACTTGACATGAAAATGGTTACTAGTTTAGATCATTGCATGAATTGTAGTCTAGCAATTTGCATTTTGGTTATTGACTTGGAACTTGATTGAAAATGTTCTACTAGTTTTCCAAAACTCTTTTCCAAAAATCAAATTGCTTTCAAACTTCTTTTCTAAACTATGTCTCTAACAAATTAAGACCAATTTCTTTTCCAAGCTTAAACCCTAAGTTTTTCATAAACAAAATCATTAGTGGCCACTCGAAGCCTTTGCTTGTTTGATCACTAATGAAGAGTTATTAGTGGTAGTCACTCGAAGCCTTTGCTTGTTTGATTATCATGAAAGCTCCCAAACCTTAAATACATGCGAACCCAATTCAATTCCAAAAACAACACGAGTCATTAGTGGTAATTTTCCTAAGCCTTTGCCAGATGATTATCACCGATGCTCGCCTCATTTGCAAAAAAAGATAAAATAAAAACGTTGTTACTTATAATCACTCGAAGCCATTGCTTGTTTGATTATCGGTTTCAATTTATTTTCTTTCGAGTTAGTAATGAAAACCACTCGAAGCCATTGCTTGCTTGGTATTAGTGAACACTCGAGTCTTATTTCAAAAAACACCTAAAAACTAAAAAGCTAAAAACAAAAGAGCCTTTTCAAAATAAGACTAGAACTACGTAGCTTTGAATTCCTCATCGCACCGGAGGATACGTAGGAGCGGGTTCACCTCCCGTCAAGCACCCTTTTAAAAAATAATAACAAAAAGATTCTTCTTTCCCCAGTTTTCAAAAAACATTTTCTTAAATAAAAAAAAGAAGAAAAGAAGTAGAACAAAGTGTTTCAAATCAACAGTCAAAAACCACACACTAAATTAAAGGTTCCCTTTCGGTAGAAAGGATGTGTGGGGTGCTAGTCCCCCGAACCTATATCTCTCGTTTTCAAAAGGCCAATCGCCTAAAAGGATTTTTCCAATGTTTTTTCCTAAATTAAAATATTGGTGGCGACTTCATTGTTTTTCCCGTTGTACGAAGAAGGATCCAAACCGGATTTTTCGGAGTGCATACAACAATCTAATAGAGATTATTGCTGCAAATAGCTACGAATGGCCCATAGCTAGGGTCAGTGCTCAAAAGAAGGTAACTGGAATGCATGAAGTGAGTGAAGTTACAGCTCTATCTACTCAAGTGGCATCCCTTACTAACATGATCGAGAATCTCAACACAGGCAATGCTACAACATCAGCAGCTGCAACACCTGCTGCTAAATTAGAAGCTACAGCATCACCCATTGAGCAAGCCCCTCCACGAACAACTAGTTGTGTATATTGTGGAGGAGGTCATTTGTTTGAAGAATGCCTAGCCAACCCTATTTTAGTCAACTATGTGGGGTACAACAGGAATAATAATCCCTATTACCTACAATCCTAAATAGAATAATCTTCCAAATTTCAAATGGAGCAACAATGCCATAGCAACTGCTATACTTAAATTGTAATAATAGTAATTATATATATCAAATATAATATAATATAATATTACCTGCCCGCGCGCCCGCACCCATGTGTGCGGGTATTTACCCGCCCATTTGCGGTAATTTTACTGGTACCTTATGGGCATGGGCTCAATTTCCATCCCTAGTCCGCATGGACCTCAATGCCGCCGGCAGGAAGCCCCAGGATGGCGGCCATGTATAACAGCGTGGGGGTCAGAATGCCCAATGAGAATACGAAGGCATTCATAGTGGTGGACAAGAAGGACATCAGAGGGAACATGTGATTGGCGTTGTGAGAAACCTCCTGGGTTGACACCATTATCATGTCGTGGATGCCCCAAGCCTTGCAGGCTTCACCCTTTTGTTTGGCCAATCGGGCTACCCAGTTGTTGTAATCGGGGTTGCTCTTCGGCCACCCCCGGAGATTCTGGAACTTGGCCTCATCATTAAACCAAGAAGTCTTGAGGGGAGATTGCAAGAACCAAAACGCTGTTGAAAACCTCGAAACTGTGATCGGCGTTGGTGGCGATAGGGCGAAGAATAGATAGAGGGTCGATGGTAGTAAAAATGGATGAAGAAGCACCCTAAGGAGAGCGGGTAACAGAGGAAGAAGCCTGTTTGTTGGCAGCCATGGTCGGTAGAAAGCGGTCTGAGAAGAAGAAGGAATGCAAGGGTTTCTCTCAAAGTGTAGGGAAGAATGAGTGTGTAAGGAACCTTGTACAGTAGGCATGATGGCTATTTATAGCCTTGAAGCAAAATGCCAAGTGTCACATAATGGTCGTTAGCCACTTCAACCGTCACATCAAGTCATATCTAGGGTTTTTGTACCATCAATCACGTTCTCGCGGCCATACCATAGCACAAAAAGGGGGCAATTGTTAACACCCAAAAATAAATTAAGTCGTGATCCGAGGGTTAAAAGGGAGGAACAACCTTTTACCCCAAAAGATATTTGATGGAGGAACAACCTCAAAGGAGGGGCTCAAGGCAAGTTGCAATGTGAATGATGTAACATCTGTTACTATAGCTATTTTTATAGTAAAAACGTGATTGTAGAAAATTTTGAGAAAAAAATAAATCGTACTTCTTTCTCGTAAAATTCGTCTTAAAATTTGAAACCAAAAACCATTTATTCCCTTAAACATTATTATCGACTTTAAAACATCAAACGGTACTTAACTAATAGAGTGATCACTTTCTACTTCCTTATGAATACAACAACACAATCATCTCTCTATACAAATTAACTTTACATCATCCTAATTATATTTACAAATTACACATCAACTGCTTTAACACAAAATATTAATACTGTATCTTCGATGCTCCTTGCTGGTTAACTGTAAAAAATTTGGAATTGAAAGGATGAGATAAAATCTCAGCAAGCGTCCCAACAGACACGCACCCGACACATAACAGGCAGTCATGCAAGGGCAAACATTCATGCAGCATGCGCAATCAAAAGTTACAACAACTTAAGTAGTTAAGCACACCAAGCAAACAATCAAGTTCTACAGCAGCAGACAGAACAAATCAATCCATACGAACACGAGACCAAATCAAACTCGAAAACTGTAGTACTATCGCCAAGAGATCAACGATCATGGTTCAAACCAAAAAGATCATGAATTCAACACTCAATATGGACGAGGTGGAAGTGGCCGACTTTGATAAAACACCCCAGCAAGAAAGGGGGGCAAGTCAACCAGGGTTACTTCGCATCTCAGCATCACCATCTTAATTCTTATACCACAGAAAATTCACCTATCAAGCCAAAGCCATTCTCGTCGAAGTGACTCCGGCTTGAGGGCAAATATTTCGAGCTGAACCTCAGCCCACTCTGGATTTGGGCTAGGTATAAAATCCCATTTCCTCTATCAGGGCAAGAACCACGTGCCCCACTTACAAACAACGACCTAGATCAGCTTTGATCTAATTGTGTGGCCAAGAGACGACCTCGGCCTCGACAATCAGCTTGTAATTGCCTTGCCACGATGGACGCCTCACGCGCTCCTAAAAGGTGAAACCACATGAGTTGGCATAGTACCCTATAAGTATGCAAACCAATCATTGAATCAAGTACGTATTTACTACTCACTACCTCATTCACATTCCTCAGTGCTGACTTTGACATTGAAGTGTGTGCAGGTACCACCTCCACTGAGTCTAAGCAGCGAAGCACCAACCAAAAGCAACTCCTTCAACTCATCTTAGTTCGACGTCTCGGACAGAACACATACAAATTTCTACAAATCGTCAAATTAAACTGTGGTGAGGCTACTAT
Source organism: Astragalus glycyphyllos (assembly GCA_963573325.1). Classification (NCBI taxonomy): domain Eukaryota; kingdom Viridiplantae; phylum Streptophyta; class Magnoliopsida; order Fabales; family Fabaceae; genus Astragalus; species Astragalus glycyphyllos. The sequence continues at coordinate 53,848,426 of OY754311.1, read as the reverse complement.
TTTTGCAAATCGTGTGACGTGGCAATATTTTCATTTGAATATTTTCTGTTTGGCCTTAATTCGCTCAGTGTTTGCCAACCGTGTAAAGTGATGACTCTATTTTCATTGTTCTTTCTCCTCATGATAAGACAACCAAACGAGTTGAACTATACCTAGCTCATGTTCAGCTCATTTATTTAATGAGATCAATTTTCAGCTCAAGTTCAGCTCATTTGGTTTGTACAACCAAGTCCAACAAGCTATTTATCGAGTCGAATTACGAACTACGTTCTAGTTGTTTTGGTTCATTGTCAGGCCTAGTTAGCACCACCATGATGAAATTAATCATTAATTATAGCATAACGCTAATTACAAAACATTAACGTGATCAAGCTATTATTCCCTTCGACTATTGAACCATGTTGGAAATAAAAAACTACATTAATCCTTAGAATAACTTAAGTTAAATTTACAGGTAAGAAATATATGCATATATAAAGAGATAGAAAAATGGCATTATTATATATATGATATGAAACTGAAAGAAAAAAAAGAGTTTCAAAGCGGAAAAAAGACGGAACAAGAATGCAACTGGGAATGCTGTTACACTGTTGCTAGCTACCACCAGCAAGACTCCTCTCCTCCCTTTTAGAATCCTTTCTTTACTTTATTTGTACCAACGAAATTTGTTCCACGTCCTTGTTTCTCTCTAACTCCAATACTAATTGGTTCTTGCGATGTTTCATCACACTCCACTTCATCTTCCACCCATTCATCCCTCACCAAATAGTGTTGTTGATAATATCTGAATGCCACAAATAGCACGAACACTGCAAATAAATTAACACAACACCATCCGTTACTACATGATATAATATATGAGATTGGGTAGATAGATAAATTAAATTAAGGAACAAATGACTTGAAGTCGCACCTGCCCAAATGCGAGCAACAACTGATGACAAATTCCATACAAGCCCAAAGACGACAAGAGCCACGGCTTTCTTGTGTGTGCATGAATCCCATGCATCCCGAAATCTTCGAATCCAAAAATTTCCTACGTGACGACAACACCAGCAACAACAACATCAACTAAAAAGGAAATGTTTTTGGTAATTGAAAATATATTAAGGGAGAGGGGTGTGGTTGTCAAAAAAGGGGTGCCGGTATCATAGGTTTTCAAGTGTGGACTTATTGGGCTATGGGATTGGGACCACCAATGATGTGGAGGACCATTATGTTAAAAGATAAAGAAAACCAAAGATGCTGATACACGTGGTGCATTTAATTAATGTTTCAATTACCACTACCACCTTCATCAACAAGTATTGAATGTTGGAAGAAAGAAGATTTTAAATTTTGATTTTGTCGTCGTCGTCGAAGGTATGTATAATTGGGCCATACTCTCTCTGATTTTCAATTATATGGGTAAAGTAGAGGAAGTATTTTATTGTGTATATTCCGGGCGAGGTGATGTATATTATGATGATGCATAGGGGAGACACCATATATAATAAAATAAAAACGATTGAGCAGTTGAGGCTCATCCTTCCTTAATCAAGTATCGAGGGTTCGATCATCACCTTGGGTATGGAGCAGCTTTAAATTTCTGGGTCAGCTGTCCTACCCTTCGAGGTGCCTCTAATCTAGCGATGACGGGATTAGTCACTGAATTCTGCGGTAGATACTTGGTCTCACCAAAATAAAAATGAAAAATAGAGCCGTTTCTAACTTGTCAACAAGGCTTTAATTTGTAAAAAAAAAAGTGATGAATGCATGGAGGATAAGGCCTTGTGGGCCATCTAGTCACCGCACCGACTACACTATAACAACTACACAAGAGTTGAGAGAGTCACGTTATCCTCTCTCTCTCTCACTTTAGGAACCTTTACTCACTAAAGAGTATACGCACTGCTAGTGTAATATACAAATAAAGGTGTAACGAAACAAATAAGGTATTAAATAATGTTTGGGAACAAGCAACATGAAATTCATAAAATTACCAAATGCAGATAATTGTGGTGAATACGAAGAGCAGATGATTGGCAGGGTAAAAACTCCAAAGAAGCCTGAGGCAAAAAGACGTGTGCAAGTTGAATGAATTACCAACAAATTCAGTAAAACCAACCATACATACATACATATTTTGAAAACTTACCAAATCTAGCCATCTTCCATATGGTTATGAAACTGCCACATCTGGCCAAAACAAATAGCAAAACTGCCAACTGCAGTTCGTACACATATATACATACATACATGATTTCATAAAATATATAAAATATTGAATGTTATTAAGGTAAAATCATTCAGTATAGGAAAGAAAAAGACCTTGATAGTGGTACCCGGGTCTCCAGAGAAAAGGGCTTTGAGTTTTGATAGGAATTCATTCAAGTAAGGGAGGATCAATTTGAGCATCCAAATTGCATCTTCTTCTCCCACAACATAACTTGACTTCATCTCTACATCTATCATTCCTCTAAAAACAAATTCCCAAAAGAGAGAGACATAGAGAGAATCAGAATATATAATAAGTATTTATATATTTCTGTGTGTGAGTATATATGCAGAATTAATTACCTGCAAATTAGGGATCTATAGAGGAAGATAAGTGCTAGATAGAGTAGGGCTAGATAGGAGAGTGCAGAAATAAGACTGCAGAAGAAGGAAGGACAAAAAAGATCAACTAAGTTATCTCTCTCTCTTCCGAAACAAATAAACAGATAAAGAATTGAATTTGTAAGCACGCACCTGAGATTGATATCGTTTGCATAAGAAGATGAGATTATAACGAATGTTCCTATCCCAAACACAAAGGCAGATCTCGAAACATCTCTCCACATCATTAAATCCACTGAAAAACAGACTCCTCATAAATAAATAAATCAAATATCAAATAATAATGATTAAATCACTCACTCACTCACCTACACTCTGCAGCTTGCTTTGTGTTTCTGGAATAAAGCTACTGTGTTCTTCTGCCTTTGGAATCCGAACTGAACCATAAAGATAAGTCAAAGTGACACACACATATTGATTGCGATGATGACACTAATAATAAATAATTAAATAAATCCTCACTTACTCGAATTTGGTTCGTGAATTGTGGAATTCCTTCTGAGTCTGGATTGCTTCACAGGAACAGAAACTGGTCTTGTTTCATTTTTTCTGATCGGAAATCGCATGTTCGCACTCACTGTCACAACCTTTTTGGGTTCTTCTACTTCATTCATAACCTTTTTTTGTTCTGCTTCTGCTTCTTGTTCCTTCACAACAACAACAAGCTTCTTGGATTCTGGAATACTAATTTCCTTCACTTCAAAACTCTCATTCTCATTCTCTGATTCATCATCATCACCAACTTGAACCAAACCAACATTCTCTAATTCTGATGATACCTCCTTCTCTTGGCAATCACCAGCATCAAATTCCTTCACCTCTTTCTCAATCTCAACTTCCATCTTTTCACTTTCACAATTATCAACCTCCTCCTTCCTTGCTTCATCTACAATTTCATCCAAATCTGATTCCGTCTTCCTCATTTCAATTGAATCAGATTCAGAATCATTTTTCTTTATAGGATCTGATTTACTCTTCCTCAATTGCCCGTCACCACCATTAGATCTTAGCTTTCTCATTTGAATTGGCCTTTTCTCAACTTTTTCAGCACAAGCACCAATCTTTCTAGGACTCTTTTTGATTCCATTAGAAGTAGAAGTAGAAGAAGTCACCTCCTTACACTCTTCCTGTGATTTCCAGGTTTTTCTCTTTCCAACTGAGTTTCTTGTTCTCAATCTGGAAGCAGCATTAGCAATGGGTTTTCCATCTTCTTCTTCTTCTTCTTCTTGTTCGGGATTTTGTTCTGCTTTAAACACTTTGATACCACCTCTCACTTCATCACTTTTCATTCTGCTCTCCCAAACAGACCCAGCAACCACACACCCCCTCCTTTTACTCACTTCCATCCCCAATTTATCTTCTATTTAAACAACGACCTGCCAATGATGAGTTAGTGGATAAGAGGTTGGCTTCAAGCTGAAGCAATGGCGGTCGGTGGGTTCCAGCATCGGGATCCCTTTCTAAAGCAAGAGTAGTAGTTGCTTGCTTTTCTTCTCTCACTCTCTCTTTTTTTGTAAATTTGGTGAGTGGGGTTGAATGATTAGGGTGTTAAGGATTAATAAAAAAATAACCCTTTTCACCATTCAATTGATTCCATAAGATCTATTATTACTCTCACCGAGGTACACTAAATTTAATTATTCTCTCTCTCTTTCTTTCCCTCCTCACATCTAAATGGATGATGTTTGGGAAAAATGATATAAATCCAGAAACAGGTTAATTGAGAAAACACGTTAATTCTGGAACACATTTAACTTTTTAGAAATAGGGTAATTCCGGAAACAGGTTAATTCCAAAAACAGATTAATTCCAGAAATACCTCAAAAAGAGGCATTTCCAAAAGAGGTGTTTTTGGAAAGTTTTAAAAAATGCATTTCGAAAATGCATGTGTTTTCGAAAATTTTAAAAAAAATCTTTTTTTAAAAAATTAGGGGTATTTTGGGAATTTTAAAGGGACATTGGGGGTATAGGGGAGAAGGAGGGGGTACCATATTCCGAAAAGGCAACACATTTTTGTCGTTGGTTCGATTCCCATATTGATTATTTTTGCTCATATTAAAATTAACAAATCTGTGGTTGTGGTTTTCTACACCGGTTCTGTTCAAGATCGGCTAAACAAATAGGCCAAATTTAGCAAAAACCCATGATCCACACTCAACAAACGGTACAGATACTCCTGTATCATCCAATGACTCAGGCACATATGCCAAGCACCTATCAGGACAAGCCATGTGTAGACACACATTTATTACCTCACACCACCTATTCCAAATGCTGACTTAAGCAAATGTACGTGTTCCCAGCCGACCGCTCAGGAAGGATGTGTTGGACTATATGATAACCTGGGGGGAGGGGGTGAATAAGGTTATATGCTAAATATGACTTTTTTTGGATTTTCGAAAAATTAACAATGCTAGTTTAAATCGAATGCGGAAAATGAGATTTAAACTATATGCAACAACTTATGCAAACTATAACAATGGCAGAAACAATTATAACGATAATCAAATCTGCGCGTGATAATAGCAAATGCGACGACAGCAAACAATTATAAAAGAAAAGCAATATAAAGATAAGGGATAGGAGTACACCGTGATTTTTACGAGGTTCGGGATAAAAGCCCTACATCCTCGGCCTCCGGCTTTGCAACCTTCGGACTTGATAATAACCACTATATGAGAATATACTTCTTCAACGTCTTACAAGCAAGCAACTTCGCTATAGCTACCACACTAATCTCAATTTTCCCCAAATTGAGAACTCAAGCTCCCCGCTAAGGATTTCGCTACAATTCAATCTCCCCGATTGAATTACCCAAGAAAACTTCCCAGGATTTCACAACAACCAAGTATAGATGATTACAAATGAAAGCTAGGATCCAATAACTCAAGCAATATAACAAGATGTAGTTGAGAGTGATGAGCGATTTGAAATCCTAGATGAAGAACGTGAAGAAAGAGTGTGACGGTGAGTGTTTGCGTTCTTTTCTTTTTGATTTGTGGGTTGTTCTTCTTTTTTCGTAAAAACCCTAAGTCCTATTTATATAGATTGTGAAAAAATGACCGTTGAAGCACTTTTTAACACAATTGGGATAAGTGAAGAATCGATTGATTGCTTGAAAGAAATAGGATGGAAGTTGATTTTGTTCTTTAAAAAACTATCAAGTCATGAATCGATTATTTCTTTCAACTATAGAGCCATTAATCGATCTCCTTCTTTAAAAAACAAGTTGGGCTTCCAAAAATTAAGTGGAAAATCGATTTACTTCTTTGAGGAAGGAAGCCAATAATCGATTCTATGCTTTGAAAAGGAAGCCAAGAATCGATTCCTTGCTTTGACAAGGGAGCCAAGAATCGATTCCTTGCTTAAACAAAGAAAATGAAATCGATTTCTATCTCTAGAAATAAGAGTGAAATCGATTTCTACCTTTAAAGTCCCAAATGAAGAATCGATTCTTTACTTTAAAAACAAATTCTTTTAAAACACTATCTCATGAATCTATTTTCTTTAAAAAATAACAATTCAAGACTCAAACTATTTCTTTAAAAACACTTTGTGCCTAACCTAATTAAACATGGTTTTATATAAAATATTTTTCCAAGACAGTTCAATTTTAAAAGATCATCTCTCAACTACAAAAGTTATAAAGCAGAAGTGACGAGATCTTACACGCGTCTTACAAGATATCATGTCGCGCTGCTACTCTTTAAGATATCATGTCGCGCTGCTACACTTTAAGATATCATGCGCTGTGCTTTGGTTCAACTATAACCATTAGTAAACAGACTGTAATTTGTTATCATTCAAAACAAAGAGTGTTTGACCTTGGTTCAACAAACTCCCCCTTTTTGATGATAACAAATTACCTTATGCATAGGGAGGCGATAAATAAGAAACAACAGCATAAGCTCCCCCTAAGCATAAGCATCAAGAAAATAAACAGCTGACACGCAAGAGAACCAAACACGTAACAATACAACAAGTCTTTCTCCCCCTTTGTTTTCATCAAAAAGGAGGAAATACACACAAGACACATAGCATATAATATAACAAGAACATCATATAATCACAGGCTAGCAAAATCGAGCATACCGAGCTCTCTCTGGATCTTACAAAATTGAGCTTCTGCTAGTGGTTTCGTGAAGATGTCTGCTAGTTGGTCATCGGTACCTACAAAGTTTAATGCTATGCTCCCCCTAGAAACATGGTCGCTAATGAAAATGATGCCTTATGTCTATATGCTTAGTTCTAGAGTGTTGGATGGGGTTCTTAGCAATGTTAATGGCACTAGTGTTATCACATAGAACTGGCACATTGTCATATAACAAACCAAAATCCTCCAAAGTCTATTTCATCCACAGAACTTGTGCTACGCAATTTCCAACCTCCACGTATTCGGCTTCAGCGGTGGACAACGCAACACTGTTTTACTTTTTACTAGACCAGGAAGTCAAACAATGGCCTAAGAAATGACAGGTTCCACTAGTACTCTTCCTATCTAATGTACATCCAACAAAATCAGCATCACAAAAACCGACCAAAGCAAACTCACTCGATTTCGGGTACCACAGTCCAAAATCTATGGTTCCCTTAACATATCTAAGAATCCGTTTAACAGCTTTTAAATGTGATTCTTTGGGACATGCTTGAAATCGAGCACACAAGCACACAGCAAGCATAATATCAGGTCGAGAAGTAGTTAAATACAATAGACTACCGATCATACCTCGATACATCGTTTCGTTTATTGGTTTACCTTGCTCGTCTTTATCCAACTTTGTTGCAGTCACCATGGGAGTACCAATCTCCTTTGCATCACTCATGTCAAATTTCTTTAGTAGCAATACAACAAGTCTTTCTCCCCCTTTGTTTTCATCAAAAAGGAGGAAATACACACAAGACACATAGCATATAATATAACAAGAACATCATATAATCACAGGCTAGCAAAATCGAGCATACCGAGCTCTCTCTGGATCTTACAAAATTGAGCTTCTGCTAGTGGTTTCGTGAAGATGTCTGCTAGTTGGTCATCGGTGCCTACAAAGTTTAATGCTATGCTTCCCCTAGAAACATGGTCGCTAATGAAATGATGCCTTATGTCTATATGCTTAGTTCTAGAGTGTTGGATGGGGTTCTTAGCAATGTTAATGGCACTAGTGTTATCACATAGAACTGGCACATTGTCATATAACAAACCAAAATCCTCCAAAGTCTATCTCATCCACAGAACTTGTGCTACGCAATTTCCAACCTCCACGTATTCGGCTTCAGCGGTGGACAAAGCAACACTGTTTTACTTTTTACTAGACCAGGAAGTCAAACAATGGCCTAAGAAATGACAGGTTCCACTAGTACTCTTCCTATCTAATGTACATCCAACAAAATCAGCATCACAAAAACTGACCAAAGCAAACTGAAAACTTAAGTTTCTGGATAGAAACTTATTGGCCAAAATTGGTCCAAAACTATTGTAATTCCACCTTTAAATTTTGATACTAAGTATAAAATAACTACTTTAATTGAACTTAATTTCAAAAACGAGTATGATATTGTCTTAATACATCACTTGTCTTTTTCTAATCAAACAAACATCAATCAAATAAATATCAATCTTTTTCTAAGTCTATACAAGGGGGATCACCTAAATCTAAGGTTAAAACTTTCCACTGTTGCAAGCGTCCTGTGAATGGCTTGGGCCAATCCTTTGCAATGTCTTTCTTTAATTTTGTCCAGTAGCTACTTATTCCTAGCATCGGGGAACCTCTCTTCATAACCACATATACAAAGTGGTTACTCGTGAAGCATAAGTGAAACACCGGTGCATTCTTGATTGGTGCAATTTGAAATGGATAAACTGAAAAGGAAAGATGACGAGACCAGCAAACAAACACGGCCTTGTATGCATTTGCAACCAAATAAGCACATTCTGGGAGAGTCATCCAATTCTCCGATCCTTTTATTTCCCTATATTGTTTCATCAAAGCCTTCATAACATAGTTGACTTTGCCCATCCCATTAAACAAGTTTGAGTACAAATCGTAGTCTCGTTGAACCTTTTCAAATGAGTCTTTCCTCACGCTCAACCAATCTTCGTCACCCCTTCCAAGAAGTGTAGCAATACACCGAAACCCACAGTTACCGTCACCTTCCACATTCACTATATCCTCAACAAAACGATGTATCTTTATAGACAAAAAAACTTATGAATTCATTGTATGCATCTGACCAAATGATATCAGGGGTAGGGTTTAGTGTAAACCCTTGAATTTGAGTTACTCGCATATTGGAACTTGTAGTTTGGGTTGGTTTTTCGATTGATGATGGAGTAGGATTGATCTTTTTTGGTAACGGCGGTGTAGGAGCTCCACTTTTAGACATTTTTGGTTTAGGTAACTGAAATGTACTTGGGGTGGAACTTCTACTGTCCTGGAGTTGATGACTTTGATACCTAGGGATTATGCCGTTTGCGAGAGCGGCAGCGGATGTGCTATCTTGTTGTGAGTCAAAAATCTCATCAACATGTTCCCACCATGATGGGTCTCGCTTTGTTGAGAAGTCATCTTTCTTCTTCTTTCCCTTTCCCTTTCCCTTTTCCTTTTTAGGTGCCCCCTTTGTAGAGATTGGTTCCGGAGGTGGACACATAAAAGTAGTGTCCGGGAATGCCAACTCATGTGCTTTTTGCTTTATCATTGTTCTACCAACACGATCAGCGACATCAAACCTCCGTTGTATAGCCTCAAATTCAATCTTCAAATTCAACTAATCATTTGGGAATTCGGAAGAATCTTCATTATAGTAAACCTTGAAATTAAGTCTCATCAAGTGATTATGTATGATATCCAATGGAAAGCGACTCAGGTTCACCATGTAGCAACAAAATATGTTAAATTGACATTACAAACATAGTCTTCGATGAGTTATATAAAACTAAAAAAGTTAGTTGAATGAATTACCTGGCAAGCTCACATGCACACGGTAGATCGTGCGTCGTTCTTATGAAGCATCCACAATCGGAAGACTCCATACCAATGAAGCTACGCTTCAACTCTTTGGCAATATGGTCCATCGCATTGGAAGAAACTAAACCCTTTAGGTTGTCATAAATTTTGCTCCAATGACTATATTTTACTCTGCTTAGACTCATCTCAAAATACCGTTTAAGTTCACCATGCTGTACCCTAAGCATTTCATCAACAAAATCCCAACACTTACACAAATCGCCCCTACTATCCTGCAAAACCTTCTTTAAGTTTGAGTGCGCCGACTCCACTCGGTTGGTCGTGGTGTTACCGAGGTGCATATGACGGTTTATCCACGCTTCTACAAGTCTCTCTTTATGGGGGGTGGTCCATTGCTTCTTCACATAAGCAACAAAGTTGTCAAATGGTTGACTTATACCCTCATATTGCTCCAAAACCAACTCCTACGCATCCTCCGTCTTCGCGTGGACAACTTTTTGGAATGCTTCCATCACGACTCGGTCCATCGGACGCTCTTAGTCGCTCTCAAGAGCAACCACGGGATGGATGTACATTCTAGCCTTGGCCCTGACATTCTTTTTTATGTGGAATTGGCACAACAAGTTTGCAGATTCTGGAAAAACGATCGCCAAAGCATTCATAATAGGTGTGTCACAGTCGGTAAGTATGACCTTTGGAAAATCTTCCGGTCTTCTAATCAATCCCCTCAATTTTTTAAGAACCCATACAAAATTCTTCTTCTTCTCCCAATTGACATAAGCAAACGCAACAGAGAAAGTATGCTCGGTTGATGTGACACCGACAATCTCAACCAATGGAAACCTATACCGGTTGGTCTTGTACGTGGAATCAATTAACAAAACAATGAGAAATGTATTCAAAAGCTCAATCAAGTCTGGATGTGCCCAAAACATGTCTTTGACAATCTCAGTCCCATATTCAACTCTGTGCCAATACACATATTTATCACGCTCCAAATAAGTCATCAACTATTGGAGTTCAGTCCTACCTTGACGATTATTTGATCGTAACCTTGAACGCGCATTGTGTATTTGTTTGAGATTCAAGTGGCTGACTATAGGGTACATAGACCTTAGTTCGGCCAAGATTCGATTAGGTGGAATCAAGTTCTTCGTCATCCTAGAAACAACTTCCTCGTGTTCTGCCGTTAATTTGTTGTTATGTGGATGACCTTCGCTGTAAGACATTAATACGTGGTTATGTGTTCCACACATAACTGTCAATATCCATCCATCAAGTTTTTTGATAAACTTTCCCTTTAGTCGAAACTTGCAACAACATTTTCTACTCCCCGTAGGAACCATATCAGCATGCTTGTATTTTCCTGCCTTTTCACAAACCAGTTCACAAAAGATTTTCCCTGACCTCTGTCTGTTGTCCGCCCGGTTGATGACAATAATCATCCCAAGAATACGTGCAACAGAACGAACATATACAAACAAGTCATCACGAGTAGCAAAGACTTGATTGGTTTCAAATGAACTCGTATGGTCGACAACAATTGAATCAGCTTGAGGATAGCCACTTTCATCCATATTAGTACCTAAAAAATTGGAATAAAATCAAACATATTGTTAAAAAAAAGGGTTTCTACATAATCTATGCAACAGGTATGTTCAGACGCACACCAAACAAACCAGTTCGGAGCAAGGTTGCCCGAACCATTCAAAAACTGACACCCCCATAGCAGGTTCGGCGCACGGTTGGCCGAACTGGTTCGGCGCACGGTTGGCCGAACTGGTTCGGTTGCTGTGGGTCCGAACCAAGCTCGATTTTAGAACACAGGAATCACCAAAATAAACGAAAATGCGCGAAAAAAACCAAAATAATGGGGAGATATGCTACATACCGTAATATTGATGAGCCGTGATAATAATGTAAATGGGCCATGTCTTGTGTTATTTTCGTGTAGCCCAAAATCTATTTTCTGGTTGTTTAATATTTTCTTATGTTTAATAAGTTGAGGCTTAAATTTGGGCCCAAGTGGTACAGCCCAAGTGTTGAACTCTTGCTTAGGTTAAAAACACTTGTAATTCTGTTTTGGAGGATCAGAATTGGAATTTTGAGTTTATACCCTTTTTGGTGAGGCTTTCTCTCCTAGGGTTCTTACATGAAACAATTTTGATCTTATCAAGAATTTCCCAATTCTTGTGGAGATATTTTGGCTTATCAAACAATCCTGGTTTGTGGCACCTAGTTCCTTATCCCTTCTCATCATCTCGTTTCTTTTTCCTTTTCCTTGTTTTAAATCAGAATTTTGGGTCATCCATCATTTTTAGGGTTTCACCAATACTCTCGTTCTCAAAACTTGCAAACAATTTCATGATGTCCAAGCTCTAGTACGGTCCGAAGAGAGTGTCAAATCTCATCATATTTTCTATCTTATCTTTCTTATTCTCTCATACCCTCCATTCTCCATAAATTTATCTACATATCTCTCTTCTATTTTCCCCTTTCTTCTTTACTCTCATTCATTTTCACTCCTTCATTCTTATTCCTTCTTACTTCTTTATTCTCATTCTCTCCTATATTATTACTTCTCATACTCTCCTTCTTTCTTACTCCTTCTTACTTCTTCATTCTTATTCTATGTTATATTATTTCTTCTCACACTCTCTTTCATTCTATTTCCTTCCTACTTCTTCATTCTCATTCATTTATTCCTTCTCATTCTTTTCTATATCGTTTTTTCTCATATTCTACTTCATTTTCATTTTTTCTTACTTTTTATTAATTTACATATCAAATTTTAAAATTCGAAATAAATTTAAAAAATTATTTTAATTTTAAAAAAAAAAATCCGTCAGTAATGTGCATTTCAGGCGGATTTTTCAAAAAAACATTTTTTTAAAAGAATTAAAACATTACCTGCAAGCGTTTTACCCGTGGATTTCCGGCAGAAAAAATTTGTCGAAAATGTCACTTTTCTGGCAGATTTGGTGCATTTTCGGTGGATTTTTCCGCCGAAAAAACCCGTTTTTCTTGTAGTGTCAATACCTCACATCAACTATTCCCAATGCTGACACAAGCATTGCAATGTGTTCAGATACCATCCCCTCAATAACTACATCACGCGAGTAACTTCGGGTGGACTAGCTACTCAGCTTGGTGAGCACCTCAGTCTCAACTTGGCCGAAGCCTACAGCCAGAACAGATCAATGGCGACCACAGTGGGAGTAGGTGCCAAACACTTCAAACTCACTCTGAACATTCTCGATGCCTCCAAAGCGACGAACTCAGCCACTTGGGGACTCGGTCAGAGCAACCCCTTGTGTTCGCTCTCAAGTTACCCTCCCTCCTCCAAGAGAAAATACACCCGAAGGCTTCGTACAAATACTTCTAGTGGATGGCCATCATAGTCAAGAGATCTTACCTCTCGCAGCCCAGGGCCCCGTGCAAGGCGAAGCACCCTCGCTAACAGCACCTCTAAGAGAGCCATTGGTTCCCCTTCTGGCCCAAGCCGTACAGAACCTCAACACCTTGCTCAGCAACCAAGCCAAAAGCCTCGCTGATCAATATGCAAGAAGGGACAACAATGCCCTGACTTCGGAAGATGCCAACTTCGATCCCCACCTCCAATAACAGTGGCATCGAGATGCCACAGCTCACCCAAACAAAAGCACTGATCTCGACGACATCTGTACAAGACAAGATACTCCAGATCTCCACCAAGCTCTCCACCGACAACAGCCGAATCTTCATGATGCAGAAGGGACTCGTCTGACCGATCTTCCATCTTGTGATCCTCATCTCCCCGACTACAGGAACGTAGACAGAACTCACCTCCAAGGAAATTCCCCAAAAAGCGAAAGCAGACAAAGTCAGGACCGTTATCTAGCCAGGTTGAACCTATACGACGGATCTCAAGACCCTGAACAACAAGTCCACTATTTCAAGCGGACGCTACTATATCGAAATGCCGAAGATGAAGTCAAGTGCAAGATTTTTCCCCTAACATCCACCAAGGCAGTCCTTCCCTGGTATCGAACTCTCAGAACGAATTCAATAACAAGTTGGTACCAGTTCACCAAACTATTCAAAGCCAACTTCATTGCGTCACGAGGAAAACCAAAGTCGAAAAAGACACTGCAAGCTATCCGACAACACAGCGGTGTAATGATCAGGGAATACATTGATAGATTCAATGTTGAAGCCCTAAACGCCATGCATTGGAAACAAAGCTCGCAACCTCAAAGAGTTCTTGCAACACAGGCTTAGGTCTGGTAGCTTACTCCAAATAGATGTCGACGTAAATAAAGCTTGCAACCTCAAAGAGTTCTTCATAAGGTCAGCAAAGTATATGGAATACGAAGACGACGAGATAGCCGCTCGGGTCATTGAAAGGGAACCCGTCGAAAAGGTTGCTCCGCCAGTAGAGACTCTGCCATGAAAAGTGCAAGCAAAATCACGCTGATAATCAGGGACCCGAGGAAATCGATTCGGTGATCATACTCCCCTGAATGCCCCAATGGAGAGTATCATATTTGAATGCGCCGATATCGAGCTCCTAGGGATCAAGCCTCTTGAGCCTATCCTTGAGAGAAAATGGACCAACAGGAAGAAGTACCGCCGTTATCAACGAAGCAGCCACCACGACACCTATCGGTGCACTACCTTGAGGGACGATATAGAAGAACTCATCAAAAAGGCAAATTCACCCAATACATCAAGAAAGACGAAGCCAGAACACGTACCAGGTCCTCCAGTAAACAACACAATTCCGCTAGTAATGTATTTTATTTTATTTTAAAAAAAAAAGTATTTTTAAAATGGGTTTTTTAAAAAAAATTATTTTAAAATTCATTGATTTAAAAAAATAATATTATTTAGGGTTAAATATGTTTTTAGTCCCTACAAAATTTCACTATTTTGTTTTTAGTCCCTATAAAATTTTTCATCGACTTTTAGTCCCTATAAAATTTCAAAATTTCGTTTTTAGTCCCTATAAATGCCAACTAGTGTATATCCATTGAATATTTGAGTGATGTTTTGCATACATGTTGAGGACATTATAAACATCTCTTCTAGAAAAACGTTGAATTTTTTAACAACGCATAAATTAAATCTAAATTTTTTAAGTGCAAAAGATTCGATAAACAAATTATAGGAAATACTAACCTAGAAATCAAATTTTGAGTTTATTTTTTGTGAGGGAGATATTTTTAATATCTTTAACGTGTATGTAAAATATCATTCAAAAATTCTAAAGGTATACACGAGTTTACATTTTATAGGGACTTAAAACAAAATTGTGAAATTTTATAGGGACTAAAAGTTGACGAAATTTTTTATAGGGATTAAAAACAAGATAGCGAAATTTTGTAGGGACTAAAAACATATTTAACCCTAAATAATATTACTTTATATTATTTCTAAATATTATTTAAATATTTTAATTCGTTTTTTTAAAAAACTATTTTTTAATTCGTTTATTTAATTCAAAAAATAAAACAATAATCGAATAATTTTTCATAATGATAAAATTTTCATAGATTCCATTCAACAAAGTACTAATTAAAAAACAAAATATAAATTGAAATATTCATTACAAATGCAAATTAAAATATCCAATAAAACTACTAGTTATCTCCATAGTAGTTTCCAGAGCTGTTGTTGTTGTTGTTGTTATCGTCGTCATCCGCAAACCAATTAAAATAAGTATCAGTGTTGGTGTTTGTGGCGAACTATTGTTGGGGTTGCTGGAGCTGCTGATGAGGTTGCTGGAGTTGGTGCTGCTGTGGTTGGTGGAGTTGCTGTCGGAGAAGAGAAGAGAAGATATTAGAGAAAACTGAAATGTGAGAAGAGAAGAGAAGTTTGAGAAAAATGATGAAATGATTTGAGAAACTGAGAAGTTATAAATAGGTAAAAAAACAAACAGGTATAATTGACAATCCGCCAGAAACGTAGCAATACTGGCGGAATTTTATTCGTTTTCGAGGCTACTAATAAATTCTGCCAAAAAAGACCATTACTGGCAGACGCATTACTGGCGGAACAGGTGGTGGATTCCCATTTTTGGCGGACAACACCGTTACTAGCGAATACGATGACGTTACTGGCGGATTCATCACATTATTGGCGGATTCATCACATTATTGGCGGATTTCAAATTTGGCCAGAAATTGCAATTATTGGCGGAATCCTATTCGGTCATCGATGGGACCAATACCAATCTGCCAGTAACTGCAATTACTGGCGGAATTTTAAATTCTGGTCAACGCGCATTTCGAGGGTAGCTTTGTGGCTGATAATTCCACCAGTAATTGCATCTACTAGCTGATATTTAAATTTTAAATTTTATAACCAATCCGCCAGTAACTGCAAATACTGGTGGATACGTTTATTTAAAAAATATTTTTAGTATCCCAACCAAATTCCGCCAGAAATGCATAAAAAATCCGCCAGTAAACATATTGGCGGTTTAAATCCGCCAGAAAAGTTAGAAAATCCGCCAGAAACGTACTGGCAGGCTAAATCCGCCATAAATTGCCAAATTCCGCCAGAAAACTTACTAGCAGACTGATTCGCCAGAAATATTCAGCCAGTAATGCAAGTAATTCTTGTAGTGAACACACCAAAAAGGCTGACCTACTGGATGTAAAACCCAACCAACACATGTCGTTGATCATCCTGGCGATAATGGCAAACTTTGATGTAAGACTTGTTCTGGCGATAATGGCAAACTCTGATGTAAGACTAGTTCTGGTAAAACCCAACCAACATATTTGAAGAACTACTGCCAGTTATTGAACTCACCAAAAAGGACCTCACACCTTATCAAGGATCTAATCTCTCCAGATTCAACGAATCCAAGGCCAGACCACTAGGGTACATAGAGTTGATGGTTACTTATGGGAAAAAACAATTAATACGGACTATCAAGACTCCATTCCTAGTCCTCTCTTGCCCGTCGGTGTACAACTGCATTATTGGGAGACCCACATTGGTATGTCTAGAGGTAGTCGTCTCCACAGTCCACCTCAAAATGAAACTCTACTCGGCCACAAACGAAATTATCACTATAAAATCTGACTTGGGTGCAGCCAAATGATTCCACTCCTTGTCCCTTAAAAGGGAGGAAGGAGGAAGCCAGGTGGAAACAATAAGAGTAAGCACAGGAGATAAGGAACCCATATCTGACCAAGCAAGAGCTACGCGTGAAAAGGGAAAAGGGCAATTGAAGGAAAACACAAACTCGGCTTCCGCCCCGACAACGAGCAAAGACAACAAAGGGAAACAAGCATCCAACATCTAAACACCTAAGACCAGTGACGAAAACACCCATTGCCAACTATAAGTACTTGAAGAGTGAAGTGCAGTATGCTCAGATGCTAGAACACCGAAAGTTGCACGTCTAAAGTATTTGCTCAGGTGTTAAAACACCCAAAGCTGCACATCTATTTATGTTAAAGCTTTTTATGATTAAATAAAGTTATTTTCCAGCCATCATTAATCTCACAAAGAAAAGACCGTATTACAAGACTTTATATAAACTCGTAAGCCGAAAGTTAGCAAACAAGTCTATCTAATTGGCTAACTGAGCTAAAAGAGTCCGAAGTCTTTCTTAAGAACGACAACTTGTAAGTCGAAGGTTAGAAAACAAGTGTATCTACATGGCTAGCCGAGCTAAAATAATCTTAAGTCGTTCTAAAGAACGATAACTTGTAAGGTAAAGGTTAGCAAACAAGTATATCTACTTGGCTAACTGAGCTAAAAAAGTCTGAAGTAATTCAAAAGAACTGCAACTTGTAAGCCGAAGGATAGCAAACAAGCCTATCAAGTTGGCTAACGGAGCTAAAAGAATCCGAAGTCGTTTTAAAGAATGATAACTTGTAAGCCAAAGGTTAGCAAACAAGTCTCTCTACTTGGCTAACCGAGCTAAAAGAATCTGAAGTCGTTCCAAAGAACAATAACTTGTAAGCCAACAATTGCAAACAAGTCTATTTACTTGGCTAACCAAGCTAAAATAATCTAAGGTCGTTCTAAAGAAAGATAACTTCTAAGCCGAAGGTGAGCAGACGTATCTGTCTACTCGTCTTACCGAGGTAAAAGAATTTGAAGTCATTCTTGACTAATCGAACTAGAAGAGTTCGAAGTCGTTTTAAATACGAAAGTACGATAACTCGTAAGCCGAGGTTAGCTAAAATTCTTTGCATAACTAACCATGCTTAAGGAGTTCGAGATCATTTCTAAACATGAAATACAACAACTCAGAAGGCGCTCGAACAAGCAAGTCGGTTGATGCGACTAGAATAAAGTCAGAGAGGAATGGGGAATCATAAATAAACCAACATTCAAAATTCACATGCCAAAACAACAAAGTCAACTACCGAGTAGTCAACTACCGAGTTAAAGACCCAAAAGACTCTTAAGTGGCATCACCAAAATACAAAAGAAGTTTAGAGATTTTCAATGTCTGTGTCGGCATTCCCATAAGCATCCCCTTCAAGCGTCATATCGATCATTTGTCACCCAACTAAATTCATAAGGATGTTCATACCCTCAGTCTTGATGTCTAGATCGGGGCTCAAAAAGCGAATCTGATCAACGGCTTTACTGAAGCATTCCTCACCAACCAACTTAGCCACAGCCACAGTATACTCCTCGCTCTACAAAGCTTTATCTATCTCTTGCGCCAAGCGGCCAATGGTAGACTCCGACAGAGAGATCACTTTCGAAAACTCAGCCTCCTTTGACTTAAGAGAAAAAGCCAGCTCAGCAACCTTCTTGTCAGCATCCTTCATTTCAGCAGATAGGCGAGTAGCCTCTCCAACAGCTTTATCCCTAGCAGCGCACAGAGAATCCACTTCCTTGCGAAGATCCTCGGGAGTGTGAGAAGACACCTAGACCGACTTGGTGAAATCCTTGTTCTTCTTTTCCAAGGATGCAACAGAGCCCTTCAATGTGTTGAGTTCTTCCAAGGCATCATCTCTCCCCTTCTTTAAGTCAACATACTTTTCAGAATCAAAATTCCATGAGTCGGAATCAGAATCCTTCAGAAGGTCGGATTCCAACCAAGATGCGAAAACAAAAGTATTACCTTCCTCCAGCTTCTTTCTCTCTGCTTCTCTCTCCAGCAGTCAGGTTCCCAACTCACATTTCTTTGGCAGATAAGCAAAGGGATTCCTCTTGAGGGTATCCAAGTCAGCCATGCTAAATTCAGTCACCAAACCCTTAGGATATTTATCCTTGTGACTCTTCATGGATTTTTTCTGACGACTCTGACCATCAGCTCCCTCCGACCGATGTTGTTCACTCGAGAGAGGGTCGACAACAACAATAGTAGCACCTTTTCCGAGATCGTACTGCGTCACGACATTGACATGAGAAGTTGGAATCGCAGTTGAAATGACCGGGATGGGAGTATCGGTGGCCGAAGTCCATGGAGCAGAGGAAGGTCCGCTTTTCTTGGCTTGAGTTTTCTTCAAAATAGTGAGATAACCCGACTCCGACGACATTCTGCCTGCAAACACGACTAAAAGAGAATTAGCTTAAAGAAAGAAAATTCACTAAGATAAAAACCTAAACAGTCAAGTGAAGTCATACTCCAAACTTGTTGAAGAGCAGCAGAGGAATCCGCGGTCACCAAAGACTTGGTGTTAATAAAACCATTTTTGCCATGAGATGCCACTTCTCGATAAGCCTCATAGTTTCTTGGTCCTCAACATCCAAACTCTCGGTCGAAGTAAGGAAACGAGAAGGGCGAAGAACATAGTGATGTTCATCCCAAAAAAAAATGAACTTCAGGCAAACAATCTCTCCTCTCCGAGTTCTGGTCAAACTCTTCTTAGCAACTGAATTTTTAACAATTACACAAGCATAATGATCCTTAAAGAAAACAAAGGAGTTGAGGTAAGGACTGAAGCAACTTCTTCCTAAAGCTCGAAAAGATACCCAACCCATCTTTTTCATCCGAACAAAAGTGAACATTGAATAGATCAATGGTATTGAAAGAGGTGGGTCTAAGAGGTCCAAGACAATCTGAAAATCACAAAAGAATGTCCAACTATTGGGATAAAGTTGGGTAGTGGCTACAAGGAGTTCCCTCAGGATGTTCTGTTCAAAAAGAGTAAAGGGGGACGGGCATGGATTGTTGCCAAAGTTTCATAATAAAAATAAAAACCATATTTCTCAGGGGGCACTTGACAAACTCGCTCTTCATTGGACACCCCCGAATCACCCACTCCTCTCCAACAACGCAACCCATTTTGAAAACAAGAATATCCAAAAGTTCACTCTCTGAACCGTTCTTGCTAGCCACCCTACAGTTTCTTCATTCACCCAAGCATAGCCCTCTGGAATCGGTGGCTCCTCTTGCATCTCAATAAACCCCACATCCACGGAAGACGAATCAGGATGGTCGGTATCTGAGGAGTTCTCTCCCGATGAACTATTCCCTAACTCAAAATCCGAGCCAAGATCCTCAACATCTTCCAAATCGACAACAGTGTCTTTCTCACCTCATCTTGAGCGAACCACAATGTCACCTTGGGAAGCATCCGTCTAATTGCAGGCATAATCATCATCCTCCCATAGGGCGCGAGGCGAAGATACCTTTTGCGAAGTGTTCTTGCCCACAACCATAGATCAACCTATAAGGAGGGAGTTCACTCAGCAAAAATAATTGCTGATCCTTCAAACATCTCTGTAAGAACGAATGGAATCCGATGTCAAGGGATACTAGATACCCCAGAAGAAGTTTGATGTAACAGAACTCCCTCCTCCTAAGAGGGATCCCGCCAAAAAGGCGAGATCCCATCTACAAAGGGACCAACGACATCTAGGCGACCTAGAAGTGCAGAAAATGCGCAGGAAACTTATGGAGATCCCTGAACAAATAAACATTAGAGAAATAAAGAAGCAAGTCAGAATTGTCCAAATGAGGAAATCATACGGTTATTTATTCTAAGGAGGAGGAAACGAAGCGACGATCTCCCAAATGACACCGCTTCAATAAACAGCCATAATGACGCACTGGAAACGAGGAGCCACCATAAATGACCCTAATGAGAAGATGCCTTGAGAAATCAAAAGATATCCGCCACATGGCAGAAGGAAACAAGAAATCAATCATCTATCACATCATCAAGATAAATTCAACAACGAAGAAGCATTTGAACACCCATTAAGATATCGATGTAACAAAGCATTGAAATGGCTAGCTTAGCCACTTCGGGTCGGAATCAAGCAAAGGATCTCTTGCTTCCTCCAAACATCCCCCAGCCTAAACTCAGCTCAGTTGTGAAGGAGACTCTTTGCATTTCGAGTCAGCTGAATGCCGAGATCACCATCCCAGTAAGGCGATGACGTCAAAGACCGAGTTCCTGACATCGAACCAAAGTAACTTATGAATGGATCATCTAATGATCAGACTAGATTCAGAACCACGAAGGGCGAAATCGGTTTGAGCCAACATACAATTATCAAGCTGAGGTGACTCTATCTAGTAACCTCGACTTTGGGGGAAACTGTTCCGGATCGGCTAAACAAATAGGCCTGATTCAGCAAAAGTCCATCATCCACGCTCAACGGACGATACAGATACTCCCCTATCATCCATTGGCTTAGGCACATATGCCAATCACCTATCAGAACAAGTCATGTGTAGGCACTGATCCCTATAAAATCATTGTCATATCACTGCTACAGGTACGCATTTATTACCTCAAATCACCTACCACTTCTGAGTGTGATGGCCTTAACGTACTCTTTACATTGTCTTTACAAGCTCAGTAGTGCTGGGTAAGGAACCACTAGGTCTAGTAGTCATTACAGTTGCAATTTGATAATTTGATTTTTTAAGTTATTTATGGCAGCTGCTTGGCTTTGGTATTGAGTTTTGGTTGGTCTCATTCATGAAGGCTTTGAGTGCCTCGGCCAAAGAGTTGTGAATAGTATGCACCCTTTTTACAAATACACCCCCTTTTATTATTATTTTTTTCAAATATTTCTACAAATAAACAATTACTCTTACAAGGTTACATTTTTTCTAAAAAATAAATAAATTCTCTCTAAAAAAACAAATAGGGAACTAAGTCGACTGTACAGTCGGATTAGTCACCGTTCTAGGATGAATGAGTCGCACGGCTCAAAAGTCCTAGAACCCCTATAGAAAATAATAATCAATAAGTAAACCTTTTTTCCCCCAAAAAACAAATAAGGGACTAAGCCGACTGTACGGACGGGTTAGTCATCATTCTAGGATGAATGAGCCGCACGGCTCAAGAGCCCGAAAACCCCTATTCTAAAATCAAACCACACACACATTAAACAATTTTTCAAACTTCAAAAAACTCCATTTTCAAAAAATAGGGGACTTAGTCGACCATACGGAGGGGTTAGTCTTCGTTCTAGGACGAATGACCTGCACAGCTCAAAAGTCCTAAAACCCCTATATTAAAAAACACCATCCAACAAACCTTTTTCTACCCAAGAACTATGTAGCTTTGATTTCTCCATCGCACCCGGAGATACGTATGAGCAGAGGCCCATCCCTGTCAAGCACAAAAAAACTAAAATTTTTATCAAGTCTTTTTTTCTTTTTTAAAGGTTTAAATAATCATAAAATACAACTAATTAGAGGGCAGTCTTTCTTAGGAAGGATGTCGTGGGGTTCTAATATCTTCCTCACGCATAACCGACTCCTGAACCTAAATCTGGTCTCAAAGACCTCTACCCAAACCCAAGGACTTTCCAATATTTGTCGTTAAACTAAACTTTGACCGGCATCGAGAGTTCCAGAGCATGTAAGAGGAACTGAGGGAAGATCCCTCGGTAGGTGAGTCATCTGGCCATTAAGTAGGGTCTGTTGGAGAAGGAGGCGTTCGAGGAGGAGTCCTTGAGTCTCGCTGTCCCCTTCGATGAGGTAGTGAGCGATGAACGAGATACTTTCTTGGTGGCGATGGATGGGCTCTTGTTAACACCCAAAAATAAATAGGTCGTAGGCCGAGGATCGAAGAGGAAAAAGGGGAAAATATGGTGTGAAGGCAAGCCATATGACAAGTGGCAAAAAGGTATTTTGCCAGAGAGAGTGAACCTAAGAAGGTCCTCGAGGCGTGTTAAATGGGAGAACCCCCCTCCCACTCCCCCGAGGGAGGATTATGACTGAGGACCAATGAGCCAAGCCGAGGGAGAGTAATCACCCCATCCTATAGTGCCAAGGCCTTGGTGGCTCGGATGCCTGAACCATTACCTCAAGTGGGGCCAGGATATCCGAGCCACCATACGGCCGAGGCAAGAGGGGTGTTGCTTGGAAGGCAAGACACGACACGAAGGAAGAACGTGGGAACGGTTCAGTTCAAACGGAAGAGCGAGGCCGGAAAACTCGGAGCAACGAGCACTCACCCCACTAACCGTGCCAGTGGGATCGTGGGCAGTTACTTCGCTTCGTTGAGGGCTTATGAAGCAATGAGAGTCGTTGATCTTAGATCAATCCAACGGCAGGCAAATGTTGGCTAGCTTAGTGGACGACGAGGGCCTGTGTATATATATAGCATTAGAGTGAAATGTAAAGGACACACATCAATCAAATCAAACTCTACGTTTATTTCATTTATCTTCTTTATCGCATTTCTCGCCTTTACTTTATTTTTATGCATTAGCCGTAGTAATCCAACACTCGCATCCCTTCTCACCTTGCCTGACCCTTTCTAGAGGAGTCAGGAAACCCATAGTTGAGGAGCAGAGTTCCCTCCTCGACACAATTGCTTGAAGAAAAAGGAATCAAAGACTGTCCAAACCTCTGACCGACACCACGGCTGGGACCTAAGTATTTTACGACAACAAAAATTGGCACGCCCGGTGGGACAGGAAAAGGTGAGCAAACGCCCCCATTTGATTCTCCTGGACTGGATTATAGTTGGCGTATGCACTTGCGCTCCGCCAACAAGTGTTTCGGAGGCAACTCCCCTCACGGTTAGCGCTGAGTCTAACGACGGTTCCCAACAGCATTGTAAGGAGCCTGTGGTCATGACCACGTCGTTTATCCGTCAGCAAATCGACATGGGGATACAGGACATCATGTATCAATTGTCCCATCAATTGGCTGACTTAGTGAAACCTATGGTGCACAATGAAGTGCAACAGGCCAAGGAAGTGGAGCAAAGACGTGCTGCGCAAGCTAGTAGCACCATGAACTATGTTGTCTCCGGCAAATCACAGGGAGGACAACCTTCTTCTCTAGGAGGACCGCATCAGGCCCCGCCATACACCATCCCTGTTGGACCTCAGCGGGCATCCTCCTATAACCCTATTGGAGGCATACATCAGTGTCCACCGAGTGGGAGCATGACAGGGACTCAGTAGCGTACTCTCATCAGGTAAGACCTAACCCTATGATTCCTCAACCTAGTACTTTTGCCACTGCCAACACTGGGGGCAGTTTTTGGCGAATGGCACTAACACGGCTTCTCTTCAGCAGGGACAAGTGCAAATGTCCAGGAGGCCGCGGGCCTGGTGGGTCTGCCGCAAGGATCATCCTATGGATGTTCTACCGCGACTAACTACCTGGCTTACGCAGGGGGGCAAGCCTTCGCCCCGGAATCAGGGATTGGCAGGAACGGTGGTTTTTGCCCGAGTTAGCAGCCATGGGTCCAGAACCCACCTGGCTCGGCAAGTCTACCTCCTAGTCAGCCGTACCCCGGTGCACTTAGTACCTACCCGGCGGGTTCCTATATGCAGACACAGATGAATGTCTCCCCAGTAGAGCAGCCATGGAATCAAGTCCCACCTTTTCGAGGCGCGCACGCACCTGTACCAGGAACTGGCCTTGCTAACCTGGCCCAACTATTACCTGGGCAGCCATGGACAGATGCTCCACCTCAGGTACCACCGCAGCCAGGGGCATAGGGTCCCCCAGACACAATGTAGAGCCCAACGCCTCCACTTGGATCATCGGGGCCCCAACTCCTGGACCCTAATCTCATCGCTGACACCATCAAGAAGTTCTTTGGTGTGCATTTGAAACCACTCGATCGTCCAGTGTACATGAAGCCTTACCCCGAGTGGGTGGACCGTTTGGTACCTCTGCCTAGAGGATTCAAAACCCTTGATTTCGCCACGTTTTTCGGGGACGATGGCAAGTCTACTATGGAGCACATCGGCCGATTCACGGCCCAATGTGGGGAAGGAAACTAGAACGAGTATCACAAGTTGCTGCTATTCCCTCTGTCCTTGACAGGGACGACCTTCTCGTGGTATTCCTCTCTCCCGCCTAATTCTATACAGACTTGGGCAGACATGGAAAGGTGCTTCCAGGACAGATTTTACTGGCCGCAGCCTGAAGTTACTGCAGCCGATCTCATGAACTTACGGCAGAAGGTGGATGAGGCAGTGACCGATATCATTGAGAGATTCATAAAGATGGCCGTAAAGTACTCGGTGCCTTTCCCAGAATCCCAGCTTACTTCCATGGCCATCTCTGGAATGCACCCTCAATTGAAGGAAAAGCTTATGGGACAAGCTTGCAGGGACCTCAATGGTTTAGCTTCCCGGGCAGTTCAAGTGGAACAGTACGTCCAAGAAAGAGAATGGAAGAGAGCCACGAGGGGCCGAGGGCCACAACTGGTATCGGTGGTGGATGCAACCGAGGATTCAGACAATGATGAGTCAGCCGACTACACGGCAGACATCCTAGTGGCCGAGATAGTTAAGGGGAAGGCCTACCTCTGTCCAGCTCTTAAGCCTGCTAAAGGTAAAGAGAAGGACGAGGAAAGGGTTGAATATTCCTTTGGCATCTTCAAGGCAGACCAAATCTTTGACTACCTCCTCAAGGACAAACAGATCAAGCTCTTTGATGGCCATAAGATCCCTCCGCCTGAGGAAATAAAGGGGAAGAAGTACTGCAAGTGGCATAACTCCTTTAATGATGCCACTTCGAAGTGTATTATCTTCCGCCGAGCCATTTAGGAAGCCATCAGGAAGGGGAGATTTAAATTGGCTGACAAAGTAACATCAGAGATGATTGTCGACACCGACCTTTTCCCCATTGTCATACCCTAATTTTGTCCGCCTAGGTTTAAAACCCTAATTTTCCGCAAAAATAAATAAATTGAGAAGTGTGGTTTTATTTTGAAGAGTGAAGAGCATTGTGCATGCATTTTTGGGTTTTAAAAGTCATTCTAGGGCTTTTAAATTCATTGTTAGAGTGGAAATGCATTTGTTGTTAAAAAACAAGGTTTTTAGGGCAAAAGGGTATTTTGGTCATTGTCAAAAATAAGATAATTTCTCATCAAAAATCATTGTGCAATTTTAGAGAAATTTATTTGAGGCAAAACATTTTTGGTCATGTATGTATGTATGCGCATGCATGCATACATTGTGCACAAAATTTCAAAAAAGGATCAAAAGGGAATATTCTACAAAAAGTTCCAATATGTGATTTTTATGACATTTTTGGTCATGGTGATCACATAAAATGGCATATTCCTAAGATTCCTAGTATGTGGCCTAAATTGGGTGTATTTTTGTACAATTATCCTAAGAAGAATAATCAAAAATGAAGGGATAATGGAATGGTCATATAATAGTACAATAGTACAAGATGACAACTAGCAAAACTTGGTCACCAAGGACCCCTCCCATTTATGCGCCTACCCCCTCTCTATTCTCTCATTTTGTGTTTTCTCAATGTCCTCAATCCATGTGAGCCTCAATCCTAGCCTTTGATTCAAAATTAAAATCAAATCCTAGAGCACAACTAGTGCACAATGACCTAACTACCCTTAAACCTAATTGCTTTCTATATATACCCTATTAACCTCACCTCACAAAAAAAAAAAGCTTTTGGCCTCACAATTCATTCACAAAACCCTAGCACACAAACCTCTCCTCTCCTCTCCTCCTTTGGCCGAAACCACCAACAACCACTCCCTCCTCCATTTTTCTTCATTTCACTTCCATTTTCCATCTCATATTAACTCCTACTTCATATATCTTCCTTCTCTCCTAATTTAATTCAAACTTGCATCATCAAAGGGCATTTTTAAGCAAGCATTTCGTGGGTTTCATTGAAGTTTGGTGAAGATTCAAGTTGATTTGTGGTCTTGTTCTTCATATTAGTCATTCCTTAGCTTGGATTTGAGGTAAACTTCTTAAAACCTAGCATCATCTTCAACTTTTTTGCATCAAAATGTAGATATCATGTTTCTAATTTTTCATCCTACCATCTTCATGCATTTTAGTGTTGTTATATTGTTGATTTGTTGATTGTTGTTGGTGAGAGGTGTCTCAAACATTTTGACAAGCACTTAGGGAGGCTTGGGTGTTTGAGATTGCTTCTCACCCTTGAATAAATTGTGATTTGTGTTGTTATCATTTTGCTTGTTGCATTTTGTGAAATAAAATTGTGTTAGGAAGCTATGAATGTTTCGCACCTTTAGTATAAAAATAGGTTTAATCGAGTTTTGATGCATTTCTTTATGCAATCTTGTTATTGGGGCTTGATTTTGAAGTTCCCATGTCCAAACATGTTGTTTGATTTTGCAAATATTCATTTTTCATGCCTTCTTACTTTCACAAAAATCAAAAAAATATGAATAGTTGTTGATTTTGGTGTTGGATCGCTTGGATCTTGTGAATAAATGTTCCTAAGTCTTGCTAGTGTCATTTGCTTGCTTGATTTGGTTGACTTGTTAGAATAAATTGGTGATTGGCCATTAAACTTGCAAATATTCAAACCTATGTCGTTAATTGTGAAATTTGTGATTTGAGAAAAATGAATTTGGGTTTTGGTTCATTTATGATCCACAAATGATCTTGGGTTATGCTAAGTTGGCAAGAGATAGGTTACTTCAACCTTGATGCCTATGCTTGTAAGCATTTAAAAATTCAATTCCCATTTGATGTGCTTGTGAAATGTGAGCAAAAAGGGGTCTATAAACCATTGAATTTGCGCACATGATTGGTCTCCAATGACCTTGATGCATCCTCAAGTTTAATCATGCTTTCTTTGCTCTTTGAGTTTAATGTAAATTGTTGTTTGAAGCTTGTGAAGTTTTGGCAAAGGATAGGCCACTTAGAGCCTTGATGCACCATTGCATTGTCTTAATAAATTGCAAAGGAGAGACTACTTGGAGTCTTGATGCACTTTCCATTTCTCAATCGGCAAAGGATAGGTTCATTTAACCTTGATGCACATGCATTTTGCATATTCATGCATTCTTGAATTGAAGCTTGGTACTCAATGCTTGATATACTTGTTTATGTGCTTGTAGTGCATTAAAATGTTGAATTGGTGTTCTCAATTTGCTTGTTTTGATTTCCACCAATTGTTACTCGTTAGTAACTCTCCAAAACTTCAAAACCATGTTGCATACAAAGAACAACTAGTTACTCGTTAGTAACGTTCCAACTTCAAAACATTTTTTTTGCATTTACATAATCATTGATAAACAACTTCACTTCTTCTCAAAACAATTTCAAACTATTTTTCACAAATTAAAAACTTTGTTGAGGATAATGCGAAGCCTTTGCTTGCACGATTGTCAACAATGGGGTGCTAGTGGTGATCACTTGGAGTCTTTGCTCAATTGATTATCATGAACACTCATTTTTCAAAAGAACTCTCATTTCACAAATTAAAAACTTTGTTGAGGATAATGCGAAGCCTTTGCTTGCACGATCGTCAATAATGGGATGCTAGTGGTGATCACTCGAAACGTTTGTTGTTTGATCGCTGCGAACATTCAATTTTCACAATTAAACAACTAAAAAATAAAAACCTTTTCTCGACAACCGAGAACTACGTAAGCTTTGAATTCTCCATCGCACTCTACGTAGGAGCGGGTCACATTCCCGTCAAGCACGACAAATAAAAACCATTTTCTTTTCAAAAAAACAAACCCTTTTCCAAAACAAGGCAATTTCTAAAAACAAAACAATTTTCGAAAAAAAGAACTACGTTGCTTTGATTCCCTCCCCGGGATACGTAGGCACGGTGCCCTCCCGTCAAGCGCAAAAGATTAAATTTTCCTTAAGTTTTTTCCATAAAGTAAGGAGAGATAAAGAGAGATAAAAACAAAGCATTTCTTAAATCAACCTTTTAAATCACATGTCAAATCGAGGTTCCCTTTCAGTAGAAAGGATGTGTGGGGTGCTCGTACCTTCCCCATGCATAACCGACCCCCGAACTCAAATCTCGTGGTTCCAAGGACCATTGTCTTTCAAGAAAGGTTTTTTTCAATGTTTTACCTCTAAAAAAATATTGGTGGCGACTCCAATTCACGTTGTGCGAAGAGAAATCCCTCCAAAGGATTTTTCGGGGTGCAACACCCATCATGAATGCTAACATGGTCTCCTTCTCAGGGAGCGACCGAGGGAAAGGGAAGAAGAAATACGTGTGGGTCCCGAAGGGAGAGATTTCCCCAGAAAAGGAAACAGCCGTGTTCAGCCGTTTGGGCTCACCCCCACGGGGATCCACAGTTGCAGAACGAAGGGCCCTGCTACAAGAAAAATTACAGATAGGGGCGCCGAGCCAACCTCAAAAGCCTCAGAAGACTAAGCCAGGGAGGCTGATCTAAATGCTCAACCCCGACAGACATGTGCCCAAGACGAGGGACCTAAGGGAATGACTCCAAGCCATCCCGCATAGGGGGCACGGTAAGCCCGCCGATAGTTCCATCGAGCAGGCCACCCTGCCAGCCCAGACCGGGAAACTCGCCCCAAAGAAGAAAGAAGGGTGGCCCAAGTCACCAGAAACTAGAGCTCAACCTCGGTTGACATCACAGTCCTCTATGACCGAGAATTGAGAACCACCAGGATGGTCAAACCTCTGGCAGATGTGCCGCAGGATCAGTGGATGACTCAGGAGGCCGTTGAGATGCCAGCCCCCAAAGTGGCCTCCAGATCTCGCTCGCAGAAGATGAGGCTGCAGAGGGCTAGGGAGTTCAACAGGATGAAAGAGATCCTCCAGATGCTCACCTCTACTAGAGATGGGAATACCCAGACCATCCCCACAGCATCCATTGCTGCGGTGTTAGAACAGGCCTTCCCAAAGCCAGTGGAGGACACAGCTCCTGAGTAGTCTCTCGAGGCAGCTACCCCAGAGCCACCTGTTGATCACGAGGGAGGGGACTAGGCAATGGTAGGCATGGTGGAGGCACCTCACAGTCCCCTCACGAAGGCGATGATAGAGTGCCTCTATAGACCTCGTAGCCCAAGGCGGCCCCAACCAGCCGGGGAACCCCAAGACGGGGGTACAATGACCGAGCAAGAATTACAAGAAGATGACTTCCTGGGGGAAGAAGAGGAGCACCCTTTTGGCCCTAGAGACTTCGATGGAAATTCCATTACTGAGTCAATTCTAGACGATTTGATGGATGAGACCGATGGAGAATTATATGCGGACATAGAGATGGTGGGCCTCCTTCCACCGGAGTTTTGGGGGTACAAAAGCCGAGGGACCATTGTACATTAAAGCCCACCTCAATGGGAAGTTGTTCAATATGGTCTTTGTTGATGGTGGTGCTGAGCTGAATATCATGCCGCTGTCGACTATGAAATGCTAGGGAAAAATGCCGAAGATCTCATTTCCACTACCATGACCACGACCAGTTTCATGGGCCACCCTTCTCATGCATTAGGAGTGCTGGTGACTGTTGGGTCGAAGGTAACTCGATCAGCATTCTTTGTCATTGAAGGAAAACCCTCATACACGGTGATCTTGGGGAGAGATTGGATCCACACTAGTGAATGTGTTCCCTCCACTCTACACCAGAAACTTATGATATGGGTGGAAGGCACGGTGGGGATAGTGGAAGCTGATCTCAATCCTTTCCCCGTAGAGATAAAGATGTTCGAAGCCGTGTTCTAATCCCCCTACCTGCACCCGATCTCCATACCAGGGGACTAGGGCGGGATTGAGTCATGTGACTGGACCAAGAAGGGTGTTGAATTCAAAATGTTGGCCGACTCATGGTCTGACAACGAGAATAATGATTAGCATTCCTTCGGAGGTACAAAGCCTGCTGGAACGATTGCACCTATTTCAGATAGAGTTCAGCATTGAAGAGGCTATGTTTGGTGCTGTACACAAAGAGGACGAAGTCTCGGAGAGAGCTTCCAATGACCTTGGTAACGAGTTGTCGGTCGAACCCCCCTACATAGAACCTATCCAGAGAAAGATTCCGACCTTCGAAGCTCAGGACCCATTGGTTGAAGTGAATTTGGGAACGGAGAGTGAGCCCAGAATAACTAAAGTTAGCGGTATACTCCAACCACAGCAATGCGACCAGATGGTAGCCTTGATACGAGATTATCGTGACAGCTTTGCATAGGACTACCATGAGATGCCAAGCCTTGATAGAGTCTTGGTGGAGCATAGGTTACCCATCAAGGAGGATTGCAAGCCCCACACGCAACCACCGAGGAGGTTCAACCCACAGCTGATGCAGCAGATCAAAGCCGAAATGGAGAGACTCTTAAAGGTAGGATTCATCAGAATTGCCAGGTACGTAGAATGGCTGTCTAATATAGTCCCATTGATCAAAAAGAATGGTCAGGTCAGGGTCTGTATTGATTATAGAAACCTGAACTTGACCACTCCAAAAGATGAGTACGGTATGCCTGTGGCCGATATGCTTGTCGATGCCTCGGCGAACAATGCCATCTTGACATTTATGCGCGGCTATTCTGGTTACAACCAGATTTATTTGGCCGAGGCTGACACTCATAAGACTGCCTTCAGGTGTCCTGGCACCCTAGGCATCTATGAGTGGCTTGTAATGCCTTTTGGCCTCAAAAATGCTGAGGCAACATACCAAAGGGTAATGAACGCCATCTTCCGTGACCTTATTGGCAAAAACATGGAAGTATACATTGATGTTGTGGTGGTCAGGTCCAAGAGCTTCGGAGCCCACCTGGGGGATCTCGAACAAGCTCTGAAGAGGTTGAGACTCCACAATCTGAAGATAAATCCCGCTAAGTGTGCCTTTGGTGCGTAACCAGGGCATTGAAGTGGACAAGAACAAAGCTCGAGCCATCCTAGAGGCGAGGCCCCCTAGAACGAAGAAAGAGCTGCAGAGTTTGCTAGGCAAGATCAACTTCCTAAGGAGAATCATGGCCAACTCGGCAGGAAAGCTTAAAGCCTTCTCGCCATTGCTACGAATGAATAATGATGAAGAAATGATCTAGGGAACTAAGCAACAGGAGGACTTCGACCAAACCAAGGCTACCTTGACCAACCCCCATGTCCTGATACCTCCGCAGCCGGGGAGACCTCTAAAGCTATACATTGCAGCTGAAGACGAAGCTATTGGCTGCTTGTTAGCTCAAGATGATGATAGTGGCGCTGAGCGTGCTATATACTATCTCTGCTTGTATTTGTTTAATGCTCGTCCTAAACATGAATGAATATTATCTCCTGCCTAAGGAAGTTTTAGTTGTATGCAAGATTGACATTATTCGATATCTACTTAATAGGCCTGTCTTGCAAGGAAGACTCGTTACGTGGGCCATTAAGCTGAACGCGTTCGCTTTAACTTATGTGCCTCTGAAAGCTGTGAAAGGCCAGGCCCTAGCAGACTTTTTGGCTCAGCATCCATGTGTGGAGATACACGATGCTCCGGCCGAAGCCGTCAGCTACCTAGGCCTTAAACCCTAGGTCCTCATGTTGGACGGGTCTAGCACTCGGACAAGGGCCAAAGTGGGTATAGTCGTCACCAGCCCTTGTGGCCAAACATGGAGGTTCATGTGCCGGATAGGGGACCAAGCCTCCAACAATCAGGCCGAATATGAGGCTCTGATCATGGAACTTGACATCTTGGCCGGCATGAAGGCTCACTACGTGGAAATAAGGGGTGACTCCCAGCTGGTGATCAAACAAATCACTGGGGGCCTCGGCGCACAACTTGTTAAAGTTGTTTGCCGATGTCGTCATCCTGTATGTCCCCAGGAATGAGAATCAGGATGCAAATGACTTGGCCCAGCAAGCCTCGGGATACAAGGAGCGAGTGTACGAGGTGCTACAACAAAGTGCTATGACTCTCACCCATGAGCATCCTGCCGACGCCTGGATCGGGGTGCTGATGAGGTACCTCCGTAGACCGATGGCTGACACTGACTTTAAGGTCAAACAAAGGGCATTGAATTATAGCTTGATAGGGGACGACCTATACAAAAGAAGTGCCAATGGGGTACTGTTAAAGTGCCTCAAGATGAAGGACGCTTATATGGAAATGGCAGAGATCCATGCGGGAGTCTGTAGTGCCCATAGGTCTGGCCCCATCATGAAGTGTCTCATCTGTCAGCACGGGTACTATTGGCCGACAATCATGGTCGATTGCTTCCAGTTTGCCAAGGGATACGAGGCTTGTCAGCTGTACGGACCAATCCAAAGGGTGCCGGCGGATGAACTCCATCCTATTGTCAAACCTTGGCCATTCAGAGGATAGGTCATGGATTTAATTGGCAAGATATACCCTCCGAGTTCAAAAGGGCACAACTTCATTATTGTAGCCACCAATTACTTCACTAAGTGGGTGGAAGCCATGCCGTTAGGAAATGTTGATCAGGCCGCGGTGATCAGATTCATAGAGAACCAGATCATTTTCAGGTATGGAATCCCTGAGACCATCACGGCCGATCAAGGTGCAATGTTCACCGGAGAATGAGTGGTAGCCTTTGCCCAAGAATACGGCATTAAGATAAGAAATTCGTCCACTTATTATGCAGAAGCCAACGCAGTAGCATAGGCCACCAATAAGATCATCATTGAACTCATCGAGAAGAAC
This sequence comes from Astragalus glycyphyllos, assembly GCA_963573325.1. Taxonomy (NCBI): domain Eukaryota; kingdom Viridiplantae; phylum Streptophyta; class Magnoliopsida; order Fabales; family Fabaceae; genus Astragalus; species Astragalus glycyphyllos. The sequence goes on along the minus strand of OY754311.1, from coordinate 53,815,098 downwards.
ATAGAGGATAAGCCCCGGTGGTGGCATGAGACCCTCAATGAGGTCCTGTGGGCTATGAGAAATTCTAAGTCTACGGCCACAGGGGTGACCTCCTATCGTCTAGTTTATGGGCAAGATGCCGTGCTACCACTAGAGGTTAGTGTAACCTCGTTGAGAGTGGCACGGCAGCACTCCCTTAGTATGGGTGAGTACCAGCAAGCCATGTTGATGGAGATGGACTCGGTGGATGATGACAGACTGGCTGCCCTCAGCAGGATAGAAATGAATAAAGCCAAGACGACTCGAGCCTACAACAAACACGTTAAACCAAAGTAGTTTGTAGAAGGTGACCTCGTATGGAAGGCCGTTTTGCAACTAGGGAGGAATATTGGGAAGGGCCCTATAGAATATCACGGTGGAGCATATCGTCTAATCACTCTAGACGGAGAAGAATTTGAAACTGTTGTCGTCAAACTCTTAGGTCCTAGCCGTGGTGTCGGCCAGAGGTTTGGACAGTCTTTGGTTCCTTTTTCTTCAAGCAATTGCGTCGAGGAGGGAACTCTGCTCCTCAACTATGGGTTTCCTGACTCCTCTAGAAAGGGTCGGGCAAGGTGAGAAGGGATGCGGGTGTTGGATTACTACGGCTAATGCCTAAAAATCAAGTAAAGGCAAGAAATCCGATAAAGAAGATAAATGAAATAAACGTAGAGTTTGATTTGATTGATGTGTGTCCTTTACATTTCACTCTAATGCTATATATATACACAAGCCCTCGTCGGCCACTAAGCTAGCCAACATTTGCCTGTCGTTGGATTGATCTAAGATCAACGGCTCTCATTGCTTTATAAGCCCTCAACGAAGCAAAGTAACTGCCCACGATCCCACTGGCACGGTTAGTGGGGTGAGTGCTCGTTGCTCCGAGTTTTCCGACCTCGCTCTTCCGTTTGAACTTCAACCGTTCCCACGTTCTTCCTTCGTGTCGTGTCTTGCCTTCCAGGTAACACCCATCTTGCCTCGATCGTGTGGTGGCTCGACTATCCTGGCCCCACCTTAAGTAATGGTTCAGGCGTCCAAGTCACCGAGGCCTAGGCACTCTATAGGATGGTGTGATTACTCTCCCTCGGCTTAGCTCATTGATCCTCGGGCATAGTCCTTCCTCGGGGGTTCCCTCCGTTCAACGCGCCCTGAGAACCTTCTTGGGTTCACTCTTTCTTGGCAAAATACCTTTTCGACCTTGTCATATGGCTCGCCATCACGTCATACTCCCCTTTTTCCCCTTCGATCATCGGCCTACGACCTATTTTTTTTTGGGTGTTAACAATTGCCCCCCTTTTTGTGCTATCATGCGGCCTTGAGGACGTGACTGACGGTACGAAAACCCTTGAAATGATTTTGAAGTGACGGTTAGAGGGGGGACGTAACCGCCGCTATATGACACCTGGTGCCTCGCACGTATCGAAGCGGCTACATGACGGTTTCCAAGGCAACGCTGGTTGAGTTCTCTCGTGAGGCTATAAATAGCCCTCATCATTATCCCTGCACGGGTATTTACCTTTTCAAAACTCCTTGCTTTCGGCTCACCTGCCCCTTTTCCTCAGATCAACTTTTCCTTCAAGCTTTTATTATCCCCTTTCTTATGAACTAAACTCTTTCTCGCTCTAATGTTGCTTCCTCCTCCGTCTGACATGCCCTCCTCCTCTGACTTACAGGTTTCGGGCCATGATTGCGGTGGTGACGGTGCTACCTTGGGTTTTCCATTATTCCACGGATGTTTTCCCCCTGAAACCATCCTCTGGGATGTTCTAGTTGCTGCTGCTGGAAGGGGGGTCATTTTCACCTCCATATCCCGAGCTTGCGAGAGTTTTGGTGCAATGATACTTACCTCTGATGTCTCTGGTGGCCTGCCTATCCCATCAGGTTGGTTTACGAAGGCTGAGAGCGGGGGAGTGGGCCAATGCTACCGGTGAATCACTCCGATGGTTAATGTGTCTTCGCATCTCTCCGACGGGCGCAGGGAGATGGCGGTGCTTCCGACCTTTTCAAGAAAGAATCCTTTGTCGGCCCTAACTTTCATGTTGTATTTCAAGGTTTATCCATGGACAGCCATCTCACTCGATCTCTTGGCAGTCTAGGGAGAACCTCAACACTTCTTCCTCCAACTAGCTCACCAAGGAGCACTTAGCATTTCACTGGGTAGTATAGTGTCTATTAAGGGTTTTTTTTTGTGACAAGGAACTGAAGATGTATAATTTTGTTATGTTAACACCAGGCCGTCGGTGTGTGGCGAGCCATCCTGACAATTGCCTTTTTTTTCTTTAAATCCATCTTTCAATTCCCCGCATACTTTCCCATAGAGTAGGATAATATGCTTTAAGGTATTGGCCATTTATCTTTGTTTCAAATTCTTCTCCGTCTAGAGTGATTAGACGATATGCTCCACCGTGATATACTTTGCTAACGATATAAAGCCCATCCCAATTCGGGGACCACTTGCCCAACTAGGGGTCTTTCCACCCTAGTGGCAAAATGGCCTTCCATACGAGGTCTCTTTCAACAAACTGCTTTGGTTTAGCGTGTTTGTTGTAGGCTCGGGCCGTCTTGGCTTTATTCATTTCTATCCTGCTGAGATCAGCCAGTCTATCGTCATCCACCGAGTCCAACTCCATCAACATGGCTTGCTGATACTCATCCATACTAAGGGAGTGTTGTCGTGCCACTCTCAATGAGGTTACACTGATTTCCAGTGGTAGAACGACATCCTGCCCATCAACTAAATGATAGGGGCTCACCCCCGTGGCTGTAGACTTAGAATTTCTCATAGCCCACAGGACCTCATTGAGGGTCTCATGCCACCGCCGGGGCTTATCCTCTATGTTCTTCTTGATGAGTTCAATGATGATCTTATTGGTGGCCTCCGCTTGTCCATTGGCTTGGGCATAATAAGGGGACGAATGTCTCATCTTAATGCTGTATTTCTGGGCAAAGGCCACCACTCTTTCTCCGGTGAACATGGTACCTTGATCGGCCGTGATGGTCTCAGGGATTCCATACCTGAAAATGATCTGGTTCTCTATGAATCTGATCACCGCGGCCTGATCAACATTTCTTAACGGCATGGCTTCCACCCATTTAGTGAAGTAATCGGTGGCTACAATAATGAAGTTTTGCCCATTTGAACTCGGAGGGTATATCTTGCCAATTAAATCCATGGCCCACCCTCTGAATGTCCAAGGTTTGACAATAAGATGGAGTTCATCGACTGGCACCCTTTGGATTGGTCCGTGCAGCTGACAAGCCTCGTATCCCTTGGCAAACTGGAAGCAATCGGCCGTGATCGTCGGCCAATAGTACCCATGCCGATAGATGAGCCACTTCATGATGGGGCCAAACCTATGGGCGCCACAGACTCCTGCATGGATCTGTGCCATACCATATAAGCATCCTTCATCTTGAGGCACTTTAGCAATACCACATTGGTACTTCTTTTGTATAGGTCGTCCCCTATCAAGATATACTTCAATACCCTTTGTTTGACCTTAAAGTCGGTGTCATTCGTCGGGCTACGGAGGTACCTCGTCAACACCTCGATCCAGGCGTCGGCGGGATCCTCCTAGGTGAGGGTCATAACACTTTGTTGTAGCACTTTGACCGCTCGCTCCTTGTATCCCGAGGCTTGTTGGGCCAAGTCATTTGCTTGCTGATTCTCATTCCTAGGGACATACTTTAGCAAGTTGTGCGCGGAGGCCCTCAGCTCTTTGAGCTTAGCGTTGTAGCACTTGTATTCCCTAGTGATTTGTTTGATCACCAGTTGGGAGTCACCCCTTATCTTTACATAGTGAGCCTTCATGCCGGCCAAGATGTCAAGTCCCATGATCAGAGCCTCATATTCGGCCTGATTGTTGGAGGATTGGTCCCCTATCCGGCACATGAACCTCCATGTTTGGCCACAAGGGCTGGTTGTCCGAGTGCTAGACCCGTCGAACATGATGACCCAGGGTTTAAGGCCTAGGTAGCTGACAGCTTTGGCCGGAGCATCGTGTGTCTCCACACATGGATGCTTAGCCAAAAAGTCTGCTAGTCTCCACTATCATCATCTTGAGCTAACAAGCAGCCAATAGCTTGGTCTTCGACCGCAATGTAAAGCTTCAGAGGTCTCCCAGGCTGCGGCGGTATCAGCACGCGGGGGGGGGGGGGAGGGGGGGGGTTGGTCAAGGTAGCCTTGATTTGGTCGAAGGCCTCCTGTTGCTTAGTTCCACAGATCATTTCTTCGTTGTTCTTCATTCGTAGCAACGGCGAGAAGGCTTTGAGCTTTCCTGCCGAGTTGGCGAGGAATCTCCTTAGGAAGTTGATCATGCCTAATAGACTCTGCAGCTCTTTCTTCGTTCTAGGATGGCTCGAGCTTTGTTCTTATCCACTTCAATACCCTGGTTATGCATCAGAAATCCCTGCAAGTTACCTGCAGACACGCCAAAGGCACAATTAGCAGGGTTCATCTTAAGATTGTGGAGTCTCATCCGCTTCAGAGCTTGTTCAAGATCCCCTAGGTGGGCTTCGAAGCTCTTGGACCTGACCACAACATCATTAATGTATACTTCCATGTTTTTGCCAATAAGGTCATGGAAGATGGCGTTCATTGCCCTTTGGTACGTCGCCCGAGCATTTTTGAGGCCAAAAGGCATTACAAGCTACTCATAGATGCCTAGGGTGCCAGGACACCTGAAGGCAGTCTTATGAGTGTCAGCCTCGGCCAAATAAATTTGGTTGTAACCAGAATAGCCGCACATAAAAGTCAAGATGGCATTGTTCACCGAGGCATCGACAAGCATATCAGCCACAGGCATACCGTACTCATCTTTTGGAGTGGCCAAGTTCAGGTTTCTATAATCAATACAGACCCTGACCTGACCATTCTTTTTGATCACAGGGACTATATTAGACAGCCATTCTACGTACTTGGCAATTCTGATGAATCCTGCCTTTAAGAGTCTTTCCATTTTGGCTTTGATCTACGGCATCAGCTGTGGGTCGAACCTCCTCGGTGGTTGCCTGTGGGGCTTGCAACCCTCCTTGATGGGTAACCTATGCTCCACCAAGGCTCTATCAAGGCCTGGCATCTCATGGTAGTCCCATGCAAAGCAGTCACGATAATCCCGTATCAAGGCTACCATCTGGTCGCATTGCTGTGGTTGGAGTTTGCTGCTAACTTTCGTCATTCTGGGCTCACTCTCCGTTCCCAAATTCACTTCGACCAATGGGTCCTGAGCTTCGAAGGTAAGCATCTTTCTCGGGATGGGTTCTATGTAGGGGGGTTCGGCCGACAACTCGTCACCAAGGTCATCCGAAGCCCCCTCCGAGTCCTCGTCTTCTCCGTGTACAGCACCAAACATAGCCTCTCCAATGCTGGACTCCATTTGAAATAGCTGCAATCGGTCCAGCAGGCTCTGTACCTCCAGAGGAGGGCTAATCATCATTCTCGTTGTTAGGCCGTGGGTTGGCCAACATTTTGAATTCAAAACCCTTCCTGGTCCAGTCACATGACTCAATACCGCCCTCTTCGTAGTTTCCTGGTATAGAGATCGGGCGCAGGTAGGGTGAGTAAAACACGGCCCCAAACATCTTTATCTTTGCTGGGAAAGGATTGGGATCCGCTTCCACTATCTCCACCTTGTCTTCCACCCATATCATAAGCTCCAGGTGCAAAGTAGAGGGGACACATTCACTGGTGTGGATCCAACCTCCCCCCATGATCACCGTGTATGAGGGATTTCCTTCAATGACGAAGAATGCTGATCGAGTTACCTTCGACCCAACCGTCACATCGGCCACCAGCACTCCTAATGCATGAGAGGGGTGGCCCATGAAACTGGTTATGGTCATGGTAGTGGGAATGAGATCTTCGTCATTTTTCCCTAGCCTTTTCATAGTCGACAATGGCAGGATATTCAGCACAGCACCACCATCCACGAAGACCCTATTGAACAACTTCCCGTTGAGGTGGGCTTTAATGTACAATGGCTTCAAGTGTCTGGTCATATCTGCCGTTGGTTTTTCAAACAACATGCCTTCTGTAATTGGTCCCTCAACTTCTGTCAAGGCGGCCCATTCGGCCTCCTCGACGAAGACATCTCCCTCGAGGGCCCTTGCCTGATCTCTAGTCCCCCAGAACTCTTGTGGAAGGAGACCCACCATCTCGATGTCCACATAGAATTCTCCATCGGCTTTATCCATAAAGTCATCTAGAATTGATTCGGTGATGGAATTTCTGTCGAAGTCTCTAGGACCAAAAGGGTGTTTCTCTTCTTCCCCTAGGAGGTCGTCTTCTTGTAGTTCTTGCTCGGTCATTGTATCCCCATCTTGGGGTTCATTTGCTGATTGGGATCGCGTTGGACTATGAGGTCCGTAAAGTCACCACCTTCGTGAGGGGACTGTGAGGTGTGTCCACCATGCCTACCATTGCCTGGTCCCCTCCCTCGTGATCAACAGGTGGCTCGGGGGCAGCTACCTCGGGAGACTGCTCAGGAGTTGTGTCCTCCACTGGCTTTGGGAAGGCCTGTTCCAACACCGCGGCAACGGATGCTGTGGGGATGGTCTGGGTATTCCCATCTCTAGTAGAGGTGAGCATCTCGAGGGTCTCTTTCATCTTGCTGAACGCCCTAGCCCTCTGTAGCCTCCTCTTTCAGGACCGTGATATCAACCGAGGTTGAGTTCTGGGTTCCGGTGACTTGGGCCACCATTCTTTCTTCTGTGGGGCGAGTTTCCCGGTTTGGGCTGGCAGGGTGGCCTGCTCGATGGAACCATGGGCAGGCCGACCCTGCCCCCCATGTGGGATGGCTTGGAGTCTTTCCCTCAGGTCCCTTGTCTTGGGAACATGTCTGTCGGGGTTGAGCTTGGATAAATGCAACTCCCTAAGCTCGTGGACAAGCCTCCCTGGCTTAGGAAGTTTCTTCTGTGGTTTCTGAGGTTAACTCGGTGCCTCTATCAATAATTCTTCTTGTAGTAGGGCCTTTCGTTCTGCAACTGGGGATCCCCGTGGGGGTGAGCCCAAACAGCTGAACACGGATGATTCCTTTTCTGGGGAAACCTCCCCCTTCGGGACCCACACATACTTCTTCTTCCCTTTCCCTCGGTTGCTCCCTAAGAAGGAGACCATGTTGACATTCATGCTGGGGAAAGGGTCGGTGTCGACAATCATCTCTGATGTCCCTTTGTCAGCCATTTTAAATCTCCCATTCCTGATGGCTTCCTGAATGGCTCGGCAGAAGATTAAGTTCGAAGTGGCATGATTAAAGGAGTTATGCCACTTTTAGTATTTCTTCCCCTTTATTTCCTCAGGCGGAGGGATCTAATGGCCGTCAAGGAGCTTAATCTGTTTGTCCTTGAGGAGGTAGTCAAATATTTGGTCAGCTTTGGAGATGTCAAAGGAATATTCAACCCTTTCCTCATCTTTCTCTTTACCTTTAGCAGGTCTAAGAGCTAGACAGAGGTAGGCCTTCCCCTTAACTATCTCGGCCACTAGGATGTCTGCCGTGTAGTCGGCTAACTCATCATAGTCTGAATCCTCGGATGCGTCCACCACCGATACCAACTGTGGCCCTCGGCCCCTCGTGGCTCTTTTCCTTTGTCTCTCTTAGACGTACTGTCCCACAAGCTTTTCCTTCAATTGAGGGTGCATTCCAGATATGGCCATGGAGGTAAGCTGGGATTCTGGGAAAGGCACCGAGCACTTTCCGAACATCTTTCTGAATCTTTCAATGAAATCGGTCACTACCTCATCTACCTTCTACTGTAATTTCATGAGATCGGCTGCAGTGACTTCAGGCTGCGGCTAGTAAAATCTGTCATGGAAGCACTTTTCCATGTCTGCCGTATAGAATCAGGCGGGAGAGAAGAATACCCCGAGTAGGCCGTCCCTGTCAAGGACAGAGGGAATAACTGCAACTTATGATACTCATTTTGGTTTCCGTCTCCACATTGGGTCTTCGTGGCGAAATCAGGGTTTTTGAATCCTCTGGGCAGAGATACCAAACGGTCCACCTACTCGGGGTAAGGCTTCTTGTACACTGGACGATCAAGCGGCTTCAACTGCGCACCAAAGAACTTCTTGATGGTGTCAGCAATGAGATTAGGGTCCAGGAGTTGGGGCCCCGATGATCCGGGTGGAGGCGTTGGGCACCACAGTGTGACTTGGGGACCCTGTGCCCTTAGCTGCAGTGGTGCCTGAGGTGGAGCATCTGTCCATGGCTGCCCAGGTACTACTTGGGCCAGGTTAGCAAGGCCAGTTCCTGGTACAAGTGCCTGTGCGCCTCGAAGAGGTGGAACTTGATTCCATGGCTGCTCCACTGGGGCGACATTCATCTGTGTCTGCATATAGGAACCCGCCGGGTAGGTACTTAGTGCACCGGGGTACGGCTGACTAGGAGGTAGATTTGCAGAGCCAGGTGGATTATGGACCCATGGCTGCTGACTCTGGCAAAAACCACTATTCCTGCCAATCCCTGATTCTGGGGCAAAGGCTTGCCCCCCTGCGTAAGCCGGCTAGTTAGCCGCGGTAGAACATACATAGGATGATCCTTGCGGCAGACCCACCAAGCCTGCTGCCTCGGGCGGCCTTCTGGCCAATTGTACTTATCCTTGCTGAAGAGAAGCCGTGTTAGTCCCATTCGCCAAAAACTGCCCCCAGTGTTTGCAGTGGCAAAAGTACTTGGCTGAGGAATCGTAGGGTTAGGACTTACATGATGAGAGTACGCCTGCTGAGTCCCAGTCATGCTCCCACTCGGTGGACACTGATGCATGCCTCCAATAAGATTATAGGAGGATGCCTGCTGAGGTCCAACAGGGATGGTGTATGGCGGGGCCTGATGCAGTCCTCCCAGAGAAAAAGGCTGTCCTACCTGTGATTGGCCGAAGACAACATAGTTCATGGTGCTACTGGCTTGCGCAGCACGTCTTTGTTCCACTTCCTTGGCCTGTTGCACTTCATTGTGCACCATAGGTTTCACTATGTCAGCCAATTGGTGGGACAATTGATACATGATATCCTGGATCCCCATGTCGATTTGTTGCCGGATAAACGACGTAGTCATGACCACAGGCTCTTCATAGTGTTGTGGGGAACCATCGTTAGACTCGGCGCTAACCGTGAGGGGAGTTGCCTCTGAAACACTCGGTCGCTCAGTGTTTCTAGTTTTCGTGGCAATCACCTTTGATGCCGATGCTGGCTCCATACTTAGGTTTCTGCAGAGCGCAAGTGCATACGCCAACTGTAATCTAGTCCAGGCGAATCAAACGGGAGTGTTTGCTCACCTTTTCCTGTCCCACTGGGCGTGCCAATTTTTGTTGTCGTCAAACTCTTAGGTTCTAGCCGTAGTGTCGGCCAGAGGTTTGGACAGGCTTTGATTCCTTTTTCTTCAAGCAATTGACTCAAGGAGGGAACTCTGCTCCTCAACTATGGGTTGCCTGACTCCTCTAGAAAGGGTCAGGCAAGGTGAGAAGGGACGCGAGTGTTGGATTACTACGGCTAATGCATAAAAATCAAGTAAAGGCAGGAAATGCGATGAAGAAGATAAATGAAATAAACGCAGAGCTTGATTTGATTGATGTGTGTCCTTTACATTTCACTCTAATGCTATATATATACACGGGCCCTCGTCGGCCACTAAGCTAGCCAACATTTTCCTGTCGTTGGATTGATCTAAGATCAACGGCTCTCATTGCTTCATAAGCCCTCAACAAAGCGAAGTAACTGCCCACGATCCCACTGGCACGGTTAGTGGGGTGAGTGCTCGTTGCTCCGAGTTTTACGGCCTCACTCTTCCGTTTGAACTTCAACCGTTCCCACGTTCTTGCTTCGTGTCGTGTCTTGCCTTCCAAGTAACACCCATCTTGCCTCGGCCGTATGGTGGCTCGGCTATCCTGGCGCCACCTTAGGTAATGGTTCAGGCGTCCAAGCCACCGAGGCCTTGGCACTCTATAGGATGGGGTGATTACTCTTCCTCGGCTTAGCTCATTGGTCCTCGGGCATTGTCCTCCCTCAGGGGTTCGCTCCGTTCAACGCGCCCCGAGGACCTTCTTGGGTTCACTCTTTCTTGGCAAAATACCTTTTTGCCCTTGTCATATGGCTTGCCTTCACGCCATACTCCCCTTTTTCCCCTTTGATCCTCGGCCTACGACCTATTTATTTTTGGGTGTTAACAGAAACGAAGATAAATGGCAAGTATCTTAAAGCATATTATCCTACTCTATGGGAAAATATGCGGGGAATTGAAAGATGGATTTATCATACAAAATATTGTCAGATTGGCTCGCCACACACCGACGTCCTGGTGTTAACAAAACAAAAATAAACATCTTCAGTTCCCCGTTACAAAACCACCCCTCTAAATAGACACTAGACTACCCAGTAAAACGCTGGTGCTCGTTGGTGTGCTAGCCGGAAGAGGAAATGCTGAGATTCCCCCTCCAGCATAATCAGCATCACAAAATGCAGTTAGATCAAAATGAGTACTTTTCTTGTACCATAAACGAATACTGGTTGCTCCAACCAAGTATCTGAAAGTTCTTTTCGCAGCAGTAAGATGAGATTCTTTTGGAGAAACTTGAAATCAAGCACATAGGTCAACTGAAAACACAATATCTGGTCTACTGGTAGTTAAGCACAATAGTGACCCTATCATACCTCTGTTTTTCTTTGCAGATGCTGGTTTTCCCTCTTCATCCTTCTCAGTTTGCATAGAAGAATGCATGGGGGTTGCCATGGCTTTTGCCTCATTCATTTTATATTTCTTGAGATAGTTTCTAATATATTTTTCTTGAGAATTGAAAATGCCTTCATCAACTTGTTTTATTAACAGACCAAGAAATAATCTTAACTCACCCATCATACTCATTTCAAACTCACTTTTCATACTATTTTCAAAATCTTTGCAAAACTTTTCAATTGTTGATCGAAAAATGATATCATCCACATAAATTTGAACAATCAACTAATCTTTTTCAAGAGAATTTTTAAATAATGCAGTATCAATTTTTCCTCTTGTAAAATTAATTTTCATCAAGAAGCTACTCAACCTTTCATACGAAGCTCTAGGAGCTTGCTAGAGCCCATATAGAGCTTTAGTAAGTCTGAAAACATGGTTGGGTTTTTTTGATCAACGAAACCAAGAGGTTGATTGACATAAACTTTTTTTTTTGACGTGACATAAACTTATTCGTTTAAGAAGCAATTTAGAAAAGTACTTTTCACATCTATTTGAAATTTTTGTGAGCAGCAAATGCAAGTAAAATTCTAATAGCTTCTTACCTTGCCACAGGGGCAAAGGTTTCATCATAAATAGTCAATACCTTTCTGTTGGTTGTACCCTTGAGCAACAAGTCTTGCCTTGTTTCTCACCACCTTACCATTTTCATCCAGCTTGTTTCTGAACACCCATTTAGATCCTATGACTGACTGGTGCTTGGGAGGAGAAACTAGGTTCCAGACCTCATTCTTTTCAAATTGAGAAAGTTCATCAGTCATTTGCATCTATCCATGATTTATCTTGTATGGCCTCATTGATGGACTTAGGTTCAATTTCAGAAATGAGAGTCATTCCAGCAGGAATGTCTTTGAATGAAGTTCTGGTTCTAACAGGATCTAAAATATTTCCAATGATTTGATCTTGTGGATGGTGGACTACCATTCTCCAATTTATTGGCATTTGAGAAGCTTGGTCAGTAGCTTTATCTATATTTTGAGAAGGTTGTAGAGGAGTTCCTTGGTAATCTTTCTCAAGACTATTTTCATTCACTTGACGACCTTCTTTGCTATTTTTGATTTCATCAACATCAATCACTTCATTTGCACTGTTAGTTTCACTAAAAATTGACATGCATGCTTTCTTCTATAGTTTGAGTCCTAAGGTTATATACTCTATAAGCCTTAGATGTTGTTGAATATCCAAGAAAATCCCTTTGTCAGATTTTGAATTTAAACTTTCTCAACTTGTCTTAGTGGTTCGAAATGAAACAAGTGCAACCAGACACACTAAAGTATGCAATGGTTGGTTTTCTATTTTTCAAAATATCATAGGGGTTTTCTCAACAACTTTTCTAATGGAAACTCTGTTCAAAGAGTAACATGCTGTATTTACAGCTTCAGCCCAAAAGTATTTTTCAATTTTTGAATCTTCTAAAAGAGTCCTTGCCATTTCTAGCAAGGTTTTGTTTTTTCTCTTAACAACTCCACTTTGTCGTGGAGTTCTTGGGCATGAGAGATTGTGAGAAATGTCATTTTCATCAAAAGAGTTTTGAAAGGAAATATTTTTCAATTCTCCCCCATGATCACTTTTTACAGAAATGACATTTGTTTCATTTTCATTTTGAACTTTCTTTAGAAATACTTTGAATGTTTCAAAAGCTTCATCCTTGTTTTTCAGAAACAATACCTAAGCATATCTAGAGATATCATCAACAATCACAAAATCATATCTCTTTCCACTAGTAGTTTTAGCGAGGCCAAACAAGTCTATGTGTAATAGCACAAGTAATTTTTTAGATGTGATCATATTTTTAAGTTTAAAACTTGATTTGAAATGTTTCCCATGAACACATGCTTCACACACTTTAGCTTTTTCAAAATTGATTTTGGTAGCCCTCTGACTAGTTCATTTTTGGAGAGTTTTGAGATGGTTTGTTCTCCTGTGCCAAATCTATTTTTCATTTTCAGAAGTCGTAAGACAAGTTTCTTGAGATAGTTCATCAAGACATAGGCTGTATAGACTTTTATTCCTAGATGCACAGAATAAAACTTTTCCCGAAGAGATTTATTTGATAAAACATTTGTCAAACTCAAAAGACACTTTATGACCACTATCACATAATTTACTAAAATTTAACAAGTTATGCTTCAAATCTTCTACATACTGAATATTCTTTATCTTAGGAGAGTTTAGAAATACCTATAGTACCTTTACCTTTGATGCAAGCCTTGTGATCGTTTCCAAAGATGACGTAGCCTCCATTTTTCTCTTGTCATGTGCCTCGAACATCCATTGCCTAAGAATCACAGCTTTGTCTTGGATGCTAAGAGGCATTCCTGTTTCAGAAGTTAGTAAAGTTTTTGGTACCCAGAATTTCTTGGGTCTTTCATGGTTATTTTTCTTCCAATGGAAGTTTCTCGTGTCTGAAACAGACAAAACTATCATGACCAAATTTCTTATAGTATGTGCATTTCAATCTTGGCTTTCTATCTTTTGAAATAGTTCTAAAACTTTGCTCAACATGTCTTTCTAAAGAATTTTCAAAAGATTTTTGGTTTTCAATAGACATGGCTAGTTTTTCAGTTAAAGTCAAGATATTGCCTTTGAGAAGGTTGTTCTGATTTTCAAGATATGCAATGTTTGAATTTTCAGTGAACTTGTCTTTCAAGAGGTTGTGTTGTTCAGAAAGCTTGAAATGTGAATGCTAAAGAGTATGAACAGTTTTGAGCAAATATTCACTTTACTTTTGAAGTTTTTCATTTTCTCTTTTTGCACTATAAAGTTGATTTTTGAGGATCACACACTTTTGAGATAAAGTATTTGAATCAGCTAATAAGTTTTCAAAAGCATATTCAGTTTCTTTCCATGATGCACAAATAGATGGTTTAAAAGTGATTACCTCTTCTAGATATGAATCAGCCATGAGACATGAGTTGATAGATTACTTACTTGATGTGGGATGTGTTTTAGAAGGTTCTTCAGAATCAGCCATGAGACAGACAAGAGCAGTATCTTCTTTATGACCCAAGTTAGATTCCTCAGAGTTATCCCATGTAGCAAGTGGAGCCTTCTTCTTTGGTGGAAACTTTTTGTTGCATCCTTTCAGTTTTGGACATTCATAGCACATAGGAGGGGATTTGCTTGTGCCTTCTCCTTTGGGTGAATCTTTGAAGAATGGCTTTATGTTATTCTTTCTAAAAACCCATCTTTTTAACCTTCTGGAGATTAGAGCCATTTCATCTTCTTTATCAGTGTCATCATCATCATTTTCACTTTCTTCACTAGTTTATGTTTGAGCTTTAAGTGCCACATCTTTAGAAGGTTGAGGAGATATTTGATAAGCTTTGAATGTAATGGTCTTAACCTTCTTGGGATGAGAATCATCCATACTGAATATCTCATCAATAGTTTCTTACTCATCCATTTTGAACATTTCATTTTTGTGGATGAGAATGTTGATCTTTTCTTCCTTGACTTTAGCAGTCAGCATTGTCCCATATTTCTTTGGCTATTTGTTTCCCAACAACTTTATCATTCTCAGTTCTACCCCAAATTCCCTTGTTTTGACCTTTCCTCTCACACTGTAAAGTATGCTCAGCATGCTCAGCCCCTAAAGGTGAGCTCTGACACAAATTGAAGTGACTAAATTACACAAAAAGGGGGGTTGAATTGTGTTCTCTTTTAAAGCTGGATACCTGAAAAACTTCTTAAAGTATTTCTCAATATGAACTTCTTAAAGGTGAGCTCTGACACAAATTGAAGTGACTAAATTACACAAGAAGGGGGGTTGAATTGTGTTCTCTTTTAAAGCTGGATACCTAAAAAACTTCTTAAAGTATTTCTCAATATGAACTTGGATATGAGAAGGTTAGTGATAATAATTTTCTCACTCAGAGACAAACCTTCTTTAGTGAAAAGTGGTGAATAGTAATAAGTATATATAAGAGATTTGTTAGTTTTAACTTGGTTTTAGGTTTAAAACGAATTTGCTTTAGTTGAAACTAAGTGGAGAAGGTTGAATGAAATAACCTTCTCTTAGTTTGAAAACCCACAGGTGATTTATAAGCAAGTATAGACCCTTGAAAGCTGAAGACTAGCAATGATTGCAAGATAGATATTAACTATGTAAGAGAAGAAGTTTTCAAACAACGATGAGTAGGTTGATAGATCAAGTATTAGTTCAAAAACTGTCTTGAGAAGGTTAATGAAATTAACCTTCTCTTGGCTTGAAAACAACAGAAATGGTTATGAATAGCTTTTAGCGTGTAAAGAGATAATAAGCCTTAAATTACTTTTAGAGTGGTTGAAAGATTTTCTAGTCTAAAACAGTTTTGAGAAGGCTGGAGAAACGAACCTTCTCTTAGTTTGAAAAACAAAAGGCAAGTAATAACAAGTAGGATGATAATATGGAAAGCAAGTACATATATAACACAGTTGAGTTATAGAGATTCACTCAATCCTTGGCTACGTCCTCTCCCCACTTCCTTGTGAGTATTTCCACTATTTCCCAAATAGTTATTACACTTGCTATTGATCAAACGCAAAAGACTTTCACCTACACTTGATTTTGCTTCAACCACAAAAGACTTACACCACCACTTACTTTTGATCAACACGCAAAAGTCAAGTGCTCTCTTACGCAGCTTCACCAAGCGGTTTCCACCCTCTTAGAAACTCTCTACTAGTTTCCTAAAAGTCACCACATCAAGTAGAATCACCACCAACCCTCACCTCTTACTAGCTAGTTTGGTGAGATGTTTACAAGATATAGTTTACAATAAGGGGTTTGGGTTTTGGGATGTTTCAGAGCTTGAAGATGAATTACACAAAGTGTATATAATGATGCTTATCAAGCTAACACACACTCAACAAAGATATCCCAGAAATTTAACTTTAGAAGCTTTGAGTGTGGGATGAGAAGGTTAGATGTTTGAGAGGTCTTGAATGATGAGAAGGTTCCAACTCAATCTCATACTCGTAAATCTGGAAAACCAGCCATTAAATAGTCCCAAATGCTGAATATAGTCGTTAGAAACTTGAAGAGAGCCGTTTGGAATATCCATTGGTTCATAAGAGTGATGTGAAGTAAGGTACAAAAGTTAACAGCTTTTGATCCTTCTCAAGACTTCCTTTATGCTTTATCTGAACCACTGAACCTTCTTTAGCTGGATATGCACTCTCCTAGTATCTTACTCAACAGCTATGACTTGAGTTGCTACTGTTGGCCAGCCTGGAACTGATTTAAACGAACCTTCTCAAGCTTCTTAGTATGAACAAACACTCCAAATGTACAAAGGGAATAATCAAGCATTTCCTCTTTATGGCTTGAAAAATTCCAGCATATTTATTGCTAGATGTTGTAAATAGTATAATTTGTAATAATTTATTCGGCCCAATTATAATGCCCGTTAGATTTACATTTAGGATAGTCTATTTAAATGCATTAGTGTTTGTACTCTAAACACGATTCTAATAATATTCGGTATATTTTTCTACATGGTATCACGAGCTCTCGATCTTGAGAGACTTGCTTCCACATAAACCCTAGCCGCATTTATTGCGGTAAACCTTAGTCACTTCATTGTGACCCTTTTTTGCCCACTCCAGCCTTCATTGCAGTTCCTTTGGCCCTCTCTTTGGGCGTATGTACTGTGAAGTTACAGTTTCTGGAATTTACAACGGTGTTTTTCTCATTCTGTCAGTGTTCATCCAAAAACTCAACATCCAAGGCAGATCTCTGTTCACCGCCACCACCATCAGGATCGGAACCCATTTCCGAGCTGGACCCTGAAATCGCGCCGCCATCGGAGCTCTGACGCGCCTCCACGCGCAGCCCAAGCTCTGGCAAGTGTAGCCCACTCGCCGCTTTTAGACATCTATTTCCGGTGCGCTTCTCACAGTACCTTAGGCGGCCCTTTTTGGTCCAATTTGAGGGAATCTTGCTTTTGAGACTTTTGGTTCTTGGGTCACTTTGAATGTTTTGCGTCCGTTTCTGATTTTTCTGATTCTCGTTTCTGGCCTTGCAGCAGCTTAGTAAATTTGATTATTTTGAGATCTACTCAGCACATGGTTTTACTCTTTGAGGAATATTCCTTTTGTGGTTGTTTTGAGTGTTTATTTCAAATCTGGGTACTTTGAAGCACTATTTTGTGTTCACGTTTTTTTTTTTTGTTAAGATTCTGAGCTTGCAGCAGCTCAGCAGCCCCTATTGGTTTATTTGAAAATCATTCAGCATTGCAGTTTCTTTTTGGGTCTTTACTCTCACATCAGGCACTTCGTGGCACTTGTTCGTGGTTTTTTTTTGGTAACTTTCCTTTTTGGGTCTTTTGTTGCTTGATTTTTCTCGATCGTTGTTTAAGATGTCAGATAATATTTCTATTGATTACTCTTTATCATTCACTGAGGATGAGGTGAATCGTTTAAAGGCCCTACTTGACTCTCTCAGTAAGCCTTCTGGAACTTGTTCTCTACCAACGACCGGTATTAGCGTATGCTCCCGATCTTTCAATGTTTGCGGTAAAATCCCTAAGGATGCTTGGATTTTGGAATCTGGTGCCACCGACCACATGACATTCAATTCAAGTTTATTTTCTTCCTATACCTCTTGTGAGAAGAACTGTTATGTTACAATTGCTAATGGTTCTTACGCTTGTATTGATAGCTTTGGGAGTGTTAACTTGCAATCTTCACTTCAATTACAGGATGTGCTACATGTTCCCACACTCTTTCACAATTTAATATTTGTTCGTAAACTCACTCGTGATCAGAATTGTAAAGTAACCTTTTTCACTTCTTTTTTGTTTTTAGGATCTTACCACGGGGAAGACAATTGGAGTTGCTAAGGAAAAGGGAGGGTTATACTACATATCTGATGAACCAAATTGTTCGAAGATGCTGGCCTCCTGCTTGCAGACCGAGTCTTCTGAGTCTTCACATTATGCCGCACAATTTTGGCTTCAGCACAAACGTCTTGGTCATCCTCCATTCTCTTGAGTTAAGTCTATGTTTCCTTCCTTGTTTTTACATCATTCAGTTGAGTCTTTTAAGTGTGAAGTTTGTGAGTAGCCAAACATCCCCGTGTCTCTTTTCCTCTTAGTTCCAATAAAAGGGCTGAACCTTTTGATCTTATACATTTTGATGTTTGGGGACCTGCACCTATTTCTAATGTTTCGGGTGCTAAATGGTTTGTGTCATTTATTGATTATTATACTCGAGCAACTTGGATTTTTTTGATGAAGGATAAATCAGAAGTACCAGAATTATTTATCAGATTTTATCACATGGTGCAAACACAATTTGGCAAAGGCATTAAAATTAAAAGAATTCGCTCTGACAATGGCAAGGAATATGCCAATCAGAGTCTTTCAAATTTTACCAGTCAACAAGGAATTCTTCATGAGTTTACATGTTTCGACACCCCACAACAAAATGGTGTCGCAGAAAGAAAGAATCGTCATTTACCTGAAGTTGCTCGAGCCATTCTCTTCCAAATGGCAGTTCCCAACTCATACTGGGGAGAAGCAGTACTGACTGCTGCCTACTTGATTAATCGGGTCCCATCTCGAATGTTAGGTAATGTCAGTCCTGTTCAGTTTTTGACTTCACGGTTTCCTTCTGTTCCTGTTTTGCAAAGTCTTGAATCTCGAGTGTTTGGTTGTGTTGCTTTTGTCCATGTTCACAAACAACATCCAAGTAAGTTGGACCCCCGTGCAGTCAGATGCATTTTTGTGGGTTATCCTCCCGACAAGAAAGGATATAAATGTTACCATCCTCTTAGTCGTAAGTACTTTATCTCTAAAGATGTCATGTTTCATGAGAATGTATCCTACTTCACTCGTCCTCAACTTCAGGGGAGAGCATTCATGATGATTTGGAGTCTAAGTTCGAGTTTCTGGTCCTACCTGAGTTACCTAAGACTCTTGTCTTAAATCCTACTGTTGGTCCTACTTGTCCTGCATCCACAAGTTCTACGTTTGAGTCCCCCGAGTTGTCTGCGACTCTTGTCTCACCTTCTACTATTGATCCTACTTCCACAAATACCGAATCTGAGTGACCTACTTCTATTTTAGTCCCTCCTTTGTCTTTTGTTTTGCAGGAACCTTCATCTTCGGCACTAGCAAATGCTAAAGCTGGTGAGCCAACTTTGGTGTATTAGAGAAGAAGTAAGCCCGACCTTCCCCAGACACAACTTCAATTGCCTGAACCGGAGTTAAGTACTGAAATTAACCCTCCTATTAGTGATTCCCATGGTTCTGACACTAGTGACACTGATACAGATGATTTGCCTATTGCTTTGAGGAAAGGGAAAAGGTCTTTTGCCAAATACCCCATTTCTCAATTTGTCTCCACTAAAAATCTTTCTGTGCAGCATCAGAGTTTTATTTCAGCTATTGACTCTATGGTATTCCCATCATCTGTTCAAGAAGCATTCAAAGATAGAAATTGAGTCCAAGCCGGTTTTGTGGGGTTGAGATAGGCCTAAAACCACATTCTAAGATCGTATCAAAGCCTATCTAAGATCCGTTGGGCCACCCGTTGTCGGGTCACACTCCAGATGTCTATTCCAGGGACACTCGGGTCATGCTCCTAATGTCAATTCCTGGGCGTGAGGGGGGTGTTAAGAGTCCCACATCGGATGTGATATAGCCTGAAAAAGAGTTTATAAGTGGCAAGCATCCCTCACCTTACAAGCCGGTTTTGTGGGGTTGAGGTAGGCCTAATCCACATTCTAAGAATGGTATCAGAGCACTTGAGAAGAATGGAACGTGGGAAATTGTTGAGAGACCGTGAGGCAAGAATCCTGTTGGTTGCAGGTGGATCTATACATTCAAGCATGGATCAGATGGTACTATTGATCGGTTACAAGGCAAGACTAGTGGCTAAAGGACTCACTCAGACCTATGGCATTGATTATGAGGAGACTTTTGCTCCTGTGGTAAACATGAACATTGTCCAGATCTTACTATCACTTGCTGCTCACTCTGGTTGGGAACTAAACCAATTTGATGTCAAAAATGCATTCTTGCATGATTTAGAGGAGGAGGTGTATATGGAGATTCCTCCAGGATTTGGTTCAAAAGAAGGAACAAACAAGGTGTGCCAATTAAGAAAAGCTTTATATGGGCTAAAACAGTCTCCTCGAGCATGGTTTGGGAGATTTACAAAGGCAATGGTGTGCTTAGGCTATAAGAAAATCCAAGGAGATCACACTCTTTTCTTCAAACATTCAAAAGATGGAAAACTGACGATACTTCTTGTTTATGTTAATGATATCATTATTACAGGTGACGATTTGGTTGAGAGACAGCTACTCAAGGAGAAATTATCAACAGTGTTTGAAATGAAGGACCTTGGGCAACTTAAGTATTTCTTGGGAATCGAGGTAGCCTACTCAAAAGAAGGCATTTTTATCTCTCAAAGAAAGTATGTGCTTGACCTCTTGTAGGAAACTGGAAAACTTGGATGCAAACCTACAAATGTTCCCATAGAGCAGAATCACAAAATTAGCTTTGAAGAAGAAAGTGCCAAAGTTGACAAGGTCCAATATCAGAGATTGGAGGCAAAATTGATTTACTTGGCACACACTAGACCTGATTTGGCTTATGCAATCAGTGTGATGAGCCAATTCATGCATGACCCGAGGGTGAGACATTTGCAGGCTGTTAATCGTATTCTTCAATATCTCAAAGCCTCTCCAAGAAGAGGACTATTGTTAAAAAGAGGTGGGAGCCTAACTATGGAAGCTTATACTGATGCTGACTATGCAGGTTCAATAAGTGATAGAAGATCTACATCAGGTTATTGCACCTTCCTATGTGGGAAATGAAGTCAACAATGTCACAACGAGGGGGGGTTGGAATTGTGACCCTTTTTAAATTCACCTGCAAGAAAAGAACTATATTCACAAGTATAATGTAGATTTAAGATAGTAAGTGATATGTGTTAAGAAGGGTGAGTCAAAACAATTCTTCTTAATTTAGATTGTGAATTGAGAAGGGTAATTGATCTGTCTTCTCAACTATATGGAAGAGTTGAGAAGGATCAGAAAGTTCTTCCCTCAATGCTTCTCACAGTAATTCTGTTTGATTGTTTTGAAGTAGGCTAAGCTAGTGATGATGGTATAATTTGTCTTGAACTTCTTTTCCAGAGTTTCTATTATAAGTTATAAGTATGGAGAGGAGTGAGAAGGGTTGAAAACTTAGTTATCTCAATAACAGTTATAGGCAGAGAAGAGTCATGACCGACACTTCTCAGTTTTCACAAATCTTCTCCTTATGGAGAGTTTTCTCAGAAGGTGCAAACAAATGATTTAGAAAGCAATAAATAACACAGTGATTTATAGTGGTTCACCCAAATTCCTGGGCTACATCCACGCCTCACTTCCAATGAGTATTTCCACTATTTTTCCAAAATAGTTTACACCTTTTACACCTCCCTAGGTTAAAAGAACTCTTGGTAGTTTTCTTCACACAGCTCTACCTACTGTAAAGTCCTCTAATAGACTCCTTCTGATCTATTAGACTGCTTCTAACACAAAAGCACTCACTTCTCAAGTCCTACAGCAACACATGCCACTTGAGAAGGTTCCCTACAAGTATTCTGTTTGATTGCTTAAGTTTGTGGGATTTCTAGAGCTTAGTTGATACAAATGGAGTATTCAATAAATACAACAACACAAGACTTAATACATACTCAGAGATCAAGTGAATCCCTAAAGGTTTGTAGCAGCTGAGTATGGATGAGAGAAAACTTTGATACTTGAGAAGGTTGGAAGTTAAGAACTCAATGCACTCTCATGAGGATCAATGGCGACCAGGAACGTTAATTTATAGAAGAAATTATGTGTATTAACCACTAGTCCAAGGTTTAGAGTCGTTGGTGAAGAATGTAGTCGTTTATAGCCGTTGGAAAGGGCTGTCTGCACAACATAGTTGTGTTTCTGCTTTTCTGCAGAAGACAGCTGTTTCCAGTTGTTACGACCCTTTTCACAGTGACTCTTCTCACATAAGACAGATGATGAAGATGATGCTTCTCAAGTTGATGCTTCTCATGTTGATGTTCCTTAGAATGGTACTTACAGTATGACTCTTCTCAACATGACTCTTCTCATCATGACCCTTCTCATGGTCATGATTCTTCTCAACTTGACTCTTCTCACCTAATGCCTCTCATCTCTTTTTTCATGGTTCTGTCATGACTTTTCTAATGCTGATCCTTCTTAGATATCCTTCTCATATTGCCACAAGAATTACTGAAGCTTCTCAATCAAGTTTACCATATGGTCTTGATCTTTGGATCTTGTCAAGAGAAGATTCCTTCCTTAAGATATTATGGACAATCTTCTTTCTAGTTTTCTCATATACGATGCTTCTCATAAGCATATACCTTCTTGAGATTTACTTGAATAATCTTGTTCTTATTTAACACTCAAGAAGAAACATTAGTAGCATATGAAATCAGAAACTTTAAGCTTCTCATATTTGAAGTTTGTTAATCATCAAAACTTAATTAGGGATTTTGCCTCAACAATCTCCCCCTTTTTGATGTTTGACAAACTCAATTGAGATAGATTAAGTTTTCTGACTTTGTTTTAAAATTTTCTAAGGCATGATTCAGTTTTACTCCCCCTGAATTAGTGCAATCAGATGTATCATTTTTATTTTAACATAATTCAGAATTCATACAGAAGAACATAAGCAAGAACATATACTTTCATTGATTTCATCTAAAGAATCATTGGAATAATTACATTATGTTATGTTCTTTGTGGCTAGTATGCCTAGGAAAATAAAAACAAACAATGAGAAGATCACTTCTCAATCAAAAGGTGTCTAGAACACAGATGCTAGCTAATATAGACCATTCAACAACATCCTAAGGCCTAAGAACTTAACCCACTCTTCTCCCCCTTTTGTCACACATCAGAAAGGTGGAGGTAGAAGGAAAAGATTAAGGGGCTACTCTGATGGGGAAGACCCATCAGAGGAAGAGGAAGTAGCAGGCCTAAGAATATCTGGAAACTGGGCAAAGGGACCAAATTCTAGTGGGACAATGTGAGGAGCAATGGTGGTTATTCCCTGCTGCAAAATCCATGTTTTATATTACTCATCACGAGCAGCTTGAGCCCTTTGGGTTTGTTGTATGATTGTCTGTCCCTCAAGAACATCCTTCAACAGGGCTTTCATCCTTCTCATCGTTTTCTCCATCTTACTCATTCTTTTCTCCATGACAGCAGAAGGTTCGGCACTTGGGCTTTTCTCTTTGAATTCCTCAGCAACCTTCTCATGTGCAGTACCAGAAGGTTGAGCAGCATTAAGAAAAGAGGAATCTAGAGACCCAAATTTTGATGGCATATCAGAGGGTTGAGGTTGAGTGTTGATGGAAGGGAATATAGGCTAGGGAGAATCATCTTGGGGGGTCTGATTTAGGTTCAGGAATTGGTTAATGTTTGAGGAGGTTATGGTATTGGAGGTTTTTAGGGGTGAGATACCATGTTCTTGATTTATTGTAGTAAGCAATTGTTCCAGGTTGTGTGAGGTGACTCTTGAAATGGTTGGATTTGGAGATGGTTGAATAGGAAGTGCTGATGCAATAGGCATTGGTAGATGTGAGAAAGGTTTGGTGTTTGGTAAGGTCAGTGAGGGTGAGAAGGGTGGGAGTGTAGGCATTTGGTCATTGAAGAAGGAGGGAAGAGGAGTTCGAATGATGGGTGAAGAGGTGTTTCCTTGAAAGTCCCCCTGAGGTGATGATGGGTTTCGTTGGGTTAAGGTTATGCCATCATGAGCAGATCCTTCTTGCTCAATCTTTTCTTCATCATTCTTCTCAGCATCCAAATTTTCTTCACTTGCTGCACTCTTCTCAGCTTCTGCACTTTCAACAACATCTGCACTCTTCTCTACTTGTGCGGGCTTATCTTTCTCAGCTTCACTTTTACCAACTTCTACACCAATTTCTTCATGGGAAGGTTCAACAATGGCCTCAACATTCAATCGAATGGAGTCATTTCTTCCAAGACTACTGTTCTCTCAGAACCTTTTCCCCCAGAAGAGTCAATGTGTAATATCTCAGTTCCTGCTTCAGATTTATCACCACCAGAAGCTTGATCTGGTGAGTTCATCTCCAATTCAGCAGCAGCAACATTGAAACTTTCCACCAAGTTTCTTGTAACTTCTTGTTCAAAAGGTTTGCACACACCTCTTGTTTTTCTCCAATATACACCTTAGTCAATGGAGCCATAACTTCCTTTGATGTAGAATGAGTAGAGTCACTCTTCTTGTTAGTAATGGTTCTCTCATCATCAGAAGTACCTTGAGTACCCTTCTCAAGGTCCTTTGAGACTTGCTCTCCTTGAGAGTGAACCTTCTCAGCAATTGATTCATCATTCTGAACCTTCTCATATTGATTCTCCTTCATTTCTTCATCTTGATCCATCTCAGGATCATTCTCCTTCATTACTTCACTCTTCTCAGGAGTTTTCTCCTTAGGTTGAGGAATTTGATCATTCCTTTTCTTGTTTCTTGTCTCTCTTCTGATTACTTCAGCAATTGTCTCTTCAGTATCCATATCAGTTGATATGCTAGACACTGACCTAGTCTTTTGTTTCTTCTTCTTTCCAGCATCTTGCTCTTCTCTTGGTGAAACATCAATCCCTATAAGCCTTAGATTCTTTGCAGTGCAAGGTTTTGTTTCTATGACACCCTCATCCACAGTTATCTCAATCAAGAAATGATTGAATACCCTAGTGAGAACTTTACCATATAGGACAGACGCTGAAGTCTTTTCTGCTCTTATTGCATTTATCATATGGTGTATCATGAGAAAGGGAAGGCTAATAGGTTTCCTTGTGATGAGATGATATAAAATCATGCAATCACCAGTAGTAACCTTCTCAAAGGATCCAGCTCTAGGGAGAAGGGTGTGAGAGCATATATGGTGAAGTATTCTGGTCATATCTTTGAGATTTGGAGCTGTGATAGGGAGAGAAAGGCCTTTAAGAAGGGTAGCTTTAAGTTCCTGAATGGAAATACCTATGAGGTTATACCAGGATTCTTCATACATTTGAGTTCCTTCATCTGGTATATTTAGGGCTTTTCCAAGTGAAAGAGAGGAGATAGAAAACTCTCTTTCTCCAATTCATGAGGTGATTCTTGGAGGATCAGTTTGGAACGTGGCACTGGCATAGAACTCTCTGACTTTCTCTTTGAAAACTAAGTCATCTAAAGAGATAAACCTCTCCCTTTTCTGTTGTGTGAGAAATGGGGTGATGTTCCAGTCACATCTCTCAATTTCTTCCAGAGAATAGACAGTTCCAGAAACTACTGCCTTTGAACTCCACTTGGTCATTTCTAGTTGTTTCCTTTTCTTCAACCCTCCCCTTCTTGCCACTGGGAGGCAAGGAAATCTCAATCTTCTTTCCTTTATCCATCGTCTTCTTCACAGGAATCTTCTTAGCACCAGTTTTGGTAATTGGTTTAGAGGATTCAGCCTTCTTCTCAACAATGGGAGTTTGCTCTATTTCGCGTGTAGGAGCACTTTCATCTTTCTCAAGATCAATAGGAGCCTCAGGTGTGATTCCAGAAGTGTTCTTGGAGGCGAAATGGAACTTAACCCGCATAGATCTTCTTGGATTACCACTGGAAGTATGCTTCATCTTAGAAGGGCGTGACTTCAGAGGTTTAACGTCAACGATGCGTTGAGGGGATCCAAGGAGAATGAAGTTTGGAGGATTGAAGTTTGTTTCGCGTGAGGAATCAGAGTAGGTGGACACAGGTTCAGTGTTCTTAGTTCTTAGCATTTGAGAGCAAAAGGATTTTGGGAGTAAAGGAAGAGACAGTTTCGTAAAGAGGAAGAGGAGAGAAGTGAAGTGATTTTAATCACTTTGAAGTGGTTATTACACAACGGTTACAACATCATTAACTGATGTGTGTAATTGTTGATAGGATGTGTGACAAAGAGAGAGAACAAGAGAGAAGAGCCGTTGTAACGGCTAGGATCCTATTTTTGGATTTTTAATAAATGACCTAAGACAAAAAGAATAAAAAAGGAATAAACATTTAAATGCACATAATAATTAAACAAAAGACAAACAAACATAAAATCTTTTTCTATTTTTATGGTCATATGTTTCTGATGACCCTTTTCAGGAGTTGAGAAGGTTGAGGGTTATGACCCTTCTCATGTCTGAGAAGGTTGCTAGTCATGACCCTTCTCATCTGAGGGGGTTTCAATGATATGAAGCATGCTTTTAATATAACTAAAACTTTCTTCTAAAAGAGGTTTAGTGAATATATCAGCCAATTGATGTTTAGTATCCACAAAAACAAGTTCAATATCTTTCTTTTGCACATGATCCCTAATGAAATGATGTTTAATATCAATATGCTTGGATCTTGAGTGTTGAATTGGATTTTTAGATAAATTTATAGCACTAGTATTGTCACAGAATATAGGAATACCTGAATAGCTCAAAGAGAAGTCTTCAAGTTGATTCTTGATCCATAGTATTTGAGAGCAACAACCAGCAGCTAAAACATATTCTGCTTCTGTGGTTGACAGGGCAATTGCGTTTTGTTTTCTACATGACCATGAGATGAGTGACTTCCCAAGCAATTGACATGAACCACTTGTGCTTTTTCTTTCAGTTTTGTCTCCAGCATAGTCAGCATCACAATACCCAATAAGCTCAAAATGTGTTCTCTTTTTGTACCATAAACCAATGTTAGGTGTTCCAACAAGGTATCTAAAAATTCTTTTAACATCACATAGATGAGATTCTTTAGGAGCAGTTTGAAACCTTGCACACAGTCCTACTGAAAAGACTATGTCTGGTCTACTTGCAGTGAGATACAATAAGGAACCAATCATTCCTCTGTACTCCTTTTCAGAAATAGGTTTATCCTTCTCATCTTTTTCAATGCTTGCAGAAGGGTGCATTGGAGTTGCCATAGCTTTTGCATCACTCATTTTATACTTCTTAAGAAGATCTTTGATATACTTCTCTTGAGAAGTGAATATACCCTTCTTAAGTTGTTTGATTTGCAACCCAAGAAATTATCTTAGCCAACCCATTAAGCTCATCTCAGACTCACTCATCATTAGTTTTCCAAAATCATTACATAACTTTTCATTGGTGGCTCCAAAGATGATGTCATCAACATAAATTTGAACAATTAAGAGTTCATCTTTGAGAGTTTTTCTAAAAAGAGTGACATCTATTTTTCCTCTTGAAAAACCATTTTTGAGAAGAAAGGTACTCAGTCTTTCATACCAAGCTCTAGGAGCTTGTTTGAGACCATAGAGTGCCTTAGTCATGTTAAAAACATGGTTTGGATGTTTCTCATCAATAAAACCAGGAGGTTGGTGCACATACACTTCCTCATTTAGAAAACCATTTAGAAAAGCACTTTAGACAACCATTTGAAAGAGTTTGAAATCTTTGTGAGCACCATAAGCAAGAAGTATTCTAATTGCTTCTAATCTAGCAACAGGTGCAAAAGTTTCATCATAATCAATACCTTCCTGTTGATTGTATCCTTGAGCAACTAGCCTTGCTTTGTTTCTGATGACTTTACCATTCTCATCCATTTTGTTTCTGAATACCCACTTAGTGCCAATAACAGACTGATGTGTAGGAGATGGGACTAAATTCCATACCTCATTCTTTTCAAATTGAGCAAGCTTTTCTTGCATAACTTCTACCCAAGATTTCATCAACAATTGCTTCATTTATGTTCTTTGGTTCTATTGCTGAGATAAGGGCACTTTGAGACTCTTCTCTTCTGAATGAGCTTCTAGTTCTTACTGGTTCAGAAGTTTCTCCAATAATTTGTTCTTGAGGATGGTGAGTCACCAATCTCCAACTTCTAGGTAGCTCAGAAGCTTGAGTTGGGTGATTAATTGTGTTATTTGGAGGCTGAGATGGGTTAGGTGTTAATTCTGTTTCAACCTTCTCACTTGGTTCAACACCCTTCTCACCTATCTCATCTGTATTGATCTCATCATCTTCATTTCTCTCTGTTGAACTGTTAGTTTCAATAAACATCACATGCATGCTTTCTTCTACATCCTTAGTCCTAAGATTATAAACTCTATATGCTTTTGATGTGAGAGAATATCCTAAAAATAAAGCAGGATCAGATTTTGCATCAAACTTTCCTAAATTATTATTGTTGTTTAAAACATAGCAGTCACAACCAAAAACATGGAAGTAAGAGATGATGGGTTTCTTTCCTTTCCAGAGTTCATATGGGGTTTTGTTCAAAGTTTTTCTAATGGTTCCTCTGTTCAAAATGTAACAAGCAGTGTTCACTGCTTCTGCCCAAAAATATTTTTCAATCTTGGAATCATTGAGCAATGTTCTAGCCATTTCATGCAATGTTCTGTTTTTTTTTTCAACTACACCATTCTGTTGAGGAGTTCTTGGACAAGAAAAGTTGTGAGACACACCATTCTCTTCAAGAAAGGTTTTAAATAAAGCATTTTCAAATTCTCCTCCATGGTCACTTCTAATCGCAATAATGCTAGAACCCTTCTCATTTTGAATTTTCTTAAAGAAGGTTTTGAAACTTTCAAAAGCCTCATCTTTGTTCTTTAAAAAAATTACCCATGTGAATCTAGAGTAGTCATCAACTATAACAAACCCATATCTTTTTCCACTTAGGCTAGCATGCTTAGTAGGACCAAAAAGATCCATGTGCAGAAGTTCCAATGGTCTTTGAGTGGATATAATGTTGATTGGTTTAAAAGATGATTTAACATGCTTTCCTTGAATGCTTGCTTCACATGATTTATCCTTCTCAAACTTAATCTTTGGAAGTCCTCTGACTAATTCAAGTTTGGATAATTTTGAAAGTCTTTTCATGCTAATGTGACCAAATCTCCTATGCCACATCCATTTATCATCCTCTTTAGAAATTACGCATATTTGATCAGGTAGATCATCAAGATAGATGCTATAGAGGTTATTTGTTCTATGACCAGTAAAAATAGTTTTTTCAGACTCTGAACTGTTTATTTTGCATACATCAGATTTACAGGTCACTTCATGTCCAGAATCACATAACTGACTTACACTAAGTAAGTTATGTTTGAGTCCTTTCACTAGGGGTGTTCGCGGTGCGGTATGGTTCGGTTTTGAGACAAAAAGTGAACCGAACCGCAAGGTAAAACTACATGCGGTTTGGTTTGGTTCGATTGGCTTCCTAAAATAAAACTGAACCAAACCAAACCAATGCGGTTTGGATTGGTTCGTTGGTTCGGTTTTTTCCAAGACAAAATATAATTTAAAACGGAGTTCAAATTAACTAACATAAAAAATGGCTTACATAAATCTTTAAGAAAATATCTGTTCTAATGTATGTAATGTATAAACTAGTCTCTTTAAATTCTTTTAAGACAGCTACAACCATGTTTAAAAGAATTTGAATTAAATTTTTTATTGAAATTTTTAAATATAGCATAACAAAATGGATTGTTTGTAAGTGAGTCAAAAAATTAATTAAATTTGGGCTACTAAGTAAGTGAAAGTTGGGTTTTATTTGGAGTTGGGCCTGTAAGTTAGTAAGGAATTAAGTCTTAGTGTTACTTGCGGTTTGGTTTGGTTTGGTTCGGTTGGTAGAACAAAAACTGCGGTCCAAACCGAACCGTGCGGTTGATTGAAAAACAAAACGGAATAGATTTTGCGGTTTGCGGTTTTTTACGGTTTTCCATTGGGTTGGTTCGGTTTGCGGTTTTCTATTGGGTTGGTTCGGTTTTGAACACCCCTACCTTTCACAAATTGAACATTTTGAATCTGAGCAGAGTTTATTTTACCTATTGTACCTACTCCTTTGATGAAGTCTGTGTCATTGTTGCCAAACATAACAAGTCCTCCATCAAAGCTCTCCATGGAGAGGAACTTATCCTTCTCCCCTGTCATGTGCCTTGAGCACACTGTCTAGGTACCACAGCTTTCTTCTTGATGCTATGAGGCATGCCTGCATTAGTTTTTGACAATGATTTAGGTACTCATTTGTCTTTGGGTCCTTGAGGGTTAGTTTTCAAATTCATGGAATCTTTTTGCTTGTTTCTACAGACAGAAATATGATGCCCAGTTTGCTTACAATTTAAGCACTTGAATTTGGGATTTCTGTTTCTCTTCTTATATAATTGATCTTCTTCAGAAGGTGTTAACCCTTCTTCAGAAGGCTCATTTGTTAAGTCACTAACTTGTTTTCTAAGCATTGTATTTTCCTTTTCAAGTTCCAAGTTAGATAACATGGGTTTCTCTTGTGTTTTTAGGTTGAGAAGCTTGAATTGTTCTGATAGTTTGAAATGAGATTTTTGTAGGGTGTGAATTGTTTTTCCCATTCTTTCATTTTGAGTTTTTAGCTCCTCATTTTCCTTTTTCATAACACATAACTGATCTTTAAACAACATGCATTTTTGATAAAGAATGTTTGAATCATAAAGCAAGCTATCAAAGGAGGATTTTATTTCTTTGCAAAAATCACATTTAGAGGGTTCAGAGTTTTGTACCTCTTCTTGATCTGTTTCTGCCATGAGACAAAGATTTGATGTTTCCTCTTCATGTTCACTTGATGATTCTTCTGAATCATCCCATGTTGCCATTAAATCTTCTTCTGAGGTGTGAACCTTCTTGGACCCATCTTATTTAGAAGAGGGCAATCTTGTTTCATATGACCAGGCTTTCTGCATTCAAAGCAAGTGAATTTTGATTTATTTCCTTCTCCTTTGAATGTGTCCCTTCTGAAATTAGGTTTTCCTCTTCTTTTGTTGTTAAGTCAGCTGTTGATTCTCTTAGATATCAGGGCTATTTCTTCTCCTTCTGTATCATCCTCAGTTTCTTACTCTTCTTCATCCATTTGAGAAGATTTAAGTGCCAGTGACTTTCCTTTCTGGGAGGAGGAGTTGTCTTTTTTTTTAGAAGCTTTCAGAGCCACTGTCTTCCTCTTAGGATGTAGTTCCTCCATGAGTTCTTGTTCATGGATTTTTAATGATCCCAGCAGATGGTCAATTTCTAATGAAGACAAATCCTTTGCTTCTTCTATAGCAGTCTTCTTTGGTCTCCAAGCTAGTGGAAGACACTTGAGAAGCTTGTTAACCTTCTCAGCATTTGGATAGATTTTTCCCAGATCACTTAACCCATTGATGATTGTGGTGAATTTACTGAACCTTTCATCAATGGTCTCTTCTTCAGTCATTTTGAACATCTCAAACTCATGGATGAGCATGCCCTTCTTTGCTTCTTTGATTTGATCAGTTTCATGAGCAGTCTGTAGTGTATCCCATATTTCCTTAGCAGTTTCTTTTCCCACTATCTTGTCATATTCTGCTCTTCCCAAAGCACAAGTTAGGTAATACTTGGCTTTAGCACAAGTTAGGTAATGTCACAAGGAAGGGGGGGTTGGAATTGTGACCCTTTTTAAATTCACCTGCAAGAAAAGAACTATATTCACAAGTACAATGTAGATTTAAGATAGTAAGTGATATGTGTTAAGAAGGGTGAGTCAAAACAATTCTTCTTAACTTAGATTGTGAACACAGAAGGGTAATTGATCTGTCTTCCCAACTATATGGAAGAGTTGAGAAGGATCAGAAAGTTCTTCCCTCAATGCTTCTCACAGTAATTCTGTTTGATTGTTTTGAAGTAGGCTAAGCTAGTGATGATGGTATAATTTGTCTTGAACTTCTTTTCCAGAGTTTCTATTATAAGTATGGAGAGGAGTGAGAAGGGTTGAAAACTTAGTTATCTCAATAACAGTTATAGGCAGAGAAGAGTCATGACCGACACTTCTCAGTTTTCACAAATCTTCTCCTTATGGAGAGTTTTCTCAGAAGGTGCAAACAAATGATTTAGAAAGCAATAAATAACACAGTGATTTATAGTGGTTCACCCAAATTCCTAGGCTACATCCACCCCTCACTTCCAATGAGTATTTCCATTATTTTTCCAAAATAGTTTACACCTTTTACACCTCTCTAGGTTAAAAGAACTCTTGGTAGTTTTCTTCAAACATCTCTACCTACTGTAAACTCCTCTAATAGACTCCTTCTGATCTATTAGACTACTTTTAACACAGAAGCACTCACTTCTCAAGTCCTACAGCAACACATGCCACTTGAGAAGGTTCCCTACAAGTATTCCGTTTGATTGTTTAGGTTTGTGGGATTTCTAGAGCTTGGTTGATGCAAATGGAGTATTCAATAAATACAACAACACAAGACTCAATACATACTCAGAGATCAAGTGAATCCCTTCAGGTTTGTAGCAGTTGAGTATGGATGACAGAAAACTTTGATACTTGAGAAGGTTGGAAGTTAAGAACTCAATGCACTCTCATGAGGATCAATGGTGACCAAGAGAGTTAATTTATAGATGAAATTATGTGTATTAACCACTGGTCCAAGGTTTAGAGTCGTTGGTGCAGAATATAGTCGTTTATAGCCGTTGGAAAGGACTGTCTGCACAACACAGCTGTGTTTCTGCTTTTCTGCAGAAGACGGCTGTTTCCAATTGTTACGACCCTTTTCACAGTGACTCTTCTCACATAAGACAGATGACGAAGATGATTCTTCTCAAGTTGATGCTTCTCATGTTGATGTTCCTTAGAATGGTACTTACAGTATGACCCTTCTCAACATGACTCTGCTCATCATGACCCTTCTCATGGTCATGATTCTTCTCAACTTGACTCTTCTCATCATGACCCTTCTCATGGTCATGATTCTTCTCAACTTGACTCTTCTCACCTGATGCTTCTCATCTCTTTTTTCATGGTTCTATCATGACTTTTCTTATGTTGATCCTTCTTAGATATCATTCTCATATTGCCACAAGAATTACTGAAGCTTCTCAATCAAGTTTACCGTATGGTCTTGATCTTTGGATCTTGTCAAGAGAAGATTCCTTCCTTAAGGTATTGTGGACAATCTTATTTCTAGTTTTCTCATTTACGATGCTTCTCATAAGCATATACCTTCTTGAGATTTACTTGAATAATGTTGTTCTTATTTAACACTCAAGAAGAAACATTAGTAGCATATGAAATCAGAAACTTTAAGCTTCTCATATTTGAAGTTTGTTAATCATCAAAACTTAATTAGGGATTTTGCCTCAACAGGAAACTTGTTACTTGGAGGAGTAAGAAACAAAATGTAGTGGCTCGATCAAGCGCTGAGGCTGAATTTAGAGCTTTGGCACAAGGAATCTGTGAACTATTGTGGATGAAGATTGTACTAAATGACTTGAAGATACAATGTGAAGGTCCTATGAAGTTATTTTACGATAATAAATCGACTATCAGTATTGCTCATAATTCCGTTCAACATGACAGGACGAAGCACATAGAGATAGATCGTCACTTCATTAAGGAAAAGCTTGACAGCGAGTTAATAACTACAACTTACATTCCTTCCGGACACCAATTGGCAGATGTATTAACGAAGGGCTTGCCAACAGAGCATTTCAAAGAACTTACATCCAAGCTGGGAATGATAGATATCCATTCACCAGCTTGAGGGGGAGTGTTGTAAATAGTATAATTTGTAATTATTTATCCGGCCCAATTATAAGGCCCGTTAGATTTACATTTAGGATAGTCTATTTAAATGCATTAGTGCTTGTACTCTAAACATGATTCTAATAATATTAAGTATATTTTTCTACACTAGAATTCATCATTTAATGCAACTGAAGAATATTCAATAAGGGTTAATGTGTTTGTCTTGAATTTGAAATGGTTTGCAGCAACCTTATCACCATTTAATCTTCTTTCACATTAACCTTCTCAAGCATGAACTTATGCTTCTAAGGTGTTTGTTGAGTCAACCTTCTTTTGACTTCTGGCCAAACCTTCTGTTGACTTTTGGTCTAACCTTCTGTTAACTTGTTTTAAGCTTCTCATATTTTAACCTTCTCAAGCCTTTTCTACCCTTGTATTTTACCATTCTTGTTAACCCAAGGTAGAGCCATATTTTGCTATATAAGGAAACATGTTCTTAGCACTTAGCAAACATGTTAGATCACACTTCATTAGAAAACCTAAATCTTACTTAGTTTGTATTATCAAAACATAGAAAGAGATTCTTATTCCCACACCAATATTTATGCCCAATCTTATATTAGTAAGGAAAACAGTCAAGATTCTGAAAAATAAATAAATAAATCTTAATCGTTTGACTACATTTAGTGCCAGTTCTTTAATTAATAAAATTATAAGTTATTATTGGTTATTGGTTATTCGTTTGACTGCAGCTAATGCTAGTGTTCCGGATTGGTCCAACAATCGGGCCCAATCTAGTTAAGCCCATAATCCATGTACAATCAATGGTGTAGATGCATCTTCCCAATCAGACGGTCCAGGCACGCTAACAAGTACACCTATTATATGCGCCACGTAAAGGCACCAATCCCTATAAAAGCGTTGTCCGATCAATGCTACAGGTACGCATTTATTTCCTCACATCATGTATTCCCAATGATGACTTGGGCATCAGAGTATATGTAGGTACCACCTCCCTCGCCAGAGCAACGCGAGCTGGAGTATCTCGATTATCATTCATCACTCTACTCAGCCACCATCTCGGAAGTAACTCAGAGCGAGCAAGTTTCTCAGCTTGGTGAGCATCACGGTTCTCAGCTTGACTGAAGTACAACCAGTACAGTTCATTGGCGACCATAGTGGGAGAACATCTCCAATACCCTCGAATCCGTTCTAAGCATTACGATGCCTCTGAAACATCAAACCCAACCACGCAGGAACCTAGTAAGAACCACCCCCTCGTCCGCTCTCAAGTTACCATCCTGCCTCCGAGGGAACTAGCAGCCGAAGGCTTCGTCCAAACATTATGGTCCCCATGATCAAGAAGTTCAGCCTGTGGCGACCATCACTGCAGCGAGACATACTCAAGTCGGGATGCCCACGGTAGCAGTCCCTACTTGGGAACCGTTGGTACCTCTTCCAACCCAAGTGTCCAGAATCTTATCGCCCTACTCAGTGATCAAGCTAGGCGTCTTGCCGACCATAATGCTCGAAGAGTCGACGAAGGGAATGCTACAGTCGTGTGAGCCGACACAGCTCTCGACCACGGAAGAAGTCGTCCTCGATCCCCACTAACAAAACTAGTGGCTTCAATATGTCCTCGTTCACCAAAACCACGAAATTGATCACGCCGACATCATTATCGGGCAAAGCATTCAAGTTGTCCTCCTAGATCTCCTCCAACAACCCCCCGAATCTTCTCGGTACTGATGAGATTCATCTGATCGTCCCTCCTCCCTGGGGTCATCATCTCCTCGGCACTGGGACCATAGTAGAAAGTCACAACACAAGAAATCCTCAAAGAAACACAAGTCCTCCAGACAATGGCTTTTATCTAGGGAAATCGATGAGTACCTCGTCCCGAGATCACTAGAGAAGCCTCTTGTACTCATTCTTTATAATGGATCTGCAAATCAGAGGACCATGTTGAGTACTTTGATCTAATGCTTCGGTAAAGAAACGCCGAAGACGAAGTCAAGTATAAAATTATTCCCTTGACATTCACCAAGGCAGCACTGGCATGGTATAGAACACTCAGGACCAACTCAATCACGAGCTGGTCCCAATTCACCAAACTCTTCAAAGCTAACTTTACTGCCTCACGACGGGTTAAGCCGAAATCAAAGAAAACACTCAGAGCCATCCGCCAACAAGAGATAGACCGTCAGAGAATACATTGAAAAGTTTAACGCGGAAGCCTTAAATGTTTATGGAATAGAAGATAGGATACGATGGAGGGACATGTGAGGTGGTCTTCGCTCGGGAAGTCTATTTCAGATTGACGTCGGGGTCAACAAACCCTGCAATTTGAAAGAATTCCTCCAAAGAACAACAAAATACATAGAGTACGAAGATTACGAGATGGCCGCTCGAGCCGCCGAAAAGGCCCCTGTTGAAAAAGAAGCTCCCCAAGGGGAAACTCGACAGAAGAATGAGCAAAGCAGCCATCGCCGCCGAGAGTCGCGAACTCAGGGTCCTCGGTTCACCGAGCATACTCCTCTCAATGCCCCCATATAAAGTATCCTTGACGAGTGCGCTAATAATGTGCTCGCAGAAATAAAGTCCCGCTGACCCTATTCTTGAGAGGAAATGGACCAACAAGAAGTAATATTGTCGCTATCACCGAAGTAGCGACCATGAAGGTAATCAGTGTATCACTCTAAAGGACGACTTAGAAGAATTGACCAGGAAGGGAAAATTCACTCAATCTGTCAAAAAGGATGAAGGCCAGACACGCACTCGATCTCCAAGGAAAGGCAAAGGGGTAGTTAATGACATCAAGAAGGCTGCAAAGAAGGAAGAAAGTGACTCTGACCAAGACGAGGATTAACCCAAGGGCTCTAGTCGCCCAGTGGCAATGTTTATCTTTGGAGGGTACCCTGTTGGGGGGAGAACTAAAAAAATAATGAAGAGAAAGTGGTGAGAGATAATGAGTATAGCTGACTCTCAAACCACTGACTATTCAGACCATGATGGCAAATTTTGATGTAAGGAGAGAATCTTGGTACACCAGGCCGACATCATATTTGAACACCACCTCCTAGTTACCAGACTCACTAAGAAGAACCTCTTCCATTACCAAGGGTCCGACCTCTCCGAGTTCAATGGATCTAAAACCAAACCCCTAGGCTACCTTAAGCTAATGGTCACTTATGGTAAAGATCCACTAACCCGAATTGTTAAAACTCCATTCTTGGTCCTCTCATGCCCGTCGGTATACAACTGCATAATAGGAAGGCCTACGCTAAGACTCTTAGAGGGGGTCTCCTCCACAATCCATCTCAAAATGAAGTTCTACTCTGCCACAGACAAGGTGATCACTGTCAAGGCCGACTTGGGTGTAGCAAAAAGGTGTCACTTCATATCCCTTAAAAAGGGAAGCAACGGATAGCTGAGGGAAGCACCGAGCGCAATGGAAAAAGGAAAAGAGCCCCAGATTAACCATGTGGAAGCAGTTGTTAAAGACAGAAAAGAAAAAATGAAGATAGCAACTAGCTCGATTACTACCCCATCGACGAGCGGAGATAGAAATAAAGGACAGGCAGTTCAAAGCTTAGTACAAATCCCAAGGAAAGTCAAGGCACCCCAATTAACCATGGTACTTGAAGAGCGAAGTAAAACATGCTCAAGTGTCTAAAACACTCAAAGTTGTACGACTATGTTAAAATTATTAAGTAAACATTAAATGAAGTTTTTTGGCCATCTCATCACTTCTATAAATTAAGACGTGAGAACCTCAATATAAAGAGACGTCCTCAATCAAATTAAAATTGATAACTCTATATCTGAGCTAGTCCAAAGTCGATCTACTTGGCTAACCGAGCTTAAAGAGTTCAAAGTCTTATTCTCCAAGTTAAATGTGCTACCACAACATTCATCACAACACCTGGGCTAAAAATTTCTGCACAACAAAATGCCACCAAAGGTGCCCAAAACACATTTTACACAACAAGAACATATTTATATTTAATTATGCATTGAACAAGCTTAATTCTCATTCGATAGGTCATAAATAACTCTTATTTCTAAGAGTTATCACACAACTACACCTTTAGGCCATGAAAACACGCCTTAAGCAAAAGAAGTACACATTAAGCCGAAGAGAAGGGCAGATCCCACGGCAGTGAAAAGGCATAGGATCCTCCAACGATTCATAAGCTTCTTGAGACCTGGTGATTTTGAATCGCTTCTTGAGACCTGGTGATTTCGAATCGAACCACCCTGTGACCAGATCGACCCAATGCCACATCCTGAGATCAGAAGAAGAAAGCACCCTAACAGAAAATGGGGAAGATGGAGAGAAGGTGAGTCGGGGTAGGAGGAAGTCGTGACGAAAGAATGGGAGATAAGGAGGGGGAGTTGACGACAAGAACAAAGGGTGTGCGGGAGCCAGAGGGCGGAGGGAAGAAGGAATTCCCCTCTCCCCCCACCCCGCCCCCCCGCGCCCC
The DNA here is from genome assembly GCA_963573325.1 of Astragalus glycyphyllos. NCBI lineage: Eukaryota > Viridiplantae > Streptophyta > Magnoliopsida > Fabales > Fabaceae > Astragalus > Astragalus glycyphyllos. The sequence goes on along the minus strand of OY754311.1, from coordinate 53,777,394 downwards.
CGGCGGCGAGCTCAGATTTTAAGAAACCCTAGTAGAGCTTTTGTAGAAGGAATGACTTTCTTGTTCCTTCCTTAATTAGAGTCGTGTTTAAATAGATTTTGTTCCGGACCGGGCCAAACTTATGGCATTTGGGCCCGACCCTTCTCTACCTTTCGTCGCACCCGGATCCGCATCCAACGGACAGAACCCACTCGTCCGATCCAACGGCACGGACACGGCGATCTGCTCTATAAATATTGAATTCACTCATCACTTCCAGGTACGCTTTCTATTCCCGTCTCTTTTACCTCTTCACTTCCCTTGCTGACTTAGGCATCGGAGTGCTTACAGGTAACCCCCCACCCCCCCGAGGCGCGGGAGAAGCACACCTCGGTCAATCCGAGGTCCAGACTAAACAGCCCAAAGTCATCCTTCCTTCCGTCCTCACGGCGCATGATTATCCGAGGGAACCACTTGTACTCCGGTACCGAACATTGGCGACCACAGTGGGAGTGAAACCTCTCCGATCCGACTTCATCCTCAACTTCACATAGCTCCGCGAGGACGACCACCCATTCGATCTCAATCCCGACTCCATAACGCAAATTCTGGGGTCCGTCCTCAAGACACTCCTGAGGGAGACGTGCAGACTATCCCGGAAGAAGCCCTTGTAATTCCTAGTCGGGGATGGCTTCCGCCGCCCCTCCCAGTTCCACAGATCAACGCCATCCCGGCGCAGCTCCAAGTAGTGAGTCAACTCCTCGACGTACTGGAACGGCGCAGTCAGGGCTTGATGCAACAAGAAATGGTCGCCATTACCAGGGCCACTGCAGCTCAACCCGAACACGGAACTCGACCTCCGCCGTCTCCACCTCGGACCGTGGTTTCTCGGAGGCGCCGCACGTCACCTCCACGGGATGGCACCCCCAGCAACAACTCCCTACCGGTCGGAAGGAAGAAAAGACGTGGTAAACCTCCGACTCCTCCTTCCCCGCCGGGGTCAGGTTCCCCGGCCGACTCGGATGATCCGTCCTCCTCCTCCTCCTCCTCATCTAGGGACTCTTCTCCCCGCAAGAAAACCACCGGCAAAGGTAAGTCCAAGAAAGAGAAGGGAACCCGGGCCAGCCCATTCATCCCCGAGATCGCAGAATGCCGGATCCCCAAGTCCCTCGAGAAACCTCCAAGGCTGAATGTTTACGACCGAAAGGGAGACCCGGACGAGCACGTAGACACCTTTGACCTGATGTTGGATTACCGCGACGCCTCGGATTATGTCTGATGCAAGCTTTTCCCCCTTTTGCTAAGCAAATGCGCCCTTAAATGGTACCGTACCTCCGGGGTCCATATCGGGCTGGAAGCAGTTCACGAAGCTGTTCTCATCATGCTTCACCGCCTCCAGGGTGAAGCCCAAATCTGAAGATGTCCTACAGGGAATCCGACAGGGGGAAACGACATCAGGGTCCTGTTCATGAGGCACGGATTAAGAAAAGGGAGCCTCTTCCAGATCAGCGTCGGGCTACGAAAGCCGAAGACCCTGGACGAATTCCTAAGGCGAGCACAGCACTATATTGATTACGAGGAGGCCGACGCCACAGACACTTCTGATCCAGCCCCGGCGCCAGGCAAAGGGAAGAGCAAGAGGGATTCCGGGGCCGGCACCAAAGAATGGCGAGGGAGACACGCGGAATACTCCGAGCTCAACGCATCAAGGGAAAAAATCCTGGCCAAATGCGCAAGCACCGAATTCCGCGATGTAAATTGGCCGGCTCCAATACCCCAACGGGGAAACACCAACAAAAAAGCTTACTGCAGGTACCACCGGAGCAACAGCCACGACACGGAAGCTTGCAGGGTGTTGAAAGACGACATAGAGGACTTAATACAACGAGGGAAACTGAAGTAGTACCTAAGGACGGACGACAAGAAGAGGGAGAGGTCTCCAAAACACTCACCTCGAAAGTCCAAAGCCACGATAAATGAGGTGACGAAGTCCCCTGGCGACAGCAGCGATTCTGCAGAAGAAACCCAAGGTCGCAGAGACCACGCCCCGTGGCTATGGTCATCATGGGGGCTACTCCATGGAGGTCCAAAGAACAAATCGCTCCATCAAGCGGCATTGGGAGGAAGTTCTCAACATCGGCTCGGCCACGAGATCACCCGCGAATGGAAAAGACAGACCCCCTCTGTCATTCGCCGAATCAGATCTCTCCCGAGGTAAACTCAACAAAGAAATCCCTTTAATCATTTCAGTCGTGTTGGCTGGGGTCGATGTAAAAAGAATCCTAGTCGATCAAGGGAGCTCGGTGGACATTCTCTTCAAAGAACTGCTCCCCAAGCTTAAAATCTCCAAAAAGGACCTCTCCAACTACGAAGGATCCGATCTGGTGGGATTCAACGGCGCCAGGACTCGACCCCTAGGCTACCTCACGCTAAGAGTAACCTACGGGGAAGACAAGCTCTCAAAAACCATCAAGACCAGGTTTCTAGTGTTACCTTGCTCATCCCCGTATCACTGTATCGTCGGACGACCGACATTGGGGAAACTCGGAGCTATAGCCTCCACGGTTCATCTCAAAATGAGTTTCTTATTGGAAAAAGAGGAAGTGGTCACCATCCCCGTAGACCTGGACGGGGAAAAAAGGTGCCAATACCTATGCCTGAAGTCGGACCGCCGGGCTGAAAAGGAAGCACTCACTTTGGCCGGCTCCAACGCGCAATAGAGGGCTCGCACCCCGAAGGGGGAGTTAACAAAAAGACGAACATCAAGATTGTATCCAACTTTGATTTCTGTCTTCAATAAAAAGATTGTAAAACACTCACTGTCTTATTGTTTCTAACTCGCAGGTTCTGACCCCGGCGAAGCCCCTTTTATCGTAGTCCGACCTGAGCTGGCCACTCGACAGACAACGGTTTGAGGCGAGGCCCATGTCCTTCCCGTTTCCGAGTTTAAACGCTCACTCGGGAGGCGCACCAAGGCCCACAGCGGCTCAGGTCTACAGCGACCCTTATCTCGCGCCAAGCGAGCAGCCTTCCCTCTGATTCCCGAGCTCAAAAGCTCCATCAGAGGCCGAAGGAAGAAATCCACAGCAACTTCGACCAAAGACCTTCCTTTTGATGTCTGAGCCTCGTGCTCCATCAGTTGCCGAAGGGACCTCTGATCTCCGAGCTCCGCGCTCCATCAGAGGATAAAGACCCACTGATCTCCGAGCTCCATGCTCCATCAGGGGACGGAGGCATCCCTGATCTTCGAGCTCAGCGCTCTATCAGGGGATAAAGGCACGCAGGTAATCTTTAACTCGACCTCGGTCACTCTCATTTCACTACGTCAAATAAGAACGATAAATAACTGAAATAGCAGTGCAAAATAAAGAGTCTTCCATTAACATCTTAAAAAGGTTACATATGGAGGGCCTCGGCCTTACATTTACAAAAAATAAAAAGCAAAACAGGAAAGGCATTATTCAGAGACTTTCGCCTCGGAGCCAACAAACAGAAGCAGCGCTTGTCCAAAGGAGCGCCCGGCACCGGCGTCACCAGGTTACCTTTGAAGATGTCATTCTGGGGTACCAACAGGTCTATCGTGAGGGTCGAACTCACTACAGTCAGAAGACTCCGACATCTCTCAAAGCCTAGTGCAGCCGAGTTCTCCATCCTGGCCTCGGCGGAAGTACACTCCCCCGAAGTTTGTCGAGATCGGCATCAAGAGCGGCAACCTCCTCCAAAGCACGGGACTCCCTTGCCTCGGCCTCCACAAGGCAAGCAGAGACCATTTCCGCCTCCTTTGCTTCAGATCGTCCCAACTGAAGTTGGTGGTGAAGATCGGCAATCTACTTGTCTGCCGAACCCAGAGAGTCAATAGAAGCCCGAAGCACCCTATTATCCTCGATGATCTCTGGAATACGAATATCACGGAAATACTCCAATTTGTCCGTCCGATCCAAGAGATCCCCGTCGAGCTCGCAGTTGACAGCTTCGGCCCTCTCCAATCTTCGCGAAAGTTTGAGCACTTCAGGGTCAGCCTCCATCTCCTCCAACTCCCGAAACTACACCAACGCGCTCTCAGCCACCCAGACACAAGCCTCCAAGTCGGCATCGGACAAAATCTCAGAAGGCAGTTCCGCATTGACCTCGGAGGGAAAGTTCACCTCTTGTTCAGCAGCGACCCTGTTTCTCTTCGCGGGACGGACAGGAGCATCTGCCTTCACGGCTGCCTGTCTACTCCTAAAAGAACCCTTGCCTTTTCTTCCCGAGGAGGAACACTTCTTCAGTTGGGCCTCGGCAGAGGGATCAGGAGAGGGGCAGGTTGCCAGGACATCTGCACAAAAATCAGAAAATCAGAAGAACACGGAAAGAAAGATGAAGAAAAATAGCTTGAGCAAATTCCGAAGCTACCTAACAGTGATTTCAATTCATCAGCCGACTTGGCCCCAATGATGTCACCACATCGGAACTTGCGGCCGACTCTCAGGAGCTTGTCGCCCCACTCCTTGAGGACTTTGAAACTGTCTGCATCCTCACCCCAAAGAGACGCTGAATTCACAGAGTAGGCCTTGTTAAGATGGTCATAGTGGTGGCTATCCCAAGATAACGGGAAGTGGGACCTAACCGGCTCCGACCACTCGAAATCAACAAGTGCCGCCTTGGCTTTCCTGTTTGCGGCTCGAATGAAGATAAAGGACTTCTTGAATCCCTTGTTGGAATCGTTCACCGGGAAGAAGTATGCCCGATCCCGTCTCCCACGCAGGCAAACATGGCCGTGGCGAGTGGCATCTTCCTTATCCGGCTGGTGGAAGAAGACTTTCGCAGACGGGGCCCTCCCGAGGTAGCCCATGACATCCTCGAAGGCCCGAACATATCCCCAAGCATTGGGGGCCAGCTGAGAGGGAGCCACCAACAAGTGATCCAGGATGCTCTGCTGAAACTCCGACAGCGGAATTTTGATCCCCATCAGCTCCAGACATCTCTTATAAAAGAAATACCCGATCTCCTTCGGCGGCAACACGGTGTAGGCTGGAAGTTGCCCTGGATGCTCTAACCTCCATTTTTGTCTCGGTGGGGCAGCGACGTAACTTTCCAGGTCGGCCACTTCACCGCTGCTCAATTTGGACCGGGAATCCACCACCTTCAGGGAGACCCAGTTGTACTGACTCGGCTCAATCCGATACCTAGTGTCCTCGGGCATCACAGTGTTAGAGCCTAAGACCTCGGTGGATACTTCTCTTGGGGAACCCTCCGATGTAGGAGCCCCCTGATGTTCCATATCTGAGCTCGACATCCTCACAGCTGAGTCTTCAAAGCAAATGACTTGATCTCGGAACGCAGAATCTGACCTCGGTGCGGTTGCCGAAAAAATCTGAATTGATCTCCCGCAACAAAGAGCTCGTAAACAACTAAGTAACAATGAAGAGCTCGAAGCAAGCTTAAATACATGGGGGCCTCGGAAGACGAACTATCGCGTCCAATTAATACGCCTAATCAATCCTTAACATAGGAATCAACGCCATAATGATGACCACTATCCCCCTGACAGGAGCTGCCAAGCCACTCAATGCAGGACACGTGGAAGCACGAACCAGGCTCTGTAGAGATGTTCAAACAGAGGCCGAACCCTGTCGCTTTCCGACCTCGGCATGGGGGCCACTGTTCCGAACCGGGCCAAACTTATGGCATTTAGGCCTGACCCTTCTCTGCCTTTCGCCGCACCCGGATCCGCATCCAACGGACAGAACCCGCTCGTCCGATCCAACGGCACGGACACGGCGATCTGCTCTATAAATATTGAATTCACTCATCACTTCCAGGTACGCTTTCTATTCCCGTCTCTTTTACCTTTTCACTTCCCTTGCTGACTTAGGCATCGGAGTGCTTGCATGTACCCCCCCCCCCCCCCCCCCCCCAAGGCGCGGGAGAAGCACACCTCGGTCAATCCGAGGTCTAGACTCAGCAGGCCGAAGTCATCCTTCCGTCCTCACAGCGCACGATTATCCGAGGCAACCACTTGTACTCCGGTACCGAACAGATTTGATGTATTGACTTATGAACATGATACCATGGCTTTTCAAAAATTTACATTCCACCATCGTTTTTACCAAATTCATTGTTGTAATACAACATGTGCCCTTCCACACAAGTCGATCTTCTTAGCTTTCAATCCCAACTTCGACAATAACATCTTTATATGTGTCACTTCCATCATTAACTTAGTGACATAATCTAAACCCATAATAAATTCAACCCCAATAACAATAGTTTTCAAACCCGCTATTCCCAAAAAAGAACCTATCGTACACCCCAACTATAATTCAATTGATTAAAATCCATCGACACGACTATCTAATCAGTCGCATCGATATGATATCAGTGGAGATGATTTCCAGCCAAATATGGGGGTCAAGGAAAGCACAAAATCCTTTTCCATCCAAGTAATGTAGGAAATTATTTCTAATTCCCAACGAAACTGTTAGTATCATCTCGAAATTATTTCAATGGAGATGATTTGGAGTCAAATAGGGGGTGAGGGTCAGCACATCACCCTTTTCCATTAACAACAGTCAACTTAACAACAACATAACAACAACATCAGCAATCGATCCTACCCAATTTCAATTGTAATTTCAACACAATCTCAATTTCAATGGTATCCCTAATCCTACACATAAAATTGATTCCAAATGCTAACACCCTAAGCTTGCAACACTGAGCATTATCTCTCACCACACCAACACCCTATCATCACCACAAGCCAATAACAACACAAATACCCATCCAAAATAAAAAGAAAAACAGAGGATCCAAAAAAGAGAAAAGCTTAGAGGCAAAGAAACGGAAGAGGCTCACCACCACTGTCATTGACAGCGCACCACCGTCGTCGACGCCGGTTTATCACCCACATCTATCTCTCTCTACCGAATATGTCTCTTAACTTATTTATTTGTAACGAATATGTCCCTTAACATTTTTTTGTAACGCATAGGTCCCTTATGTCCTTTAACATTTTTTTGTAACGCATAGGTCCCTTAACTTATTTATTTGTAACGATTAGGTCCCTTAACTTTTTTTGTAACACATAGGTCCCTTAACTTTTAAAAACATAACATTGTTGCCCCTTAAAATCGCTCCCTTTACTAAGTTAAAAGGGGTAACAATGTTATGTTTTTAAAAGTTAAGGGACCTATGCGTTACAAAAAAGTTAAGGGAGCTATTCATTACAAATAAATAAGTTAAGGGACTTGTGCGTTACAAAAAAAAGTTAAGAGACCTGTTCGTTACAAATAAATAAGTTAAGGGACCTGAAGAGATATTTTGCCATTATTATACTATTTGCACCCCATTTTGTGTTTATCATACTCTCTTTCATATTTATTATTCACTTTTGTTGTTAATATTTGTATTTCTTCATCTCTTGTCAAACCAATGAGTCCAACTCATCCTCACACATTTTTACAAACCAATGAGTTCAACTCATCTTCACACAATTTTACAAATTAATAAGTCCAACTCATTTTCATACAATCTTAACTCATTTTTAAAATCATGTTTCCAAGCAAATTTTTTCAAATAATCAAACATTCAATCACAAATCAGTTATTTGCAATGCTTACTCTGCGTTTAACTTGTTTGAACATTGTGAACACCTTACGTTTCAAATAGGCTATTAGTAGTGGCCACTCTGGATTTATCTGTTTGGTCATTATGAACACCCTCCAATTTCAAAAACATTCAAATAATAAAAAATACCTACACACAAATATTTTCTACCAAGAACTACGTAGCCTTTGATACTCTACCCAGAGATACATAGGAGCAGATGGGGGCCCACATCTGTCAAGTGCAATAATAAAAAACCCTTTTTTAGTCTTTTCTGAAATGTTTTAGTTTGCTCTCGATGAGAATACAAATAAATAATTTCTATTAAGTCTTTTAAATTTGTCTTTCATAATAAAAAGGGGAATAAATATTTTTTAAAGTTAATATAGTTTTGCACAATTAATCATAGGTAACTTTTTTCGAACGGATGTTGTGGGGTGCTGATACCTTCCCCATACATAATCGACTCCCGAACTCAAAATCTGGTTTTCAAGACCACTTTCTTTTTAAAGGGATTTTTCAATGTTTTCCCTTATAATTAAATATTGGTGGTGACTTCATTGAATTGCACAAGAGATCCTTCCGGATTTTTCGTGTGCAACAGCTGGCGACTTCACTAGGGACATTTTGAGAGTCAAGCCTAACATGGTTAGTTGTGCCAAATATTTAACTTTTCCATATTTATTTGTCTTTCACATTTTAGAGTTATTGATTTATTTATTTGTTGTAAATATTACTGTTATGCTTAAACCCTAGGTTAGACCATCATATTATGTATATTGTGCTGTAAATAATTTACATGCTTCATTTGTTTTTCAACTTGGATAGTCTTATATATTGCTCTCATCACACACATCACGTACACTTTTGCACACACTTTTGAGTAAGGCTCTATACCCGGGTCTATGTGAAACCTAAGACGAGTGGAGATTGATAGTGATAGTCATTCTGGATTTCTGTCTGACTATCACGAGAATCTCAACCAGAGTGCGCCCTTTTATGATATTCCACACCTGGTAGTCATCTATCGTTGTGGACAATATTGTAAAGGGGACTTTAGCTCTGGAGACCTTTGTGAGGAAGTGTTTAGAGCCACTTGGAAGAATGATCACAAAAGTGGCCTTAGACCATGACATATATAAGACATGACCCATTTAAGACACAAGGGAGCATCTTCTTTATTTTATTTATTTTTTTCATTTCCCTTACAATAAAGAAAAGCAAACAATTTATGAAGTTTTTGCATACATGTTGCAAAAACATGTATCATTTCTCATGCATCATTTCTATGAAAAAAATCACATTATTCTTTCATCTTTCATCATTCATCTAATCAAAAAAATGAGAGTTTGCATACATGTTGCATTGCCTCTTAAAAATTAGAATAATCGCATTAGGATCAATCATTTACTGCTTTGTGCATCCCATGCATCTACATTTTCATCATGCATGTCTACCATACTGCTATGTGTTCCATCATGCATTTTTTCTTAAAAAAAACCATGAGAGTGTTTTTGGACACCCTAATCTAAAGAAATGCATAATGTAAAGGAAAAGAAAAATGCTTGAAAATAGAGTTATATTTGAATGACGGTGTGTTTAAAATATTACAAGCGAGAATAGTTAGTTACAATTGAAACTTAGTTTCTATTGGCCACGACCTCTAGCCAATAGCTGACTACGCTTCAACCTAACGGTTATTCGCCTCAGAATAACCTCCACTAAATGCCTTGGTATCATAATATATCACCCACTAACTACTTTTAGCGCGCATGGGACACTATCCTCCTTTTAATTCATTTAATAATTCGGCTGCTCCATCAGCTAACATATCCTAAGCTAAACTCCCTTTATCGACCGAACCCTTAGCCGTTTTTTGGGTTTTAACAAACTCCAAGAGTCAAATGCCTAGTTCTGCTGCTAGTAGCAGTGTCAAAATGATCCATTTGTCTATTAGATATCCGGTCTATCTATAATAAATATTCATCTAATCCATCCGTTACAAAAATAATAATAATAATAGATTGGATTAAATCCATCCATTTGATTTTGTGGATGGTTGTGATCCATCCATTATATTTTTTTAAATCCATTAGATTACAATAACTACAAAATCAAAATCCATTGAATAATTATAAAAAATAACTTTTTTTACCAAAAATATGTTTTTAAAAATACTTTTCAGTTTTTAAAAAAACAAAATTTTCCAAAAATTTAAAAAAAAAATCAGAATAAAAAAGTCATAATATATATATATATATATATATATATATAATATATATCAAATATATTATATAATAAATATCAGTCACCGCCGTTCACAGCCGTGGGTCGTTGGAGAGCTGCCGCCGACCACCGCCGGTTGCCGAAGCGTCGCCGCGGGAACCAATGTTGGCCGCCAGAGCTCTGCCACCGCCTGCTACCACCACAAATATAAATATATTATATATATTGACAATATTATATAGGGTTAAATATGTTTTTAGTCCCTACAAAATTTCACTATTTTGTTTTCAGTACTTATAAAATTTGTCATCAACTTTTAGTCCCTATAAAATTTCAAAAGTTCGTTTTTAGTCCCTATAAATGCCAACTAGTGTATATTCATTGAATTTTTTAGTGATGTTTTGCATACATGTTGAGGACATTATAAACATCTCTTCCAGAAAAACTTTGAATTTTTTAACAACACAAAAATTAAATCTAAATTTTTTAAGTGCAAAAGATTCGATAAACAAATTAAAGGAAATACTAACGTAGAAATCAAATTTTGAGTTTATTTTTTGTGAGGGAGATATTTTTAATATCTTTAACGTGTATGCAAAATATTATTCAAAAATTCTAAAGGTATACACGAGTTTACATTTTATAGGGACTTAAAACAAAATTGTGAAATTTTATAGGAACTAAAAGTTGACGAATTTTTTTATAGGGACTAAAAACAAAATAGTGAAATTTAAAGATATTATTGGATGAATTGGATATCCATCCATAAAAATATTGCTAATGGATAGATTAGATGGACTTTTATGTAAATGGATAGATTGGATTGAATTTGTTTGACACAACTTTAATGGATATAAATAGATAAAAGGGAAATTTTACCATTCCCATTGAGTTGGGTATGATACATTTTAGGCAAAATGAGTTCAATATTTAATTTTTGATGAAAACTCCCATACCCATTAAGAGTTGGGTGAGTATGATACCTTCTAGGCAAACTAGGCAAAATTAGTTCAATATTTATTTTTATTTTAAAATATTTAAATAAAAAAGAAGTGTCATCGAGTATTTTGCCTAGAAGGTATCATACCCACCCAACTCTCAATGGGTGTATGGTAGGATTTACCTTAATTTTTTTAAAAACATTTAAATAGAAAAAATGATGTGTCATTGAGTGATTGGATGTTGGGTATCATACCCTCTCAACACTCAGCATGGGGGAGTCTTCACCATAGATAAATAGATTGTCTCTAATCCATCAATTATAATTCAAATCTAAGTCCATCCAATCTATTCATTTTGACACACCTAACTGCTGGCATTAGCAATTCCTTTATGACCCAAACAATCACGTCTAAATGAATCTTTCGCATAGTTCATTTTGTCTAATTGAATATTTGAAAGTTTATCACATCTCAAAGCAAAAACCATGAATTTTATCCCATCTATGAAATGATAATGGAAAGATGCAACAACTATGGTGAAGTGAGATCATATCAAGAGAGAACGCAAAAGAAAACGAAAAAAAATGTGGAAATTGAGAATATAATAAATGAAAAGAATGATATGGCGGAACAATATTCTTATGGTGGATGTTATCGCCATTATACCATCTTAAAAAACATAGCTAAGAAGATAGGATGAAGGGAAAATTGGAACAAGAGTAAAATTTGTTACTGATAAATCGAGGAAAAGTGATTAAGATATTAAATTGTTAAGTACAGTGGTACATAGAATAAGAAAGAGACTAATCGGTAACTAGCTACCAATAAACACACAACTATTTTCTAACTAATTAGATATCGAATACAATGAATGAATGAAAGAAGAGGGAGAAGAAATATATACTAGTACTTGACAAATCCATAATTTTGAGGATTTCCCAAAAGAGATTTAATATCTCCATCAAATAAGTTTAATTTTTTTGCCACAGCAAAACCAGCATGCATTCCATCTGCTGCTGCGCTAATTATCCCGCCAGCATAACCTGCTCCTTCACCAACTGGATATAGTCTTTTTACTGAAGTGCTTTCGTAAGAGTCGTCATTGCGAGGAATCTGGATTGGGGAACTGGTCCTAGTCTGGAACAAATATGAATAACAGTTGAGAACAGACCAAATATATGACCAACGGGAGTTGGAGAATATTTCTATTTACCTCTACACCATGAAGGAGAGCCTCATTGCAGATAAATCCTGGTAACTGTAAGTTTGGTAGTTCAATTTTGTTTAAAAAAAGAAAAATCAAAAATTGTTCTGATCAGTTTTGGTGGAAAATTTTATAAAGAAAGGTTGGTCTCGTTAGAGTGAAAACTACAAACCTCCTTGTCAAATGCTACTAGTGAACGCTTCAAAGATTCAACAATAGCAACCGGATATATCTGATGAAGATTTGCTGCCTTCACACCCAAACGATAACTTGAGGTGGGAAGAGAAGTAACTGGCACAAAGTAGTTCAACAAAGTTATTATGATCTACATGCCTGCCTGAGAGTAACAATTAGCGGGCAATAATAGCATAATATATTTGCTGTCAAAAAAAATAGCATAATATATTTACCAGACAACTTATTCTCAAGAAAGTCTGTAACTGTCTGGACAGGCACTTTAAAGTTTCCTCCTCCCATCATAGCAGCTCTTCGTTCGAACTCTCTCTAAAAAAAATACAAGTGTTAGACAAAACAGATACTGTCTAACTTATAAGAGTATCCATCAAAAACAAGGACAATTACAATTTATTTAGTTGCACAAAACTTCATGCAATACTGGTTCATTTAAATTTATATATTCTATTATTTAATAATTATAAAGATAAAATAGAGTCCACACATCTTCACTATTAACTTGAGAGAGTAAAGTAAGCATCTAAATTATTGATTAGAAAATTAAGGGTTGCATGTTGCGACTTACTACACATGTAGAGGCTTAAGGGTAGGACAGTAGAACAAGATAAGGAAAGGGTGGATATGATGACTACTGTACTGTGTGGAAGATGTAGTTGGAAGATGTAAAAAGCTCTCCCATCTGAGGCTAGGTACTTGTAGCCTGTGTGACTCTATGAATAGCCTAGAAAGATAAATTCCATGGAGTGATAAGCAAACTTATGGGAATTGTATGGCCGTAAATGTGGAAAGCAGGCACAACCAAAAGCCTTCAAGATCTGATAGTGGGAAAGTTGATTTATTTGGCACACACTAGACCTGATTTGGCTTATACAAATGTTGATTATGCAGGCTTAATAAAAGATAGAGGATCCACTTCAGGATATTGCGGCCTTTTGTGTGGGAACCTTGTTACATGGAGAGGAGAAGTAAGAAACAAAACGTAATAGCTCGCTGAGGAAAAATTTCGAGCTTTGGCTCAAGGAATCTGTTAATTATTATGGATTAAAATCATACTAAATGATTTGAAAATACACTGGAAAAAGCCTATGAAGTTATTTTGTGATAACAAGTCGGTAATCAACAAGTATAAACTGCCACTTCATCAAGGAGAAACTAGACAACAGTTTAATAGCTACATCATACATTCCTTCCGAACATCAACTGGCATATGTGCTAACAAAGGGTTTGCCAACAGAACGTTTCGACCAACTTAGTTAGGAATGATAAATATCCATTCACCAACTTGAGGGGGGGTGTTGTAAATAGTGTAATTATAATTGTAATTGAAATTATGTGTTCGGCTCATTTATCATCAAGCCCATTAGGGTTAGTCTCAGAGTAGTCTCAGTATAACTTCTTTTCACATTCAGATATAAGTAAAAAAAATATACAATAGAAGAATACAGAACAACCTGAAATTCAACTCCAGCAAGAGGACCATGATAATTCAAAGCTTCAAAATCCCTCATTGTGACTGTCACCACAAGTGCAGCATTCGCCCACCTAGATGCTCGCTGAGAAAATGACATGCCATTGATGCACATTTCAGATGGATTTGTACTTGTGAGAACAACCTATAAGATCCAATAATCCATAGCTCAGTACCAGTTAACTACACCAGATAATGACTAAGGCAAATTAAAAATAATAATAATAATAATAATAATAATAATAATAATAAAAATAGTATAAGGTTACTAATTGGTAACAAAATGCCGCCCCCTCCCTTATTCCGCCTCCCCTTTGCAAACCAATTGGTAAATTTTTAAACCATCACATTACCTTAATGTTCATGGAATCAGCACAGCAAAGAGATTATGTTGCAAATAACATATTAAGCAAGTTAAAGAGGAACGCATACCTGCCCACCAGGACACATGCAGAAAGAGTAGCAACTACGAATTGCCTCATTTGAATCAGATGAGTCATAGAAATCGTTTTTGTCAATATAATTGGCAATTTTGTAATCTGCCACTGGAACTTTACCACGTCCACGACAAACTTCAGATGCCAGTTCAGCATACTGCACATTCAAATATGCATGTATCATAATAGTTACAGATATATATATATATATATATATATATATATATATAAGTCTGTGATAAACAGACTTTATGATAAAAAGAGATGTATACAAAGCCGGTCAAGGTGGGAAAAGAGTATACTCATGTCAGATTTCAGGGACTAAATACCCAATTACTCACAAGAAATACTAAAAACAATTTATATTTTTATGTGTATACTAATTAATTAATAATTTAGAAATAAAAACCAACAACAAAGACGGACTTCTGATGGAGCAGAGAAAGGAACAGAATAGTAATTATCCAAAAGAAAACCATGTACTGCTGAATGGAAATGGAAATGCCAAGAATTGGCTACAACTGTATCAGAGCAACAACTCCTGAAAAGACAGAAAACTCTCTCTATCTCTGCCTTACACTAATGATTTTAAGAAAAAACTGCGTATAACTGAATGGAAATGGAAATGCCAAGAATTGGCTACAACTATACCAGAGCAACAGCTCCTCCAAGAATTGCATTTGACTGTAACAGTATGAGTAATCATTCCTATTGCTACTACACACATATATTCCCTCCACTAATAACCAACTGTCATCTCAACAGAACCCTATTCCCCTTTCTTCTTCCTACTAATAAGTGTATGGTATTTGGTAGCATTGTGGTGGTGTACCTTAAGTGCACCCTATCTCAGCAAATTGTTGCTCTTTTCTGTAGGTGCTACGTCACCTTATTACTCTCAAAGCTGTATTCTAACACTCCTCCTCAAGCTGGAGCATATATATCATATAATCCCAGCTTGTTACATATGTGGTCAACTTGAGAGCCTCTGAGGGACTTGGTGAACATATAGGCAAGCTGATCACTAGAATTGACGAAGTCTGTAGTGATTTCTCCTGAGAGTATTTTCTCTCTTACAAAGTGACAATCTATCTCTAAATGCTTGGTTTGTTCATGAAAAATAGGATTTGAAGCAATGTGAAGTGCAGCTTGATTATCACAGATAAGCTTTGTATCTTGGAGGTCTCCTGATAAGTACCAGAAACCATCTCAATCTAAAGAACAAATAACTGTGTAATATTGAAATTATAGGTGCTGCTGAATCTAACTGATATCAGCCCTCAAACAGAGTTACAAGAGGAATAATGAAAACAATGAAATAATGGAAATGGCAATCCAATTGCCAAGTCCCTAGCCCAAGCCAATCCCAAAAACCAGCCTGCTTACTCTTACCTCACTCCTCCTATTTATTCCCCTCCCTCAGCAACTATGCGTGAGGTAAAAAGCACACTCTCTTACTCAACTCAGCAAAGTTGGTTACAAATGATTCCCTCCACTATTAGCTACTTAGCTTGTATTCCAATTCTACCCCTTCTAGAATAAACCTTAGCAAACCTATTAACTTGCCCTGAGTTATCCAAGTCTAGGTACTCATCAATACTCCTCCCTTCAAAATTCACCTTGTCCTCAAGGTGAAGGTATCGAGCTAATAGCAGACTTAACGGTCTTCTTCCTGGATCCCACAGCTGAAAACACAATGACCAAGTTATGTAGGAAGTATAACAATTGCCACCAGGATCCCATGACTTGAGGCATGAGAACCAAGCTATGCATAAAATTGAGCAACCCCCTAGGTTGAGTCTTCCGTTTCCTTTACCCTTCTCTGCCACAAAACAGAGTATAAATGTACCCTTAATACCAACAATCAATACCAAATGAAGCCTCCCCTTAAACTTCAAAACCATTGCACTCCTACCTGGGTCCCATATCTTGGAGGAGAATGATTGAGTTATGCATGAAACATGAAAAAGTCGTCCTGGGTTGTATGCTCTGTCTTGGCTGTCATTTCTGACCCAAAAACAGAGTATAGTTGCAGCTGAAAAATGTCCCTCCCTTGTGAAGGGATCTAATAAATCAACTTCTGTCACAAGAGTTGCTACAATTACTTGGTGGTGTTGATGTGTTTGATTCCTATGGTCTTCCATTGCACATATGACACTCTCTTGTATGCTCACATTTTGTTTCAGGTCACTGGATACATATTCAAAGACAAGAACTATCTTGTTGACCCTTGCATCTGCCACTAGTGCATTGGAATGTAGCTTTTTAATTTCTATTTTCCTTGCTTGCAACCACTCCTCACTATTACATGGGGCAGCTTCAATAACAGGACTCTGGGGCATTTTAGAGCTCATCAAAGCACTACCATAATTACCAACGAAGTCTATAATAGAAGGCAAATCAATGTGGGACAATTCTATACCTTCAGCAAGTATAGACCAACCATGGACTAGAAGAAGATGGTTGAAGAATTGATCCAGAGTTAGTGTTGTTAGGCCTCCATAAGTAGTTTCCAGTGAGTAAATTTTTGTGATCCCAGTTATGCAAGAAATTGAATAACTGCCTCCCGGATCAAATGCCCTGTTTTCAGCGCTATTTTTGGGCCGAAAACAGAGTGTTGTTGCTGCTCTATTCTTCTTATAAGAAACTCTCTTAATAAGAGCAAATACTTTAGTAGTTGTAGCATACATTCCCAAAGCTTTAACCTCAATACACAAGGATACAATACTGGGTGGTCGTTCCCCTTCTTCACCAATTATAGTCCGTCCCAGAATTTTTGAAAATAAAGGAGAACTGTTGAAGAGTTGATCCTTTTTATTGTTTAATCCCTCTACTACTTGTAATGCCCTTCCAGTATTAGTAAATATGGGAGGTGTAATAATAAAATTGTCGGCCTGGCCCATTGGATTAAAAGTGAGGTCCACTTTCTTTTGGGCCCAACCAAAACCAACCAGCTTCTTTTTCTTTTCAGATATTAACAACCTCCTTTCTATATTAAAAAGATCAGAATTACTAACCAAAAATTTGGTAGGTGTAAGTATCAGATGCTGGGCCTGGCCCAATGGGTCAAACTTCAGGTCCAATGGCCTTGAGCTCCATCCTACGCAAGCTTCTTTCTCGTTCCCAGACTCGACGCACCCTTTCACCGACTGAGAGAGAAACTGCCCTCCCTCATCGTGAGCCATCTGCTCCACCCCTTCGTCCGGAGGCTCCGGCGGCGGTTCACTACCACTGACGTCACGACGTCCTTCTCTTTCCTCATCACTCCTTTTCGCCCCTTCTTCTTTCTCCTCTCTGTCGCAAACTTCAATTTCGCGAGAGAGAAATTTCCCCCAAATCAATCAACGCCTCAGCCAAGGTCGCGGTGGTGTGTCCCTTCTCCGGCGACAGTTCTCCCAGCGTCAATTCTTCCGACGACGGCTCTTCGTCATCACTGTCCCATTTTGGCTCATCATCCCACTGTAACATTCACCTGCGATGCCATCCTTTTCCTTCAATGATTCTACTGTTTCAGATGTCGCTAGAGAGAAGAAATGCTCATCTGAGTTACAAGAACTCTTCGTTTCCGTTCCCACAGACGGCGCCAGCACTTCACCTCCATTCTGGTTCTTCTCAGTTTCTCTTCCTTCTTCTGGTTTTCTGGATTTTACCTTCACATAGAATTGTTGCAACATACACCATTTGTGATCTAAATAGATCTCGTGAAGCTTCTGTGCAACTTCACCTCTTCTTACTCTCCTTCTGCACGGAGCATGGTTACGCCGTGATCGACGTCCCTCTCTTTTCGCTCTTTCTCCGTTCGCCCTTCGTTCACTGTTAAACGTTTCCTCTTCCAGAAACTCCAAGGCAGCATCTCTAATCTTCTTTTGAGCACCCGGGATCGAGTGCTCTGATACCACTTGATAGGTACCAGAAACCATCTCAATCTAAAGAACAAATAACTGTGTAATATTGAAATTATAGGTGCTGAATCTAACTGATATCAGCCCTCAAACAGAGTTACAAGGGGAATAATGAAAACAATGAAATAATGGAAATGGCAATCCAATTGCCAAGTCCCTAGCCCAAGCCAATCCCAAAAACCAGCCTGCTTACTCTTACCTCACTCCTCTGATAGCAGGCCCTTAGTTAAAAGGGTGTACCATAGAAGAAATAAGGAATAGATGGGGGGTATTATTGTAATTAGAAAGTCAATAGAAGTATATAAATAGAGCTGTAATAACTGTAATGAGTATCAGAACTGAATATTCATTTTGTAACAGAATTGATGCTTACCATTCTCATGGAGGCTCAAGCATAGTTTGTTAGAACTCATAAACCAGAGTTCTGTGTTACTCAGTGTTCTGAATCTATTGAATTCTACTCCTTTTATATCAGTTGATCTTTCAACTGGTATCAAAACGCGTCGGTTCTGGAAGTCTTTCATGGTGCGCAAGAAGATTGCTGCAAATCAGATAGATCCAAGAATGGAAGAGGTGGAGCGAAGGATGCAGGAATTTGAGGCACGCAGTCAAATTCACTTCGAAGAACACGCAGCTCGCATTGAGCAGCTCATTGCGATGGCGTTCCAGAAGCAAGTCACAGTTGCGACGGCATCGGGTGACCCGAACCCGAAGGAGAAGTCCGTTAGCAGCGACGGTCGCAGCGACGGGGAGCGACGATTACGCAATATCGATTTACCCGTATTCAACGGCGAGGACGCGCCCGGTTGGTTGACCAAGATTGAAAGGTTCTTTAAGGTGCGACGAATTGGGGAAGACGAGAAATTGGATGCGGCGATGATGGCCGTGGAAGGGGAAGCCCTATCGTGGCTTCAATGGTGGGAAGCGCATAGCGAGGTACAATCGTGGGATGCATTGAAGGAAGCGATACTACGTCGTTTTCAACCAACAGTGATATCCAATGCTTTCGAAATCTTGATGAACATGAAACAAGAAGGGACGGTTAGGGAGTATCGCAAGAACTTTGAGACCATTTCCAGTCATGTAAAGATCCAAGATCAAGACCTATTTGCGGGATTGTTCTCCAATGGCTTGAGGGAGGACGTGCGCGCAGAGGTTAGGTTGCAACGACCCAAGGATCTTGCTGAGATGATGGATATTGCATTGCTGGCAGAGGAGAAAATTGGGGCCATTGGCAGGTATGGTGGAAGTGGGAAATCATCAACCACGGCGTGTGGAAATGGTAACTTCAAAAACTGGCGCCCTGAGTACCAAACTAAGCCTAACAATGAAGCGGTTAATGCCAGTAAGGGACCAGAACCCAGCAAGAATGGCAAAGGCAATGGTGCTAGGTCCATTGGAAGCAAGGAGATTAATGAAAAACGCAAGAAAGGTCTCTGTTTCACATGTGATGAAAAGTGGGTGCATGGCCATGTCTGCAAAAACAGGATGTTGAAAATTTTTTACGTAGAAGAGTGTGAGGAAAAGCCAGAAGAGGATCACAAGGATGAGGAAGAAGTAATTGTGTGGGAATGGGATTTGAAGAGTCTCCAGTTGTGCAGTTTGGCTGGGCTCTCTTCCAAGAGTTCATTCATGATTAAGGGAACCTTGGGGGGAGTAGAGGTGATTGTGTTGGTTGATTGTGGAGCAACTCACAACTTTGTCTCTATGAGGTTGGTTGCTGCAAACAACCTAGAAGTTGAGGATACTCCACCATGTTGGGTGAAGGTGGGGAATGGTCAATGGATCCTGACTAGAGGTGTGTGCAGGGGGGTTAAAGTGGTGTTGCAGGGGCTGCTAGTGCAAGTTGACTACTATGTATTCCCTCTTGATGGAGAAGATTTGGTGCTGGGTATTGATTGGCTAGAAAAACTAGGGAACATCAAGGCCAATTTCAAGGATATGACCTTGAAGGTAAAGGTAGGAGAGAGGTCAATTTGTTTGAGAGGTGATCCTTCACTATCTAAAAGAGAAGCTACAGCTAAGGAGATAGTGGCAGAACTCCAACATCCTCAGGAAGTCTATATGGTGGAGTGCAGGGAATTACAAGCATCTGTGGAAGAACACAAGACCATCCCTAAGGTAATTCAGCAAGTTATTAGTGATTTTGAGTCTCTATTTACTGAAACTGAAGGCCTACCTCCAGTGAGAGAGACTGACCATGCCATTGTGTTGAAGGAGGGTGCAGCCATACCTAATCTTAGACCTTATAGATACCCTCACTACCAAAAAAATGAGATTGAGAGATTGGTAAGTGATATGCTCAAGACAGGGATTATAAGGCCTAGCACTAGCCCATACTCAAGCCCCATTATACTTGTGAAAAAGAAGGATGGTAGCTGGAGATTTTGTGTTGACTATAGAGCATTGAACAAGCTGACCATCCCTAACAAATTTCCCATCCCTTAGATTGATGAATTACTAGATGAGTTAAACAATGCTGTGGTGTTTACTAAACTAGATTTAAAGGCTGGTTATCACCAAATTAGGATGAAGACTGAGGACATACCTAAGACAGCCTTTAGAACACATGAGGGCCACTATGAATACCTAGTGATGCCATTTGGATTAACAAATGCACCATCCACCTTTCAAGCACTAATGAATGAGGTACTTAAGCCATTTTTGAGGAAGTTTGTCTTGGTGTTTTTTGATGATATACTCATCTACAGTAGAAGCATTGAGGGACATGCTGAACATTTGAAACAAGTGTTCCTGACCTTGAAGAAGAACAGGCTGGTTGTTAATAAAAAGAAATGTGATTTTGCTGTGACTCAAGTGGAGTATCTAGGTCATGTTGTCTCTGCAGAAGGAGTCTCTGCAGACCCTCAAAAAATTACTGCAATGACCAATTGGCCAACACCAAGAGACCAAAAGGGCCTAAGAGGATTCCTAGGACTGACAGGATATTACAGGAGGTTCGTGAAGGGATATGGTCTGCTGGCTAGGCCACTAACTGAGCTACTGAAAACTGACAAGTTTGTGTGGAGCACTGCAGCAGAGTCTGCATTCCAGAAACTGAAAGATATTATGACCACTTTGCCTGTTCTGGCCATGCCTGATTTTTCCAAGGAGTTTGTAATAGAAACTGATGCTTCTAGTAAAGGAGTAGGAGCAGTACTAATGCAGGAAGGAAAACCTATTGCTTACTTCAGTCAGAAATTGTCAACAAGGGCCCAGCAGAAATCAGCATATGAAAGAGAATTAATGGCTATGGTATTAGCTATACAGAAGTGGAGGCATTACTTGATGGGGCAACACTTTGTGGTGAGGACTGACCAACAAAGCCTCCAATACTTGACCGAGCAGAACCTCTTAGGAGGGGAACAAGTGAAGTGGACTTCAAAGTTTCTTGGCTATGACTTTGTAGTGCAATACAAACCTGGTAGTGCAAATAGAGTGGCTGATGCACTCTCAAGACAGATGATATTTGTTGCAATTTCCAAGGTAACACTGCTTGAATGGTCTAATTGGGAGGAGGAGATCCAAGCTTGCCCTAAGTTACAGGGGCTACTGCAACAGGTAGCCCTCAAATCAGCAGAGCATCCTATTAGATTCCACTAACAATTTTCTTCAGATATAGAACCAAACAGGGCCTGGGACAGTGGCCAGGTTATCCTGAGTGGGTTATTTTATTGATATAGTTGAAAGGGAAGATACACTGATGCTATCTCAGCACCACCAACTGGTAACCTAACCAGTGGACTAACAGATTGCTTCACAGATGCCTTCTCCATGGTCTGATGTCCTTTATATAATAGGACATAGAGCTCTGGATACTAACAACTCAAAACAACCTCCTAACTAACCTAAACTGACCCAACTAACCCATATAACAGAATAACAGAAATGCAATTACAATAACTAACACTAACAGAATATTCAATCCTTGATTAGTCACAATTGACTTAACTTATCTTTTATTCTTCCTAGTGTATACCTGGAGGGGTCTAACAATGCCTCCCCCCTTTGGATCAACCTTGTCCTCAAGGTTGAGGTGAGGGAATTGTTTCTTCACTGTAGTTTCTTCTTCCCATGTAGCATCTTCAGTAGAGAATCCCTTCCACTGCACTAGGACTTGCTGTATCCTTTTTCCCTGCTGTTGCACATACCTTTTCTCCAAGATTTTCTCTGGTTCATATACTTCAGTGGTACCTTGTAGTTCTTCAGGTAAGTTGCTTTCCACAGGATGGTCTCCAATGGCTAATTTGAGCTGGGATACATGGAAAACTGGATGTATCCTAGCTGTCTCAGGCAATTGTAGTTTAAAAGCCACCGTT
This sequence comes from Astragalus glycyphyllos, assembly GCA_963573325.1. Taxonomy (NCBI): domain Eukaryota; kingdom Viridiplantae; phylum Streptophyta; class Magnoliopsida; order Fabales; family Fabaceae; genus Astragalus; species Astragalus glycyphyllos. The sequence goes on along the minus strand of OY754311.1, from coordinate 53,755,136 downwards.
CCAATCTGTTTAGTGACTAGAAATGGTCCATAGTACCTAGCTGCCAATTTAGGATGTAGTCTTGTAGGCATGGAAGTTTGTCTATGAGGTCTGATTTTTAGGAATACTTTATCTCCCACCTTGATCCTTGCTGGTTTCCTGTGTGCATTTGCATATTTACTCATTTGTTCCTGTGCTCTTTGCAAGTGTAGCTTTAGTTGCTTCAGTGCTTCATCTCTAGATTGTAGGTCTTGTGCTACAGCTTCTACCATAGTTTCTCCAGGCATAAATTTGGTTATTGTAGGGGGTGATCTTCCATAAACTGTCTCAAATGGGGTAGTCTTAGTGGACCTTTGGAAGCTAGTGTTGTACCAATATTCTGCCCAAGGCAAGTACTCAAGCCATGCCTTCGGTTGTTCAGCACAAAAACACCTTAAATAGGTCTCTAATATCCTGTTGATCACCTCAGTTTGTCCATCACTTTGGGGATGGTATGCTGTGCTCATCTTCAACTTGGTGCCCTGCTGTTTAAACAATTCTTGCCAGAAATAGCTTAGGAAAATAGGATCTCTGTCACTCACAATAGAGGTAGGAATGCCATGTAGTTTTACCACCTCTTTGATGAAGCTTTCAGCCACTGTCTTGGCTGTAAATGGGTGCTTTAGAGGGATGAAGTGGCTGTATTTACTCAACCTGTCCACCACCACCAATATTACCTCATATCCTTTCACCTTAGGTAGCTTAACTATGAAGTCCATACTCAATTCCTCCCAAATACCATTTGGTATTGGAAGGGGTTGTAGGAGCCCTGCAGGGGAACAAGCTAAATATTTGCATTTTTGACAAGTTTGGCAAGATGCTACATACTTAGTAATGGTTCCTTTCATCCCTATCCAATAGAGGGATTGAGCTAACCTCCTATATGTTCTATAGATGCCTGAATGTCCTCCTGTAGATGTGGAGTGATATTCTTCCAAAAGGGTGGGTATCCATTGTGAGTTGGCTGAAATAACAAGTTTTCCCTTATAGTGTAGCCTACCTTGTTCAAGGGTGTAGTGAAGGTGAGAGTTAGGATCTTTAATGAGGTCTTCCTTGATTTTCTTGAGCACCGTATCTTGCTCGATCTCATTGTTCAAGGTGTCAATGCCCTGCCAAACAGTTTTGCTCAAGGAATGCAGTTCAATTTCCTCATACTGCCTAGATAGGGCATCTGCCACTTTATTGGTGGATCCCTTCTTATAGATGATCTCAAAGTCGTATCCTAGGAGTTTGGCAATCCAATTTTGTTGATTCTGGGATACTACAGTTTGTTCTAGTAGGAATTTCAAGCTTTTGTGGTCAGTGTATACTTGGAATCTCCTACCTATTAAATAAGGTCTCCAATGTTGGATTGCTAATACTAGGCCATTAGTTCTTTCTCGTAGGTGGACTTGGTGAGGGACTGGTCAGAAAGGGCCTTGCTAAAATATGCTATTGGCTTTTTGTTCTGGGTCAAGACTGCTCCTAAGCCTAATCCTGAAGCATCACACTCTATGCAGAATGTTTCATTGAAATTTGGCATAGATAGAACAGGTGCTGTTGTGATGGCTCTCTGTAATTCCAGGAAAGCCTGAGTGCTATCAAGGGTCCACTCAAACTGTCCCTTCTTTAGTAGGTTGGTAAGAGGTCTAGCAATTTTTCCATAGTTGCTCACAAATTTCCTATAGTACCCTGTGAGTCCTAAAAACCCTCTCAAGGCTTTGATTGATTTAGGGATTGGCCAATTTAGGATAGCTTCTATCTTTTGAGGATCCATGGATACTCCTTGTTTGCTAATGACATGGCCTAAGTATCTTACTTCTTCTCTCCCTAACTCACATTTTTTTAGATTGGCATGGAAGGAGTTCTCTTCTAGAGTTTGTAGGACTTGCTCCAAGTGGCCTAAGTGTTCCTCCCAAGTTCTGCTGTACACTAGGATGTCATCAAAGAAAACGAGGACACATTTCCTAAGGTAGGGTTTAAGGGTAATATTCATGGCATGTTGAAATGTAGCTGGGGCATTTGTCAGGCCAAAGGGCATGACAAGGGTCTCATAATGTCCCTGGTGTGTCCTAAAAGCTGTCTTTTGAATGTCACTCTCCTCCATCCTAATTTGATGGTACCCAGCTCTCAAGTCTATCTTAGAGAAGAACCTAGCCCCGTGTAACTCATCAAGCAACTCTTCTATGACAGGGATGGGGAACTTATCAGGGATAGTAGCCTTATTAAGAGCCCTATAATCTACACAGAATCTCCAGCTCCCATCTTTCTTTTTAACTAAAATTACAGGACTAGAGTATGGACTATTACTAGGCCTAATGATGCCAGCTCTCAACATTTCCTCTACTTGTTTTTCTATTTCATTTTTTTGAAGATGGGGGTACCGATAAGGTCTTACGTTAATAGGGCCTTCTCCACTCTTGATAGGGATCTTATGGTCCACTTCTCTCCTAGGAGGTAATCCCACAGGTTCTTGGAACACCCTGTCATATTGTTTTAGTAGTTTCTGAATATCCCCTGATTGGTAAGTGCCCTCTATGTTGCCTAGGTCATAAGTCAGCCTCTCATATTGGTCCTTAGAGTTCCATACTACAGCCACAGCATCTATTTCTATTAATTTTAGGAGTTGTTGAGGTGAGACTAAGGTCTTACCAAGGCTAGGGTCCCCTTTGATCTCCACAGGTCCTTGTTGAGTGTTGAATTTCATAGTTAAGTTCTGCCAGTTTGTCTGAACATCTCCTAGTGTTGCCAACCAGGAAATTCCCAGCACCATGTCCACTCCACCTAGCTCAAACACCAAGGTATCCACGGCAAAGTTGTAGTCTCCTATGGATACTGGTACCCCCCTGCATTTTCCCAGGGTACTCTTCTTACATCCATCCCCCAAACGCACCTTGTAAATTCCCTCAGCATCCATGTGTAGCTTCAATTTACTCACCAGTTCCTTAGAAATGAAGTTGTGGGTCGCACCACTGTCAATGAGGATTACAATTATCACCCCATTGATGATGGCTATCACCTTCATGGTTTTTGGTTGAGTTAACCCCATGGATGTGAACTGAGACAATTCTATGGCATTCAACTCTTGTTCCTGATCAGCCTTTGAGTCCTCACTGTGTTCAGAGTCACTCTCCAGCATAATTATTTCCCCAGTCTCATCAATATCTTCGTTTTCGCCCAGAATTATTACCCTCATACTCCCTTCGGGGCAACGGTGCCCAGGACTATAGGGTCCTCCACACGAAAAACATAGGTTCTCCTTCCACCTCCTTGCGTGCTCTGCTTTAGGTAGAAATCGAGTCCCCACACCTCTGTTCTGGGTTTTTCCTCCCGCAGATTTGCCGTTGTTACTCGCATTAGCTGTAGGATTGGTCGCATTCCCATTGGATTTTGTATTTCCTGTCGTATCGTTGGCTGGGCGTCGCGACCCGATCGGGTCATCGCGCGACCCGCTTCGTACCGTAACTCCATTGCCACGATAGCGAGAATCTCTGAATCTTGATGGGGTGCTTACTGGATTTCTGGTATCTCTCTGTGCTTCCTCGATTTGCCTTGCCAGAGATAGAGCTTTGACTAATTTCTTGGGGCCTTGAATCCGAACTTGGTCGCGAATAGATTTGCGCAACCCAACGAGGAAGTAACCCAACATAATGTGCGCCGGAGTTCCCTTCGCCTGAGCCAAGAGCAATTCAAATTCGCGAATATATTCGTTCACGCTACCACGTTGCTTGATTGCAGACAATCTTTCATGAACGGTTCCTTGTGCACAATCCCCAAATCGCTCCAATAGAGCTTCAGATAGGGTTACCCAATTGGGTTCTTGGGCTTCATCTTTCCAGTATTGAAACCAATGAATCGCTTCACCCTCCATGCAAATTAGGGCCAGCCTTAATTTCTCCTCGTCTTCTTTAATTTGTTGCAATTCGAAAAATTTCTCTGCTTTCGTGAGCCACCCCAATGGATCATCGCCTTCGAAAGTAGGTAGCTCCACCTTCGTCCAAGCTCGCGTGATTTCGTTGCGATTGTCACCCCCCTCGTCATTTACGACCCTGTGCTGCACTGGTGATGAGTTGTTCTTGGGGGTTGACTCGTTGTCTCTGTGTTTTTCTGGGTTCTTTTGCAGTTCTTGAATAGATTTCAGAAGTTCTGCAAATTTCGCATCCATCTTGGTGTTGAGGTCTTCGCTCAGGGCTTCTCTCAGAGATTCGCTGAGGTTCTGAAATCGTTCCTCAAGTTTTTTCTCCATTGTTGCGCTCTCTGTGTCACTGCGCGTCTTCGTCATCCGGCAGGTCGGACCAATTTATTAGATTCCACTAACAATTTCCTTCAGATATAGAACCAAACAGGGCCTGGGACAGTGGCCAGGTTATCCTGAGTGGGTTATTTTATTGATATAGTTGAAAGGGAAGATACACTGATGCTATCTCAGCACCACCAACTGGTAACCTAACCAGTGGACTAACAGATTGCTTCACAGATGCCTTCTCCATGGTCTGATGTCCTTTATATAATAGGACATAGAGCTCTGGATACTAACAACTCAAAACAACCTCCTAACTAACCTAAACTGACCCAACTAACCCATATAACAGAATAACAGAAATGCAATTACAATAACTAACACTAACAGAATATTCAATCCTTGATTAGTCACAATTGACTTAACTTATCTTTTATTCTTCCTAGTGTATACCTGGAGGGGTCTAACACATCCACACTACAGTATCAGACAGGGATTTTTATACAGAGGCACAGGATTGGTACTGCCACAGAATTTCTCAAAAATTCCAATAGTCCTAGAAGAACTCCACACTTCTCTACAGGGAGGACACTCTGGACTCTTTCGTACATATAAGAGAATTGCTAGTGTTTTCTATTGGCAGGGCATGAAGAAGGACATTAAGGACTACATCCTGAAATGTCAGCAGTGTCAACAAAGCAAGGTGGAGACATTGGCCCCTGCTGGGTTGTTACAGCCATTACCAATTCCTACACAAGTATGGTCAGATATATCAATGGAGTTTATTGGAGGTCTCCCTAGAGTGGGAAAAAATGACACAATACTAGTTGTAGTGGATAGACTAACCAAGAGTGCTCACTTCCTCTTACTTGGTCACCCCTATACTGCTAGTGAAGTAGCTCAAGTATTTGTTTCAGGTGTTGTAAAGTTGCATTGGTTCCCTGCCACCATTGTCTCTGATAGGGATAAAAAAATTGAGCCAATTCTGGAAAAATCTGTTTAAATTGGCTGGAACAAGGTTGAAATACAGCACAGCCTTTCACCCTCAATCTGATGGGCAGACAGAAGTTACTAATCGTTGTTTGGAGGTATATTTGAGGTGTTTTGTAGGTGACAACCCTCGCACTTGGCCTAAGTGGCTATGCTGGGCAGAATTATGGTTCAACACAAACTACAATGCATCCATTGGCATGACACCATACAAAGCCTTGTATGGTAGAGATCCTAGTCCAATCATCAAGGGACCTGCTATACCATCTAACCTAGAGGAGGTGAATCTGTTATATGAGGACAGAGACAGGATTTTGGATCAATTGCACCAAAATCTCTGTAAAGCATAGCAGAGAATGAAGTGTCAGGCTGACAAGCACAGAAGAGATCTTTCCCTAGAGGTAAATGATTGGGTCTACCTCAAAGCTACACCTTATAGGTGGAAGTCACTTGCAACCAGAAGGAATGAAAAACTTAGCCCAAGATTTTATGGTCCATACAAGATAGTGGAGAAGGTGGGTACAGTAGCATACAGGTTGGAGCTACCAGAAGGATGCAAAATACACCCTGTATTTCACATCAGCAGGCTCAAGAAATCAATACCAGGCAGCTACTCTCCTCAGATGATCCCTGCAGCTCTTACTGAGGATGGCACATTACAACCTGACATTGAAGACATTCTAGACCTACGTTACACTTCTCAGGGTCAAGTGGAACTACTGGTGAAATGGAAGGAGCTCCCAGCATGTGAGAATTCCTGGGAAGCAATTGACAAGTTACAGCAGGCCTTTCCCAACTTTCCCCTTGAGGACAAGGTGAAATTCCTTGGGGGGGTATTGATAGCAGGCCCTTAGTTAAAAGGGTGTACCATAGAAGAAATAAGGAATAGATGGGGGGTATTATTGTAATTAGAAAGTCAATAGAAGTATATAAATAGAGCTGTAATAACTGTAATGAGTATCAGAACTGAATATTCATTTTGTAACAGAATTGATGCTTACCATTCTCATGGAGGCTCAAGCATAGTTTGTTGGAACTCATAAACCAGAGTTCTGTGTTACTCAGTGTTCTGAATCTATTGAATTCTACCCCTTTTATATCAGTTGATCTTTCATCCTCCTATTTATTCCCCTCCCTCAGCAACTATGCGTGAGGTAAAAAGCACACTCTCTTACTGCCAACTCAGCAAAGTTGGTTACAAATGATTCCCCCCACTATTAGCTACTTAGCTTGTATTCCAATTCTACCCCTTCTAAAATAAACCTTAGCAAACCTATTAACTTGCCCTGAGTTATCCAAGTCCAGGTACTCATCATCTCCTAACAATACATGAGATACCTATATATAGTGCTAGTGTAATCTATACATTAATTGCATATGAATACTATGAGTCATACCCTACTCATAGTCTAGTCAGCAACATTAAATTTGTTATTATATCACAAATATTATGAGATATTATTTTATATCCTAACACAACGTGAAGGGGCAATTATAGTAGGTATACGATTGTGAAAAAACAAAGGGTGCAGAAAAAAATTGACTAGATTCAAACCTGTATTTTGTTTATGAGCTCTTGAGGATGCTCTATTCGTAGCCCTACCTGTTAATAGTGATGTAAAATAGGAAAAAATAAAAAACAAAAACAGAGAGAATGGAACGAAAATCATGACAAGCACAAATGTCAAAGAAAACATCACATTATCATTTTAATCACCAAAAGTAGAAATACACCAGTATGCCAGAACAAGGTGCGTCATGTTACAATGACAAAAATTTGGCATATGTAAAATTTTCTGAAAAATGGATTCGCCCAGAGGATCTACATTAGTTTCTCATAATTTTAGAATTTTGCCTTCCATGAAAAATGTCCCCTGGTATTCCTTTCTTCGACAGGCAGAGAGATTGACATGCGTTGTTGCATGAAACGTTTTCTTAAAAGGTGTTTAGCAAACAAACCGAAAAGAACAGGACAGCCTGTTCTGCTCACTTTGATTCTAGCCTGTTCTGTTCACTTTGGTTCTATTTCTACCCTCTTTAAGAAAAATCAAAATTTATTGCACTTTACCTTATACCTTTATTGTATTTTACATTTAATATGCACCAAATATAGAACAGAACTTTCATGTTCAGTTATGTCTTCTTCTAACGTATCGACAAAATGATACCTATGTTTTTAGTTGTCTTTGTTTTCTCAATCATCTTGTGAAGATGTCTTATCCTCTTGCTTTGTAATCTTCATTTTTTACTTGATTAAAAAGTTCTTTTTATATCAAAATAAAAAACAATCTAGCTAAACTAGCGACACTTCATCCATTGTGGACATCAAAGGCATTGATCGGTGGCGGTCTAGTGATAGAGATAAGGGTGGAGAGGAGCTCCATCTTCAAATCTCAGAGCTTTCGCACTATGACTTGTTGGACATATATCATGGACACTTGTTTACAATGTCAAGATTAACCGAGAAATGCTATGGAGGGTGGAAGGAAAGACAGGAATTGACTCTCAGCATCTTCATTTATTAGTTGACCTAAGGGGCCAAGCACAAATTCTTAAAGAAAACTAGTAAAGGAGTGGCCTTGAAAAAGAAGTGGTGTATCTGACTCTTTTCCATGGTAGTCAGGATCGTGCTTCTGAGCGTAGGGGCAATCGCTCCTACGAACTTAAAGCCCTCCAGTGCTCTCGCACCTGCATAGAAGCACAAATTGCATAGGAGCGATAGGATCGTTGCAAGCGGGCAGGAGCGATGCTTCGGGTTGTTTTTTGTTTTTCCCAGTTTTTTAATGTTTCCGAGTCGGTTTTTGTTTTTGCCGTGTTTTTTAATGAAAGAGAGAATGGTTTTAGTTCTTTAAAGTACATCTAGGTGTTTTATGGACTATTTAATGTTTTTAATTTTTGTTGTATTGATGTCTTGTTAAGAATTTAGTTGGTTTTGTGTCTTTGTGCCACCTATATGTTGTTGTATTGATGTCTTGTTAAGAACTTGGTTGGTTTTGTGTCTTTGTGCCACCTATATGGTGTGTATGACTTATGTTTGTGTCACTCGTGTGTGTAACATTGAAATTATAACTGTTAGTGGTCTTTTTCAAGCTTTTTCACTTATTTATGGTTTTTATCTCTATACTTATGTTTGAATATGCATATCTATACTAGTTGGACAATTTGGTAGTGTTGAGATATGCATTAATATATCATTTTATTATTAGGATACTCTTCTAATTATATATAATTATGTTTGTATTAGGATTGACTTAGTCTAGATTTACTCCCTTAATTAAGGGATTCTCCTTGTACAATTATTGTTTATAAATATAATCAACCTGGGAGCTAATCTCTCTATTTATTCATACCAATAAACCCTTGCTTTTAACATGGTATCTAGAGCTCTCAATCTTGAGAGACCTTCCGCATAAACCCTAGCCGTTTTTCAATCCCTGTTCAGGCCAATTTCACAGTCCCTGTTCAGGTCAGTTTTATAGTCACTGTTCATTTAATTTAATTTAATTTATATTAGTTGTCTGACTCGAAGTCTAAAATGTTCTATAACTTTTGATGATGATTATTTTGTTATACAGGACCGAAGTACGAAGAAGTTGATTGGTACAGGATGTGAGTCACAGGGACTTTACTTTCTCCAGCCTTCATCTACAATTGCCTCCACATCTACTATAGAGTTTCCAAGTCTTCTACAATTGCCTCGAAGGCTTCTTCATCACCAACGAGAACGCCTTCGAGATCAGTGGAAATGGTTCCATCATCATTACCTGGCTACGTACAGGAGAGTACTCCTCATTAAGTCCCTTCAGGAACTTGATAGTGTAATCTTGATCGCGAAACTTCCTTGTAGATTGAACCGCGCCATACGTACACAGAAAAGCACAAGTGCACGACAGAAGTGGTCGAAGGTTGTCGAGCTTGTCCCACAGTGCCTTCAACTCGGTATGTTAAATCAGAAATATCTTTAATTCCTAGAGACACCTAGCACAAATATTGTAAATCGGCGATCCTGAACATATCGTCATATCCTTTGGAAGAACACGATTGATTTGAGAACGCTTGCGCTCACAGATCTTTGGATCCAAGCAAGCACCATGTTGTTACACCTGAACCACTGGTTGTACAACGAGTGTGTTTTCGTGATCGTTCCATCAACGAAGATCATCTTGTTCTTCAAAATTAGGGCAACTCGCATCAAACCACTGCGTGATTGGAAATTTTTGCTTCCACCTAATTGCGGTTGAACTAGCACCACCGCAGGGTTCTCATTCGAGTGAATGTAGAACGGATTTGACAAATTCGTCGTAAAATCAACAAATGTATCAAGAGTCTAGTTCGACATTGTTGTTGATCGAATCGAATCTTTAAGAAGAAGAAAAATAAAGGAAGAATTAAATGGAAGATTGAAGGTTATGTGTGATAGGGTTTCGATGGCAAACCAGAGCTCAAAGATTGAGCTCTGATACCATCTTAGTTTCAGAGTAGTAGGGAACGCAAGAATGAAAGAAATGCATCTTCTCATTCAATAAGAAAAGGAAACTGTACGGTTTAAAAGTATATACTCTGATATAAGCTAATATCATCTAACTGCCTAACCCGTAGTCTAACTGCTAACTAACTAATTAACTTAAATAACAAACTTAAACTAACACTAGTTAAGTTACAACCGGTAATAATTTGAGTAAATAGGGCCGGGCCTTTGAGCATCAGCTAGTCATTTGAGTAAAAAGGGGCCTTTGAGCATCGAGAGATTGTAAACACTCAAAGTTCTACTTTTTTCTTCTTTAATCATGGGGATTTTCCACGTGTTCTATGTAAAAAAAACAGTTCATATCAGATACACAACTTCCACAAGAAAATGCAATAGCAAGCATCAGAATTTCAATAAATTGAAATCAAGATCAAAAGATAGTCTTTGTAAACTCACGGCAAAATCTTTTGGTGTCAATTTCACGTTGTGGGTAAGAAGCATTTGATATATATCACGAGCAGAATGGCCCACTGCAAGAATAACAGCATCATATTCCATCTTCTGGCTTCTTAAACGTAATTCATCAGCTGATTCAGATACCATAACCCCCAGAACATTTCCATCTTCTATCAGTAGGTCATCTACTCTTGTTCCAAACTTTATGGTGACCTAACAAAAAGAAGCATCACTGTTATTCTGGAAATATGGGGATACATGCAAGAAGGAAAATTACACTAACATGAATTAAGTTTCAATGCAAAGAATTTGCTGGAACTAACACCCAAATCTTGTAGATGTTGTCTGAAGTTGCGAAGTAACGGAACCAATCTATTTGTTCCTAAGTGAGGCTTTCCATCAATCAATATTTGTTTTGGAGCTCCAAACCGCACCAGGGTTCTCATAATCTACAACAAAGACATCAGGTCAACCATTCAGTATGACATACAAGTTAGGGATAAAGGCATAATGGATGGATTAAAATCCTAGCTATTAAGACTTCTACATATTAAGGAGGCAGAGCGAAAAGTAAGAGGGTTTTCCCTGTATAATAATTATTTTTGATCAACCTTTCAGTCACAAACACTGCACTAAGAAATGAATCATTTATTTATTTATTTATTTATTTATATTATAAAAGTAATTAACAAGGTTTGGCAATCAGGCGGGAAAAAGCCCGGCAAAACTGAAGTTACTCTGGTTATCTTACCCTTTTTTTCAAAATTTAAACATCTCATTAATCATTAATGCTAAAAGATTGTGTATTTAACATTTGAATTTTAAAATTTAGATTTAAATAGTTAGATGAGTAAACATGACCATTATTTACTTTTATTAAAAATATAAAAGTACGACTAAACTTTTATATTTTTAAATTAATTTATTAATTACTATTTTTTAGTCTTACTATTCTTGCTAATATTTAATAAATTTTCGTGGTCCCCATAGGAACGGGGCAGGGAGGAAATCTCCCCATAATGTGGATTGCCAATAGAGACGGGGTTGGAGAAAAGTTTGGGGGCAGGGACGGAGAAAAGTTTCCCACTCCCGCCCCGCCATATTGTAATCCCTACATTGACCAAATATTAAGAGCAATTTTTAAATTCAATTTTTGTTTTGTCTAGAGATCTCAAAAATGCTCTATGCTCCGGTGCCTAGGGAAAAGGGGTCCAAACTATGAAATGTTTTGTATTAGGTTGCTATCAATCCAACCTAATACAGGTTGTAATATTTTTAAATTTATTAGAAGTCTTTTTTTGAAAGTTGTTCTTTATGAAAAAAATTGAGTGAAATTTTGTGTATAAGTTTTAATAGTTTAATAATAATATATATAGCAATATTTTTAATATATTCTAGGGCTCATTTTCTTTAATTTTAATAACAACCACCAAATCCTTTTCGCACTGAAAGAAACTGAGGTAACATAGGAACTGATAGAATTTGACAGAAAAAGTAATATTAGAAGGAATCTGAAAATATTATTGTGATTTGTTTCTGAGCAATGTGACTCTTTCTTATACAGTAATATAGTACAATGAGTTAGCTAACTTGCAGTTACTTAACTCATGTTCTAACAGACTTAAAATTACTCTTAACAAACTAATGCATGTGCATACAACCTAAGGACCGTCTCTTTTCAGGATAGTATAGATGTGTTATATAGTGGAATACAACTATTTCTACACTATCCTTTCTGTGTACTTGAAAGATCATGGCTGCAAAACCACGAATCCTTGTTGAGTTAATGACAAGGCATGGAAGAATCATTAACAAGACATGTAGGGTAACGACTTATAGAATGTGTCATTGAAGGTCAGCAGTAGGGGGTCTCTTGCATTCACTTTATGTGCTCATTTCCAAGATCATGCTAAGTCATCTTCTGTTCTTGTACCCAATCATCATAGCTGCATCAGAGTTTCACATTATTTGCCAAAAGAACAATTTTCTACATTGGACTACTTAGTTTGTTGGAGGATCAAAGTTTATGTTGGCTGCCTATGTCTAGTTTGTCAGATGTTATTTTTCTGCCTTGTGATGCTCTCAAAAACTCTCCGACTTTTCCTTCTTAAATGGTGATCCAGAGGTGAAAGCTATATGGAGAAATTAACAAGGTTTGTTCACAAGGGAGTGAGTCTTGTTTACAAGCTACAAAAATAACAAGGTCCCCGTGAGCTTGGTTTGCGAAGCTTTTGCAAAGTTCTTAACAGTTTCCACGATTCGTTGTCAGGCAAATCATCTTGTATTCTTTAGATGCTAGTCTTTTATTTCATCGTAACCATTTGTATCCTAGGCCGATTGATTTGATCCCAAAATTCCTTTCACCCTAATCATGTGCTTAGAATTCTTTGTAAATAATTAAAGAAATGTTCACATTCAATTCACAAGTGAAACTAACCGCAAGAACACTGCCACTGTTGCGTCCAATTCTAGTTACCAGCTTTCCATCACTCCAAGTACCTGCACCACCCTGCCATACATAAGTCTTTGATAAATGACAAAGTAAATAAACAAGTAAGTGAAGATGGGAGAAAGGCTAGTGGAATGAAAAGCAACACAAGAAAAACACAAATGAACTGACCAACAATTTGTCACTCAATAAATCCTCACAGTGATGCTTTTTATAAGCATCTTAAAAACTCCTAGAAATGTATAACTATAGTAACCTATGCAGAGAAGTATGATTGAAAGAAATCAATAAAGATGAATAGTAGTACAAGTGTACAACCTCCCCAAAGCAGAAGTTACTTTCCAATTCTAAAATTCGGCGAACTACAAGAGCACCGATATCACGCCCCCTTTTTTCGACTGGTTGACCTCTTTCTATTAGGGTGACGTCTGCACCAAGTTCAGCAAGAACAAGAGTAGCAAATAGGCCAGCAGGCCCACTACCCACTACAGCAATTTTTGGCCTTTTGGTATCCTTGTTCCGGTACATCTCTTTGGAGAAAATGCTGTGTCTGTGTCCACTTTCCCCATTCACTTCCGCACCTTCCTTATTTTCTTTACACTCTCGTATGATACTCATCAGATCACCAGCAGAATCCCTTCTGTGATGCACCAGTTCCACAAAGCCAACTTTAGGTTGCAGCTGAGAAATAAAGTCCCATGAACTAGGCTCGAGGCTCACGAGTTTCTGGACATCCATGTCGACAGTATGCACAAATTTGGGCTCCTTTAATTAATTAATTTATAAATAAATAAAAACCATCAGCAAAACAGAATAATAAGAAGATGCAAAACTATCTATAACAGAAAGTGTATCAAAATTTCACTTGTTTGAAACATTCTATTACATACCTTCCTAGCATCAAAAGACTTCCTAACTACTAAGAACGCTTCTTTCGGCAACAGCGAAGCAACCTGATAAAAATAAAAATAAAATCATTGGCGTTTGGGAGAATTTTATTTTAAAAGAGAAATAAATTAATAAAATTACCGGGAAATTGAGAACTTTGGCGATTTCTTGCATAAGGCGATCGGAAACATGGAGAGAATCCTTTCCGGGGTCTTGATCTAGTGGGACAGCGAGCTTGTAGAGCCTCCATGTACCACCCTCAAATTTACTCTTCTTCTCTTTTTGCTTTAACTTCAGCTTCTTTTTCTCCGAAGGGTACAGCTTTTTACCACTTCTCTTCGCACACCAGACAATATTGCGGAATGTTTTATAAGTGCCTTTTGTGCCTCGGTGATTAGGAGTGCAAAACCAGAAAGAACTCTGCAATTTCAAGTGGGGAGAGGAAGCGGAGGGAAGAAGGTGCATGATGGTGAGGTTAAGGCTCCACCTGTATTGTTCGCCTCACAGAACTATCTATCTATAACATAAAATAAAAGTCTAAATAAGTTTTTCGGCTCAGAGAATTATCTATCTATAAATACTAAAAAGCAATTGCATCTACCGGTGAGCAGTATTAATGTTGAGCTTTATATCTCACAATTTCACCATTCTCATTCTGTTTTTGCACAAAAACCCATTTGTATTCTACTGGTTTCACACCTCCAGGTGTTTGGCGTATGGCTCCAAAAACTTTTGTAAAGCAACTTTAATTCTGCTTCAATTTCATCTTTCAATTTTGGCCAATTCTCTCTTTGTCTACAAACTTTAATAGACTTTGATTCATAATCCTCACTATCATTTATCACATTTAGCGCTATATTATATGTATACACATATTAAACGTTGACTTCCTTTCGGTTCATCATATTTCATTTTGACATAACTCATTGAGATCTCTTTAATTTTAGAATTTTCCAGGTACCTGATTAGTTCTTCTGGAACTGAAATGTCAATTATGTTTGAAGACTCTTTTAGAGTTTCTATATCCTCGCTTGGACCATCTTTCTTTTTAGCTCCTTTTCTTGCTCAAGAATTTTTTTTTCCTTTGGAATCAATTGGTCTACATCACGCTTCAGGCGCGGTTGAGACTCTTTGTCAATGTTAGATTGTCTAACAGGGACATTCATTTTATTGGAGCATTAACCGCTGATATATTTGATTTGGTCACACCTTTTGGATCAGTGAATACATTTGGTAGATGATTTGCTAAGCTTTGCAAATGAATTATCTTTTGAACTTATTGTTCACATTACTTAGTTTGAGGATCAAAATGAGACAATGGTAATTCATTCCAACTGATCTCTTTTTCTAGCTGCTTATTCTCTCCCCCTAATGTTGGGAAATTTAATTCATCAAATGATAATCATCAAACTGAACTATAAACAAGTCTCCAATTGTTAGCTCAAGCTACTTTATAATACATGGATATTTATATCTAATATACTCCCAAAAATTATTTGAGACTCATCATAGTGCATTGTGAGTGGATAAATTTAAACGTACACTGCACATCGAAAAATTCTAAGATGAGAAATATTAGATTCGTGACCAAAAATCAAATGTAAAGGGTGAGAGCTATGATAACTTGTTGACTTGATGCGAATCAATGTTGTAACGTGCAAAAGTCCATGTTCCCGAGTAAAAATTGGAAGTTCTTATCTCGTAAGTATTAGTCATATAATTAACTTTAGACGTCTAAAGAATGGTTCTCTAACGATTGGTATATTGTCCAGATTCACCTCCCCTTTTACTTCCAGAGAAGATAGTGTGACATATATCTGTGTACCTCCTCTCGAAAAGAAGCAATTGTTTGGTTGGAAGATTGAGATCTAGAGCACTTAGGGTTGGGAAAAATTAAAGTTTTGCTTGAACAGTCTAATAAGACATGATTAGCTGACAGCCAATCCATACCTATTATGACATCTATTTGAGTTAAAGGTCAGCAAACTAAGGTTACGAAAAAGTTATTATTTTCAATAGTGATGGGACAATCTAAACAAGCTAAGGCAGTTACTACCGAATCATGGGTAGGGGTGGAAACAATTAAATCAAAAGGGAGTTTGTGAAATAGGTAAGTTCAGTTGTTTAGCACAATCATAAGATATGAAAGAACGAGTAGCGCCCGAATCATACAGTGCATTTAAAAGTTTATTTGCTATGAGACACTTACCTTGTATGAGGTCATCAGACTGAGAAGCTTCAGCTCCACTCATAGTGTACACCCTTCCTATTGTCTTTGGCCTTGACGTCTCCACATTGTTGGTGGGGGTTTCAGCTTTAAACTGGTGACAATCTCGATAGAAATGACCCGGTTTTCCACATTTAAAGCAAATCACTTCCTTATTCAGACAATCTTTGGTATTGTGGGAGCCTCCACATTTGAAACATTTCAGAAACGTTGATTTCACTTAACTAGGTCCTCCTTTTCCACCATAGCCTGGATTATGAGATTGGTTTCCCTGCGGACGACCGTATGGTTTCTTCTTGAATTATCGTTTCGTCTAAATCGAGAGGGTTCTGAATTATGAAACTTCCTTTTTCTAGATGTCTTTAGATCCTCTATCCCTCTACATCTATTCACTAACACAGGAAACTCTCGTATATTTAAAGGAACTATTGCTTCCTGAATTTCATAACGCAACCCTTCTTGAAATTTTCGACACTTCCAGCTTTCATCTGGATGATGCTGGAAATACATCGAAAATTTGGACAATGCCTCAAATTTTGTTGCATATTCTCCCACAGACATTCCTCCTTGCTTCAACTGCAGAAATTTCATCTCTCTAGCATGTCTTACATCCATTGGAAAATATTTTTCCAAGAACTTGTTACGAAATAGTTCCCAAGTTATTTCTCGACCTTCCGGCTCCAGAAGTTGACGGGTTGCTTTCCACCAACATTCAGATTCTCCTACGAGCATAAAAGTTGCATAGGGAATTGTAAGATTACATGGAGTACCCTCAAGTATAATTTCATTCTCCTGTCTGAGACTCTAACAGGTAAAGCCTCAAATGTTAAATTTTCTTTTAACTGCACTGTGTTGGGCTCTATTACGTGCGAAGGAGAATCTGAATAAGGGAGCAATATCCGCATTTATTCGAAGGTGAGCAAATCTCGAGGGTACTCTCAAGTATAATTTCAGACATAAAAGTTGCTCCCTTATTTTCCCTTGGTGAAAATAATATGGAATGAAATAAGCGGTGATGCTACTTGGGAGTTAGAGGAAAAAATAAGGGAGCAATATCCGCATTTATTCGAAGGTGAGCAAATCTCGAGGACGAAATTTTTTTAAGTGAGGGAGAATTATAACACCCCAATCTAGAAAATTGATAATATAAAAAAAACAAATATTTTAAGTAATTAAATTATATTGTTATCATGAGTTATTAAGTATTATGAAAATAAGTTGTACTTATATGTTAACACTTAGAGATGATAAGTAGACTTAAGTATAACTACTACTAGATAGTTATTAAATAATAATATAGAATAGATATATGTATACATGCTTTTACTTCCTTGACTTAAAAAGTAGGAACAAGACAAATTTTTGGCCACAAGAGTGACTAGGTTGCATGGAAGGCAAAATAGATTCTCAGACTTAGTCTTCATGTGGGACATGGCTAATTCATTTATTCTTGAAAATAATAATAAAACCTGCAAGTGCGAATCCAGCAACATTAAAACTCTTGAGGGAGAGTCTTGTCACTCATCATAGACCTACCCGACTCGGGAGATTAGTCTCGGCAATTGCGCGGAAGATACCCAATTCACAATAATAATAAAAAAGTGAATAGTCAATTGAAGTCGCGCTTTTGACTTAATCAGAAAGAAAACAAAAGGAAAATAAACAAATAAATATATATATATATATATATATATATATATGTAGATGCATATCTGCTCATTGATTAGCACGTGAGATATATAAGTATGGTGATAACTTATCTAAAAAGAAAATTAGTCTTATCACCCGTGCGATGCACGGGTTGAGCACGGATTGCGCTATAGTGAACAACTTAAAATAGGATGTTTCTATATATTTTTATATTTGGTGGGTTTTAAGCAGATTGGTGGAAATATAATATTTTTATATTAAATTAGTGTAATGAAGTAGTTGGAATACTACTATATATGTGTTCAAATTTGGGATTAATACATAAATGGGATTATTTCTAAACCCAGTATAATGCACGGGGTGCGCTAGTATCGACGAATGCAAATACACCAAGTTAATAATGGTTAATAGTAATTTAAGCATAATTAAAAATTCAAATAAAATTAAATAGCAAAAACCAATACATTCCATCAAATTAACCCATAAATTAACCCATAATTGAACAATATGGGTGTAATGAAGGTTAGATGAAAGCCACCTATAAAATAGAAGCAACTATACAAATTTGAAAGAAGATGACAGGGGTTCTATTTTAAATATGGTTGAAATACCGAGTAATAAATAAAATAAATAAAATCTAATTTTAGGTTGAAATAGCGCTTTCTAAATATGGCCAATACCGAGTTTGTTTTCTGTAGGAATCGAGTTCGAGAGCTTTGGGTCAACACTTGTGTCCCAGACTCCCAGGGTAGTTTATGCCTACTGGCCAACAATATTGGTTTGTAAAATAGATAGTCTGATAATATGGAATAAAAATTAAATTATAACTATAAATCATATAAGAAGATTATACATTGAAATGGAACATTAACAAAGACATTGAAACTGAGCATCTATAGATATTAAGAAGAAAAAGTCTAAAGAATTTTAATAACATAATAATCTATATTCATCAAAAGTAAATATAAAAACTTAACCCATAATTAAAAATAAAAGAAGACAACACAATTAGAAAGTGAAACACAGGGTTCTATTGTAAATGTGGTTTAAGTTCCCGAAGGTTAACCCATAATTAGATAGAAAAGAAGGCAGCACGATTAGAAAGTGAAATATGTCGGTATCATGCAGCATTTGAATGAAAACCACCAATAAAAAGGACCAACTATGCAAAGTTGAGAGAAGATGATGGGAGATCTATTGTAAATGTGGCTGAAGTTTCCAGGGGGTAAATACTGCAACGCGATACTCAAATATAAAAGAAAGATTAAAATATAAATCCCAATTTAAGTATGCTCCTAATAGTTATTGGTGTGAAATGACAAAAATATAGAAGACAACACAAATAGAAAGTGAAACACGTGCATGCAAGGCAGTATGAAAACCACAAATAAAATATAAACACCTATAGAAAGTCAAAAGAATATGATATGAGTTTATATCGTTGATGTGGCCAAAGTTCCTGAGAGTAAAAAATAAATTATAAATTAAATAAGAAGATTATAAAGTTAAGGGTTAAATATGTTTTTAGTCCCTACAAAATTTTGCTATTTTGTTTTTAGTCCCTATAAAAAATTTCGTCAACTTTTAGTCCCTATAAAATTTCACAATTTTGTTTTAAGTCCCTATAAAATGTAAACTCGTATATACCTTTAGAATTTTTGAATGATATTTTACATACACGTTAAATATATTAAAAATATTTCCCTCACAAAAAATAAACTCAAAATTTGATTTCTAGGTTAGTATTTCCTTTAATTTTGTCTATCGAATCTTTTGCACTTAAAAAATTTAGATTTAATTTATGCGTTGTTAAAAAATTCAAAGTTTTTCTGGAAGAGATGTTTATAATGTCCTCAACATGTATGCAAAACATCACTCAAAAATTCAATAGATATACACTAGTTGGCATTTATAGGGACTAAAAACGAAATTTTGAAATTTTATAGGAACTAAAAGTCGATGAAAATTTTTATAGGGACTAAAAACAAAATAGTGAAATTTTGTAGGGACTAAAAATATATTTAACCCTAAAGTTAAAAAAGAATATTAAGAAATACATTGAACTTCGCGTATTTGAACACGTAATTTTTTTTTCAAACGCTAAAGTACCTCAAAAGACACTGTTTAGTATTTCACTTTACCTATTCTGACACGAAATTATTTTTTTCACCAAATCAGTTATTGAGGAACAAACTCAGCGTATTGGGACAATTAAATTATTTTCGAAATCATAAAATACATCAAAACACACTACTTAGCATCTCACTTTTGTCATCAAATTAATTTTTTCCCGTCCAACCATTTATTGAGGAACGAACTTCACGTATTTGAAAAGTTAAATTTCTTTTCAAACGCTAAGGTACCCCCAAACACACTGCTTAGCATCGTACTTTTCGTATTTAGTAAGGAAACTATTATTTTTTTCACAACATTACAATATGCAAACAAAAAAAGTAATAAGGTTTCAATTTAGAATTAAAAAAATAAAAGAATGGCATAAAAGAATAAAAGGGAAAAAAACTGAAATCATAAAAGACAAAAAAAAAACTTTAAAGTTGGCGCGCAGCTGCCAACTCGCTTATTAAAGAAAGATAAAAAGGGAAATCTGTGGACCAAATTGAAGTGACACAAAGTAACCATTTAATTAAAAGACACGTACATACCTTGAGTAAATAAGTTAGCCCCAAAATTTGAGTATAGTTTATGTTACTAAGCCAAATGCTTAGTAACTATTACTCCCTCCGTATCAAAATAATGGTCTCACTTACTAAAAATGTTGTTTCAAAATAATTGTCACTTTCTAATTTTAAGGAATCTTTTACCAATATTACCCTCTAATTAATATTATGAGCATCACTCCCAAAACATTGTTATCTACTTTGCATTTATGGTGGTAGTGAATACACCAATCACCAATAAGGTTAATTATGTAAAATATGTGTGAAATCTCCAAAGTGACCATTATTTTGATACGGAGGGAGTACTAAAGAGTAGGATGGTAAAATGAATGATTAAAAATAGGAAAAAAAATTGATTATCCAATCCCATATTTTCCTCCATAATTATAGGGATCCATTATTAGTAATTAAAATTTAAACCTAAATAGAGAGAGAAACTTAAAACCCCAAAATCACCAGAACCCCAAAACCAGCGTATACTGCTTCTTCGTTTCTGCGTGAAGAAGAAAAAAGCTCAGGTTTTTGCTACCTCTCTCAGGTTTTCGTTACCCAGATACTTTACCCAGAAAACGCAATCGGTTTGTCTACCCAAAAACAATAGGCGTGGAGGTGGGTGCTTTGCGTTTTCATTTTTTCATGGTTGAGCTATTTTCGTTTTCGTTTTTTCATGGCTGAATCTTGCGTTTTTTTCCTTTTTTTCGTGTTTTTCCACCCAGAACGCTAAAAAACGAGATCGACAACGCAACTAGGAATCGAAACGAGTTCGAAGACGCAACCGTCATCTCTAACCACTTCGCAATCTGAAAAAGCTTAGTGTTTTGTGCTTCAAATATTGTATGTAACTGATAAAAGATTCTTGGATAGGGGTTTTCTATTTTTACGCACTAAGAATTTGTAGGTAACGACACCTAACCAACGTTGTTGAATATTGCGGTTAGTGATTGATTAACCAAAATACAGTAGTCATGTGGTTACTGATTGATTAACCAAAATACCGTATTCATGTGATTGATTAACAGGGGTGATAAATTGATTTGAATGTATAAATAATTATTTTAGAGTTATACTAAAATTCAAATTGAGTCCAAAACAAGAGTATAGTTTATGTTACCGTGAGTATATCTTTATGTCTCTACCTACTTATGGTACTAATAAATGCTTTTTACATTGAAATCTTTCATTTCTTTCACGCATGAAATGATTAAATTTTACTAACTGCCAACTTTGCAGAGTCAACTCCATTCTTTATCAACTATACTAGATCAAATTTAGAAATTTACAAATGATCATTGATATAGTGTTGTTCTGTTCTTACCCATATGCACGAGAAAGACAACTCACGTGATCATTGTTCTGTTATTCAAATTTGGTTTCTGTGTTGTCAAATAAATTATGGCTTGTGTGATTGGTGGACCAAGTGGATGATTATTGATATCACCGCAAAGATAGAAAAAGCAGGCCTACCATGAAGATATGTAAATGTATTTATTGGATATAATTGGATATAAGTGTAACCACTCAAAAGCTTAAGATAATAGTATATATATATATATATATATATATATATATATATATATATATATATATCAAAACAACTTCAGCAGTGCAATCAAAAGCTTAAGATAAATTTCTAATTAGAAATAAACTTTTGAATTCAATGAAAGTGTTTTCACAGATAAACAATGGTGTTTTCACAGATGATACATTTTTAGCTAATGACTTCTTTCTTGTTTTGGTTTTGAAGCAACTAATCTATACTAAGTTCGTATGTGGTGAAGAAAAAGAACCTTGTCACAATATTTGGTCACCGGACGAGCCATAGTAAGTGTCGTTAGATTAACAATGCCATCAAAGTATGCATTAAATCGTGGTTAGAAGTTTAACAATAACCAATATTCAGTAGTTCTATGGTTATAGGTTAACAATCCAATGATATGTTATTATGTGGTTAGAAATATATTAGCCAAAATGGTGTATTTCCATAGTTAGATTCAATTAAACAATTTTTTGCTACATATGTGGTTAGTCCTAGATTGTTATTTTATGCACAACAGTTATTTTTTGATTGCAGTAACAAAGTTATGTACCGGTTCCAATTAGATGAAAGGTTCAACCTCCGAAGAAATGAATTATGGACATTGGAAGACGATGAATGTGTAGACAGCCTTGTTATAGATGCTTGGGCAAACACCTTGAATAAATAATAATTTAAGCACCTGGAACAATGATGTCGGTTTGCTCTTCATCCTAGCCCCAAATTTCAGAAATTATGTGACCATCAGAAATGTTACTAAATTCTGCAAATTAAAGAAAATATAATCAATAATAATTTAAGTACGGACACGAAGTGACATAACTTCGGCTAGTTTACTTTTTTGTTTTTTCGAGAAAAAGAAATCCACCCATTGAAAGAAAAAGAGAGAATATGGCGCACTTCACTCTCATTCAAGCGTAACACAAACAAGATGCAATCCAAAAGAGATCCTACATTCCTTAACAAATGCCATTACATATAAAACAATTAAGCCAAACACATTACTACAATGCAATACCAGTATGTTAAACACCGTACACCATAATAAACTAAGAGCTAGTGATAACATTCAATAAAGGTCGCAAGAATTGAAGAATTCTGGATATTTATATATAATAGGAAATTGATCGTTATACTTGTAGCTACAAAAGGTGACAATATAATGTAGCCGTCATACATGTTACTAAATTACTAAAAATCACATAATTCTGATTAGTTGTCTCTAGCCACCTAATTGTTGAGCTTCGGTTATTCATATAAAATAGGAAATTGGTTCCTATAGTTGGCCGTTATACTAAACATATAATTATAAAACATTGGTCGCTTGAGCTCTAACCACCTAATTATAGAACTTTGGTTATTAGTATAAACCGTGTGGACCAAAGCATTTTAATTTTTAGTAGCTTTTATCTTCTCTGTATATATTTGTCATCTTTACTAGTTTTCATCTTAGAAAATATGTAGAAAAAATAAAAACACATAATTCGTAAACATGGTTAGAATCGAAATCAAAATCACAGTGCACTAAGAAAATCACAGTCTTATAAAATGGGCAACGGGCCGTTATAGTGTTTAATAACCACAAAAGTGAACAACAATGGTTAGAATCGAAATTAAAATCACAGTACACTAAGAAAATCGAAGTTCAAAATGGGCAACACTGCCAATAGTACTATTGCTATCCTAAACTACACAGACAGAAAGTAGCAACATATCAAACTTAAATCTATATTCTATTTATCAAATCCAAACTTCAAAGGATACTCGGTTCATAATAATCAGTTCTTTGAAATTTAGATATCAATATCAATTTTTTCTATTAATTTATTTTTTCTTTCATACTTCAATTTTTTATAATTTTATTCGTGTATCGTTGATCGACAACTTTGAACTTCAATTTTCTTAGTGCACTGTGATTTTGATTTCGATTCTAACCATTGTTGTTCACTTTTGTGGTTATTAAACACTATAACGGCGCGTTGCCCATTTTATACTTGATTAAGAGTGTCGACGTATTACCAATGAGAAAGAAAAGACTTACGAGCAAGTAATTGTGTAAAACTGATATTCGTCTCACGTTCATCAACCCCGAAGTGAGCCATCACGGCGTAATCGAATAGCGTGCTTCAATGGGTTGCTTCAACCGTGTGCGTTGATTTAATGCAAAAAGGTGCAACGTAAATAAAAATGGACTGATCAAAGAGGAAGAAAGGAAGAATAAAGAGTGAATGATATAAAACGCAGAAAGAAATAAAGTGCAGAATTAAGCGTGAAAGAAGGAAGAGGGAAAGAGAAAGAAAGTGTAGAAAGCGTGTAAGAAGGATGAGGAGGGCTGCCAAAAAAAAAATGAAGGGAGAAATAATAGAAAACAATTAAACATGACATTAAATGTGGGGCCTTAAAAATAGGAATTATTTTCATTAATTATATTTAATTATTTAATTATTAGGCAGAATATACGTTTGTACCAAAATACCCTCCTTGACTAATAACCATTAGATGTATTTTAATAATAATGTTGAGCATCCAATGACTCACACTAATTTAATAACTATCACTAAGCTAAATGCGTAGTGATATAAGCCCTAGGCCCAAAATTTTGTTATAAATAGACAATATCAGTTGTTGTAAATTCACGGCAACAATTGATAGTAGCCCCCACCATCACAACACCTTTCACTTTCATTACCCCACACTCTCTCTTTTCTACGACACTTTTTCCAACCCAAATCACTCATTTCCCTCTTTATAACCCACCCACGTATATAAACTAAAGCCAGCAGAACCCTTCGTTATTCCCTTATTCCATTTACTTCACATGACCGACTGGAGGAGGAGTAACAGTAGCAGGGAAGAATTAACAGGTAGGGAGGTGAGGAACTTCAACAGTAGTAGTAGAGTAACTACTAAATTATTGAGTTAAGGGTGACCCTAGGCCTTTTATAATTTAAATATATTCTTACTTAACATGTTATCTAATCTAATCTATCTAATCTATCTATCTATCTATCTAATCTATCTAATCTAATCTAATCTAATTCTATTTAATCAAACAAACAACTTACAAAAAGACCATTTTGGACATCTTCATTTTTTGACACATCACTACTCTATTTCTTATTTTTTAATTCTATTTTCTCTTTCTTTCTAACTCTCTCTCTTTCTTTCAATCTCACATTTCCCAATATTTCTAACTTTTTTACACATCTACTATTTGTGGCCCCCACATCCTTCATTTAAAAATATTTATTTTCCCATTTTTTTTAATCTACTATATAGTATATATATATAATTAAATTAATATTAAATGATTTACAATTAACTCCTATTTACTATATAATATAATATCTATTTATCTAATCTAATATCTATTTATACAAACAAACCACATTTAAATTACTCAAACAAGCCTCCCTATTTACTTAAATTCATCAAATTAATGACACCATTGTAATTTACTATCACACATTTTTTCAAATTTTCTGCTCACTCCTACTTTTTTCCTACTTTCTTATACTTTTTTTTCAAATTTCAAAATTCTAATCAAACCCACTCACTTTATTTTTCCACTATCTACTATAATCTACTAAAAAACTAAAATAATCAATTGAAACTACGAGATAACTGCACTGATATATAAAAAAACACGGGATAACTGTACTGATATATAAACTATTTAAACTACTTAAACTATTGATTAATATTTAAAACACGTGACAAATATTTGTCACTAATGCCTATAAAAGGACAAATAATTGTAACGATAAATTATAAAACACAGGATAAATATCTCTTATTGATAATCTACTATCTATCTAATATCTTTTTATCTAATATCTATTTATACAAACAAACCACGCTTAAATTATTACCTAAACAAGCCTCCCTATTTACTTGACAATTCATCTAACTAAGGGCAATATTGTAATTTACTATCACATTTTTTTCAAATTTATTCTCCTAATGCACTTTCTTCTCATTCCCCTTTTTTTTCAAATTTCGAAATTCAAATCAAACTCACCCACTTTCTTTTTGCACTATCTACTATAATCTACTGATCAACTAAAATAATCAATTTGTTTATCTAAAAAAACTAAAATAATCAGCTGAAACTACGAGATAACTGCATTAATATATAAAAAATTATGGGATGACTTCACTGATATATAAAAAACAAGAGATTAATATCTAAAAAAAGAAAACTTAATGACTATTTAAACTACAGATTAATATTTAAAACACATGTTACCTTGTCATTCCCACTTTTTTTCAACTTTCTCCTTTTTTTTCTTCAAGTTTCGAAATTCAAATCAAACCCACCCTCTTTCTTTTTCCATTATCTACTATAATCTACTGATTAACTAAAATAATCAATTTGTTTATCTAAAAAAACTAAAATAATCAACTATAACTGCACTAATATATAAAAAAAACACGGGATAACTTCACTGATATATAAAAAAACACGAGATTAATATCTAAAAAATGAAAACTTAATGACTATTTAAACTATTGATTAATATTTAAAACACATGTGACAAATATTTGTCACTAATACCTAAAAAGGGACAAATAATTGTCACAGATATATAATAAAAGACTGGATAAATCTTTTCTATTGATAATCTACTATCTATCTTTTACTATCTACTATAATTTACTAATCAACTAAAATAATCAATGGAAACTACGAGATAACTGCACTAATATATAAAAAAACACGGGATAACTTCACTGATATATAAAACACACGAGATTAATATCTAAAAAATGAAAACTTAATGACTATTTAAACTACTGATTAATATTTAAAACACATGTGACAAATATCTGTCACTAATACCTAAAAAAGGACAAATAATTGTCACAGATATATAAATAAAACACAAAATAAATCTTTTTTATTGATAATTTACTATCTACTATAATCTACTAATCAACTAAACTAATCGATTGAAACTACGAGATAACTGCACTGATATATATATATATATATATATATATATATATATATATATATATATAAACACGGGATAACTGAACTGATATATAAAAAACACGAGATTAATATCTAAAAAGATAAGAAGACTTAATGACTATTTAAACTACTGATTAATATTTAAAACACATGCGACAAATATTTGTCGCTAATACCCAAAAAAGGACAAATAATTGTCATCTAATCTATCTAATATCTATTTATCTATTTATACAAACAAACTACACTTAAATTTCCCAAACAAACCTTCATATTTATTGGACAACTCAACTAACTAAGGATAACATTGTAATTTAGTATATTATTTTTTCAAATCTCTTTTCCTAATGCACTTTCTTCTCACTCCCACTTTTTTTCTATTTTCTCCTACCTATTTTTTCAAATTTCAAAATTCAAACCAAACCTACTCATTATCTACAATAATCTACTAATCAACAAAAATAATCAATTGAAACAACGAGATAACTGCACTGATATATAAAAAACACGGGATAACTGAACTGATATATAAAAAACACGAGATTATTATCTAAAAAAACAAGAAGACTTAACGACTGTTTAAACTACTGATTAATATTTAAAACACACGTGACAAATATTTGTCTCTGATACCCAAAAAAGGACAAATAACTGTCATTGATATGTAATAAAACACAGGATAAGTATTTCTTATTGATAATCTACTATCTATTTTTTACTATCTATTATAATCTACTAATCAACTAAAATAATCAATTTAAACTATAAGATAACTGCACTGACATATAAAAAACACGGATAACTGCACTGATATATAAAAAAAGCTGGATAACTGCAATGATATATATAAAAACATAGAATAGTTACACCGATATATAAAAAAACACGGGATAAAAACAATGATATATAAAAATACTTCACTGGTATATAAAATACACTGGATAAATGCACATATTGTTTTTAAATGATACTTTTACATTTTTAGATTTTAATAATTATCTATTTTTATTTGAGACTCTTTTTTATCTATTTAAAATTTGTCTTTATTTTCACGGAGTAATGTTCAGACTATTTAAAATATGTCTAAGTTCATTCATAAAAAAAACGCGACGGCACCCGTGTGTATACGCGGGTATCCTACTAGTTGAATAATGAAATTATTGGTACTAAATTTGTCTCTATAATTATTATTCTAGATAGAATATAATCTAATCTACCATGTGGGCTGTTATTTATACTACTGACCGTAACTTGGACTGTAAATTGGGCTACTAACTGTGACTTGGACTATACTTTGGACTATTAACTAAGACTTGAATTGTAAATTGAAATACTAACCGTGCCTTGGATTACAATTGGGACTACTAACTTTGACTTAGCTGCTAACTTGCATCATTATTATTCGATATTCAAAAAATAAGTAAATAATTAAGGGGATTTTATGAATCAAATAAAATAATTTTATACTGTTACTCTTATATTTATTCCTACTATTATTACCACTGTCATTATTATTTGATATTACGATTGAGACTACTAACTTTGACTTAACTGCTAAATTAACAGGTAGGGGGATGAAGAACTTCAACAGTAGTGTAGAGTAACTACTAAATTATTGAGTCAAGGGTGACCCTAGCCCTTTTATAATTTAAATATATTCTTACTTAACATGCTATTGAATAATAAAATTATTGGTACTAAATTTGTCTCTATAATTATTATTCTAGATAGAATATAATCTAATCTACCATTTGGGCTATTATATATACTACTAACCGTAACTTGGACTGTAATTGGCCTACTGACTGTGGCTTGGACTATACTTTGGACTATTAACTAAGACTTAAATTGTAAATTGGACTACTAACTGTGCCTTGGATTCCGATTGGGTTGACTTAAAACTACTAACTTGCATCATTATTATTCGATATTCAAAAAAAATAAGTAAATAAGGGGATTTTATGAATCAAATAGAATAATTTTATACTGTTACTTTTACCCTTCTTCATTCTTATTGTTATTATTATCGTTACTATTATTATATTGTTACAATTCTTATTATTATTGTTATGATCATCCCTATTACTATTATTATCATTATAGTCATCGTTATCGTTATTATTCCTATTATTAGTATTTCTTACTATTATCGTTAGTATTATTATTTCATTCTTTCTCTTATTCGTCTACTATAATCCCATTTCAATCTTTATTTTATTATAAAAACTGTAGCTTTTATTTTATGAAAATTTCTTAACTTCATACTCCTAGTTTGTGCGTTATTTTAACAGATACATAGAAATTAACGTTTTATTACTTGCAGTAACCATTTTATTCGTCTATTATTATCCCCAAGGTTTTTCTTGCAGTAATGTTATATACCTTAATAGAATCATTAAGATAGTTTTCCTTAGGAATTAAATAAATCATCTTGAATGTAAATTTATTAAGCATGAAAATAAAACCATTGACTCAAAATCGATAATATTATAATATTTTTAGTAAAATTACTTTGTAGCACTAATATTGAGTTAAACAAGTAATAAAACGTTAATTTATGTGTATTTGTTAAAATAACACACAAACTAGGAGTATGAAGTTAAGAAAATTTCATAAAATAAAAGCTACAATTCTTATAATAAAAGAAAGATTGAAATGGGATAATAGTAGACGAATAAGAGAAAGAATGAAATAATAATACTTCGGGGGCTATGTGTTACCATACAGAATCAGTACCAGATTGATCCGACTTCCCACATCTTGGAATGTCTGCCGACCTTGACAGTACTTCGTGGTATAAACTGACATAGTGTCAATGCTGTACTACTAATGTTGACAACTCAGTTTGGCACTACGACTGTAGAAAGTTCGATTCTCTTCCATGCGAGTTCATCTCACCTAGTTGCTTGTTGAAATACTTTCTAGTTTTCACAAGGTTCTCACCTCGTTACGCTCTACTCAAGAGATACCTTGTTGGCGCAAACCACTCACAGTATTTAATTGTTCGACTTTGGAATTGGGCCCGCGAGCTCGACAACAGGGATTTCAAGACTTGGTATGCTCACCTTTGCCCTCTTTGAGGTATACACTAGTTTACGTTCGTTGTAGAACTTAAGTGTTACTAAAAGAAAATCCACAACTCTGGGACTAGCCCGGTGTACAAATCACAACGATAACGTATGTGTGACTATATTACACGAACTATTATTGCTATTGTTATTTAGCTAACTTCAGCAGGTTGGATGTCTTACGAGGAAGACTTTGCTCACAAGTCAGCTCCACAACATGTGCAACCGACTTGGGGGGCTACTGTTCCGCATCCAACTTTGGCTAGATATAATGGGCCTAGGAGTCCAATTGTAAGCAGGCCCAGTCGCACCACTATATATACCACTCTACACCCTAAAATATGGTACGCTTTTTCCATTCCTGTAATATGCCCCATCTTTATTATAGACTGACTTAGGCGTCGGTGGAGGCCTCCCCGCGCTTCACATCGGAGTTGATATCATCCCAGATCTCGAATTTCCATTGGATTTTTATCACCACCGTGAGGTACGATTTTCTCTCAATGGGTTCCGTTCGAAACACTAACGATAAAAGTAAAAAATACTAATAATAGGAATAATAACAATAATGATGACTATAATGACAATAGTATTAATAATGATAATAATTGTAATAGGGATGATCGTAACAATAATAATAAGAATTGTAACAATAATAATAGTAACGATAACAACAACAAAAAGAATGAAAGTAGTAATAATAGTAGTAATATAACAGCCCAAATGGTAGATTAGATTATATTCTATCTAGAATAATAATTATAGAGACAAATTTACTACCAATAATTTTATTATTCAATAGCATGTTAACTAAGAATATAGGCTAAAATGCTCTCGGGGTCCCTTAACTTTATTTTAGATAACGATTTAGTCCTTTATCTTTTTTTTTGTGCCAACAAAGTCCTTTATCTTTTAAACTTTAAGCAAAGTTACCCTTTTGTGTTAAATTATCATCACTCCGTTAAAAAAGAAGTGATATGGCTGTTATAGTGTTGACATGGTTATAACTATGCTGATGTGTATCTCCTAGTCACAGTTTGTCATATTTTTATTTTATTTTTTATTAAAAATTAAAAAAAGAAATAGAAGAAACATCAATCTGGAAATCCAACAACTCCTTCATCTCATTCACCTTCACGCCTTTTTTCCAGATTCATTCCCTGCCTCTTCCTTTCATTCATCTCATTCACCACTTCATTGTTTTCGTTCTTCATCTCTGCAATCTCTTTTCGTTCTTCATCGCAACAACCTCTTTTTAATAACAGATCTGGAAATCCAACAACAGCGATTTCGTTTTCGCATTTCAGATCTGGAAATCCATTTCGTTTTGTTTCGTTTTCGAGATTGCTTTTCGTTTCAGAACTGGAAATATATAGCTGCAATCTCTTCCATTTCATTTTTTGTTTTAGAGATTTGTTTACGATTTCGTTTTCAATTTCGTTTACAATTTCATATTTGTTTTCCGTTTTGCGTTTCAGATTTTTTTACGATTTGTTTTTCATTTTTGATTTTGCATTCCAGATTTGTTTACGATATGTTTTCCGTTTTTGATTTCGTGTTTCAGTTTTGCCTTCTGTCTTGTTTTCCGCTCCGCGTTCATGATTTGCCTTCCGTTTTTTATTTCGCGTTCCAGATTTCGTACAGAAATAAAGAATATCGTGCAGAGATGAAGATGATTGTATGAAGCAATTGTTGTAGAGGAGATGAAGGAAAAGAGAAAATCTGGAAACAAATATGAATTTCTTTATTTAAATGAAATAAAAAATAAAGACTCAGTAAAAGAATAATTAAAAATGATATGGATTTTGACACATCAGCGCCGTTTTTTCCACATAGGAATTTTTAATGGACGGTGGCAAACGGAAAAGGGTAACTTTGCTTAAAGTTTAAAAAATAAAGGACTTTGTTGAGACAAAAAAAAAGATAAAGGACTAAATCGTTATCTTAAATAAAGTTAAGGGACCTCGGGAGCATTTTAGCCAAGAATATATTTAAATTATAAAAGGGCTAGGGTCACCCTTGACTCAATAATTTAGTAGTTACTCTACTACTACTGTTGAAGTTCTTCACCCCCCTACCTGTTAATTTAGCAGTTAAGTCAAAGTTAGTAGTCCCATCGTAATATCGAATAATAATGATAGAAGTAATAATAGTAGGAAGAAATATAAGAGTAACAGTATAAAATTATTCTATTTGATTCATAAAATCCCCTTATTTACTTATTTTTTTGAATATCCAATAATAATGATGTAAGTTAGCTGTTAAGTCAAAGTTAGTAGTCTCAATCGTAATCCAAGGCACAGTTAGTAGTCCAATTTACAGTTCAAATCTTAGTTAATAGTCCAAAGTATAGTCCAAGTCACAGTCAGTAGGCCAATTTACAGTCCAAGTTACGATTAGTAGTATAAATAACAGCCCAAATGGTAGATTAGATTATATTCTTTCTAGAATAATAATTATAGAGACAAATTTAGTACCAATAATTTTATTATTCAATAGCATGTTAAGTAAGAATATATTTAAATTATAAAAGGCCTAGGGTCACCCTTGACTCAATAATTCAGTAGTTACTCTACTACAACTGTTGAAGTTTCTCACCCCTTGATAAATTCCAATTTTGTGCAAATTTAGAGATATATTTGAATTATTTTAGAGTAATTATTATTAATTATTTAAATTACTTAATCAATTTACTCTATATTGTACAGAAAAGAAAATATTATATATATATATATATATATATATGTTATGTATATAAAAAAGAGAAAGAAGTCAAAGGAAAGAATTGGATGAGGCAAGAAGGAATTGTGACCAAAGGTAAAAAGAAGGCCCACAGCCTATTTGAAAAACAAAGATCGGATGCATAGTTGGCTTAATGCACATGCACGCACACCCTACCTTCGGCAAGAAGAAAAAATGCTTGCATCATCATGAATTAAAGGAGGGACATCGTTGAGTGAAAGGGTAGCTCACATGCTTGAGTGAAATGGACATCGTTGGTGAAAATGTAGGTGTACAGCGTTCGAACCCCGCTCCCCCTCCCCTCTAACTACTAACACACTAATTTCTAACCACTTTGCCTATCAAAAAAATGAATTAAAGGAGCGAAGCAGTGAATTGAGAGAGAGAGAGAGAGAGAGAGAGAGAGAGAGAGAGAGAGTGGGCAGCACGCAACCCTAGGAACCAAGAATAAATATTAAATAGGGTGCTGCTGAAAAAGGAACGCAGCTGACGGAAGGAGAGGAGAAAAAGAGTATTTTGGTACCTGTTCTTGACACCGTGAAAGAGCTTTGGAGCTGAAAAAGGAGACTAAATTATCAAAATCAGAGATTTCTCTATTCTGGGTTATTTTTATCTCTGTAATTTATGACTCTTAATTTTATTTCATTGTTCTTAATAGTTATGGATATTTAAATCCTCTTCTAGGGTTTGAGGTGAATCTTGCTTGCTTAGAGACCTTTTTTATGTTCTAATTTCTGGTTTGAATTCCTATTTTTATTTCAATTAGTATTGTCCTATTGATTTAATCACATATTTAGGATTGATCACCCTTTGCATGTTCATAATCAATTAGTTGATTAGCGACTGTACTATAATTAGTTGGTGGACCTATAGGATAATTAGGACTATAATTAATGCATGACCAAACATTAATTAGTCTTATAATCATTCAACCTTTTTGTACTTTATGCTTCTCTTAAATTTAAATTATTGCATGACCAAACAAGGGTTAATTTAGGAAAAAAAATATTAATCGCGAATGACCAAACGGATTAGTAGCTTTAGTAAAGGGATTGGTAATTGAATAAAATAAGGGAATTCAGGTAGGATGAGACATAGGGGAATCGAAGCTTGCAAGTGAAACCGTGACCCCAGACCTCTTTTCACTTATTACATCTAGTATTTTAATTATTGTTATTTATTTATTTATTTTTATTTGTTTTCCTTACAACTTAATTATTTGTTCGTCTAAGCAATAGACAATTTTGATTAGTTTGGTACTTGTTAATTAATCCCTTCGGAGACAATTATTTTTTATTCTACTTCTGCAAAAGAGTATACTCTTTTGTTAAAAACTTGTTACGTTAAAAACACACTTAGAGCAAGTATACTCTTTCGCAGAAGTAGTGTAAACGATTATCGTCTCCACAAGGATTTATTAACAAGTATCAAACTAATCAAGATTGTCTATTGTTTAGACAAACAAATAATTAAGTTGTAAAGAAAACAAATAAAAATAAATAAATAAATAAATAACAGTAATTAAAATACTAAATTTAATAAGTGGAGAGAGGTCTAGGGTCACGGTTTCACTTGCAAGCTTTGATTCCCCTATGTCTAATCCTACCTGAATTCCCTTATTTTATTCAATTACCAATCCCTTTACTAAAGCTACTAATCCGTTTGGTCATTCGCGATTAATATTCTTTTCCCTAAATTAACCCTTGTTTGGTCATGCAAGAATTTAAATTCAAGAGAAGCATAAAGTACAAAAAGGTTGAATGATTAGAAGACTATATTAAAGTTTGGTCATGCATTAATTATAGCCCCAATTATCCTATAGGTCCACCAACTAATTGTAGTACAGTAATCAACTAATTGATTATGAACATGCAAAGGGTGATCAATCCTAAATATGTGCTTAAATAAACAGGACAATATTAATTGAAATAAAAATAGGAATTCAAACTAGAAATTCGAACATAAAAAATGTCTCTAATCAAGCAAGATTCACCTAAGACCCTAGAAGAGGATTTAAGTATCCATAGCTATAAAGAACAATGAAGTAAAACTAGCGCTTTCACCCGTGCATTGCACGGGGTAAAAGCTCTAGTAAATACAGAAAGGTGGAGGTAGGAAAATTTATTGGCTAAATTGCAATAAGAAACTTAAAATGTACAGACATAATCCAGACATATTGTTCTATAACATATTCTATAGTCATAATTTTAAGTAGAAAGTTAAAAGACATAAAATACATAATCCAAAAATTGCAAAACATATCCTTCACCTATTTATCTAAGTTAATGAAAATAGGGTGATTAGGGTTTCCTTGATGTGTGGTGAGGAAATTCTAGTTGAAGGGGTATTGGTTGGTTACGAATCACACGAAGACGACGACGATCAGAAATATCTCCCAAAGTAACATGGGTTTTGAAGGGACCTTGGGAGAGAAATGTGATATAAAAAGTGTTGAACCTTGAAGGAGCAAAAGCTCCATTATAGCAACAGAGGAACAAACTTTACACATCTTAATAGTTAAAAAAATTCTGAACGCTAAAGTAACTTAAAACACACTGCCTATCTTCGTACTTTACGTATTTTGGCAGGAAATCATTTTCTGGTTTCACCAAACCAATTACTTAGAAACGAACTAAGTTTATTTGTACAATCTAATTTTTTTTTTGAATCCTAAGACACCCAAAACACACTGCTTAGTGTCACACTTTACATATTTTGGCACGAAATTAATTTTTGGTAGCGTCACACTTTACATATTTTGTTACAAATTAATTTTTTTAAACAAAATTCGTTATCGAGAAACAAACTTTGCATATTTGAATAATTAAATTTTTTTGGGACCACACACTGCCTAGCGTCATACTTTACGTAGTTTGTTACGAAATCATTTTCGTTTTCACTAATTCGATTATGAAGGAACAAACCTCGCCTTTTTGAACAATTAGAATTTTTACCGGACCGTAAAGTACCCCTAAAACATAAAATATGAATGAAAAAAAGAGAGAAGAAGAAGGGAAAAAGAGGAAAGGAGAAAGTCTACCACTAAAATATAATAAAAATAACTTTAAGTAATTGGTTACAAAATTAATTTTCATTTTAACTAATCTAATTATGGAGGAATCAACTTTGGCTATGTGAACAGTTAAAACTTTTACTGAACCGTAAAGTACCCTTAATATATAAAAATATGAATTACTGAGGAACAAACTTCACCTATTTAAACAATTAATTGTTTTGCTGGATAACAAATTACCCTAAAATAAAAAAAAAAGTTTGAAGGAAAAAAGAGGAAGAAAAGGGGAAAAACAAAGGAGAGAAGGAGGAATCTTTGGGGAAAGAAATAAAACAAAAAAAAAAGGAGGGTTTTGGGGAAAGAAACTAAAAAGGGAAAGTTTTGGGGAAAAAAACAGAAAAAAAAAGGGGAGGGGGAGATGGCGCCAAAGGGGGGAGGGAGTGGGATGGTTGGCGCCAAATGTGGGGGAGGGCCCACCTGAAGACTCCCTTAGGATTTAAATGTAGAGATTAGGAGTCATAAATTACAAAGATAAAAATAACTCGGAATAGAGAAATTTTTGATCTTGATAATTCAGTCTCATTTTTCTATTCCAAAGCTCTTTCATGGTGTCGAGAACAGGTACCAAAATACTCTTTGTCTCCTCTCCTTCCGTCAGCATGCGTTCCTTTTTTAACAACACTCCATTTAATATTTATACTTGGTTCCTAGGGTTGCGTGTTGCCCACTCTCTCTCAATTCACGGCTTCCTTCCTTTAATTTATGATGACGCAAGCCTTTTTTACTTCTTGCCCAAGGTAGGGTGTGCATGTGCATTGTTCGTGCCCGAACTCAAGAGAGAGAGAAAGATGTACGTCACGGTGATAGATGGCTTATCTGGGTTGGTGAGGTCTTCCATCTGAGGTAGATCTTCGTCCGAGGTGGAGCTGTCCGAGGTAGATCTTCAAGCCGATATATTATCAAGAATAAATATTTGTTTTAAATATTAATCAGTAGTTTAAATAGTCATTAAATCTTCTTGTATTTAGTTTGATACTTGTTAATTAATCCTTGTGGAGACGATAATCTTTTATACTACTTCTGCGAAAAAGTACACTTACATTAAGTGTGTTTTTAACACAACACCCCCTACCTGTTAATTCTTCTCTGCTACTGTTACTCCTCCTCCGGTCTATCGTGTGAAGTAAATGGAATAAGGGAATAATGAAGGGTTCTGTTGGCTTCAATTTATATATGTGGGTTGGTTATAAAGAGGGCAGTGAGTGATTTGGGGTGGAAAAAGTGTCGTAGAACAGAGAGAGTGTGGGGTAATGAAAGTGATGTGGGGGGGCCACTATCAATTGTTGCCGTGAATTTACAACAACTGATCTTGTGTATTTATAGCAAAATTTTGGGGGTAACTTATTTACTCAAGGTATGCACGTGTCTTTTAATTAAATGGTTACTACGTGCTAATCAATGATCCCCTTCCGCTCTTTACACTCCTCCCAACGATCCCCTTCCGCTCTTTCTGGTATCATCGCCATTATCAGGTAATATTTCTGTGGTAGTTCGTAGCTAATTTATTGTTGTGGGACGTCAAATGTCTTAGAAAGAACTAAGTACGTAAGATCCTCTTATGAGACTCTTATCCAAACAACAAATACTTAGTGTTTTTAAACTGAAAGTGTTTTTAGTGTTTTCTTTAAAAAACCTAAGTTTTTTCCCAGTGTAAGGGAGTATCATGATGGTGTTACAAAAAAGAAAATTTTTGCTAAAAATATTTGGCATTTTTGATTTAGGAGAAATCCTTCTGTCCCTAAGGGTTGATAGTTAAACGATTATGTCGTTTGCAAAGATGGCTGATGAAGTGTTGTTTGGACAATAGTTTCATGAGTTCGAACTTACCTACTACAGATCTAACTTTGATATTAGACCAACCACAACAATCTTAGCTCACCTTTACTATGGACTCAGATGACTATGATCATCAGAATAATTTGATAAAAAATGAAGAACTAGTTGAGTATCCAAAAAATTTGGATAAATTAAATAGATGGACTTTACCATCTGTCCCTTCAAAACAAATTTATAAATTTGGTATGTTTGATGTCATGTCTCGATTTGCCGTTAAACAAATAGAACAGACTATTCAAGTTTCTGAGAATACTCAGACAATAAAATTATTGAGCAAAAAAGATTTGCTTCCTTTCAAAGATTATAATTTTATCCATGTTGGATGAGTCCAAATTGCTTTTAAGCCATTAACTTTGTTGGGTCTAAATTCCAGCATTATGGCCTATGTCAGGGATGGTAGATGCAAAGATTTTAAACCCTCCTTAGCTGCTTTAATAGAAACAAGTCTGTGTCATGGACCAGTCTATTTTGATGTTTCTCCGAATTTAAGTTTATCTTTATCTGATAAAAACTTATTAGATGCTATTCAGCTTACTATCCGTACCAATGGTTATAATTTTAAACCAGGTAGTGAGGTTATAGCAATATGCTATAGAATATACTATAGGGTTTTGAATACTCTTAACCCTAAAGCCAAACAAATATCGTTTCCTGGAACTACAACTTTAGTTCAGACGAATTTGTTAACATCAAATGTGGCTACTAATAGATTAATTAAATGGGATGAAATAGACTTCCCTACAACATGGTCTCTTCCCCAGGAAATAGACCCTGAGCCTATCCTAAATAAAGAGATAGACCAAATTATCCAAACTAGTGAAGGAGATATAGAAATAAAATTTAATCCTAAAAGGATTACTAGAATACCTAGAGCCCTATCTGCTAGGCATTTTGTTAGTGAGTTTTATACAACTCCCAGCGAACTAAACCGACCTTCTACTTCTCACACAAGAGAAGAAATAGAGTCAGTAGAAGAGATAAGAATCAGTGAGAATAAAATTCCACATGGTATTTACCAAAAAACAAATTCCCAAAGTAGAGAATCACCTACTCAATCCGAAATGAATTTCCATATATGATGGATTTATCCCCAGGAAGTAGCATGAGAGAACTCATTAATGATGAGTTCCAACACGATAGATATTCCCAATTTAGAAAATGGTATTTCAGAAAATTTTCTTCTCCTGAACTTACTAGGTTTAAGGATGATTATTACGAAGAATTAGCCATAACACAGAATTATATTCCTTTTGTTAAGTTGTTTATAACCTACTTTATTAATAAAATTAATACACAAGTTCTTGTCCTTCAATCAAAACCTTGGGAGACAACTAAAGGAGAAACTATAAACTCTCCGTTTCCTTCGAAGCAGGCTATAAGCCTAGGCCAGAATGCAGAGGCTATTGCTTTTCTTAGTTTACAAAAGATAGAACACAATCAAGTGACTATCAGAGAACTAAACTCTATAATTAGGTCCCAAAATTATACTAATACCTTCCTTATATGTTTAGGAGACCAATTTGCCTCTATTGAAAAAGTCTTAATATCCTTAAAGGAATTATTTGAAAAACAGATCGCTCAGCAAAAGTTAATTATGGAACAACTGAGCAAAGCAAAGTCATCAGAAACTATACCTATAGTTACTGATACTCCTCTTGTCCAGCCTCCTATTTCCATAGAAGGTTTTAAAATGGAAACCAACAATGGTGAGTTTACTCGTATCCTTGAACAAAGACTAAAGGATTTGCGTCTAAATGTTTTATCTCAAGGAGATACTTCAGAAGTTTCTGAAGAAAGTGAAGACATTAATAATCTTGATGAACTAGCTAAAATGTTTAGTAACCAAGACATTAATAGAACATGTGAGATTAATCCTATATATACTTCTAAGTCTTTAGAAAAATTTTATTATAAAAGGCATTCGCCTCAGGATCTTCTCTTTGAAGAGAATGAACCATATCAGAATTCATATTCTGGAAAATCCATTTATGAATGGAACATTGACGGTTTAAATGATAAACAGATCATTGATACAGTACATAGAATGATTATGTATTCTACTGTTTGTAAACAGCATGGAAATTTAGATAGTTCTATTGCCTCATTTATAGCCACTGGATTTGTTGGCCAATTAAGAGGCTGGTGGGATCATTATCACAGAAACTCAAAAGCGAGAGATCCTAGCCCACAAAAAAGAAATTAAAATAGAAGAAGGTACTAGTACTACCATAAACACCACTGGTGAAGAAGACGCTGTCTATACACTGTGTCTCTCCATCCTGCAACATTTCGTAGGAACTAATATTCCAATAGGAGAAAAATTACAAACTCTTCTTCAAAATTTGAGATGTCCTTCATTAACCCATTTTAGGTGGTATAAAGACACCTTTTTATCCAGAGTTTTCCAATTAAAAAACCCTAATTCTATCCACTGGAAATCTAAGTTTGTAGATGGATTACCCTATCTCTTTGCCGATAAGGTTCGACAATCTTTAAGAACCAAGAACGATGGTATAAATATTAATTATGCTGACCTGACCTACGGGCAGATTATTAGTAATTGTATTAACGAAGGATTAGCCTTATGTAATGACATAAAACTAAAAAATCAATTGAAGAAACAGAAGCTGTCTGAAAAACACCAATTAGGTGAATTTTGCGAACAATTTGCTTTTGATATAGACAAACCTCCAGGAATCAATAAGAAAAAGCAAAAAATAGCTAAAGGTAAGCCCTATAAAGGCTATAAGGATAGATCGAAAGATTTTTATAAATCTCCTTATAAGAAAAGGAACTGAAGAAATTTCTTTAGTAAGAATAGGCCTAAAGAGAAGCCTTTCCAATCCAAAAGAAAGAGAAAAGCTAAGAAGCTCATAACCTGCCATAGATGTGGCAAGATTGGCCATTATTCCAATCAATGTTGGACTAAAAAAGCCCTAAATGATATTGAAGATGAGCAATTAAGAACTCAATTAGAGAAAGTTCTGTTAATTAAATCTGAATCAGAAACAGAATCTTCAAATGAAGATATAGGAATTATTTATGAAACTTCATCTGAGTCATCCTCTTCAGATGATAATGATTGCCAATGTAATGAATTAAATTATTGGAAATCCATTGTTGATATGAACGGCTTGAATGTTCTAACTGCTGAACAAGATGAAGCCTTCAAGGCTTTAGAATCTATTTCAGATAATAGTCTGAAAAGGAAGATGATCGATCTCTTAATCAGAGAAAATTCTAGAAAGGAATCTCCTTTAATAATAGAAGCTCCGTATCAGATAAGTGAGGTTCTATCCAGATTCTAGCAATCCAATATTAGAGAGACATCTGTCTCTATTACGGATTTAAAAAGAGAAATAAATCTCTTAAAGTCTGATATTTCTCAGATTAGAAAGGATAATAGTATCTTATCACAGAATAACTCTTTTAGAAAATCCAAATAGAATAGAAGAAACCCTTCCTACTAGTGATAATAATTATTTATCCATTTTAGATCAAGTGACATCACAAAAATGGTTTGTGAAGATAACCTTGGTTATCAATAGAAATTTTATTTTAGAAAATGAAATTGCCCTTATAGACAGTGGAGCAGACGTCAACTGTATACAAGAAGGAATTATTCCTACTAAATACTTTACTAAGACCACTCAATCTCTGACTCAAGCTGGAGGAGATAAATTACAAGTTAAATATAAACTTTCAAATGCTTATATTTGCAATCAAAGCATTTGTCTACCAACATCTTTTATTTTGGTAAAAAATTTGACCCATAGAATTATATTGGGAACTCCTTTTTTACATAATATCATGCCTATTATTAATGTTGATCAAAAAGGCATTTACTACTATAATAGATAACAAGAAAATCTTGTTTGAATTTATTACTGATCCTCATACCATGATGCTTAATGAGGTCAAAGACATCCTTCGTAATAAAGAAAAACAATTATGTTTTCTTAAAAATGAAATAGACTTACTTAATATTAGTGAGCAACTTAGCAAGGATGATGTCAGAAGACAAATCAAGATTATAGAGCAACAATTTATTTCCGAGGTATGTAATGATTTGCCTAATGCTTTTTGGAATAGGAAACAACATATTATAACCTTACCCTATATAGATGATTTTAATGAAAATCAAATCCCTACTAAAGCTAGACCTGCTCAAATGAACAAGGAATACCTTGATTTATGCAAAGAGGAAATTAATTCTCTTTCAGAAAAAGGATTAATTAGAAGTTCTAAATCTCCTTGGAGTTGCACAGCATTCTATGTCAATAAAAATGCTGAACAGGAACGAGGTGTTCCCAGGTTAGTTATAAATTACAAACCCCTTAATAAGGCGTTAAAATGGATTAGATATCCTATTCCCAATAAAAAAGATTTATTAGATAGATTAAATGATGCTTTAATCTTTTCGAAATTTGATATGAAGTCAGAATATTGGCAAATACAGATTGCTGAAGCTTATAAATATAAAACAGCTTTTACTGTGCCCTTTGGACATTTCGAATGGAATGTTCTTCCTTTTGGATTAAAAAATGCCCCCTCTGAATTCCAGAATATTATGTATGATATATTCAACCCATATTCTGAATTTATGATTGTTTATATTGATGATGTTTTAGTATTTTCTAAAACTATTGACCAGCATATGAAACATCTGAAAACTTTCAAAGGTTTGATAAAAAATAATGGGTTAGTTATATCTGCCCCGAAGATGAAATTGTTTCAAACTAAAATTAGATTTCTAGGTCATGAAATAGACCAAGGAACAATTG
The DNA here is from genome assembly GCA_963573325.1 of Astragalus glycyphyllos. Lineage (NCBI taxonomy): Eukaryota > Viridiplantae > Streptophyta > Magnoliopsida > Fabales > Fabaceae > Astragalus > Astragalus glycyphyllos. Next base: position 53,713,078 of record OY754311.1, on the reverse strand, counting down.
TTCCCATTAGCAGAAGTATAGAGTTTGCTTCAAAATTCCCCAATATTATTTCTGAAAAGAAACAACTTCAAAGATTCCTAGGAAGTCTGAATTATATTTCAGATTATTATGAAAACCTATCCCAAGACACAGCTATTTTATATAATAGACTTAAAAAGAACCCAGGACCATGGACAGAAAAGCATTCCCAAGCTGTCCAGAGAATTAAAAATAAAGTAAAATGTTTACCTTGCCTAGCCTTAGCAAATCCTAAATATTTCAAAATTGTTGAAACTGATGCATCAGATTTAGGGTATGGTGGTATTTTAAAGCAAGTTCTTCCAGAAAATTCTAAGGAAACTCTTGTAAGATTTACTTCTGGGAAATGGAATCCAACCCACTCGAAATACTCAACTATTAAGAAAGAAATGCTTTCTATTATAAAATGTATTTCAAAATTTCAGGATGATTTACTAAATCAAAAATTTTTACTCAGGATTGATTGTAGCTCTGCCAAATCAATAATAGAAAAAGACGTAAAAAATTTAGTAGCAAAACAAATCTTTGCTAGCTCGCAAGCTCAATTATCCGCTTTTGAATTTGATATCCAATATATTAAAGGAGAAAATAATTCCCTTGCTATTATGGCCGTGGTCGTGGGCTTAGCAATATGTTACCCCATCAAGAAACAAATGTTCCTCTAATAGGGAATTGGACCACAGTCTATCATAGCAAGACTAGAAACATGCAGCAATTGCCTGCACCACCCAAAAAAGAAGATATTCCTTCTTCCTCATCAAGTAAGATAATATCTTTCAAGGATATAGCAGTTAATGAACCAGTAACAGAATATTTTGAAAACCCTGTTACAGAAGACATCATGTATATTGATGATGAAGATATTAATATGACCCCTAATGATGGGTGGTCGATAAGAACAAGATACCTTGAATCTAGAGGATATCCTGGTCTTCATGGAAAGTCCAGACCCAATCTAGAAATCCTCTTATCAGTTACTGAATCAGTAACTATTGCTCATCATTATCAGAACAATAACCCAGAAAGTTTTATAAACTTTAGTAAATGCCATATCAATAAGATATTGCTACCCAGAGAATGGGGACTAAACCCAAATGGAGAAAAGGCAATAAAAATTGCTGAAGGAAAATATATTTATTACAACTATTGGGATTATATCCAAGCCTTTTCACAGGCATTCTATTATCAAAATCCCAAGAATAAGCATTCTTGGTTTTTTACCATTAATCCAGAAGTGCTTAAAAAGCCCATACCAAATTGGTTTTATAATTGGTGGTCAAAATTTGGCCCCTCTTTAGAAATCTTACCTAAAGAATTATCGGATTTATATAATCCCTGGTGTGACAATAGTCCGCTAATTTTAAAAGTTGCATCCAACAAATTAATCACTGGACAATGTCCATGTTTATATTTTATTAAGTTTCAAATCCCATGGATTTGGAGATAGACAATTATAATCTCTCAAGACAAATTTAATATCCCCATTTTACAGAGAAATTTCTTCTATAAATGGTGGAGTAAAATGAGTAATGAAGATATCCAAGGTATGATGACCTGAATTGAAGCAGTCATAACAGATGACAAAAATAATGGAATTAAGGAACAGAACTCCCAACAGCTTTCAATGGCTAACTTAAAAAATTATTTCCAGAAGAAATATCCAAATGAATCAGAGGAAGAAATTATGGTCAGAACCTTAGACCACATGAAAAACCAATTTTTCAACACTTTTCTAGCCAAAGAAGAAACCATGTCCATGAAGACCAGCTCATCCCAAGGATCAATGGATTCTAACACCTATGGCTGTCTAGCAGGAGAATCCCAAGCAGACGAATATCCCACACCAGAAGACTTCTGGGATGCACTAATCCAATCAATGGCACAACAAGCCAAAAAGGGGAAAAAAACCAAACGAAATAATGCCCTGTACTATTTACTTTAATGCTGTCGGCCACCTTGTCGGCCATTTAGGCAAATAATGCCCTTTACTATTTACTTTTGTTAAAGTCTTTGTCGTTTGTATCATTATTGATGTGTCTATGGGGCCCACAGTGTACCCGGCATTAATAATGTATTTTTGTCGTCCTTTAACCGGCTACCGAATGCTATAGTAGCCTTTTTACCGGCTTAAATAGTAAGCCTTTCCCCCTCTATATAAGGGGTCTTTCAGTTTCAGTTGTAACATAAGTTTTAAAAGTATTGCAAATCAAGCTTCAAAAAATATATAAAATATCTGGTTTTGTTTTGTACTCGCACTCTTGGCTCTTTACACTCCTCCCAACGATCCCCTTCCGCTCTTTCTGGTATCTATATATATATATATATATATATGTGTGTGTGTGTGTGTGTGTTTATTTTCCTTTTGTTTTCTTTCTGATTAAGTCACAAGCATGACTTTAATTGACTATTCACTTTTTTATTATTATTGTGAATTGGGTATCCCTGCGCAATTACAGATACTAATCCTCCGAGCTGGGTAGGTCTATGATGAGTGACAAGATTCTCCCTCAAGAGTTTTAATGTTGCTGCATTCCCTATGTTGGATTCGAATTTAAGACATTGGTTAAGCTGAAAGAGGTCCTTACCATCCCATCCAATCGCTTATGGGTCACGTGCCGGTTTTATTATTATTTTCAAGAATAAATTAAATCCCCATGTCCCACATGAAGACTAAGTCTGAGAATCTATTTTGCCTTCCATGCAACCTAGTCACTCTTGTCCCAAAAATTGGTCTTGTTCCTACTTTTTAAGTCAAGGAAGTAAAAGCATGTATACCTATATCTATTCTATATTATTATTTAATAACTATCTAGTCTAGTAGTAGTTATATTTAAGTCTACTTATCATCTCTAAGTCTTACTATATAAGTAGCACTTATTTTAATAATACTTATTAAGTCATGATAACAATATAATTTAATTATTTAAAAAAATTAGTATTTTATTTATATTGTAAATTTTCTAGATTGGGGTGTTATACAAATCAGAGGAAAAAGCAAACAAATTTTCCACTACACTTATTTTATCCGAAGTAAGTCTCGTTATATAAAGATATTCAACATCTTCATTTCTTATTTCAATATTATATCTATTTGGACTGATATTCTTAAAATAAATTTTTATGAGACTTTAGAGATTATAATATGGTACAATGTGTAAAAAATTGGTTCTCTAGGTAATTAGCTATACACTAGCTCTTCCGGAGCTTTAAATTATATTTTACAAACTTCTAGTTGCAAGTTTATAAGAAGTACACATGCTACTATAGACTTTTTGGTCATAGCTAGATAATGTACACAATCTAATATAAAATACACATATTAATCTTAGTTATATTCTAAATACTTAGAATTGCTATCAAACTTAACTCTATTTAAAGCTACCTAATCAATGGTATTATTATAGTTGAAAGACATTGAGAGAAAATGACAGATAAAACTTTAATTATATTGAAGAATATTTCACTCCTTAAAAACATCAATATGGGATGTCATTGCTACTTCATTATAATCTTGCTAAACGTTATGCCGACTACTAAACATTATGTTTGAAGCAACACTTTATTTTGCATACATGCATATCAAACTTCTTTATTTACATAGATAATCTTAACCATGCTCATATTTATTTAAACAAAAATAATATATTAAACTTTGGTCATTCAAAAAATAAATTATAAAACTACTAAATATGCGTATAACAAAAATTACCATCTATATACAGAAAAACTTGGGACACGCAATTTTCTTCAAGAAACAAAATCGTATAAACCACGCGTACTAGTTTAACAAAAAAAATACCATTTATACATAAAGAATTTGAGACACACAATTTGAATAGGTATGATTAATGTCATTTCACATGTGCTATAATATTATGGTAATATGAAATTACAAGAAGATAACAAAAAAGTTAGGATGAAAAATAATAACATAAGAGCGTCTAGTTCTTTAGGATCTAGTCAAACAATCAACTCTTCTTATTCCTTTTTTTCTTGCAACATTTTTATAGAAATTCCAAACATAAGTAGGAAAAGAAGTTAAATTTTCTATAATGCATGAGTCACTATACCATTATTATAAATAAGAAATGTCATAACCACTAATATTAATGACATTTGATTTTAACCCTTCATATGTAACTTTTTCACTTCTAGGAATAATGTTCAATACCTTAGGTTTAATCAAAAACTTCTCTTGTGCTTAACCATAATAGATTTCCCAACGTCAATTTTTTTTTTTAAAGATATTAAACTATGATCAAATAGATCTTTTTAGATTGGAGTTATTGGGTAAAGGTTAAGTTCTTCAGGAACTCGACCACAATCTTATAGACTTCCATTACAATTACACAATCTTATAGACAATCGTACAAGAACTATTACATAAATATTCATAAATGGTAACCAAACAAAATGCAATTTAGCAATATTACAACCATATTGGATGACTAAATTATTAGTTCTTCAGGAACTATACCATAAAACTTCTTCAACAATGATCAAGAAAAATCATACTATAAGCAATCATTCAGGGATGTTTGGATATTAAATTTTTAAGTTCTTCAGGAACTATATCAGAAATCTTCACAAACAATTATACATAGAAACCATTATTTGTGAAATCCTTCAGGGATGTTTGGATAATAGTTTTATTGTTCTTCAGGAAATATATCAAAAAATTTCATCAACACTAATAAATAAATACAAAAGGAGATGAAACATAAAATGAGATAAAACATAAAGAATATTACAATTAAAAAAATAATGAGAAGGAGAAGAAGAAGTTGTCTTCTTGCAATAGATCCTCAAGTTGATTATGCCATCAATCATATGGTAGAGCTTCGTGTTGATAACGTGTTATTAAATAACCTTTACTTGAGTAAGAACAAATATGAGACATCATATAAGAGAATAGAGATGAAGAAGAGAGAATGAGAGAGTCTTTCCATTATGCTCATCACCAATGTCTTCACACTAGAATAGGAGTCCTATTTTATTATAGGACACAAATAGACAAGTGAATGGTCAATCATCAAAAGTCACTAACAATTCTATTACTAAATGGGCTTAGTGGAATGTGGAAGCTTAAGGGTGGACATCCACTGATTCCTATTATTCATAACATTTGTAATTTTTTTAAAAAGATCCATGTAAAATTAAACTTTTTTAAATAGGTCCTTTTGTTAGTTTTTCGCTAAAAAAAATCTTATGCGGCTAACAGAGTTCTGATGTGTCAATTTTTTTCATTTCTAATATTTTTAAATGCTTATTTCGCATGCCACATAGGATATTACATCATACACTAAATTAAAAAGGGTGCTTCTGTGGCACTGCCATCGAAAAGTGGGTACTGTACTGGTTGTCATTTCGACCAATAGCACGCATTTCCGAAGCAATGTTAGTGTTTCACTTATCCACGTCATTACTTAGCGGGGTCAACTGATGGATTAACTTTCATTTTGATTTGCTACCCCAACAATATAAATTTTGTAGTTTAATCTTGTTGAGGCAAAATCCCTAATTAAGTTTTGATGATTAACAAACTTCAAATATGAGAAGCTTAAAGTTTCTGATTTCATATGCTACTAATGTTTCTTCTTGAGTGTTAAATAAGAACAGGATTATTCAAGTAAATCTCAAGAAGGTATCTGCTTATGAGAAACATCATATATGAGAAAACTAGAAAGAAGATTGTCCACAATGTCTTAAGGAATGAATCTTCTCTTGACAAGATCCAAAGATCAAGACCATATGGTAAACTTGAGAAAGATCATCTTGAGAAGCTTCAGTTATTCTTGTGGCAATATGAGAAGGATATCTAAGAAGGATCAACATAAGAAAAGTCATGACAGAACCATGAGGAAGGAGATGAGAAGCATCAGGTGAGAAGAGTCAAATTGAGATGAATCATGACCATGAGAAGGGTCATGTTGAGAAGGGTCATACTGCAAGTACCATTATAAGGAACATCAACATGAGAAGCATCAACTTGAGAAGCATCATCTTCATCATTTGCCATATGTGAGAAGAGTCACTGTGAGAAGGGTCTTGACAACTGGAAACAACGGTCTTCTGCAGAAAAGCAGAAACACAGCTGTGTTGTGCACACAGCCCTTTCCAACGGCTATAAACGGCTATATTCTTCACCAACGACTCTAAAACTTGGACCAGAGGTTAATACACATAATTTCATCTAGAAATTAACGCTCCTGGTCGCCATTGATCCTCATGAGATGATCCAAAACATCTAGGAGATAGAACTTTCGTAGGAAAAGAAGTGTCACTACTTCTCTTGGAAGTGGACTTCTTAATACAAGAGGATAATTAATTAATAGACGGGAGAAAGAAGAAGATTGAAGCAGATTAAGAAACTGATTCTAATTGCTCTTTTTTTTTTCTTCATTCATTACAATCGTTGAGTTTATATATAAAACTGTTTTTCCTAAAATAGAAACTAAAAATAACAAATGAATATAAACCATAAAAGATAAATGGTTTATTTCTTCAGTTAATGTAAACCATTAACTTTGATCAGTTTAAAACTAAATGTTTTAAACCATAAAAGTTTTAATGGTTTAAATTATTGTGATAATATAATATGATATATTTAATATCATATTGCGTAAGATACGAAGATCCTCCTGGATCATGGCTCCCCCATTTAGAATCCTTGAGCTCCTGTTCAAGGTATGTTGAGATGAGGAAACTCTGTAACTGCCTTTGTTCGTAGGTACCACTTGGATTTGCTGGGAAGTTGACCTTTTCTTCCAATGCGAAAAGTCTCATACTTGCTATTTCGGTTTTCACGAACTTTCTGCTCTAAGATACAGTCCTCCTTTAATGGATCTTCTCGTTCCATCTTCAAGTCATCAACTGAAGGAAGACGAGTATCTTCATTAGGATCATCATCCAATAGAGATGGTTCAAAAAGCTTCAAATTCTCGGCATTAATGACTGAGTACATATGCATATATGGTGGTAGGTCAAGCTGGAAAGCATTGTCACCGATTTGTTTGATGATCTTGAACGGTCCATAGCGAATAGGCTTGAGTTTCTTTCCTTCACCTTGTAACCGCTCTTTACCAAGGTGTAGCCATACTAGGTCACCTTCTTGAAATGTACACGGAACACGATGCTTATCATGTCGGGTTTTATAGCGTTGCTGAGAGCGTTTCAGTTGTGCTTCCACTTCTGAATGAATCTTTGAAACTCGTTCTAGGAACTTTTGTGCTCGAACATGTTGCTCTTCTTCTGTTCCATTCAATGGCTTGTCACCTATAGTGAACGCCATATCAAAAGGACTTTGAGGTAAGTAACCCAAACATACCTCGAATGGAGACTTCAGCGTGGAGCCATGAATTGCTCGATTAAAAGCAAACTACAAATAAGGGAGACTTTCATCCCAAGTTTTTGGGTGTTTGGAGTTATAACCCCGTAGTAAATGGACCATAGTTCGGTTAACGACCTCAGTTTGTCCATCAGTTTGTGGGTGAAAAGCAGTACTTCGTTTCAATCTGGTATCCATCATTCCCCATAAAGACCTCCAAAAATGGCTTAAGAATCGACTATCTCTGTCTGATATAATCGATGTTGGGAGCCCAAAATATTTCCAAACATGCTCGAAAAATAGCTTAGCTGCTCCTTCGCCAGTTACAGTCTTCTTGCATGGAATGAGTATCACCATCTTACTAAAACGATCCACGATTACAAACAAATAATCCTTCCCCGACTTGGTCTTAGGCAATCCTCCAAGAAAGTCCATTGAGATGCTCTCCCAAGGTCGGCTAGGTATCGGTAGTGGAAGATACAACCCTAACTTCCTGTTAGAAGGCTTTGATGTGTTACATAAAACACAACCTCTTATGTATCTTGAAACATCAATGTGCATCCTTGGCCAATAAACATGTCGACGTAGATTCAATAAAGTCTTCTCTACTCCAAAATGTCCTGCCACTTTGGAAGTATGAGCTTCTCGAATCCACTGTAGCCTGTCACCATCTGCTGGTATGCACAATTGGCTTCCTTTGTACATTAGCCCATCTTTCAGTTGAAACTCACTAGTCTTTCCTTGTTGCAGCTTAGCATAAGCTGGACTAAAATCAGCGTCAGTATCATACCCTTTGGCAAATTCGGAAGGAACAATAGGTTGGATCTGCATTGCAACCAATAATGCGGAACTTATTGGTGCAGGGGGTCGAGATAGCATATCTGCCAACTTATTAGTCATCCCTTTTTTGTACTTGATTACAATATTGAATTGTTGTAGGTAAGACATCCACTTCATATGTCGAGCTTGTTGTAACTTCGACTGTGTACTTAGATACTGAAGAGGCTTATGATCTGAGTGAACCACGACTTCTTTTCCTAACAAGTAAGCTCTCCAATGTTTTACTGCTTGATGCAATGCATAAAGCTCCTTGTCATAAGTCGGATAATTCAAAACCGGTCCACTAAACATCTCAGAATGGTATGCCACTGGTCTACCTTCCTGAAGTAATACGGCTCCCATTGCATAATTCGATGCATCTGCTTCAACTTCAAGTGCTTTCTGCAGATTTGGCAATGCCAATATTGGGGCCTCTGTTATCGTCCGTTTCAACAACTGGAAAGATTCATCTTGTTTCTTTGACCATTCAAATTTTTGATTGGCCTTTGTAAGAGAGTGTAATGGTGCTGCAATTAGAGAGAAATATCTAATAAACTTTCTCAAATATTGGCATGCACCTATGAAGCTTCGAACGTCGGTAACTGAAAGGGGTGTAGGCCATTGAGTGATAACTTTGACTTTGTCTGGATCCACTTTGAGCGTTCCGGTACCAAGAATGAACCCTAGATAGATAAGCTCTTGCTTCCCAAATTCACATTTCTTCCCGTTCAACCGTAGTTGGCTCGCTTGCAAAACCTTCATAACTTCAGCAATATGACGAAGATGGTCTTCCCATGTGACACTGTAGATTAGTATGTCATCTAGATAAACAATGACAAAGTTATCGATGAAAGGACGAAGTACTTCATTCATTAACCGCATAAAGGTTGCTGGAGCATTGCATAGTCCGAATGGCATAACCAACCACTCAAACAATCCTTGCTTTGTCTTAAAAGCAGTTTTCCAAGTGTCTTCTTCATGGATGCGTACTTGGTGATAACCTGATTTGAGATCTAATTTGATGAAGTAACGAGCACCATGCAATTGATCTAGAAGATCATCAATCCTCGGTAGTGGATTCGATTCTTAATGGTAATCTTATTGAGTGCTCTATAGTCCACACATATGCGCCAACCTCCATCTTTCTTGGGTACAAGGAGCACTGGTGAACCACAAGGTGAGCAACTGGGTTTGATAACTCCTTGTTCAAGAAGTTCTTGTACTTGTTTCTTGATCTCTTCACTCTCCGTCAGTGATGTGCGGTATAAACCCAAGTTTAGGATGAGGCAATGTTTCTAAGCCTACCTTCCTTACTAGAGCTTCTGAAATCAGATTCTTTTGACTTCCCGGATCGACAATTGCTTGTACAACACTTTGTTTCACTTGAATGTTTTTAAATGAAACAGCTCTTCACGGTTGTAGGCATTTGTAACTTCTGTTGGTGAAGTCATTAAGGCAAGTGTTGTGTCAGGTTGCTTCAACTCTAGAAGCTCTTCTGCCTGTTGCACAGTCAATGTGGCCTTCCTGTCATTCCTTCCCTGATTATTCCTCTGGATCTTGGGTTTCAACTCAGGATGAAGTATCCAGCACCTGTCTGTGACATGTTTACTGGTACGACAGTGATCACAGTAGTTCTTCTGTTTTGGTCCATCATTGTTCTGCTTGCCTTTATTCTTCCAATCAGATTTGTTTACAGTTGTTTGTTTGTCGCCCTTCTTGTCAAGCCTTTTATACTTGGCTTCAATGGCGATGGCCTTAATTGTAGCTTCTTCAATTGATTCTACGGAGAACAATTTCAGTTCTTTCTGTATGTAGTCGGCAAGACCTCCGATGTATTTCATGAAGACTTCATAATCGTCAACATCTATATCCAACACCAAAGCTTGGTTGTGGAACTCAGAGGTATAATCTTGTACCGATTGACCGAATTTCTGATTGAAGTGCTGCCATCTGTACCATCTTTCTTCTTCATATCCAACAGGATAAAATTGTTTTCTCAATAACTTCTTGAATCAACTCCACGTCAATTCTGCAACATTGTACCGTTTTCGGTATGACTTCCACCATGTGACAGCATGGTTTGAGAGTTTCAAGCTTGCAAATTGGATCTTTTCAACATTAGAATATTTATGTATAGTAAAATATGTTTCTAATGTGTCTATCCAATTATCTAGTTTGTCAGCATCCATAACACCGTTAAATGTAGGAATTTCTACCTTAAAATCAATTTTTAAGGCACTTACAGGATTCTTCTGATTTCCTGTATCCTCGGCGATATTTTCACTTGTGTCTTCCTCTTCTTCACTGTCATCTTCAACCTTTCTTTTGGAAGGCGATGCATGTGAAAGTTTTGAGGCTTTTAAATTTTCCACAAGCTCAGAAATTGATGCAGATAACAATTCCACCTGTCGTTCAAGATTGGTGATACGTTCACCCTCACCATCTAATTTTGGAACTTCCCCTGTCATTGTTCCTCTCTTTATCCTTGGCTTTCGATGAACGAGCAAAGGACCTAGAAGTTCTTCTTTAGAAATTCTACGTCGGCTGCGAGTTAGGACCATAAACCACCTTTACCCCGTTTTGATCTGAAGCTTTGATACCACTTGATCCAAAACATCTAGGAGATAGAACTTTCGTAGGAAAAGAAGTGTCACTACTTCTCTTGGAAGTGGACTTCTTAATACAAGAGGATAATTAATTAATAGACGGGAGAAAGAAGAAGATTGAAGCAGATTAAGAAACTGATTCTAATTGCTCTTTTTTTTTCATTCATTACAATCGTTGAGTTTATATATAAAACTGTTTTTCCTAAAATAGAAACTAAAAATAACAAATGAATATAAACCATAAAAGATAAATGGTTTATTTCTTCAGTTAATGTAAACCATTAACTTTGATCAGTTTAAAACTAAATGTTTTAAACCATAAAAGTTTTAATGGTTTAAATTATTGTGATAATATAATATGATATATTTAATATCATATTGCGTAAGATACGAAGATCCTCCTGGATCATGAGAGTGCATTGAGTTCTTAACTTCCAACCTTCTCAAGTGTCAAAGTTTTTTCTCATCCATACTCAACTGCTACAAACCTGAAGGGATTCACTTGATCTCTGAGTATGTATTAAGTCTTGTGTTGTTGTATTTATTGTATACTCCATTTGTATCAACTAAGCTCTAGAAATCCCACAAACCCAAATACTTAAACAGAATACTTGTAGGGAACCTTCTCAAGTGGCATGTGTTGCTGTAGGACTTGAGAAATGAGTGCTTCTCTGTTAGAGGCAGTCTAATAGATCAGAAGGAGTCTACTAGAGGAGTTTATAGTAGGTAGAGATGTGTGAAGAAAACTACCAAGAGTTAGGGAGGTGTAAACGGCGTAAACTATTTTGGAAAAATAGTGGAAACACTCACTGGAAGTGAGGAGTGGATGTAGCCCAGGAATTTGGGTGAACCACTATAAATCACTGTGTTATTTATTGCTTTCTAAATCATTTGTTTGCACCTTGTGAGAAAACTCTCCATAAGGAGAAGGTTTATGAAAACTGGGAAGTGTCAGTCATGACTCTTCTATGCCTATAACTGTTATTGAGATAACTAAGTTTTCAACCCTTCTCACTCCTCTCCATATTTATAACTTATAACTGAAACTCTTGAGAAGATGGTCTAGACAAATTATATCATCATAACTAGCTTAGCACCACTTCAAACAATCAAACAGAATTACTGTGAGAAGCATTGAGGGAAGAACTTTCTGACCCTTCTCAACTCTTCCATATAGTTGAGAAGACAGATCAATCACCCTTCTCTGCTCACAATCTAAGTTAAGAAGAATTGTTTTGACTCACCATTCTTAACACATATCACTTATTATCTTAAAACTACATCATACTTGTGAAGAAAGTTCTTTTCTTGCAGGTGAATTTAAAAAGGGTCACAATTCCAACCCCCTTCCTTGTGACATTGTTGACTTCAATAGGTATCAGAGCTCGGCCTCTGGGTTGAGCTCACTCAACAGTGAAAGAGGAAAAAATTCTGGAAGAAGTCATGGCCAAACCAAATTTTGTTGCCTTCCTACCAGAAGGTGCTTCATCAAACAGACCACCTGGGTTCAATGGTGAACACTACTACTACTGGAAAAATCAAATGAAGTTGTTCCTTGAATCTCAGGACACAGACATATGGGACATTGTTGAAAATGGTCCATATGTTCCCACCGTAGTAGGTCTTGTACCAAATAGCCTTATTCCCAAACCAAAGGTCGATTGGACCAGTGATGAGAAGCATCATGTACTACAAAATGCTAAAGCCAAGTATTACCTAACTTGTGCTTTAGGAAGAGCAGAATATGACAAGATAGTGGGAAAAGAAACTGCTAAGGAAATATGGGATACACTGCAGACTGCTCATGAGGGAATTGGTCAGATCAAAGAAGCAAAGAAGGGCATATGCTCATCCATGAGTTTGAGATGTTCAAAATGACTGAAGAAGAGACCATTGATGAAATATTCAGTAGATTCACCACAATCATCAATGGGTTAAGTGCTCTGGGGAAAATCTATCCAAATGCTGAGAAGGTTAACAAGCTTCTCAAGTGTCTTTCACTAGTTTGGAGACCAAAGAAGACTACTATAGAAGAAGCAAAGAATCTGTCTTCATTAGAAATTGACCGTCTGCTGGGTTCACTAAAAATCCATCAACAAGAACTCATGGAAGTACTACATCCTAAGAGGAAGAAGCAAATGATCTGTCTTCATTAGAAATTGACCATCTGCTGGGTTCACTAAAAATCCATGAACAAGAACTCATGGAGGAACTACATCCTAAGAGAAAGACAGGCGTTGCTCTTTGATCAGCGGTCGTACGCGGATCAAAATAATTAAAAAGGGTAAATATAGTATCAAGGTAAGAGACCTTGGTCGTCTCTCGAGGATCTCTAACGTAGTGTTTTTAAAACTGGTTCGGCCAGCCGGTCGGACCGGGAATCGGAGGGGTAACCAAATTGAGCCACACTATGGATCGGAAATGCAGAGACTCGATGGGAACCGCCATGACTCGACCGGTTTTGGTGAAAACCGGTGACCCAGTGGGTTTTGTAAAACCAGGCCGAGCTTTACACGTTTTTTTTTAAAAACCCCAAAAATGCAAAAACGACACCGTTTTAAGCAGTTAATTTCTAAAAAAAGTAAAAATGAAATTAGAAACATGAGAAAAATGAGAAGAGTTGTGTCTGTTTCTCAATTTCATTTCAAAGCCCTAATCTAAAGAGTCAAAGAAGAGACTGAAAACCGAAATACCCACCCAAAGTTCAAAGTCGGATTATATGTATGTTCCAGGAATTATATGTATGTGATTGGCATAATGGGATTATTAAATTTATGGTGAATTTTTTGAGACTTTTTTAGACATGATGTGTAATTTTAGCAAATTAAATTTCACAAGTATGAAATTTATATGTCATGAAAATTTGGAATTTTTTTAATTGGGACCGAGTCATGGTCATGCGGTTCAACTGTCGACCCCTCGGTCCGACCCTTGACCCAGTGACCCGGTACCTTCACCGAGTCAGTCATCGGTCCGAGTTTTAAAACATTGCTCTTATGTAAAGACTACCGAAATCAAGAACAAAGATAGCAATAAATTGGGGGGTTTTGAGGAAAACAATTTCAATCAGCATCCTCTTCCATGCATCAGCTAGATCAAGATTTGCAATTATGATTGAGTCTTATTGCATCACTTTCGCTGTCATCTCTTTCTAGGGCAAGACTTGCTTAGCCAGGTCATTCGAATCCTGATTTTCTTCACGGGGTTGTACACGATAACTACATTGGCATTATTGCACTTATACTCACCAGTAAGTTGCTTGATCACCAACTGAGGATCCCCTCCGATGACTGAAGCTATTACATAAAAGAATGTTGTCTTGCTTTTGAGTTTTGAATTTGATTTTAATTGAGTGGGAAGCTGGAATTGTGCAGGTAACCTCAAGTGTGTTTTGTAGTGGTTTTCATTTCCATCATCCGGATTGGAACATTTATTTGAGTGGCGTTATCTAAGTTTGCGTTTTAAAAATAGGGATATTTGTTGGGGAGAAATTGGAGTGGAAAGGAAAGCATGGATAGTCACCAACAATGGTTGCTACTAAGCCTTGTTATTTGCTTGTTGGAGGAGATGGTGAGGGAGATAAAATGAGGGAGAAGGAAATGGAGGATATTAGGGATTTATGGTTTTTTTAATGAGGTGGCAGTCTACATGGAAAATGTCTATTGCCAACTACATCAAAAGGTGACACATCAGCTTAAAAATGACATCAGAAAGAAAAATGAATATTTTTTTTTGCAAAGATTATTTAAAAAAAACATCTTTGCAGGACAAAAATGGATATCCTTAGAGAGACCAAAAATGAAAAATTTAAACTAATTAAAATGTTTTCCCCTTTGCTCTCTCGCCCTTGAACCTTGATTGAACCAAACCAAGAAAAGAGATAAAAGATTGATGGGAATGAGATAATGCCTTGAAATTCGCCAAACCCTAACTATAATCACTAACCCAATCACATTTCACAATCATCGTCATCGTCATCGTCGTAGCATACATTCCATGGAAGTTGCTTCTCTCTCCTCCCCTTCTCCAATCCCTCGTTTTTATCTCTGTAATTCCCACCTTCTTTTTTTTTGTCTCTCTCTACATCCTCGCCTCGCCGTGTGTTTTTTAACTCAATTACTTTCTTCTTCTTGTAGGTAACGAAGAAGCGAGATTCTTTGGGCGATCCTCTTTCATCCCAGTGAGTTTACCCATTGTTTTTTCTTTCTCAATCACTATTTATTATTGTATATGCGCGTGCTTGTTTTTTTATTGAACGCCTCTGAATATTGCAGTTACACTCTCATAGAAGAACACCTTGTAAATATCCAGTTTTTCTGAGTACTTCGCATATTAGTAAGTTTATCTGTGTGTGAATTTTCGCTTCTTCTTTGCACCTTGTAAATATCCAGTTTTTCTTATTAAGTGTTTGAAGTTGGACAATTTTAATTTTATCTTCCTTTTTCTGTATAGCTTCTCAAAGTAGTTTTTTGGGCATCCCCAATAAGCAAAGAAATGTGTTCAGGGTGTCACTTTATTCCAAAGCGAAGTTCGGTGGACCTCATTTCTGTTACAAAGAGAATCTTCAAAATAGATTCCCCTGGGATGTAATTGTGAGATCTGGGGTTACTGCAGTTGGGTCTGCAGGAGATGACTGTTCAATAAATGGTTTGTATTGAAAAATTTGTTTACGTAGGTTTCACCTATAAGGTTTAACTCGAATGCCGATTCATTATGCGTTGATCTTCGATTGATTGCAGAAATCAAAATGGAATCAAAAGTTAGGGGAGCTTGTTTTTATGCTGTTACTGCCTTTACTGCTATGTTTCTTTTTGTGTTGATGGTGGCTGGACATCCACACGTGCTCCTATTCGATCGTCACCGGAGAAAGTTCCAACATTTTATTGCCAAAGTCTGGGCTACGTTGAGTGTGACTCTGTTTTTCAAAATTGAATTGGAGGGGTTAGAGAATCTGCCCCCTCCAGATACTCCTGCCGTGTATGTTTCAAATCATCAGAGTTTTCTGGACATATATACTCTTCTAACTCTAGGAAGAAGCTTTAAATTCATAAGCAAGACTGGAATATTCCTCTTTCCAATAATTGGGTGGGCAATGTTTCTTTTGGGTGTTATTCCTTTGAAGCGCATGGACAGCCGGAGCCAGCTGGTATTCTTTCACCATTATTTTTGCAGCCAATTTTAACCAATTCTTCTTAGTTAAAAGTCAGTTTTTTCTTTGAAATTATTCCCCTCTCGATTTTAAGATCCTGATAACTATCAAATCACGGTTCTATTTACTTTTTCATATATAGGACTGTCTTAAACGATGCATGAATCTGATCAAAAAAGGTGCCTCGGTTTTTTTCTTCCCGGAGGGAACACGCAGTAAAGATGGAAAATTAGGAGCATTCAAGGTGAGTTTGTATGATGATTCTTGCAATCCTTTTCATCTTTGTAGATAATCTTGATATTGATTTAGAGGCTAACAATTATATAATGATGAGTTACATGTTATTGAGGGGAAAAAGTGCACATAACTTGGGACACAAGTGGGCATACTTCTTGACAAATAAATAAGTTGTCAAAATAACGATGGAAAAGTAAAGTAGTAACAAAGTTAAACCGAAATATTATATTTCACTGCTAACAATATGTACTATAATCCCTATCCTAAATAGTAATGCACCTATCATGGTCAAGTACTAGCATAGCAAAGCCAATACAAGCCCACTCCTAAAATGATGAATACTGATATTCTAAATTTCTAATGTTATTCTCATCTTGTCAGCAACCCCACTGAAAAGAAAATAGCATTAAGCTTTATAATGGGCTAAAGAAACCACATAAACTTTGTTGGAGATACAACACAATATAATGAGCCATCCAACACTAGATGACTGCGGGAGAGGTAACAAAATGAGCACTGCATAAGTGAAATAATACAGGCTGCATTTTACAGCAGTTGGAGTGATGCACAGATAAAGCTGCTTGAAATGTTGCATGGCTGAGGAGGTAAACGTAACGTGTTGCTGGGAGCATTTTGGCAATACTTTGGTCGAAACTTATTGTCATCCCGAGTCCAACAGTGGCTCATTGATTGGAGACCAAGTAGGTGGAGAACCGTATCCAGAAGTCACCATTGTAAAACATTCCAAAAAGATCTGTGATAGCCATGAGTAGGTGAGAGAACAAGTCTCTTGTGACTGGATTTGGTGCACAACTAACAATATGGAGAGAATTACAGGACAAAGGCAGGAGAAGAAAGGAAAAATTAGATGTTTTAGATTTTAAGGAACTTGGCAGTGGTAAACCCGAATGCCAGTTGTTGAGGATGAGTAGGCCCAGAGCACAAAACCCGAATGCTAAGAAGCACAATACCAAGAAAGTACTTGATCCGATAATTAAAATAATATGGTAAAATTTAGGATAATATAATTGAGTAAAATGAATGGAATCTTTGTGGAATGGTTGGAGCCACTTCTGTGTGATTCCTAAAGTCTTGGGTTCTAGTTATGAAATCAGTCTCTTGAAAATGCTTTACAAATGCATTGTAAGGCTACCTAGTACCTATAATAGAACCACAATAGGTGAACCTTTTCTGTGCGTTTCCATGGCATGAGTCTTGTGGCCCCAGGTTTCCCTTTTATAATGAGCCTTGTGTCTTTGGGTTTCCCCATAATGTCTTGCCTGGTCAAAAATAGTTAAAAAAATTTAAAAGGTTGGCTATGACAATTGGGATGGGACAATTTTAGGGAATGACATGTACTAGGTGAAAGTACCAAGCTTCCTATAGAGGGGAGTAAAGCTTTTGGAAAGAAATTGACTTGCAGGATTTGATATCTGACAATGTTGATTAGCCATGAATTGTGTCTTATAACATGTATATATAGACAGACACATAGATAATGCAGTGCACGACGCACGTGCTAATCCAGTGCACGACGCACGTGCTAATGCAGTACAGTCAGAATTGGAATTAGCACAACCTAAAACCATTACTAACTTAACAAGACTCACAAGACAATGAGTATAATTCTTTCTAAAAGTAGTGGCTAAACATTGAGTTCATATTTTATTTACCTTGGGTTTGAGGTTGCTTTTATTTACCTTCGCTAAACGTTGAGAATGACATACTTAAGACTGACATGCTTATTTCACCTAGATAGGGAGAGTGACTAGTGAGCCACAGCATTAGATTAGTTGATGAAGTGTTGTCGAGTGACTTACAGTGTGTTTTGGTATGTGTGAAATACAAAAGAGAGGAGTAGAGGCGAGAAAGTTATGAAAGACAGAAAGAGAGAGTCAGTCAGTCTCTTGTCTGGTGAAGCCGTGATATCCCTTGGCTTGTGACTTTATTAATATCATTTATTCACCTTTTCACAATTGAGATACTGATAAGGATACATTGGTATTCACTTTATGGTGTAAAATATTTTTAAAAATTTGATTATCATTGACCTGAACAAAAAAACATTTCGGGAATTAATTTTTGGTTTTTACCTAAAATATGGTAATTGGAAGCGAAAGGGTGATTTTTTAAAATTACAAAAATTATATATTTATTTTAAACTAATATATTAAAGTAACATAAATCAAATAAATTATTTTAATTAATTTATTAATAACTTACACAATAAGTTAATTAATTTACTTGATAAATAAGAATAAATTAATTTTTGACACAAGGATATTGATAGAAACTAGTTCTAACAGTGAAGGAATGGAATAATTTTCTGGTACCTTATTAGTATAAACAATAAAGAATTGCACGATCATGTCTTCTTGGTGGAGTTAAACCTTGTGGTTCTTGAAAGACATCTTCAAACTCTTCCTAGACAGCTTTCCACCTCCGTAGTTTGACATTCCAACACAAAACCTTGGTCATCATCTTTCACCGCTTTGAGGATAGATTTGAACGAAGCAACTCCTTTTAACAATTCTGGTTCACCCTTCAGCATGTGGTATCTATTCCTAAGAGGAATCTTAATGATAAATTCCATAAAGTTAGCCCGGATTTCACCCAAGTTGGATAACCATTCCATTCCCAACACTATGTCCACCCCGAATACAAAGAAATCTTCATGAATTTCTAGACCTTGCCTGGTCAATTTCAGTTTGGGGCACATCTCTTCACATGGAATTCTTCCATCACCAACCTCCACATAGATGTGGAGTTTTCTCGACTGTAAGTTGACCCCGCTTAACTAATATAGAATATATGAAGTTATGAGAAGCTCCACAATTAATCAAAACCACTGCTTTTTTTTCTCCTAAGGTTCCCCACAACTTGATGGACTTCTTTGTCATTAGTCCATAAATAATATACCTGGACAATTGTAGACCCTTCGTTTCAATTAATTGATCATCTCCATCAGTTTCTTCCTCCACCATCTCTTCCTCTACGGCTTCCTCCAATAATAGGACTCTAAATTGCTAGTTATTGCATAAATGTCCGGACCAAACTTCTCATCACACCTAAAACACAATCCTTTCATTTTATTTCTTGCAATTCAGCATCTGTCAACCTCCCGAAATTCCTTCCTTTGAATGAACTTTCTTTGGCAATGCTGCTATCTCCAGTTGAACTCCTCACCGTACCTGCATTGTTCACAACCTGGGTTGTATTTTTTTTTTCTAGGTTCCCATATAACTGTACGGTTATTATTATAACTCTTGAAACTATTCCTGGCATTCTTCCACTGGCCCTGTTTGTTTAAGACTCGGTAACAGTTCAAAGGGACTTTGAATCAACATGGGTTGGAATCTTGAGAATGGCAGACTGAAATTCCACCTAAGTTGGATTTTGGGAAGAAAATTCCCACCATTGATACCATGCAAGCGCTCTCGCCCGCATGACAACCATCACGGCCTGCAACTTCTCCCCCGGTTCATCATCCTTTTCAAATCAAAATAACGATCTACTTTGTTCAGCCACCTATAAGCGTCCGTTCCATCAAACACATGGATCTCCAATTTCCTCCACCCTCTTCCCACAGATGCGTCATAGCCATCGGTGTTGTCTCCTTCCTCGTGTTTGTCATCCCGATGGCGTCGCATTATGGTCACACCAGCGTGGTTGATTCCGCAAACTGTTTCGAGTTTCAAGCCTCTCTCTGCAATCATCTTCCAAAATTTTCTCCACATTTTTTCTCTCATAGTCAACAACCCTTCAAAGCCCCTTCCATCTTCCAATCGGCCTTCCATCTCCCCTCTTGTAGACCCCATGAATTTTCCCAGAAAAGCAACTGCTTGAATACTAGTTGATAGAAACTGGTTCTCACAGTAAAGGATTGGAACAATTTTCTAGTACATTATTGGTATAAACAGAATAAAACAGAATTACAGTGGTAGAACAATTAACACAAACTGGAAAATACAGATTCAAACTCCCCGACAATAACTGCTAACATAGCTACTTACACACTAACTGTTTTTTTATTAAAATAAAACAGTTACTACCCTATAATACATAAATAATAATTATATCCTCCCCCTCCTCTTATAAACATTTCTTATAAGGGTCTAACATATTTTTGTCTTTTTAATAACTACACCCGTTTCTCTCTCTTCCATTAATCCTCTCTTTCACTTAACCAAACAATACCCAAAATACACTCTATTTCTTACTTATTTCTCTCTTTTCTCACTCTTTTTCACCTGTTTTTCCCTTCTCAATTTCTTCTCTGAACCAAACATACCCTTAAGGTGTGTTTGGATGAAGTATTTTTTGAAGGTAATGTAATTTTTTAGGGGAATTGAAATATTTTTTGCCTTAAAATTCCAAGCTAAAATATTTCAATACCTCTAAAAAAATTTCATTACCCCAAAAAATTACCCTATCCAAACACATCCTTAGTGATTAAATGGCAGTTATTCCTGTTGTTCTGTTGGACCCAGCATAGATTGATCATTGAAAGAGCCGGGACCCTTAATTTTCTGGCA
This sequence comes from Astragalus glycyphyllos, assembly GCA_963573325.1. NCBI lineage: Eukaryota > Viridiplantae > Streptophyta > Magnoliopsida > Fabales > Fabaceae > Astragalus > Astragalus glycyphyllos. The sequence continues at coordinate 53,692,387 of OY754311.1, read as the reverse complement.
ATGTTTACGGAAGCTGTGCTGAAAAGTAGAACCCTTTGCAGCAAGCTTATATGATTTAAATTAAATACTTAATACGTGTGCTTATATGATTAAAATGAAATGTTGATTACGTGCTAAACTAACACAGTAGCATATTCAAATCGAGGTCTATTCTTTTCAAGTCTTGTATTCTTTGCAGCACTCTTTTTCCTTGGTAGAGATTTCCTTTCATTGAACTAATTGTAACTTTGTTCATTGCTTGGGGATGTGCAGAAGGGTGCTTTTAGCGTTGCTGTGAAGACTAGTGCACCAGTGGTACCAATTACCCTTATTGGAACAGGTCAAATCATGCCTGCAGGAAGGGAGGGTATATTGAACTTTGGTTCTGTAAAAGTTGTTATACATAAACCTATAGATGGAAATGATCCTGACATGTTATGCAAAGAAGCTAGGAAGACAATTGAAAGCGTTCTGACTCAAGCCTGAAAATTATATTGCAAAAGAGCTCGTTTAATTTCTTTTGCATGACAATCGGATCCCCTGTGCCTTGAAACAAATTGAGACGGTAAAGTTCCAACTGTTATAGGTCAACTATGGTCTGATATGTATATTGTTTTTGGTTTATATGCAGAATTCATTTCCGTTATAATATCAGAATTTGCTTTGAAGTTTGAAGTCTTGTATGCATGTAGGGATTTATTTCTTTTTTATGGGGGAGGAGGCTTGGAATGAATTATTTTGCTCATACTAAAGATTTTGTTACTTCATGTGATGCAGTTATACTTTTGCTTAGACAGAATAGTTTTGATTCATGTTGGAGCACCACCACCAGGTGTACTAGCTGAGTTTGCACCTTTTCAGGCATTGGGGTTCTCTCTTGAATCCTTGTCGGTCATATTGGTTTCTCAGCGTTTTTCTTTCTGAAGGAAGAAGGGATGCTGCCTGTAGAAGAATTTTGCTTCTTTTGAAGATTGAGTACGAGAATATGCTATTAACTAAAATGGCGGTGCATGTGGCAGAAGTCGATGATATTGATGTTTCATAGTTTGTTTTTTTTGTGTTGACAATATTGTTGTTTCATAGTTGTTTTATGCTTTTATGAGGAAATATTACATATGAAGCCATTTATATTTTCACCCATTTTTGCAATAGAATGTTGAAGTGTTACAAATTTTTATGTATAATAATCCGGGAAACAGCATATTAGACTTTTAATATGATAAATCAGCTAGCTGTTTTTGGTTCAGGTGGGTGAACGCTAAATTTTTAGCTGAATTGTTTCTAGGGTCCCTTAACTTAATTTTAGGTGACGATTTAATTATTTATCTATTTTTCCCCCAAATCAATCATTTGTATCAAAATGATAGCAACATTAACCTTTTTTTTACAATTTTGTTTGACTCTGTTAAAAGATGCTTATGTGGCACTTATTTTGCCTAGCTGTCTATTAATTTTGCTTGTGTCCTGATTCATTATTATTAATTAATTTATTGTTTGCCAAAAATATTATTTTTTATTAAAAATAAAAGAAAATTCTGAAGTTAATTATCATCTTTATCTTCAACATATGAACCCTAGACTTGTTTCAGAGGTTAGTAGAGTTTTAGGTATCCAGGATTTCTTTGGTCCTTCTTAGTTTTCTTCCAATAGAAGTTTCTTTTCGTTCGGAAACATGTAGAAATAACATGACCAAACATCTTACAGTATGTGCATTTCAATCTTGGCTTTCTAGCTCTTGAAATAGTTCTAAAACTTTGTTCAACATGTCTTTCTAAAGGTTTTTTAAAAAATTTTTGATTTTGAATAGATATGGCTTGTTCTTCGGTTAAAGTCAAGATTTTGCCCTTGAGAAAGTTGTTTTGGTTTTCAAGATCTGAATATGCAAGATTTGATTTTCCAGTTAACTTATCATTCAAGAGTTTGTGTTGTTCAGAAAGCGTGAAATGTGAATGTTGAAGAGTATGAACTGTTTTCATTAAATATTCATTTTGTTTTTGAAGTTCCTCATTTTTTTCTTTTTGCATCATAAAGTTGATTTTTGAACATACACACTTTTGAGATAAAGTAATTGAATCGGCTAATAAGTTTTCAAAGGCATATTCAGCTTCTTTGCATGATGCTCAAGTAGGTGGTCTAAAAGTGATTACCTCTTATAGATCAGAATCAGCCATGAGACGTGAGTTGGTAGATTCCTTACTTGATGCAGGATATGTTTGAGTCAGATTCCTCAGAGTCATCCCAGATAGCAAGTACCGCTTTCTTTTTTTGTGGAAACTTTCTGTTGTCTCCTTTTAGTTTTGGACATTCATTTTTGAAATGTCCAGGTTTGTTGAATTCATAGCACACATGAGGTGTTTTGCCTGTGACTTAGCCTCTGGATTGATCTTTCTTGAAGAAAGGTCTTTTATTGTTTTTTTTTCTGAGAGCCCATCTTCTCAACCTTCTAGAGATTAGAGCCATTTCATCTTCTTCATCAGTGTTCTCATCGTCATCTTCACTATCTTCATGAGTTTCTGCTTGAGCTTTTAGTGCGACAACTTTGGAAGATTGAGAGGATTTTTTATAAGCTTTGAGTGTAATGGTTTTAACCTTTTTTGGGATAAAGTTCATTCATGATTTCTTGCTCATGCACTTTTAAGGATCCTAGTAAATCCTCTATTTGGGAATAGACAGATCTTTGGCTTCTGTTGTAGCAGGCAATTTGGGTCTCCATACTTTTGGTAAGCATCTTAGAAGCTTTCTGACTTTAGCTTGATTTGAGTAGGTGTTCCCAAGTGAGTTTAGATCATTTGTTATGGTTGTGAACCTGCTAAACATTTCGCTGATAGTTTTTTGCTCTTTCATTTTGAATGTTTCAAATTTATGGATGAGAAGGTTGATCTTTGCTTCATTGACTTGATCAGTTCCTTCATGAGCAATTGACAGTGTATTCCAGATTTCTTTAGTAGTTTGTTTCCCAAGAATTTTGTCCTCCTCAGTTCTTCCTAAGTCACATGTTAGAAAAAAATTTAGATTTAGAGTTTAGTAGTACCATATGCTTGTCATCAATTGTCCAATTTTCTCTAGTTTTGGGAAGTGTAGATCCGTCATCAAAAGTTGTTTTAGGGACAAAAGGTCCATCTTCAACAATACCCCAGATGTCTGTGTCTTGAGATTCTAGGAACAATCTCATTTGATCTTTCCAATAGTAATAATGTTCACTAGTGACTCCTGAAGGTCTGTTTACTGAGGCTCCTTCAGGGAGGAACATCACAGAGTTTGGATTGTTCATCACTTCTTTCAGGATCTTTCCTTTCACACTACAAAGTGTGCTCAGCCCCTAGAGGTGAGCTCTGATGTCAATTGAAGTGACTAATTTACACAAGAAGGGGGGGTTGAATTATATGCCTTTTAAAATTTAATACTCGAAACCATCTTAACAAAATGTTTCTCAAGATGAACTTGGATATGAGAAGGTTAGTAATAATAATTACTCACACAGAATCCAAACTTTACTAATGATGAAGGAAAAATAAGAACAATCACTAGTAAGAGATTTGATAGTTTTAACTTGTTTTTAGATCAAAAACAATTAATACTTACTTAAAACTGTGTTGAGAAGGTTGAGTAAACTAACATTCTCTTGGTTTGAAAAACAGCAAGTAGTTTATAGCAAGTGAGGAAATAGTAAGGAAAGCAAGTACATAACACAGTAGAGTTATAGAGTTTCATCTAAACTTGGCTACGTTCTCTCCCCACTTCCTTGTGAGCATTTCCACTATTTTCCAAATAGCTATTACACTTGCTTTTGATCAAATATAAAATTATTTCACAACACTAGCTTTTGATCACACACAAAAGCCTAGTGTACTCTTACACAGCTATACCTAACTGTTTTCCACCTCTCAGAAACTCTCTTTTAGAGTCCTAAGTGTCACCTTAGTCAAGTAGTATCACCACCAACAGTCACCTCACTCTAGGTAATTTGATGAGATGTTTACAAGATAGTGTTTACAATAAAAGGTTTGGGTTTTGGGATGCTTAAGAGTTTGAATAAAGATAAATACAATGGTATTTATCAAGCTAGCATACACTCAAGAAAGATATCCCAGAAGTTAAACTATAGAAGCTTTGAGTGTGAGATGTGAAGGTTAAATGCTTTGAGAAGTTTGAACTTCTGTAGGTTTCAATTAACTCTCATACTTTGTAACTTCGAAATGAAGCCTTTAAATAGCGCTGGAGATTGGATATAGCCGTTAGAAGGTTGAAGAGAGTCGTTTGAAAGAGCCTAACGGTTCATAGGAGTGACATGATGAAAGGTACAAGAGTTGGTAAGTTTTGAAGCTTCTCAAGCTACACTTTGTGCTTTATCTGACCATCTGAACCTTCTCAAGATGACATTGTACTCTTCTCTGTACATGCTGACCTGCTATGACTTGACTTTGTACTTTTGGCCAGGTTGTTCCAGCTTATGCGAAGCTTCTCATGCTTTAAGGTTATGAGCAAACATTCCAACACATTTATTACTTGGATACTTCATTTAATGTCACTAAAGCTCATTGAAGAGGAATTTATATGTTTCTCTTTAGTAGGTTGTTATTTTTTAACCTTCTCAAGCTTGATTCTCTTTACGCTTTACCATTCTCAATGTTGAACTTTCTTATTTTCGATCTTGGTGTGGTCAACCTTTGTTTGACTTTTGGTCAACTTTCTGTTAACATGGTCAAACCTTCTGTTGACTTAGTCAAGCTTATCATATTTTAACCTTCTCATGGCTTTTCTACCTTTGTAATTTTACACTGCTTTTAGTCCAATGTAGAGCCATATTTTGCTATATTGAGAACCTGCTCTTAATCACTTGACAAACATGTTAGATCACAATTAACTAGAAAACTTAATTCATTACTAAATTTGTATCATCAAAACGTAGAAAGAGATTTTCATTCCAACAGGGTCATCCAGTAAAAGAAAGAAGGTTGTTGTTGGGGAGAGAAAGAAGATTGGTGTGATGGGCTGTTGTTGTGAGTAAAAGTTATTGGAGTTGTTGCAGAAATCAGATGGGTTTCTAGGTTTTAGAGGAAGTAGAAGAAGATGAGAGAATCTATTTATAATACAAAGTAGCTAGCTCCTCAAAGCCAAATATCTGATGTGGCTCAAGGAGAGTGTTTTAAGGGAAAAACATTAAATGTAAATCACACATGGCATCTCACTTGAATATCCTATTAGATGGAGAAATCAATTTCACAACACAATAGAAATATTCTAATGTTATTAATATATACCAGGTTAATATCAGTTACCTAACAAAAATAAGTCATTATGACATTTTCAAATCAATATGATTTAGCATTTAGTCTCTTGATTTGAAATGATTTGAATCATAACTGTTTTTCAAAAAAAAAAAAACATAACCTTTGGGTTAAAAAGATGATTATTTTTTTTGACAATAAAATTAAAAAGATGTTTAATGTTTTGTAACTAAAAATTAAAAAGATGTTTAATGTTTTGTAACTAATATGGAACATATATTGTTTTTTTAGCTCATATGAAACACTATGTATATTAATAAAAAACAATAGTTGTGCAGTACAAGATAAAGATAGATTTTATTTATCATAATTATTATAATTTTTTATTAATACAGAAGAAAACTCTGTCAAAAGAATATAAAATAATAATAAAAATAAAACTTTACTCATCTAATTAAGCCCATTTAATATTCTTATTTTAAATAACACACTAATTAATACCATACAGTTACAAAATAATAAGTGTCTTTTAACCATAAAAAGTAACGAAATTTGTACAATTATTATCTATAAACATACAAAGTAAAATGTCTCTATTCAATTTTTGGATGGGTTAAAAAATTTATTATTTTCCCCCATTAGAAAATTAGTTTTACCTCACTGATATCTAATTACCCAAAAACACCAATCTAACTTATTTTAGTTCACAATTTCAAGTAAAAAAATAGGTTTTGCTTCTGGCAACTACAATGCTTGAAAGATGTTTCTCTATAACGAGTTTCATGAAGGATGAACTGCGCAATCATAGGAGACAAATAGTTGAATAATTATCTTGATACATATATTAAGAGATTTTTTTTCGGTCGAGACCAGAGTATCCACCGCCAAATAATTATCTTGACAAATAGTTGAATAATTATCTTGAGTAATCCCAATGCTGGATTGGAGGTACCTCGAAGGATGGGACAGCTGGCCCAGGGATTTAAAGCTGCTCCATACCCAAGGCGAGGATTGAACCCTCGACACTTGGTTAAGGGAGGATGAGCCCCAACCGCTCAACCACACCTCCTGGATTTAAAAGAGATGTTTTTGATAGTACTCACAATGAAAATATCATACAATATTTTTTGAATATGAAAATGCATAGATAACAAGTGTAATTAGTTGAAGGTTGGATATCTTTCGTGGAGTTTTTCATCATGTATGTGATTGTGTATTTTTTAAAAACTTTTAATATTTTTCTTTTGTGACATATTTTCGATAAATTATGCTCTTCGCTTGGAGTATTATTGAAATGGATGAAAAGTGATCATATCAAAAGGAATAAAAAAATCAATGGCCTATCATCAAAGTTCAGACCTTAAATGAGCAACCAATTTTAACAATTTAGATAGCACCAGAAAATTTGAATTTTTTTTGACAAAGACACCCGAAAATTTAGTTAATTAAAAAAACAAATATCATAATAAAGCCAGTCTAAGCCTAGGGAAAGTTTTTAGGTGTGTCACGTTCTCATGAAATGACTTCTTCAATATCTTTTACTATAAACCTTAATCTGATATTAAATTACTTATTCATTGACTATAGTTGTGACACTTCTTAATTGCCATTTGATTGAACCACTTATTTTTTAACAGACGAGTACCAATTAATCCCTCTCTTTGGTTGCTGACACTTAATTTGTGGAATTATATCAAATTTCTCTTTTATCCTCCTCTTATATACTCCCTCCGGACCTATTTATAAGTAAAAAGTCACTTTTTAGGTTCATTGGACAACTATTGTATTTGGATTACATTATAGTCTAAATACATTAATTTTCCAAAGAACCTAAAAAGTGTTTTTTTGCTTATAAATAGGTCTAGAGTGAGTATAGCTCAATAAAGTTGTTGGGAAATATAAGAATTTGGCAACAGTATCAAAAGTTACTGAAACATGTAATTTGTTTTTTTATCAATAGTAATTTGTTTTATCTATAATATATACTTATGGCTAACAAAAGACAAACTTACCTTAACAAAAATGAAAATCGTTGATAATGACTACCAATAACTATGTTAGGTTGCCGACAAATTAAAAAATAATTGCTTCACAATAAAATTATTATTTTTCGTCATGACAATGTAAATTAAATTTCTTTTCCAATCCAAATATAAATTCAATTTTATTTATTTAGATTGTCTTTCCATATATTAGATTCAAACTGATTTTTCAAATAGATAACTTAAGTTTTTATTTTGTCTTATACCTTAGATTATTAATATGCACTAATTGTACCTTATATTTATATTTACTTTTCATAACCATTATATATATATATATATATATATCATTATATATATATATGTATGCTAAATTTAAATCAATAAAAATGACGTATTGTTATCAAACATTACCAAATTAAATGCATTTTTCTTTACTTATTTTATTTTTTAATTATAATATTTTCTCCACAAAATTATTAAAATTTAATATCTTTCACGAAAATTGATTCCCGTGCATCGCACGAGTTACTTGTGGGAAGTATATATTTTTTGTTGCTTTTATTTCAAGCTTTATCTGTTTTTATATTTTTATTGCTTTTATTGTTTATTTAAATAATAACGCAGCTTCTTTTTATTATTAACTAGTATGTATCACCCGTGCCAGCACGGGTATACATATCCTTTTAACTTAAATTTTGAAATTTTTGTTTGGGGATTAAAAAAGAGTCAGTTCAATGTTTACGTATATTATGTCAAAAAAATTGACTACTTTGGACACTTTAGAAAATAAACCCACCATGACAAATTTTAGTAGGACACGTTTATTAGATTAGATTGTATACTAAAAAATATTATAGTTAAACTAAAAAATCATAGTTTAATATTTTGATATAAAATTTAGTCCTCCTTTTATTTATTGATATTCAAAAATAAAATTAAGAATAAAAGATAGTAGTTAGCATATTTTTATTTTTTTATTAATATTTTTAATTAAAAAACACATATAATGTACTCGGACAGCGGAATGGTCCTCGTCCCCATCCTCATCCCAGAGTTGACAGTGGGGGAATTATCTCTCTCGTCCCCGTCTCCACATGGAAAAATTCCCCATTCACGCTCCATTGTGGGCAGTCCCCGTCGAGATTCCCACATACAAGTAGAAAGCACTCGTTTAGTCGAGTGTGAGACTGAGGGAAGTATGAAACAATACATCCATCCATAAGTATACATAACAAAGATCCTTTGGTCACTCTAAGATCTTCTTCATGATCTTCATCAAACTTCCACCTTGAGTAACACCAAGTTTTGTACTTTTGGTCCCCATCCATCTCATTGTATTTAAGCTAAATAGCACTTTTGGTCCTTTACCTTTGCTCTAGGTTTCATTTTGGTCCTTTATCTTTTTTTTGTCTTGTTTTGGTCCCTCATCTTTCATTGTTGTTTTATTTTGGTCCCTTCCCTCAATTGAAGTTAACAAACGCGACACTGACAGTAATTGCTGACATGACATCTTAATTGTCCAATATGAGGTATCAATCATTTAATGACGTGGCAAATAAGTTTTTATTTAATTCAAAATCATTTGACACATAAGCAATTAAGTTTTTTAAATTTTAAAAATACAAAACAAAAATTAACAAAAAACTAAAGACATTAAAATAAAAAACAAACACAAATAGGGGATTGGAACCACATCTTAATTCATGGCATGCATCGTTTCACGCAATCCATTTGCTTTCTTAAAATCAATCCATTTCCTTTCTTAAAATCAGTTCAGGTATAGCAAAAAAAATCAATCCATTTCCATTTTCTGCTCGAATATAGTCAAAGTAGACACTTCTGTGGTTTTGTTCGTGTCTCGTTCGTCGTGTTCCGGAGCTTACGTTATTCGAGGTAAGGGTGGGCTTAACCTTGATAATGGGTTGATGATAATTATGTGTGGGTAGTCTAGGGCTTTGTTGAATTGTTCGTGTTGTTGCATATCGTGTTTTCGTTGAGATTGGTGCTTTGATGATTATTGCACGTTATTGTGATTTGTTTCGTTATTTGTTGTTGCGTGATTGTTGTATCACGATGATGGTGTTGTTATTGTTCGTGTTTTTGTTGTTGCTGTGCGTGGTTGATTGTTGTTGTCGCGTTGTCGAATTGTCGTTTTTGTTGTGGTGGTTGCGGTGTCGTTGCCGTTAGGGTTTGGCGTTTGGTAATTTAGCGATTCTGGACACAGGTTCGGTTTTTCTAAAACTGGCGCTGTTTGGTTGATCCAAAAATTATGAGGTTGATTGTTTTTGAAAATAGACTTAACGCCGGTCGTTTTGGCACTGGTTTCGTTAAATTCGGAGTTGTATAGCTCGAGTTATAGGCGATACAAGTTAGGTTAAAATTCTGGAAACGATTTGGGTATAGATTCGGTATTTCGGTGACTGGGAACGTTGTATTGACCGAAAAATTATGTGGTTTGTTTTTCTGGAAAATAGACTTAATGCTTGTTAATTTGGCACTGGTTTGGTTGCGTTTAGAGTTGTGTAGCTCGAGATATGAATTCCACAAGTTAGAGTAAGATTCTGGAAACAATCTGGACACAGGGTCAGTGTTTTGGTTACCACGTTTTCAAAAGAACTCCTTTTCGAACGAATCCAATTTCTTTGAAAACTAGACAAAATTTGCCCCAGTTTATGCACAAGTTTCATGCAATTTGATTGAGTTTTGGTCACTTTGGAATTGCTTGAATTTGAAGGACAGAAACTGTCCTCTTTTGCAACTAGCCTGTGTGCTTTTCGAAAACTGTACCTATTGGACACTCTCCTTCAAAAACTGAACTTAGGGATGATAACCAGACCCATAGGGCTTTCCAACAAGTATTTATTTGTTGAAATCCGATGTCGTTTGCTATTTTAATTAATTCGCTGAAGTAGGTGCGATGTGCCTAGGCGCTGTGCGCCAGTCTTGTGCGTGGTGTGCGTGCGTTATGTCCGCGTTGTGGAGCCGTCTGGTGTTAATATTTCAGGTGCGGTGCTGGTATGCTCAGGAGAGTTTAGTGGTAGCTGTGATGCTACAACTTGGTGCTATTTTTGGTGAAATCATTTGTTTTGATTCTGGTGATATAGTATTTATTTTAAATACTTGTTATGGTGAGTTGGTGCATAATCATGGTGTCGCATTGTCATATGCATGTTTTGGTGATATAGGCTCTGCCTCTGGTGTTTATTGGTGATATGCCCGTCGTGGCTCATTTTGGTGATCGGTACCGCATGCATATGCCCACTGGAGGGGTTGCATATCATCCCATTGTCTATGAATGTTATAATTTTGGTGGTTCACTGTCAAATGGATTTTTCCTTTGGTATCTGGTGCTGTGATATGGTGTAATTGTATTGTGTTGCTGTAGTTACCTGATGCTAGCATATTTTTATCATCTGCTTATTATCTCTGTTAGACTCACCCCTTCTGCTTGGAATGTTGCTCTCATGTGGCAACGCTGCAGGTGATCGCTAGTGCTCGTGGAGGAATTGCTAGGTTTTGCTTCCTCTCTCGTTTGGGTCTGTGTCAGCTCTGATATGTAGCACCGGGGAGTCGTTAGTTATCGTTTTGAACTATTATTTTAGTTATTGGAAATGGTTTTAATTTATTTTGGAGATGTCTTTAATTGTTAATTCTGGAGATGTTTAAACTGGTTAATATTTCCGCTGCTTGGTGATTTCTTTTATATAAATTATTTTGGAGATTTTCTTTTTTTTTTAAAATGGTGAAAAATGTAGCGCCCTTCGAGGTAACTCTGATAATTGTCTATTTAATTGTAATAGTAAAAGGGGGGTGTTACAGCTCACGCCCCTATTCTGCCTTTCTCACCAAGGTAGGTTTTCATCTAATTTAACATGGGCTTTGCTTTCATAATAGCCCATGAATCAAACCCTTTTTATTTTGAGCCCAAATAAATATAATTTTGAGTGACATAAAGTTGACTTCTATTCTTTTTATCTTTTTCTATCTTTCTGCAAAATAAAGAGGAAACTAAGTCAATGATTTTTATAATGAGTAATAATTATTCTAAAAATGACTCAAAAGTATCCCTAAAAATGCAGTAAATTGGAGTTTATCAAAGATCTCAATAAATTATGTCATGAATGGAGAAAGATGGAACCAAAGTAAAGTCAACGTTGACGATATTTTGATATATTATACAGCGCTAAATATTATAAATTGGAAATGAGGACCATTGAACTCACTTTGCAAGCTGAAAAGTTTTTCTACTTGTAGTCCGTACACCAGAAGTTGTAAAGCTACTTAGATACTAGCGATTATTGTGCAAAAGGGAAATGAGAATCGTGAAGTAGTAAAGTTTGACAAGGTGTTCAAGAGTATTTGAACAAACCTAACTTGGATTTTGAAAATATATTCACCTGTAGTGGATGCGAGTAAATTTTAACACTATACTAGTCTAGTAGCACATAAAAGACTCAATTCATATATGATTGATGTGTTGCAACTTATTTATATAGTTCATTTGATAGTGATAATTATTTGAAGATCCCCGAAGGATTTAAATTTGTAAGAGCTTGGACTCTAGAGAAGATTACGCACCTAAGTTGAATTGTTCTCTTTGTGAGATAAAACAATTTGGACGCACGTGGTGCATATTCTAAATGAAGAAAATAAAGTTACCTCATTGTCCTTATATTCTTATAAAATATTTGGAAATGATTGTGTATATTGATGGCATAAAGAGTATACGAACTCCTGAAAAGCTTTTGAAAGTTAATTGCTTAAATAAAGAGTTTGAGAGGAAATACTTTGGAAGGATAAAGAGTTGTTTGCTATTACAACCGGAATCTTTAAAGAATGAACTTTTAATGTTTTAAGAAGCTTTTATAGCAAAAGTACTAAAACATTTCAATGTGAAAAATTCACATATGTTTTGCACTCCAATGGTTGTAAAAATAGTATATGTGAACAAAGATTCGTTTAGACCTCGAGAAAAAGATGAGGAACTACTTGGTCCTGAAGTACCATATCTTAGTGCAATTGGCGCGCTAATGTACTTTGCTAATTATATACGTCTTGATATATCATTTGCTGTTAATTTATTAGCAAGATATAGTTCTTCACCTACACGAAGACATTGGAATGGAGTCAAGCATGTATTTCGTTACCTTAGAGGTACAATGGATATGGGTTTGTTTTATTCAAATAAATCAAAATCAGATTTAACTGGTTATGCAGATGCAGGTAATTTATCTAACCCTCATAATGGTAGATCACAAACAAGCTATCTGTTTACATGTGATACAGCCATTTCACGGAGGTCTGTAAAACAGACCATAATAGCCACATCATCTAACCATGCAGGAATTTTAGCACTACATGAAGCAAGTCGGGAATGCATTTTGTTAAGGTTAGTAATTCAACATATACAAGAAATTTGTGATTTATCTTCTGAGAAAATGATGGCAACAACTATGTATGAAGATAACACTGCATGCATTGCTCAATTGAAAGAATGGTATATTAAAGGAGATAGAACGAAGCATATTTCACCAAAGTTTTTCTTCACTCACCATCTTCAAAAGAATGGTGATATTAACATTCATGTGATAACTTAGCAGATCTTCTAACAAAGTCATTGCCAAACAAAACTTTTGAGCAGCTAATACGGAAGATTGGTCTTCGTCGTCTCAGAGATGATTACATAGTTGAGGGGGAGAAATAAACATGTTCTGCACTCTTTTTTCCTTCACCACGGTTTTGTCCCAATGGGTTCTCCGGGGTAAAGTTTTTAACGAGGCAGCCCTCAAGCAAAGGATGTTGTACTCTTTTCCTTCACTAAGATTTTTTCCCATTGAGTTTTTTCTTAGTAAGGTTTTTAATGAGGCATATCCTTAACAGACATCCAAGGGGGAGTATTGTGAATAAAATGGATGTCTAGGTTAAATGTATGTGGATGTCTAGGTTAAATGTATGTCATATGTTACACAACTTGAGCCTATAAATAGGACTCATATGTCATTGTAGTTACACACCTTCAAGAGTAATATACAAGGGATATTTCTATTTCTTCTTCTCTCATTTACTTGTTCTTATTTTTGCTCTAGTTTTAGTCCTTTTCATAACAGTTTTTTAGTTTCTTGTTAATTTTTATTGTGTTTTTAAAATTTAAAAAACTTAATTGCTTTTGTGTCAAATGATTTTGAATTAAATGAATGACACATTAGATTTAACACTTAATACGCCACGCCAGCAGTTAACTGTCAGTGTGGCATCTGTTAACTTCAAATAACGAAAGGGAACAAAATGAAACAGAAATGGAAGATGAGAGACCAAAACAAAACAAAAAAAGGATAAAAGACTAAAATGAAACATTTAACGAAGATAAATGACTAAAGGTGGTATTTAGGGTTGCATTTATTTATTTACACCAATATGGTAGTAGTAAACGCGTACATAGCTGAGCTCTGGGGGGTTCTTGTGGGGCTTCAAATTGCCACTGATTTAGGGTTTTGGCAGATTGAGATCAATATTGATTCTCAGGCTGTGGTGGTGTTTGAATGGCAAGGGTCCTGGTTGACTCTCAAAGCCGCAACCTCCTTCGTCGCATCTAAAGGCTTCTTTCTGCTGATTGGGCCATCAAAATTACCCACGCTTTCAGGGAAACAAACATGGTTGCTGATGGGCTTGCCAATTTGGCATGCTCCATCTCTGAAGACACCCATTTTATTACTTTCCCCACCCCCTATTGTATCAAGCACTTAGTTGCTTAATCTCCCTGTAATCTGCTACTTTGTGTGTGGAGTCCAACAGAAATCACTATTTTCTCATTTTTATGTTGATCAGATGGTCCGGATGAACTGACTGTATGATGCAGTCATCATCATTGCACCTAAGCTAAATCAACTAATTAATTACACAGGGTTTGTAGATCAACTTGGCCTTAACTCATTTACCGGATATTGTTGTCTCAAAATGTTGGTTGGTTTTTTGACTTTGAGGAGCTTCTTGACTGTGAAATTTGGTGATGATTTTGTTGCTGAAACTGAAAACATTGTATTCTTGAAGAGAATTGAGGTTTTTCCCCCTCAGTAAACAAGCTATTTTAAGAGTATAATCAAGGTTTTAAATTGTGGTCGCGGATACTATTACTCGTGATTGCAAACAAATATGCTCATGCGACCACAATCAAGGTTGTCATCAGGTTGCATAGGCCTCTAAAACTTTAATGTTGCAATCATAGCAACGGTTTTAGAGTTTAGACCACAATTTGAGATTGCATCAGGGAACTGTGGAATAAACGGTAAAACAGCAGTTTGTTTTAGATTTGAAAGATGGAGAAATACAATGCTGTATGTATATTATGACTACAAAACTAAGTTTAGAGCAGAGTATCAACTCTCAAGTATATATAGAGACTAGAGACTGAGTAGCAGAATAGCTGGTTCAGTTAGTTACAGATCTTAATTAATTTTCTAGAACAAGCAAGGTTCCAACTAAAAGCATGTTTGGTTTCGCGTTGGATTTTGCATGAATATTATTTTGCTGTGGAAGCTACAGTGGCACAATTGGACGGAATCTGATGTGATTCAAAGCGAAGGCTGAAACTGAACAAGCTATAAGTTATAACTAATACAAGCATAAGAATACAGTAGATGCGTGATAACAAGCTATGCGGAAAACATATAAAATGGGATTATAGTAGCCGAGTATCTTATAGTTGTATAGTCTATACTCCAGTACTGTAAAACAAGTGTTAACGTTTGGTGATGCGCCCACACGGCATTATGAAGTTGATCTCTGTTTAGGTTGTAACATCTCAAGAGAGTGAAGCGAGCATTTGTGTTTGATATGTCTTGAAAACCCATGTTTTTATTTTTACCAGATTCGAGCGGGAAATTGTACCACCCTTCCAGCATGATGCCCATTGTAGCCAAGAAGACAGCAATTTTAATATTATGGGTGGTTGTTTTGAGTTTGTTTTCTTTGGCTGCAGGTTTTTTTTGTATGATATGATCATTGGTTGAAAGATGTTTGACTGTGGTTACAAGTCACAATATGTGGGTGGCCAGCGAGAAAAGTTTGTGAGGTATCCAATATAGTTCTTTGCACGGTTACACTTGTAGAGATATGAAAGAGAAGAGAGTTAGTAATATTTATATGTATGCTCTTTGCTTACATTCCTTACTTCTCTATAATATGTATTCATCAAGCATGGAGCATTCATTATTATGTTTGAGCTTAGGTATTTCTTTTCACACGCATATTGCAGCTTTCATGTATAATTTGTCTTTTTCTTTCCCTTTTTAATCCCAAAGTTGTTTCAAAAAAATTTAAAAATTATAATATTCTTTGAAATTTACATTCAATATGTGATGTTTTTTCATGTTTCCCTTAAACGTTAGTAAATTTGTGTCCTTATGTAAACTTGTGGGTGGCACCAGATTACATCATATAGACCTTGGTGGCTTGGTCAATAACTAATTGCCTATAAAATAAGGGTAAATCTAAGGAAACAAAACTGTGTTAATAATAAAAGCAAACTTACAAATTCCTTTTATATTTGCAATTGTTTATTGCAGTTATTTGTGAGTTGTGTTTCCGCCAATCATTAAAGTGGCAAGGATTTGATTACTTAATTTATTTTAGGAAAAGAAGTAATTGACCAAGACAATAATTACAGTAATAAAAAACAGGTTTTGCCAGTATGTTATACACTTGCAGTGTCAGTGATCAGTGTGGCAGGATATATAGCCAATTGACAATTTTCCGTGCCATTCATTCGTAAGTGTTAGAAGTTGAAAATCTGCTACTTTGGATGTTAGCTTCCCAACTAAAATTTTCTAGTACTAGCTTCACACTTTGATGCTTTACATAAATATTTAGATGCAGGCTTTTAAATTGAATAACTTTAGTATTCAACCCTCAAAAGCCTTAAATACTATACGTGAATGTGATACTTGATATAAATTCTCCATTTCTTCTCCATACTTCTTATCTAATTTGGTTATTCATGTTCCTTTTAATGAATAAGCAATTGCTTTTCTACAGTGTAAGAGGAATTGTGGAATATGATATATTTTGTGGATTCTTTTCATTTATTTCTAGGTTGGATCACTTGGATTCTAGATTGTCCTCATCTTCTGATGATGGAGTTAAAACATGTGGATTTAGTATTGATAAATTAAGCCACGGGGACCATGGAAGAAGTACAACCTCTAGGTCTTTTAAAAGAGGAATGAGAAAGGGATCTGAAGGACTGAAGTCAATTGGCCGATCACTTGGATTTGGGGTATCTAAGGCAGTGTTTCCGGAAGACCTTAAAGTTTCAGAAAAGAAAATATTTGATCCTCAAGACAAGTTTTTGCTCTTGTGGAATAAGCTTTTTGTAATCTCATGCATTTTAGCTGTGTCTGTGGATCCACTGTTTTTTTATCTCCCTGTCATCAATGATTCATTACACTGTCTTGGTATAGACCGAAAGTTGGCAATTATAGTTACCACCTTGAGGACATTTATTGATGCTTTCTATCTTATACACATGGCTCTCCAATTTCGTACTGCTTATATTGCTCCTTCATCTCGTGTTTTTGGACGGGGTGAACTCGTGATCGATCCGGCACAGATAGCGAAACGATACTTACGGCGATATTTCATCATAGATTTCTTATCAGTGTTGCCCTTATCCCAGGTCAAGATATTTTAATTTGATTTGATCTCTTTTAAAATTCTGCATGATTATTTCCTTTGAATTTTATGATTCTGTTGTATCAA
This sequence comes from Astragalus glycyphyllos, assembly GCA_963573325.1. Classification (NCBI taxonomy): domain Eukaryota; kingdom Viridiplantae; phylum Streptophyta; class Magnoliopsida; order Fabales; family Fabaceae; genus Astragalus; species Astragalus glycyphyllos. Next base: position 53,675,442 of record OY754311.1, on the reverse strand, counting down.
TACTAGGTTTACTGATTTACTCTCTGTCATTGTTCACATTTGGTACCTATCTAGGCTACTATCTGCTCCTTGCTTGAATTGCATTCAGATCAAGTGTTAATTTTGGGGATTCCATTTATGTATTCTTGCTGGGAGCTATTTTTAATTAAGTTCTTATATTGGGGATCTGAGTGTGGCGATTGGTGAACCAAAACATTTTTACTAGAGGAATAAGGAAACAGTAGATTAGACGTGTCCCGGTGTCTGACACGTGCCAGTGTCCGACACCCGTACGACACTCATACGACATGTGTCCGACACCTAAGACAAGTGTCCCAATTTTTTTTTCTTTGTTTCGACACATCTTAGACACTTCTGAGAGTAGACACTTCTACAAAGGTTAAAGAAGTGTCAAAGTAGTCATAATCAAGGAAGGGGTTAAAAATATTAAATTTGGTTACATCATTTTTTGCTTATCGATATAGTAGATGGAAAATGACTGTGAAAAACTATCTTATTTTTTTTAAGAACTTTTTATTATGACATAAATTGCTCAATTTAAATCTTTTATAGGTGATGTTCATATTTTATTTATTTATAATACATAAATAATTATACATAAATAATTATATATATGCGGTGTCCCGGTGTCCTATATTTTGAACATTAGCGGTGTCCGCGTGTCCGTATCGTGTCTGGTGTCCGTGTCAGAGTCTGTGCTTCATAGGTAGAGAATGAGACATACTCCTCAGCGAAGGTTCAAAAAGAAATACTGAATATGCATTATGCAGACAGCGTTTTCAATACAATACAACAAAGAAATTTAGTTCTTTAACTTATCTGTTTTCTCTTATTCTTTAAATATGGAAATTCTGGACTATCTTTTAGTTTTATTTTACTTTTATTTCTATTAAATTCTTTTGGTTTTTGAGGAATGCTACTCTTATGCTTTTTGTGATAAGCTCTCTCTCTCTCTCTCTCTCTCTATATATATATATATATATATAATAATAGTAATAGTAATAATAATAATAATATTAATAATATATAGCAAATGTTTTTACAGAAGTTGCATATCATAACATAGATTAACTCTTCATTTTTTTGCTTGTTTTTAACTTGCTACTGGTAATATGCAGCATATTGACAAGAATCATGTCTACATATAGACGCTCCCACCCAGTACTAACACACATTACACACACATCACACATGCATGTGTGTGTGTTTCCAATAGAGTTTTTTCTGAAATTTGTAACTGCTATTTGGTTATTTTTAACACATTTGTGTGGTTTTTTTTTGCTGGGGCCTTATATAAATTTCACAAATAATAGTGTTTTGAAAAAAGTGTTGCTAACATTTATCTTTTTACTAATATCACAAGACTTTTATTTATTAGTCTAATGCATTAATAAGAGCATGCCTGGCTTGGCATAGCTTTTAGGGAAAAGTCCCCCCTCCCAAGCTCTCGGTAATACTCCCTCCGTTCCTGATCTTTGGTACTTTTGGCCTTTTATTTTTGTTCCAAAACAATGGTACTTTTAAAAACCCAATGTACAATTCACCTAATTTTTCCTAATATACCCTCTATATTTATTTATCCTTTTAGAGTTCCAACGCATGAATTAATTGTCCCAAGACTATTTTACTTTAACTTAAATTTTCCCAATACAACTACAAGTGGGGCATTTTAGTACTTAAACAACACAAATTAATGGTACCTTAATATGTGTGTAACAAGCCAAAAGTACCAAAGATTAGGAACGGAGGGAGTATTTTAATTATAAGCTATTTTGGAATTAAATAATGGTGATTGCTTCCATACCGATTCTATAATGGAGGGATATCATACCTTTCTTACTTGCTTCCATACCGATTCTATAATGAAAGGACGGTGACGACGGCGTGACAGGCGACGGCGCGGCGGAGAACCCTATTCAAAGAGATGATGAAAGATTGTTTTCAGCCACAACACAACTCTCAAAAGAGAGAAACAAAAAAGAGGAAGACAAAACCAGTGAGAGAAGAAGAAGATAGACGTTGAAATCGTTCTATTTTAATAAGTCACAAAACTTGGATTTTGAAACAAATAGGGTTTTGGTATGATTTGTATGAAGAATTAGGGTCTACCATAATTCCTCTAAAGATTTGAGTATATTTTAAAAATTACATCTTAAAAATAATATGGAATACAACTGACACATGACCCAATTAAATTAGGACAAGTAAAGAAGGTATGATACCCCTTCATTATAGAATGGGTATGGAAGAATTCACCTTAAATAATTTGATCTAAATAGACACTAAGACTTTAAAACACCTTGTTAAAGTCCATTCACGAGTCCTAGCAGCTTAAGATATGAGAATCAGTAAAAGTTGAATTTCAAAAAAAGGTAAAATCTTCCTAGGCATTGTTCATGACACATTTTATTGAGAGAAACAGAGTAAAATAATCACGGTAATCGTTCTTGTTGGATTGAGTAGCACGCAGTTTGTTGACTTTATGGCTTGGAATGGATAGATGGCGGTACTTCAGATTTCAGATTTCTGTTTTTCAGAGTTCATCTTATTTCTGTTCTGTTAATTATTATCTTCACACGGTCTAATGCTTTTGATGGTTGCATTGGAGTCATTTAGTGTGTGGATTACTAAATGCAATTATTGTGCGCTCAAATGCAAATGTATAACGACTAGTTGGACAAAGCAGAAATCTCTCTATTATTGTGAGAACGAAAATGAGATGGAAAGGTTCTGATTACATATTCTTCACCTTATTCCAATGATGTAGTCATCTCCTTATGAGAAATGTCCAATTCTAAGAAATACTATAAGATAAGACAATATCTTCTTATATTCTAACTCCTTATATGTGCTTGGATTCAGATTGTGGTTTGGAGATTTCTTCAGAGGTCAAAAGGTTCAGATGTACTTGCAACAAAACAAGCCTTACTGTTCATTATCTTGCTTCAGTACATTCCTCGATTTCTTCGTATGGTACCGTTGACTTCTGAACTTAAGAGAACAGCTGGTGTCTTTGCTGAGACTGCTTGGGCAGGTGCTGCATATTATTTGCTATTATTCATGCTCGCCAGTCATGTAAGTTTTTTTTTCCGTCATTATGCATGCTCATTAGTTATTATGCTAGTAATTTTGCTATCTTCCTTTTTTTTTTTGACAATGGCTTTAACATCTATTTATTTTGCATCCTTTTCCATCAATTATTCATTGCAGATAGTTGGGTCATTTTGGTACTTGTTAGCTGGTGAGCGCAATGACTTTTGCTGGCAAAAGGCTTGTAGTGACAAATGACAATGGGTACAATAAGAAATTCTTGTATTGCGGAAACCAATACATGGAAGGTTATAGTGCGTGGCAGAACAGAAGTGAAGCGATTCTTGCATCACAGTGCTCTACAGATGTTGATAATCCACCTTTTGACTATGGCATTTTCACGCAAGCCTTGAAATCTGGTATTATTTCATCTAAGAAGTTCTTCTCCAAGTACTGTTACTGTTTATGGTGGGGGCTTCAGAATTTGAGGTATTTAATTTAATTTTATTTGTTAACTTTCATCACTAATAGATTCAGAGAAATGCTGAATCAAAATGTGATTTCTTTGAATCAGTAAATTCTGTTACACAGTTTCATATTTATAGCAATGCTTTGATCTAACTAACAAAGGAAGTGCTGACTCATTACACAGTCAGCACCCTAGCTAACTAATAACAGTAGGTGCTGATGTAGCAGCACTACCATTATTTACATTCTATTAATCACACATATCCAGTCTAAACCATTAAAACAAAACATTATAACATATATGTTTTGTCTGAACTGAATACTATAGAGGGTTTCCCGAAAAAGTATTTTTTGTAGGTATTTAGGGTTCACAAAATGAGATGATAATGCCCAGAGTGTGTGCATTATATTCTCCATAGAGTGAAATTATTTTTTTCCTGTGTTTGATGTTTCTTCTTTTCTTAGATTACTTCATTTAGTCACACATTGATACTCACTTTTTATTCATATATTTTGCCGCAGTACACTGGGTCAGGGGCTTCAAACTAGTACCTACACTGGGGAGGTTATCTTTTCAATAGCATTAGCCATAGCTGGCCTTATCCTCTTTGCACTTCTGATTGGCAACATGCAGGTATGCTTAAAATTAGCTAATTTAACAGCAGCAAATTAGAGTAAGGATGGTATTGAGTCTTTTGTAGTCTACTATTGGGTCTGTCATTTTGATTTGCATCTGTTTCTCTTTGTTCCAGAGGTTTTGGCTGAACTTTAGAAGCCAAGACTTTGTGAGATTGCCCATTCGCCACGGTTCTCTAGTGTTTATGATTGGAGAGAAACACTAGAGTCTAGAATGTTATGCTACATGTTTGACTCGACTTCATTTGGGATAGTTTACTTTTCTAGGTTCCTATTGTGTTTTGATCATGGTCTTTGAAGATTGTTTCTTTGTCAGACATTCATGGAGAATGCCATGCCATCACATGACTCAATCTTTCAAATGTTCACCATTTTTGTTTTATTGAGAGGATGTCTTATCCTCTTTCTTTGCACTATTCTATTCCTCCTTAATTAAATTCGTTTTCGATGAAAAGTGAAAAAATATGAATGGAAGGTGCGTGCAGTACCATGAAATTAGATGGTGTTTTAGGTTCCGTATATTTGTAACAAGCTTAATGCTGAATGCATATGATATATCATGCAATTAATTAGATATATTTGTCTTGTTCCTCTCCCTATAATCATGGGATCGTCATTATAATTTGAGTGTAATTCTCTCCTATAGATACGTAAGGCTGGAGGTTAGTTTCTCAAGCATCCAGACCAACTAATCCAAGTGGTCGAACACGTGACAAGAAAAGAGGAAAATGGGAGAATATCATGAAGGGGGAGGGGGAGGGATGACAAAGGGGACCCAACCTCGTGGGTACCCTCCCAGTTCCCAAACTCCCACAATTTTGACGGAGAAAGCTTGCTTTGGTAGGGTTTGGGTGCGGGCTTTCCCCGCTTTTCAAAGGTAGGGGAGGGGGCATGGGTGGGATTTTGGTACCCGCCCGCTAAATATAAATTATTCATTTATTATATATTATTTCATGTACGTTACTCATTGTTTATTTCATTATTTCATTTTTTAATTATATATATATATATATATAGAGAGAGAGAGAGAGAGGGGGTGGGGGTGGATACCAATTTTCCATCCCCAATGGGGGATCGGGGCTGAGGGTGGTTTTTTTTAGGGAGTTGGGGTTGGGGGTGGAGAAGCAGAACAGGGGCCGTGGCGGATTTTTTTGCAACTGCTATGAGTATGACCAATTTATGAAGGTGAAGGATGGCGACGCCATGGCATTTATGGCTGAAATAGCGATTTTAAAGCGGATTTTCGGATTTTTGACATAACTCTATGGTCCGCCCAATGTTATCAGAACCGGATCGGTCATCGAGCCGGCCAAGGCACTGGGTCACTGGGTCTTTGGTCGGACCGCGGGGCTTTTGGTCGGACCGCATGAGCCGGTTTATATTAAATAAATTCAAAAATTATAATATATACTAAGAAAGTATTTATATTTATAATTGTAATTAAGTAAAATGATAAAACTGCTTAAAAAAAAAAGTAAATGATAAAATATTTAAATTTAATAATAAATAAAATATCTGCAAAATTATAAATATATTGTCTTGTATACAACATAAAGCCATGAAAAAATTGTATTATATCTTAAAACAAATTAATAGTAGTATAAAATACATAAAAGAATGATAATATAATTAGTTAATAAAGTTTGTCAAAAAAAAATAGCCAGTAAAAGAAAATATAAGTATAGTTTTAATAAGGAGTAGATAATTATTTTTCATGTGAGACATAAATATAGAAAGTTGTAATAAAAAAATTAACATGTTTATGAGTGTTGAATTAATTTGTCAAAAAAAAATTTGTCAAAAAAAATGAGTGTTTAATCAAAACTGTTAATGGAAGACTATGGAAAAAGCAAATCGGAAATGATTATATTTATTTAATGCAGAACAATATCAACAATTAACAAGTGGCTCAGTGGTTAAAAAGTTGTAAAAACATGCAAAATTTAATTTGGTCAACAACGAGTTAAGGCCGGTTTTGACCGGCCTGATGACGTAATCACCGGCCCAATTGTAGATTCGTTCCAACATGCAGACCGAACCGGCTAAGGGTCCGGTTCCCTATCGGCCCGGTCCGGTTTTAATAACACTAGGTCCGCCATCTACGTTGGTGTCACTGTAGGGGAGTCATAAGGCCGGTTCCCGATCGGCCCGGTCCGATTTTAATAACACTAGGTCCGCCATCTACGTTGGTGTCACTGTAGGGGAGTCATAAGGCGCTCCGCGCTCCCAGACTTGCCTCGTTGACATGCCTATTTGGCTGGATAATTAAGGGGAAAGTAGGGAGCCAGTTTATGGGAACTTATTCGGTACATTTAATATCTTATGAAAGGAGAAATCCTTTGTAGAAGGGGAAACCCTTGAAGAAGAGACTTCTCTCCTCCAAGGGTTCCATCAGGTTGATATGCTGCGTCCAGTCATTTAATTTATTAAAGCATGTTTGGTCAAAGCATACACACATTCACCTTTCTTGCTTAGAAAGGTCAAAGATTGTACTGCTTTAAGGAGTCAGAAAATAAACTTTCACATAGGCACCCCGATACCGAGAGAGCAATAGTTGTTATTTGTTTATTTATAAATATTCTCCTTATCATAGACTGGCTTCATAAATAGCTTTAAAGTTTGTAATTTTGTTTTTTTATTAATAGCTTTAATAGTTTGTGTTCACAAAACTTGAAGAGCAAATTTTTGTAACTAATAGACTGGTTTCTTTATATTTCATATGATTGCAGACGTATCTTCAGTCTCTAACCATTAGGCTTGAAGAAATGAGAGTCAAGAGGCGTGATTCAGAACAATGGATGCAACATCGCTTGCTCCCACAAGAGCTTAGAGAGCGTGTGAGGCGATATGATCAATATAAGTGGTTGGCAACTCGTGGTGTAGATGAAGAAAATTTGGTTCAGAGTCTCCCAAAGGATCTTCAAAGAGACATTAAGTGTCACCTCTGGCTGGCTTTAGTGAGAAGGGTATGCTGCCAAAAACTTCAAATATTCTGAAACACCAAAAAGGCCCTCTTACTCGAATTGTTTAGTTAATTTTTGTCTTTCAAAATAGGCCAAAGAAGTTTTACGTGAAAACATCAATATCGTTAATTAGTTTTAGACTTTAGTTCCCTATTTAGTGAGTTAAGTTAACAACACTCTTTTTAACAAGCTCTTGAACACACTCTTTATGATTAGTACACTTCCTAAATGGTCAACACATTTTTAGATTGATCAATCTACAAAGCAGCTAAACTGATTTTAAATAGCAAACCAATCATAACGAATGTGTTCAATAGTTATAAAAAAGTGTGTTGTTAGTATTTCTTGAGTGGTAACAATTACACTAGAACAATATCCCATGCTTCACATAGTGAAAAAATAAAAGAACTGTTTAAATCAAATATTTGTAATGTATAAACTACAAATATTGTATTAAATAAACAATTTAACATACATATAATAAATTTTTTAAATGCGCCATGTTATCGGATAAATTTATCAGTATAAATACTAAGAAAAAAACAAAAGAATATACAGAAAGAAGTAATTGTGTTATAAATTATAGTAACAAATTTTAGAAGATAGAAAATTTTCTGAAAAGAAATGAAAAATATAAGAAAATATAAATTGAAAATGTGACATAGTAGAATTGAAAAATAAATAAATAAACACAGTTTGCAAGAGCTTTGATATAAAAACACAAAAGTAAAGCATCCATGGAGTGAAGACTTTCTTCATTGGGAAAGGAATGAAAAAGGCTCTCCTAGGGTTCCGCGCCGCCGTCACTCATTGGGCTCCTCGCGCCGCGGCTGCTAGCTGTTGTCCGGCTCCTCTCTTGTTTGCTGTTAAGAGACAGCATTTCTGTTGTTTTGTTTGTTCCAAGTTTTATTATTATTCTACTATTTTCGGATTTCAAGAAAAGGTGACATCTTGATGAATGACCCATCAGATATTGCTCTTAATCACGTGATTCCTATTGAAAGAGTTCTGCCTGCTGCTGTGTCCGTCAATCTTCCGTCATCTGTCGTCTCGGAGACTGTCCGCTCGGACTTGCTGCCTGATGATGCCTTGCTGCTTCCTGCGAAGGTGGGTCCGTTCGTTGCTGTTCAAATGGGGTTTTCTCAAGACCCAATGAATTTTGAGGTTCAAAATGCTGATGCTCTTTTGCGGTTTCCGAAAAAAAATTCTGCAGCGTTGCCGTCCCCACCATCAGGAAATGTGTTTTTGCCTTCTGACCCCATTTTAGTGACTAATGGTGCTCTTGGTCATAACATTGATCTGAGACATCAAATTGCTTCTAATTCTTTACAAAAGCCTTCTATCATTGATGTTGAAAAAATTCATGATTCGGTGGCTGTCAACCATAATCCCCCTAAATCTTTTGCTCAAGCTCTTGCTGGTTCATGCGACAAGATTTGTGATATTCCGCTTAGTCAACTTTCTCGTCCGTGCATTAAGGGAGATGAACTTGCTATTTCTATTCCAGAGGATGAATATCTTGCGGGTCTAGAGGGGTGCAAAACACATCTTCACGGGAGATTTTTATTATCAAAGGGGGACTCTCCTATCAAAATTGATGCTCTACGCTCTAAGCTTCAGGATCTTTGGAATCCTACAGGTAAGTGGGGTCTAATCTCTCTCGGGAAGGGTTATTATGAATTCACATTTGCTTATATTGAAGATTTACGTAGAATTCAATCTCAACCTTCTTGGGACTGCAAGCCAAGTCTGCTTCGTTTGTTTGCTTGGCAGCCTGATACTAATAATGCAAATACTAGGGAAAATGCTCAAGTTGAAAATATTCCTGTGGATAAGGCAGCCTTTAAAGGTGTGAATAATGTTCCTTGGGATGGTCTTGATTGTAATCCGTTAATGGGATATGCTCAACCTTCAAATGCCCAAAAAAATGTTCCTATTAAAGTGTTGCATCATAAGCATCAAAGAGAATCATCATCCAATGTGATTAAGGATGTGCGTATGCAATCTAATGAAGACTTAATCTCTATCTAGTTTGTCCAAGACTCTATCCTTCCTGAGGAGGGTAGGCATGTTTCGCTTAAGAATACTCACACTCCAATTGCAACTAAAGATATGGCTCAAATTTGTCCTACCACTACAAGAATAAGTGGATTTACTGGCCATGTCTTTCCGGCGGATTTTAGAGGTTTCCGGCGGATTTAGTCCCACGAAAATTTTCCGGCGGATTCTATCGAATTTCCGGCGGATTTTTATTCCCCGGTAACTTTTCGGCGGATTTATACTAATTTCCGGCGGATTTATTCACAAAAAAAAATTATTAAAAAAAATAAAAAAAAATCCGCCGGTACCGTCATTTCCGGCGGATTTACGAAAAAAGCGGGAAAATTAAATTTCGAAATCCGCCGGAAATTACATAGGATCCGCCGGAAACTCCATGACCAATTGGATCCGCCGGAAATGCGTATTTGCGGGGGATCTGGATCCGCCGGAAATCCCAAATCCGCCGGTAATACGTATGTGCGGCGGATTTTAACTTTTTGACCAAATTCCGCCGGAAAACTACTAAATCCGCCGCAAATGCCACTAAATCCGCTGGAAATTCCATGACCAATTGGATCCGCCGGAAATGCGTATTTGCGGGGGATCCGGATCCGCCGGAAATCCCAAATCCGCCGGTAATACGTATTTGCGGCGGATTTTAACTTTTTGACCAAATTCCGCCGGAAAACTACTAAATTCGCCGGAAATACCACTAAATCCGCCGGAAATACTTCTACCAATAGGATCTGCCAGAAATCCGCCTTTGTGGGGGATCCTAATCCGCCGGAAAAACCACAAAATCCGCCGGAAATACCACGACCAATAGAATCCGCCGGAAACCCGAATTTTTGTGGGATCCAAATCCGCCGGAAACGATAAAATCCGCCGATAATACAATTTTCGGCGGATTTCAAATTTCTATATATATTCACATATTCACTTCACAACTTCTTCACTTCTTCAAATCCGAAATTTCTCTCTACAAAATCTCTTGCTCTCTGACACATTTCTTCAATATAAGGTATCTTTATAACATGATGATTTAATAGTTTTAGTTTATGTATTGTTTAGTTACTAACTGTGGTGTTGTTTGTTTAGGAGTTGTTTGGGTTTGGTTCGTTGTCTATTTTGTTCGAAGGAGGGTGGGATTAGCATCAAGCCAGAGTCTTCTCTTCACTTCAGGTTAGTTATCGAAGTTAAAAGTCGTTATATATGATGTTATTTGTTATAATATATTAGTTATATTTTAATTAATATTAGTTAGCAAATACGAAATAATATATTTGTTAATTTATTTTTAATTTTGATTTTTTATAATAATTTTAAATAAATAAATAATAAAGAATAAATAAATACGAAAAAAAATTAAATTTAATGTATTTATTAATTTAGTTTTTAATTTCTGTTTATATTTTTAATTTATGTTATTATTTTAAATTTTTTTAATTCAAAAAAATAAAACTAATTTTTAATTTATTTGAATATTTTCTTTTATATAAATGCAAACTAAAAATAAAAACGAAAAAAAAAATTAATTTTTAATTACTGTTATTATTTTTTGTGTAAATGCGAATTATTATTAATTTCGGTTTTTAATTAATTTTTAGATAAATAGGAAATATATGTATTATTCACTTAATATATCAATACAACATATATTTGAAAAGAAATATTTGATTGTTTATTTCATTTTTAATTCTATAATTACATGTAGTAAAAGTGTTATTTATGTTGTTAGTTAAAATGGGTAATATATATGTATTAATAGATCAGTAATATAATAGAGTTATTAATATATCTATTATTTACTAATAGAGTTATTAATAATATATATTAAAATAAAATAACATGTATTTTAATTATTGTTATTAAAAAAAGTACAGTACTTTATGAAAAATCTATTAATTTATTTATTGTTTACATTGTTAGTGTATGTAAATATGTGTATGGGTATATATATATGTGCATGTATATGTAATAAATATATAGGTAGATAACGTTAATTTTTATTGAACTATAGTACGTATTTCCCGAAATCATGGATCGTAGTTGGATGTATGACCGGTTGTTTCCTGGAAGAGCTGGTTTAAAGCGGCGTTTTGTAGAAGGAGTAGAAGAGTTTATTTTTTGTGCTAAGCAGCATGAAGAATTTGCGCGACAAGGCGGAATTAGATGTCCGTGCTTGAAATGTTCATTTCAATTTATAAAAAATGATGATGAAGTCAGACTTGATTTGTACAATAATGGGTTTAGGCCAAATTATTTTATATGGAGTCGTCACGGCGAAGTAGCACTAGGGGTTGTTCGTGCAGTTGATGTTCCGGTTGAAGTAGTAGCTCCCACAACAAGTAATTATCCAGCGACTAGGACGTCTGGAGGCGAAATTATTCGACCGTTAGAAGTTTATCAGGGAATGATATCTGATGCGGTTGGAGTAAATTTGGATTTTGAAGAGCCAGAATATGATGCTGAAGAAGTTCCAAATGAGGAAGCTCAAAGATTTTACATGTATTTGAGTGAGACAACTAATCCATTATTTGAAGGATCTAAAGACTCTAAATTATCAATGTGTGTTCGGTTGTTGGGTCTTAAGTCTCAGTTTAATGTTGCTGAGTTGTGCATGGAATATATGACCAAAATGATGTTGGATGCAACTCCCGTTAGAGGACTTTTGCCGCAGAGTTATTATGATGCTAAAAGATTGGTATCGAAGCTTGGCTTGAAATCTAAAAGAATTGATTGTTGTGTCTCCGGTTGCATGCTCTATTATAACAATGAATTTGGCATAAATGATGGAGAGTTGTTGGAATGCAAGATTTGTGGAGAGCCACGCTATCGTGCCAGTAGGAAAGGGATGAGTAGAGGCAAATTAGTTCCACGAAAAGCAATGTTCTATTTGCCGCTCATACCAAGGCTACAGAGGATGTTTACTTCAATGGAGACCGCGGGTAAAATGACGTGGCACCTTCAAAATAGAAACAATTCTGGTGAGTTACGTCACCCATCTGACGGTGAGGCTTGGAAGCAGTTTGATCGTGTTCATCCAGATTTTGCTAGTGATCCACGGAATGTTCGGCTTGGTTTATGCTCTGATGGATTCACACCATATATTCAAGCCTCGGCAACACCGTACTCTTGTTGGCCCGTTATTGTTACCCCGTACAACCTTCCTCCAGAAATGTGTATGTCTAAACCATACATGTTTTTAAATGCAATTATTCCAGGGCCAAGTAATCCAACAGCTAGTATTGATGTATATTTGCAACCTTTGATTGATGATCTCAAAAGACTGTGGAATGGTGTTTTAATTTATGATGCAGCACGCAAACAAAATTTTGTGATGAGGGCGACTTTGATGTGGACCATTAATGACTTCCCTGTATATGGAATGTTGTCTGGTTGGGGGACACATGGTAAGATGGCATGTCCGATTTGCATGGTTGACACAAAGGCTTTTACTCTTAAATACGGAGGAAAGACTTCGTGGTTTGACTCGCACCGTAGGTTCTTACCTATGGATCACCCTTTTCGAAAGCAGAAGTATGCATTTATCAAGGGAAATGTTGAAACAGATGGACCTCCTCGTATTTTGACACCAGAGGAAGTTTGGGACAGTGTTAAGGATATTCCTCCTGTGGAAGTTGTAGCGGGTGTTGTTTCTCGTCCAGAAGGCTATGGACAATGGCACAATTGGACAAAAAAAAGTATTTTTTTGGGAACTTCCCTATTGGAAAGATAATCTATTGAGACACAATCTCGATGTGATGCATATAGAGAAGAATTTTTTTGACAACATATTTAACACTGTCATGAACGTGAAAGGTAAAACGAAAGATAATGAGAAAGCTAGGAGGGACATAGATCATTATTGTAGACGAAAGGATTTGTTGTTGATTGAGCAAGGTACTAGGACATTGAAACCTAAAGCCAATTATACTTTATCTACTGAAAAAGCGAAAGCAGTTTATCGGTGGATAAAAGAGTTGAAAATGCCAGATGGTTATTCTTCCAATTTATCTAGATGTGCGGATGTGGATAATGGGAGGTTGCATGGGATGAAAAGCCATGATTGTCATGTATTCATGGAGTGTTTACTTCCCATCGCATTTAGTTCGTTGCCGACACACGTTTTGAATCCGCTCATTGAAATTAGTCAATACTTTAAGAATTTGTGTTCTGCAACGCTAAAAGTTGATGATCTTACAAAAATGGAAGAAGACATCCCACTTATCTTATGCAAGTTGGAGAGAGTATTTCCGCCTGGTTTCTTTGATTCTATGGAGCATCTATCGGTGCATCTAGCATATGAAGCTAAACTTGGCGGACCTGTCCAATACCGATGGATGTATCCGTTTGAAAGGTCAGTTTATTAATTATCATAATTAATCGATCTAGCAAAGAAATTAGTTTATGTTTATTATTATATTAATTAACATATCGTTTTCTTTAGGTTTATGGGTGATTCCAAAAGATCGGTGAAAAACAAAGCTAGAGTTGAAGGATCGATATGTGCTTCTTACTTACACCGTGAAACAACCCATTTTTGTTCTTATTATTTCAAGAGTGAATTTGCTCCAAGAAGCAGTCGAAATGAAATGGATATTGATCATTGTCCTAGACATCATTTAGCTTTGTCTGTCTTTTGTCTACCTGGTCGTCCATCTGGGAAGGAGTCAATTCATTGGCTAACCGAAGAAGAGTTAAATTCAGCACATGTTCATGTGTTGATAAACTGTACTGAGGTGCAACCATTCATTGAGTATGTATTCCTCAACGTGCATTAATTATAACTATCAATCTTAATTAGATACTAATTAATATCTTTTTTAAATTAGGGAATTTTTGTCATCAGAGGAAGTTAGTGAAGATCAATCTTCTGTTCATATTAATGCACATTTTCTAATGTGGTTTAGGCAACGTGTTTATGCCCTCCTACCAACTCCTGCCAACCAACACTTGAGGAACTTATCTGACGGTCCTCGAAGATGTGTTAGAGAAGGCACACATACTTTGTTAATGGTTACAAATTTCACACCAATGAATGGACACAGGGCAGAGAAACAATCAATAGTGGTGTTTGCATGAAGGGTGTCATTGAACGAGGTGAAGATGATTTTTATGGTGTTGTTCAACACATATACGAACTTGCGTACCCCTATCTAGATTTTAGTCAAAAGGTAGTGGTTTTTTATTGTAATTGGTTTGATCCGTCTTCTCGAGGAACAAGGATGAATCAAAAGTCAAATACAGTGGACATTAAAATGAGTAGTAGATATCGACTGTATGATCCGTTCGTCATTGCACAAAATGTGAGACAAGTCTATTATGTCCCTTATCCATCAACACGGACTGATAGGCGTGGTTGGTGTGTCGCAATTAAAACAAAGCCAAGAGGTCGCATTGAGACAAATGATGACACAGTGGAAGATGTGCCATATCAAATGGATGAGATGTCTAATGTAAATGAAGTGATTCAAGTTGAACCCATTACTCGTTTATGTGATGAGCCAAACACCGGCGACGAAGTTGATGATGAAGAAGATGCTAATGATGAAGATGCAGCAGAGCACGTTGGTCCATCAAGAATTCACTCATCTGATGATGATGATTTTGAGAATGAATGGGATTCCAATTAGTACTTAATATTTTATGCATGTTTGTTAGTATGGATTTAATTATATGGATATCAATATTAATTTGTGTTTATTTAATAATAATTAGTACAATTTATCTTTTTTGGTGGTATTTAAATTAAAGAAGTCTGCTTTTTCAAAATTTAAATCTATATATATTTCTAGATATATACAGTCATGGCTCACTCAGGATCCGAATCTGATGATGACACATATGTTCCTCCACCTGCCATGGATGTTGGCAGCACTAGTCGTAGGAGGAAGACTTCTAATTGCCTTGGGCGTCGTCAGCAACCCGCTCGTGTTGTTGTTCCTGGTGCCAGATATGTGCCTCGACCTGGGACAGATGGAGCTTCTACTAGTGCACAGGAGCCAGTGATTCCTGAAGGTACCGAGGGCTTAGCCCCAATACATGTTGATGCTAATGGGATACGCACTTATCACATTGACCAGGAGGTGGTGAGGTATACGCCTGATGGTCGTATCATTTTGGAGACTGTTGGTGACTCGTAAGTATAGTATTTATTAATTTATTATTCTTGTCTTTTAATTTTATATAAATTTTGTTTAACAAAATTCATCTCTTTTAATATATATTGTACAGGTTTCTTCCTTCAAAGAAAGGTGCAACTGCAGTCATAACATCAATTAGGGAGAATTTACATAAAGGCTGGAAGAATTGGACGGCAGTGAAAAAAGATAGGGACGCAATTGCGGCGATATTAGGATCATTTTTAGTAAGTTTTAATTCTACAAATCGATTTTTAATTATTTTATTATTGATTAATTTGTTTTTATATAATAATAACAAATTAACATAATTGTATATTTTTAAAATAGGAAAAATGTACGTGGTTGCCGGAGGAGCAACAAGAAGTTGAGAGAGTCTTCCATAAGAGGTGTTCTCATCGCTATTCTGAATTACTGGGGAAGGCACGGTTACACGATGAGAAGCCGCCTTGTATGGGAGATTCAAGTTGGCATGAGCTGAAAGAGTATTGGGCGACACCAGGATTTAAACTTTATTGTGAGAAAGCCAAGAAGAATAGGGCTTCTGATAAAGGTCGCTGCACACACACAGGTGGAAGTGTTAATGCTGCAACCCATCATAGGCGTTTGGTAAATTTCTTACTTTATATATTACTTGATTAATTAATTATTATTTAACAAGTCATTTTCATGTGTATTAATTAATAGGTTTAAATATGTATTTAGTCCCTGCAAATGTCCCTGTTTTTCGATTTAGTCCCTGCAATTTTTTTTTTAAATACGTCCCTGCAAAATAACTTTTTTTTGAATATGCCCTTCCGAAAGTTGGAATTTTAAATACGTCACTGCAAAATAACTTTTTCTTAAATACGTCCCTCCAAAATAACCTTTTTTTCCCAACAAAAAAAAATTGTGATATTTTGTAGGGACGTATTTAAAAAAAAAGTTATTTTGTAGGGACGTATTTAAAAAAAAAGCTATTTTGCAGGGACGTTTTTAAAAATTTTATTTTGTAGGGACGTATTTAAAAAAAAGTTATTTTGCAGGGACGTATTTGAAAAAAAAATTTGCAGGGACTAAATCGAAAAACAGGGACATTTGCAGGGACTAAATACATATTTAAACTTAATTAATAACACTATCTATATAGGAGGCGATGCATCAAAGGCCAGTTACTTTGCCTGAGTTGTATTGCTACCTTCTTGTACGGGAGGACACTGGTGACTTTGTTACTGATCATGCGAGGGAGATTCAGGTAAAACTAATTTTACAATTATATATATATATATATATATATATATATTTATGTTTATCTTTAAATTATCATTATTTTATTAATAGTTATTCATTTATTGGTTGTGTTATTTTTTCAGGAGAACTTTGAGGCGGGGATTAGTGAGTACCGTGACACTTAGGAGCATAGTAGTGAGAACACAGAAGTTGATCCTGTGGAGGAGGCTAGAGCGGCTCGTGAAATTTGGGAGAGAGCAGTTGGTCCACGAAAGAGTAATCGCCTAGTAGGATCTGGTGGTATTGGACCGAGTGCTTTCAGAACAAGTGTTATTCCGAGTCTGTCAAGTTCTGGATCAGTTGGGAGTACTGCCCGCTCATATGTTCCTAGTACTGGGGATTTGAATGCTGTGACTGAATTGACCCAGCAGTTGAGCCAGGCACATCGTGACTTTGCCGAGCGCCAGGAGCAAAGTGCAAGGGAAATGCAGGAGCTTCAAGAGCGGACTAGGTTGGCTGAGGCACGCATGGAGGAGCAGGCTAAGTTGGCAGCGGAGCAGTCTCAGTTGGCAGCGGAGCAGGCTAGGCTAAACGAGGAGCGTTATAATCATTTGTTGAGTCAGCTGTCTCAGCAGCAGTACTCCAGGCCATCATCTTCACATATGCCATCCTACCCGCCGCCACAACAGCATTTTAGCGGTGCCTTTCAGCCATTGTCTCAGTACCCCCAGCAGTATCCACCCCAGCAGCAGCAGCAGTATCCACCCCGGCAGCAGCCACACCAGCTGTATCCACCCCAGCAGGTTCAGCACTCGCAGCAGCAATTCAACTCAAGTATCGATTTGAATAATATCGATCATATTAGTGCTTATCTTCAATCTGATGACGCCACAGGTGGCAGCTATTATAATCATAACGATGATTCAGACCAGCCCCCACCCCAGTAGCTTTCACTTGTGTTATTTTGTTGTTTAGATATTTAAGTTTTAATTTGTATTATTGGTTATGAATATTAATTTGCGTACTTTGTTAGGATCTTTTAGTTTCACTTGTTTGAATAATATATCGTTTTAAGACCGGGTATTGATTTTGAATCGTATTTTTAATTTATTATTTTAATTTAATTATTAATTTTTATTTTACAATCCAAATAAAGTTTCATAATATTTTTAATTTAATGTAATAAATAATGTTATTAAATATATTACTAAATATATTTAATATTTTTATTAATCAATTTTATTAATAAAAAATATATTATTAAATATACTATATTTAATTTATTAATAAATTCGTATATTTAATATTTTTATTAATAATTTTTTAAAAAATATATTATATTAAATCAATAATATTTATTTATTAAATAGATTTCCGGTTTTTTTTTTAAAAAAATTGAAATATTTCCGGTAGATTTAAATATATTTCGGGAGAATTTTTTATTTTTTTTAAAAAAAAGTTAATTTCCGGCGGATTTATTTATTTTCCGGCGGATTTTTTTTAAAAAAAATAAAATTAATTTCCGGTGGATTTATTTAATTTTCCGGCGGATTTCTTTATTTTTTTTTTAAAAAAATTAATTTCCGGCGGATTTCTTTATTTATTTTTTTAAAAAAAATTTTCCGACGGATTTTTTCATTTTTAAAAAAAAAAAAAAAATTTCCCGACGGATTTTGAGGACTTTCCGGCGGATTATCCCTCGGAAATTTCCAGTGGATTATCCCTCGGAAATTCCGGCAGATTTTCGGGCGGATTATCCCTCGGAAATTTCCGGCGGATTTTCCGAGGGCTAAAATCCACCGGAATTTCCGGCGGAAAATCCGCCGGAAACCGTTTGCTACCACGGTTTTACCGGCGGATAAAATCCGCCGGAAAGTCCAAATTTCTGGCGGATTTTGGTCGCCGGAAAAACCAGTTTTTCTTGTAGTGTACATCAGATACTATCAGTGGCTGTAATATTGAAACTCCTGTGGTTCACTCTAATATCAAGGTAGTTAATGATATGCAGATTGCTAGTCGATTTTTCTGTGATACCATTGATGACTCCGAGGAGGACCAAATTTCGGAATCTGGGGATTCTCAAGTGGTGTCTTTAAAGTATTTGGTTGAGAATAATAACAATGAATTTACAGAGGTTTTGTCTAAATCTCAGAAAAAAGGATGAGAAAGAAACAATTACAAATTCAAAAGAAGGCCGGTTATATGACCCGTTCTAAGGGTAGTATCCAACATTCTTCTCAATGTTAAAGATTCTCTATTGGAATATCAAGGGCATTGGTAACCCTGACACTAGAATTGTGTTACAAAAGCTTTGTAAGTTACATAAGCCGGATTTCTTGTTTATTTCTGAGCCTTGAGTTGGTATTAATCAGATTCCTTCTAACTTTTTCTCTAAGTTGAATTTGAAGTTGTTTGCTGAAAATAATAGAGGGTCTCTGTCCTCTAATCTCTGGTGTCTCTGTACTGATGTTCATAGTCCTACAGTTATCTCTTCTACTAGCCAGCAGGTGGCTTTCTCTATAGTTGTGGAAAATCAACTTCTCTTCTTCTCAGCTGTTTATGCGGCTGCTGCCTCTTATATTGCTAGAAGACAATTATGGAGTGATTTGACAAACCTGCAGTGTGACTATTTTGGTCCTTGGGGTTTTCTTGGTGATTTCAATGCTGTTCTGGGTGCTCATGAGTATAGAGGTAAGGGGCTTCCTTCGGCTATTTCCTGTGATGAGTTCTTGTCTTGGTCTGACATGAATCACTTGATCCATATTCCTACTAGAGGCTCTCAATTTACTTGGTCTAATGGTAGACTTGGTAATAATTATACTGAGAAGAGACTTGATAGATCCATTTGCAATGAGGAGTGGCTCAATTTTTGGGACAGTGTGGATTGTTGCACGCTTACTAGAAGTATGTCTGATCACTTTCCCCTTCTCCTGCCTATGAAAAAAGAGTCTCTTCAGAAACGTTCTTCTTTTAAATTCATGAAAATGTGGGCTCAACACTCTTACTGTAAAGGGGTTGTCTCTGAGGCTTGGCAAACTCCTGCTGTTGGCTGTCACATGCATGTTTTATCCCAGAAGTTGAAAAACTTGAAGACTGGAATTCTACTATTTTTGGTAATATTTTCGCTAATGTGAAAGAAGCGTTAGCCAAGCTTGATAATATCCAGGAGCAAATTAATACTCAAGGTGGTTCTGATTCTTTACGCTCTCTTGAGAAGGAGACTCATATAAATTTACAGGTGGCTCTAAATTATGAAGATTCTTATTGGAAGGAAAAATCTAGAGTTAACTGGCACAACCTTGGGATAGAAATACTGCATTTTTTCACAGGATGACCAAGATTAAAAATGCTGCCAAGAGAATCTCTGTTATGAAGGATGGGGATAATTTTCTTTCAGACGCTGTTGAGATTGGGAGTCATATTTTGAATTATTATCAAAATCTGTTTTCTGTTAACAATGACTGTCGTCCCAATGGTCTTATTCAGGAAGTTATCCCTTCATTAGTTTCAAATACAGACAATGATATGCTTACCTGTCTTCCCTCTATGGATGAGGTTAAAAATGCTGTGTTTTCTCTTAATGGGGATAGCGCCCCTGTCCCAGATGGGTTTGGTGGATTCTTCTTCCAACATTTCTGGGATATTGTTGCTCATGATGTTTACAATGCTGTCCTCCAATTTTTTCAACATGGTTGGATGCTCCCTAATTTTAACTCTAATATAGTTGCTTTGATTCCTAAAGTTGAGGGTGCTGATAGAGTGGAGCATTTTAGACCTATAGCTATTGCTAATTTTAAATTTAAAATTATTTCTAAGGTTATAGCTGACAGACTTGCTATTGTTGCCCCTAACATCATTTCTGCAAATCAGAGGGGTTTTGCGAAAGGTAGAAATATTTCTGATTGTATTTGCACTGCCTCTGAATCCATTAACTTGCTTCAGAAAAAGGCCTTTGGTGGACAACTTGCCCTTAAAATTGACATCAAAAAAGCTTTTGACACTATAGATTCGGACTTTTTACTTCAAGTTCTGGCTGCTTTTGGTTTCAATGATAAATTCTGCTCCTGGATTAATATTATTCTTCACTCGGCGAAGCTCTCTTTCTCTATTAATGGGTCTGCTGTTGGTTTCTTAGGTTGTAAGAGGGGAGTTAGACAAGGTGACCCCCTGTCTCCTCTTATTTTTTGTCTGGCTGAAGAGGTTCTTAGTAGAGGCATTTCTAAGCTTGTTGAAGATGGCAAACTTCAGCTTATGGTTGGTCCGAGAGGTTTTCGCATGCCAAGTCATGTCTTATATGCTGATGACATTATGATTTTTTGTCGGGCTACCAAAAAGAGTTTAACTGGTCTGCTCGATCTTTTTTCCTCTTATGAGCAAGCTTTTGGCCAGGTGATTAGTAAGGAGAAATCTAAATTTTATACTGGCAACATTTCCCCTACTCGTATCACGACCATTTCGAATTCTCTTGGATTTTCTCAAGGCTCTATCCCTTTTAATTATCTTGGTGTCCCGCTTTTTAAAGGTAAGCCTCGGAAAACCCACTTATTACCTATTGCTGATAGAATAAAAGCTAAACTTTCTTCCTGGAAAGGCTCTCTTTTATCTATCATGGGTAGAGTTCAACTTGTTAATTCTGTTATTCTTAGCATGATGGTTTACAGTTTTCGCATTTACGTTTGGCCTGCTAGTCTTCTAAATACTGTAGATACATGGATTAGAAATTTTGTGTGGTCTGGTGGTATTAATACAAGGAAAGTTGTTACTGTGGCTTGAGTAAGGTGTGCAAGCCTTTCCAAGAAGGCGGTTTGGGTTTACGGTCTATAAAAGCAATTAATAACGCTTGTATGCTTAAGCTTGGGTGGAACTTTATTTCTACAAATCTGAATTGGGCTATTCTTTTGAAAGCTAGAGTTTTTAAGAATAATAAGCCGGTAAACTATCATGTTTCGTCTTCTGTCTGGCTTGGCATCAAACCCCATCTCTCCGATATTATTGAGAATTCGACTTGGAAACTTGGGAATGGAGCAGATATAAATTTTTGGACTGACATTTGGATTTCTAGGCCTATTGTGGATATTCTTGGTATTCCTTCTAATTTTCACAAGGACCTTAAGGAGAATCTTAGAGATTTTATTGTCAATGGTAAATGGTCCATCCCTGCGAACCTTATCTCTCATTTCCCCCAAGTTCACTCTAAAATTCAGTTGATGTGGAACCATTCTGTCTCTGGGGACTTGACTTTTAAGGAGTCTTTTCTTTTCTGTAACCCTACAGGCCAGGTAGTTCCTTGGACCAAAAATATCTGGAAGCCTTTTATTCCGCCCTCTAAGTCCTTTGTCCTTTGGAGGACTCTTCACATTCCTCCATTGTGATCCCAGGGTTTGTGTCAAGCTTCTACCGGCACACTGTGCCCTAGTTGCTCATATCAGCTCTCCACAGGTGCCTGCACCTAAGTAGTCCTGCAGTTTACTCTTCCACTGTGACAATTGGTATCATCCTTGTTACGATTTTGCTACAATGACAAGAACTTGACCAGTGACTGACTACTACCACTGAGGCGCTTGGCGCCCGTCTAGACTAGCTTAACACTCGTATGAATGATGGCATGGCAGAAATAGGGAACATTCTGCGAATTATCCAACAAGCTGCTACTGCACCTACCCCTCCTCAACCACCACCCCCTCCACCACCCCTAACACCACCTGTTTTTAACCTTAACCCGCCTCACCCCACGCCACCACAACCCCCAACTCCTCACCATTATCCCACCCTTATGTCAAAAGTTGAATTCCCACGTTTTGATGGCAAAAATGTGAGGGATTGGCTTTATAAATCTGAGCAATTTTTTCTGTTGGATGATAATCCTGAGGCTTCGAAAGTGCGTTTAGCTTCTATTCACTTGGAGGGACTTGCCTTGCAATGGCATTTGAACTACATGCGTCACAAGTTTGATATATATACCTCTTTGCAGCAGTACATAACTGATGTTGTCTCTCGTTTTGGAGATGCTTATGAAGACCCCTTAGCCACCTTGGTTCAAGTAAAGCAAATAGGCTCCTTGCAAGAGTATTTGGATGCTTTTGAGCTGGCCCTAACTCAAGTAAGTCTTATTCCAGAACATTCACTTAGCATATTTTTGGCTGGTTTAGAACATAACACACAAATGCATGTAAGAATGTTCAACCCTACCTCCATTACTCATGCTACTAATTTAGCCAAACTACATGCCTCATCCCAAACACTTTCCAAAACGGTTAACAGATTTACCACTTGGAAACCATCCACATGAGCCACAAAAACCACCCTACCTACTCAAACACAAATACCTACCTCAGAAACCAACCCTAGCCCAAAACCCTTATTTACTAAGACTAGTAGAACTCTCTCAAATGTTGAAATGGCTGATAGGAGAGCCAAGGGACTCTGTTGGTTCTGTGATGAACCATTTACACTAGAACAACAACTCAAACACAAAAAAATTAGCTAATGGTCTTAGAATTAGAGGAAGAACCTCTAGAGCCTGAACCTACTAAGCCAGAACCTATAACCACCCCAGACACTTCCCACAGCCCTGACACACTCTTACTTTCCCTACATGCTATGACAAGCACTAGTAGCAATCAAACAATGCGCGTAACTGGAATGTATGACAAGAAGTTGCTACATATCCTTTTGTATAGTAGTAGTACTCACAACTTCTTGGATTTAGATTTGGCAAAAGAAATTGGATTGCAAACTTGAAGCTGTTAATCCTTTGCCAATTACTGCTGGTGGGGGTCACAAATTGGTTGCTCCTTATGTGTGTAAAGGGTTCAAAAGGCAATTACAACATGACACTTTTACTGCTGATATGATTGCTCTACCACTTGGTAGTTATGAAATGATTTTGTGAATTCAATGGTTGAAATCTTTGGGCCCTATTCTATGGGACTTTGACAAGTTGCATATGGAATTCAATACTCAAGGGCGTAAATTCTTGTTGAGAGGCGCCAGAATCCCTCACCTGATTAACAATAAAACATTCTCTTAAGCTCTGCAGTAGGGGGCAGAGTTATGTTTCCTGAGTATTGAAAATGAGGTTCCTCAATTGACCGTGCCTTCTTGCACTTCAATTCCTGGTTCTCCTGATGCTGCTCTTCCTCAAGAAATCTTGGCTCTCTTGGATTCTTATGCTCATGTATTTCAGGAACCTACTCAATTACCTCATCATAGGCCTGGTTTTGATCATCATATCCCATTCAAAGAAGGTACTGAATCTTTTAATTTAAGGCCTTATGATATTATGCTATACAGAAGAATATTGATAAATTGGTAGGAGAAATGTTAGAGCGAGGAATAATTCAGCATAGTACTAGTCCCTTTTTGTCACCTAATGTATTGGTTAAAAAGAAAGATAACTCTTGGCGCCTATGTGTAGATTTTAGAAGATTAAACACCAATACAATTAAGGATAGGTTCCCCATTCCCTTAGTTGTGGATTTGATGGATGAATTGGGTGGAGTTACTATTTTTTCCAAACTAGATTTAAGGTTTGGTTATCACCAAGTGAGAATGGACATTGGTGAAATATTTAAGACAGCTTTTAAGACACATTGTGGCCATTATGAATATCTAGTTATGCCATTTGGATTGGCCAATTCCCCTGCCACATTTCAAGCTCTTATGAACCATGCCATTTTTGAGAAAATTTGTGATTATTTTCTTTGATGGACATCCTTGTCTATAGTAAAACTGTTTCAGATCATTGGGAGCATCTTTCCTTGGTTTTCAACACTGTGAGACAGGAACACTTATTTCTCAAGACGGTGTTGCTACTAATCCTGCTAAGTTAGAAGCAGTTAGCAAGTGGTTTGTCCATTCTAATTTGAAGGAATTACGTGGCTTCTTGGGTTTGGCTGGGTACTGTTTGCCTGGTTTTTTAACAGCAAATTAATAACAGGGTAAATTTTTTAAAGATGCCATTCTTACATTGCCTGATTTCATTCCAATCCTCATCTATGATTAACAAATGGTTGCACATAATTTAGAGAAACCACGCTCTATATCAATGGAAAGAAAGTGTCCATCAGAAATGCTTAAAAACTGCAAGATTTATATTAAGTCAGATTCCATCAAAAAAGTGTACATTTACCACTAACCAATATAAGTTCCTTTTACTTTCCTGGATAGACATTGAGGACAAGAAGATAATTGTCCTCATCAATGTCACATACAAAAGAATGAAGATATTCAATTAAAAAGAGAGAAGGGAGGGAGAATACTACATTACAATATATGACAAATATTTGAACAAACTTAAAACTACAAAACAACCTAAACTGATGATATGTGGCAACAAAGGACTAGCTGAAGGATCTGATCAAGGTCATAGAAGGATCTGATCAGTCAATTTTGACTGAAGAATAGATCAGCCTAGTGAACCAAAAGCATGCATAGAAGCCAATTGTACCAGTCACGACAAAGAAGCCATAAGAAAGAAGCAACATGTAGCCAAAGTACAAGACTCCAGATACTGGTTTTGTAATGTCAAGCTTTGTGAAGAAGTAAAATGCAGCATATAGGAAAAGGTAGAGTGCAGAAGAACCAGAAGTGAGATATGACCTCCACCACCAAAGGTAGTCCTCACTACACAGCTGGAAGTAGCAAAGAACTATTGTGATCTCAGCGCAAGTAACAAGAAGGATGAGGAACACAATGAAGAGGAAACCAAATATATAATAAAATTGATGTAACCATATAGATGTGAGAATAAAGAAAAGCTCAATGAAGACAGCACCAAATGGGAGTATTCCACCTATAAGAATAGAGAATACTGAGTTCATGTACCAAGCCTGTTCTGGGATTTGCCTTGGGATCTTATTTGTCTTTATAGGATCGTCAATCATGTGCTTTTTAAAACCTAAGTGACCACCAAGAAACACAAGTGGTACTGAGATGCCAAACCATAAGAAAACAAGAGCAAACATTGTACCAAATGGCACAGCCCCTGAAGACCTTTGACCCCAAATAAGAGCATTTAACACAAAGAATATTGAGAAGGCAATGGAAGGAAACATAAAGGATGTCTTGAGAGTGATTTTTTTCCATTCTGTTCCTTTGAACATCTTGTAAAGACGCACCGAAGAGTATCCACCTAATAGTCCCATTAGAGCCCAGAGCATAAGCATGGCAGTCATCAACCCCCCTCTATTGGAGGGAGAGAGAAATCCAAGTGCAGCAAACATCATTGTGACAAGAACCATTCCCAAAAACTGAACACCTGTTCCAACATATACACATAGTAAATCTGAGTTTGAAGGAGGCCTGAAAACATCCCCATGCACAAGTTTCCACCCTGTCTCTTCCTGAGCTTCCTCTTGGGTTTCTAATTGATTATACTTGGAAATATCACGGTAAAGTGTCCTTAACATTATCATAGCCACCATTCCTGATAGGAAAACTACAATCATTAAAGAATTAATAATTGAGAACCAGTGAATTTGATCATCAGCCATTAAGAGATAGGAATCCCAACGAGATGCCCACTTCACATCACTTTCCTGCAACATTATTAGACAATCAAAAAAATAAATCAACTTCAAATTTCCATTCTCAGTTTCATCCTCATAATTCGATTACCATGAATTATGGAACTGACCTGGAACTCAACATCATAGGTAAAAACAATTTCCTTCTTGTCTTCAACCTCTTGTGGAGGTTCTGATCCCGAGATTAACTTTTTTGCATGGGGATCACAAGTACTTAAGCGTGTATTCTCATCCCACTCACCGTCATATTCATGCTTTACACTGCATTCATTCATAGGAATAATTTCAGGTCATAGGTATTATCATTAACCATAAATTTAAGAAATATAGATAAAGATTAATATGCAATGAAGAAGGAAAGAAGTATAATATAATATTACCTGAAAGGTTTAACCTCAAAGCCTACTATCCTTGACAACTCTGTTAGCGGATCTCTATGATACTTAACTACAAATGTTAAGTGATTATGGATAAAATGCTTTTCATCCTTGTTCTGTCAACATTGCATTGAAAAAATCAAAATGAATTCAAACTAACTGAGAAAAAGATTTGATCATTAAGCTAACACGTACTCCAGCATACTGTCCTTTAAGACCAACCAGGAAGCCATGCAGATACACTAAAGAAGACTCCCGATCAGGTCGTCGAAGGGGAACAACCAAAGGCAAATTGTCTAAAATCCTGCAACAAATGCAAGGTTAGGGTTTATTATCATTTTGTCACAAACAAAGGCGTAAGTGGCAAAAATCCAAGTGTAAGGTAACTAATTACTCACATGTTCACCCTATATTCATCATCTATCTTTTCCTTGAACTCTTTGGCTGTTTTTGCATTAAGAGTTACACGACAGAGAACATTGCACATCTGTGGTTCTCTCATTTTAAACTGGAAGAACACAAATTGTTTCAATATTTTTTGTAACTATAGAACTGATCAACATACTAAATGAGAGGAAGAGTCTACACAAAAATTTAACCAACCGTGTAAGGGGAGTTCTCGATACGGTCACCTCGAAGAACTTCCCCAAGATTCTCGGCACTGTCAAGTATGTGTTCTGGACGACAATATGGTAGAGAATAGTAAGAGTAAGGAAGCTGCGTTTTTGTTGAAGATAGTTTGTTCACTTTCACCCTCAACAGATCTCCCTGTCAGTCATCGATAAACAAAAGATAAAATATATTCTATGCATTAATATTAAGCAAAAAGTGATCCAGATTAAAACAAGTGAATGTTTTTTTGAATGACTAATGTTTCTGTGTTAGTTGTTAAGTTAGGTTTGCTGATTAACGGAGTTACGCCCTTGGGACGATTTAGGCCCTGTTTGGATCAACATCTTAAATAAGCGCTTATAGCATTAGCGCTTATGATATAAGAGCTTATGCATAAGTTGTTTATTTAATAAAAGATAAAAAAAATATTAAACTAATTTTCTATAAGCTATAAAGTGTTTTCATAAGCTATTATAGAGAGCTTATGGAAATTAGATGCAAACAACTTATGAACATGTCATAAGCTGATTTTCATAAGCTCACTCAAACAATTTTATAAGTACTTATGCCAGTAGATAACCAAAGATAAGCCGATCCAAACAGGCCTTAAACAGGTGTGGTAAATAAGCTATGAAGTGCCAATTATGTCAACCGGCCTTATTAGAAAATGAAATACATAAACACAATGCAAAGGAATAGCCCCCTCCCTCCCTCCGCTGCATGATATACATTGTCACTCCCCTTCATAAAAACTGCAAATTTTGGACATGTTTATTTCTAAAACATTTTCTGTCTCCATTTTCAAATATATATATATTCATTTTAAGTTATTAACAAGAAACAATTTTTTGTTATTTTTAAAATTTTCCACGATGCCATTAATTTTAGCGGAAATGAAATTAGAAAACAATGTAAATGATGTAAACGAGTTCTTAATTTCGTTAGTTAGTTCCGTAATAATAAACAAAAGAGTATAGAATAAGCAAAAGAATGAAACAGAGATCTCAATTCTCAAACCAACAATACAAGATAAGATAGAAGACCCAATAACTTATACTGATCTGACCCAAAATTCAATTGAAAAATGCAAATTCAAGAATGACACATAAGCATTTATTTCTGGATGCATGTGAAAAAAAAAGAAAGAAAGAAAGAAAGAATTGAATTGAAAAGGGAAATGACCTTGTGGAAATCCTCGGGTGCAACACCAGGAAGGTAAAAAGAAGTTCCAATGCGGAGCATAAAACACACAGAGATCCATAGCCATAGGTGTTGTGCGAGAAGCTTTCTCACCATGCTTTCCACTTTCCAAAACAACTCTCTCTCTCTATTCTGTTCCTCTTCCTCTCTTTTCTCCCATTAGTTAGTTTTTGTGTAAAGTTTTCTTGCTTTGTTCGTTACCAAAGGATGGATGTTGTAGTAGTCGTTATTCGTTCCTAAGGTTTTTTTGTTGACAAATGTTCGACACAAAATTAAGTGATGCAATGCACTAAACTATCCATGTGGAAAATAGTCTTTTTCCAAATTTGTATGGGTTTTAAAGAAAAAATATCATAAAACTATAAAAACTAAAGTTAATTTCCCAGTTTTAGATTAAGATATTAATAATAGTTTTAGTGTTTTTTTTTAGGTAAAGTGGTTAGAAATTAGTGTGTTAGTAGTTAGAGGGGAGGGGGAGCGAGGTTCGAACCCGTACGCCTACATTTTCACCAACGATGTCCATTTCACTATGAGAGGAGTTTCAGTGTGTATATATATATATATATATATATATTAAATGATAGGAGTTTTAATATGAGAGGGTGAGAGGACTAAATCTAGACCGTATAACAATACACATTGATTTTTTATTTTAATATCAACCGCTCATGATTTGATCTATGTCCATGATTGATTCGTCTCACTCTCTCATTAAACTCCTCCCACATATATATATATATATATATATATATATATATATATATATATATATATATGGCTTAAATATCTATTCTACCCCTGCAAATATCACCATAATCCAGTTATACCCCTGTAAAAATAAAAACTTTAAAATTACCCTTGCAAATATAAATCGCTTACGGTTATGCCCCTCGGTCAGCTTCCCATCCAAAAAAATAATTTAAATAAGGTTTAAATATATGTTCTGCCCCTGCAAATATCACCATAATCCAGTTATGCCCCTATTATGCTGATATTTGCAGGGGCATAACTGGATTATAGTGATATTTGCAGGGGCATAACTGGATTATGGTGATATTTGTAGGGGTAAAACATATATTTAAACCTTATTTAAATTATTTTTTTGGATGAGAAACTGACCGAGGGGCATCACCGTAAGCGATTTATATTTGCAAGGGTAATATTAAAGTTTTTATTTTTACAGGGGTATAACTGGATTATGGTGATATTTGCAGGGGCAAAACATATATTTAAGCCTATATATATATATATATATATTATGACTAGGCTCCAAGTTACTTAAAAAGTAACTTTATATATATATATATATATACACACACCAAATTTAAACCACTAAAATTAGCAGATCTAACAATTCTAATATTTACTGAAAATATTAAACTAAAAATAATTATGTTTTAATTATATATATATATTAAATACCACGAAGGTTGATGTTTTAATTACTGAGGAGGGAGGGAGAGTATATCTAATCTAGGATAGGCTCCTACAATTGATGTACCTTCAACTAGGGGTGGAAATAGGCTGGGTCGAGCTAGGCTTTGCATGGCCTGGGCCTGGCCTGCAATGAAAATGTTAGGCCTGAGCCTGGCCTGTGACCTGTGATAGGCCGACTTTTGAGGCCTGGCACGGCCTTTTGGAAAGCCTGTCAAGGTCTGCAAGCCTGTTTAAAAGCCTATTTCACCAAAAAATTTACGAAAGTCTACAAACTTTGAGTAGTGTAGACTTTGTAAATAGACGAACAAACTAATCGATCAACGGAATTAAGATCTAGTGATCAAATTCAAACAAAATCTTTTAGAGAACTATCTTTATAGGACATTTTGTTTAAATTTTATTTTATAATAATACATTTAAATATGTTAAAAATTGGTATAGGTCATCATTTTGAATAAACATAAAATGTAAGCAAATTTATAAGTTAAATGAAGTAGAAAATTCAATATAATAATAGTAGTAATAAAAAATATTATTAATATTTATTTAAATAGGTCGGCCTGGTAAGCCTAAAAGGCTTTTTCGATGGCCTGTAGCTTGGCCTTTTTACCTAAATAGACTTTTAAAAAAATATTTGCCTTATCTATTTAGAAAAAAGCCTGGGCTGGCCTAGGCCTGATGTAGGCTGGGGCGCTGGGCCGTAGGCTGGCCTGGCCTATTCCCACCCCTACCTTCAACAAATACCCAAATAAGGTTCTGCTCACAAAGTCATGCACTTTGGCGACTCCCCAAAGAAGCGACAATAAAAAGTATACCTATGCTGATCAAGCATTTTATACTCAACTTCTGGCTTGGGACCTTACGAGTTTATCGGTACATACTCTACTATCTCTATATCTTAAGCGGCTTGTCACTTTTGCCGCCAACTTCCTCTCTTTTTTCCTTTTCTTCTTTTCTTCCTTTTTTTTTTTCTGTTTTTTGCTTCACTTTTTTTTCTTTCTTTTATATTATTTCACCTTTTTTTTATTTTGTTCCTTTTTTTGTTTCAGTCTTTTTTTTGCTTTTTTCTTAAGTTTTTTTTTCTTTTATATTTTAAGATTTTGCATTTTTCCTTTTATATATTTTAAGGAGTACTTTACAGTCTTAAAAATTTTTAGATGTTTAAATATGTAAATTTTGTTGTTGAATAATTGATTCGGTGAAAAAACTTTGATTTGATCACAAAGTACGTACTTGATGGTGGAAAAAAATTATTTTGTAACAAAATGCGCAAAGTGAAATGTTAACTGGTATGTTTGGGGTACTTTAGGATTCAGACATTTTTTTAACTCTTCAAATACTAGAAGTTTCTTCGTAAATAACCGATTTGGTTAAAAAAATGAGTTTCCGAAAAATTCGTAAAGTTTGATGCTGGAAATGTATTTTGGGGTACTTTAGCATCCCGAAAAAATTTTAGATGTTCAAATACGGGAAATTAGTTCCTCAATAACCTTTTTGATAAAAACAAAATAAACTTGTGACAAAATATCCAAAGTTTGTTCCTCGATAACCGGTTTGGTTAAAGAAAAATCGTGACAAAATACATAAAGTGCTTTATAATAATAATAATAATAATAATAATAATAATTTATTTTTTATCCACGGAAAATTTAGCCAA
The DNA here is from genome assembly GCA_963573325.1 of Astragalus glycyphyllos. Classification (NCBI taxonomy): domain Eukaryota; kingdom Viridiplantae; phylum Streptophyta; class Magnoliopsida; order Fabales; family Fabaceae; genus Astragalus; species Astragalus glycyphyllos. The sequence goes on along the minus strand of OY754311.1, from coordinate 53,644,143 downwards.
TTCATGACAAAATCATCTTCTTTCAACTTTATATAGTTACTTCTATTTTTTTGGTGATTTCCATCCAACCCTATATGATGCTCGCATGTTTCACTTTCTAATTGTATTGTATCCTTTCTTTCTAATTATGGGTTAATTTTTTATATTTACAATTGATAAATTTGGATTATGTTATTAAAATTTTTAGACATTTTCTTCCTATTATCTATGGATGCTTAATTTTAGCGTATTTGTTAATATGCTTTTTTAATTTTAAAATCTTCTTAATTAATTTATAGTTATAATTTAATTTTTATTCACGTTTATTTGACTATATATTTTACAAACCAACACCATTGGTCCACTGGCATAAGCTACCCTAGGACACGGGGACGATTCAGTGCTCCCGAGTTCGATTCTCGCAGTGGACAAACTTTGTACAGTTAAAAAAAGAAACTGAGATTTATGTTTGGCAAACCTTACGCTGGTTGGAGGAATTGGGGCTGACTTCTGTTTCCACAGAACTGGATTGTCATCGACAATCCAGTTGTAAATGGCTTGATAGCAGGCCCTTTACCAAATGCCGAGTTTGGTACGCTAATATCTAAGTGTAGGACATTTTTATCTAATTTTACAAGCTTTCAGGTTAACTTTGTTCGAAGGCAAGCAAATCTTGCAGCACACACTCTAGCAAGGACGTCAAGATTACATGCTAGCTCTCATGTTGTTGATCTGATTCCATCATGTATTGGCACTCTTTTGATTAATGAAGTGCCATAAGTTTATTATTGTCAAAAAAAAAAACCCAAGCTTGCGTAAAAAATTATTACTCATTTATACTATGGAATTTTATAATCTTCTTACATTACAATCCAACACCATTTGTTCACTAGCATAAGCTACCCCAGGACACGAAGTTGACTCGGTGCTCCCGAGTTCGATTCTCGCTGCAGACAAGCTCTGTATAGTTAAAAAAAGAAACCGAACATGACTGTTTATAAGGAGGTTTGCTAATAAATGCGTAAAAATTTTATTGCTCATTTACACGAAGGTGTTTTATAAGGAGGTTTGCTAATAAATGCGTAAAATTTTTATTACTCATTTACACGAAGGAATTTAGCCAACTGGGTTATGGGGCTAGTCTAATAATAAACGATGAAGTCTAATAACTTCCGTAATGAAGTCATCCACCTAGGAAACTCTCTCTGAATATTTGTACAACAGTCCCCCAACAACTGGGTTGATATCCATTAAATTGGAAGACCACAGACAAGGTCATCTTCTAGAGTTGCAAATCTATAAAGATAAAATAAGACATAAAGACATATGCATGCCACCAAAATATTTAACATCACAATAGCAACACCAAAATAATTTTGACGTAGGAAACATCAGAGACAATATATACAATAGTGATACACAACCAATCCCTATTGGTTAGTCTATATCCAATACACATGATTTCAAAATATCGCGCATACCCAACACAATGGGCAAAAGGATGAACATGATCTCCCGGTGAATCTAAGTCACATATTGATCGATCTCTCAGCAAATTAGATCAATTCTCGTGTCCAGAGTACCCTTCTCGGGCATTACTTGAGACACAATTCATGTCAAGTACCCTCCCCAAGCATTACTAGATACACATTGCCTTTTGCTCCCCACTAGAAGAGGATGTATAATATGTTATGTTATCTCATCTACATCTCGGCTCAACGTACGATAGCTCGACTAAAGGTATACTCAGTCTTCCATGTCGACATCGATGCTTGCATGAACATGCATCAAGCAGGTTAGTCATTGTGATTAGATCACTCGCACCTGAGTGTCCGGAGAGTTATTAATTTTGGTTCTGTTTGCTGGTGTTTTTAGCAAACAATCACTAGTTTTATTAGAAGGTTTGTGAGATCAAACTAGAAAAATCTCAAAGCAATTGCCTCTGAATTGCGAGTGGTTTGTGTTTCAGAAAATGTAGAAAAGGGGACGATTTGCAATGATTAACAGAATCGAAAAGAAAAGAAGCAGTAAATGGTGCATGAATTGTAAAGAAAAGACAAATAAATTGCATTGAATCGTAAAAGTGGTACACGATCACGTACAGCGATTCTTCCACTCGTTTTTCGCTCTGGCTTGGAAGTTAGAGTTTCAGGAATCGGGTTGTGTATTGTGATTTGCGACCTCTGTTTCTTCTCAGAAACAGTTATTTATACAAAGGAAAAGAGGGGGAAAAACTGAACTAAGTAACTGCTTAGAAATTTGAAAATTAATAACTGCTACTCCTACTTTCGACCAGAACCGCTCTATCACGCTTCGACCAACTGCTAGTCTTCAGCGCATAACTGCTCTGTTTTCTGTCTGTCGAAAGCTTGTGTCCATTTTCCTCTCTCTTGCTTTTGCTTCCCCGGAAGCTTGTCGAGTTTACCTTGCGCATGACCATTTTCTCTGTCGAAATAATTTGGTCTTCGTCGAAATATAAGTCAGGCCTTGTTGACCATTTTCAATGAAGCCTGTCGAAATTACAGGCTAACAAATTGCCCCCCAAAAATGTCTTTTTCGACTGAACTTGAGGAGGAAGAAGAGAAAGACATTTTTGAATTCACCATCGAAATAACTTTGCACTTGAGTAAAATAGCTGTATACCTGATGTCACCACTGTTAAGTGTTGTTGACGTTACTCCTATATTGGTGTATTACGTGGCCTTCAACGTTTTACTTCTCAGTAAATGCCTTATCTCACCATTTCCTATAAGGCTTCTCCAATTCTTCCACTTCTTTTACCTCATAAGTTGCCATCAATAATCCATATTCAAACCTTGAACTTGAACAGCCTGTAATTTCGGCCTTTGACTATGTTTACTGATTCTCTGTTTTAACTTTGAATGGTTCCACCATCTTCCGTTACGTTACTAACGCCGTAATTAAAGTGATGCCTCACTTCTCGGAACACCAAACTCGTAACCAACTAACGCTCTTTCATACTTCTCCTTATAAATAGAAGAGTTTTGTTTCTCATCTTCATCACTCCATGATTTTTCCTCTTTTCCTTTCCCGTTCCAGGATCATTCCCTTTGCTTTGAGTCTTCCGCGTAACCTCATCTCTCATAATTGCAGTGAGGTTGCCTGGAGGTTCAAAGTGATGGTTTTTGATCTCTGCGAATTATGGCTTTGCTCCTTTTTTCTTCATGTCACTTGATCTTGCAACTTTCTGAGTTTATGCGGGAGACTCAAAGTGGGAGCAGGAAGATTCATCAATATCTCCTCTCTGAAGGGCTTCCTGAGGTTTACCAAGCAAGGAAACGCCCAGTTGAAAGGCTTACAAGCCTAACGCGCAGACGAAAGAATGACCCCCCGAACGACGGGAAGCGTCAACGTGGTCGAAGAAGACCACCCAAAAGAGAAGTTACTTGGTCGTAAAAGACCAACTGCAATTCAGCGTTTTATTTATGCCTAGTTTATTTACCCTTTCGGCACTATATAATTCACAAATGCCTCCTTTGGCACATGTAACTTGGCAACATTATAATGAAATTTCTTCCATTTTATTCTTGAGCAATTTTTATTCTGTGCTTTCGACAATGTTTTGGCAACTTAAATGCCATGTTTTTACGCTTTCTTTATATTTATTCCAGCGTTATTTTAACTTCTTGCAACGTTGGCTTATACTTTTTCAAGTATTTGCCATTTATACGCAAAATTCTTTCATCAGCGCCAATCTCTTTGACCTCATATGCGCCGTTTGAATAAACTTGTAAAATTTTAAATGGTCCTTCCCAACTTGGGGACCATTTACCAAAGACTCTATCTTTTTTATCCACAGGCAATAGGACCTTCCACACTAGATCACCTGAATCAAAGGCTTTAAACTTAACCTTTTTGTTATAAGTTTTAGCTACCCTCTCTTTCTGTCGAATAAGCATATCTAAAGCTAATAACCTTTCTTCGTCTAAATCAACCAATTCATCAAGCATCATATTCCAATAATAATCAGAGGGAATCTGTAACACCCCCTTTTACTATTACAACTAAATAGACAATTATCAGAGTCACCTCGAAGGGTGCTACATTTTTCACCATTTTAAAAAAAAACACCATTTATTCCAAAAAAAAAATCTCCAAAATAATTTATATAAAAGAAATCACCAAGCAGCGGAAATATTAACCAGTTTAAACATCTCCAGAATTAACAATTAAAGACATCTCCAAAATTAATTAAAACAATTTCCAATAACTAAAATAATAGTTCAAAACGATAACTAACGACTCCCCGGTGCTACATATCAGAGCTGACACAGACCCAAACGAGAGAGGAGGCAAAACCTAGCAATTCCTCCACGAGCACTAGCGATCACCTGCAGCGTTGCCGCATGAGAGCAACATTCCAAGCAGAAGGGGTGAGTCTAACAGAGGTAATAAGCAGATGATAAAAATATGCTAGCATCAGGTAACTACAGCAACACAATACAATTACACCATATCACAGCACCAGATACCAAAGGAAAAATCCATTTGACAGTGAACCACCAAAATTATAACATTCATAGACAATGGGATGATATGCAACCCCTCCAGTGGGCATATGCATGCGGTACCGATCACCAAAATGAGCCACGACGGGCATATCACCAACAAACACCAGAGGCAGAGCCTATATCACCAAAACATGCATATGACAATGCGACACCATGATTATGCACCAACTCACCATAACAAGTATTTAAAATAAATACTATATCACCAGAATCAAAACAAATGATTTCACCAAAAATAGCACCAAGTTGTAGCATCACAGCTACCACTAAACTCTCCTGAGCATACCAGCACCGCACCTGAAATATTAACACCAGACGGCTCCACAACGCGGACATAACGCACGCACACCACGCACAAGACTGGCGCACAGCGCCTAGGCACATCGCACCTACTTCAGCGAATTAATTAAAATAGCAAACGACATCGGATTGTTTCCAGAATCTTACTCTAACTTGTGGAATTCATATCTCGAGCTACACAACTCTAAACGCAACCAAACCAGTGCCAAATTAACAAGCATTAAGTCTATTTTCCAGAATTTTAACCTAACTTGTATCGCCTATAACTCGAGCTATACAACTCCGAATTTAACGAAACCAGTGCCAAAACGACCGGCGTTAAGTCTATTTTCAAAAACAATCAACCTCATAATTTTTGGATCAACCAAACAGCGCCAGTTTTAGAAAAACCGAACCTGTGTCCAGAATCGCTAAATTGCCAAACACCAAACCCTAACGGCAACGACACCGCAACCACCACAACAAAAACGACAATTCGACAACGCGACAACAACAATCAACCACGCACAGCAACAACAAAAACACGAACAATAACAACACCATCATCGTGATACAACAATCACGCAACAACAAATAACGAAACAAATCACAATAACGTGCAATAATCATCAAAGCACCAATCTCAACGAAAACACGATATGCAACAACACGAACAATTCAACAAAACCCTAGACTACCCACACATAATTATCATCAACCCATTATCAAGGTTAAGCCCACCCTTACCTCGAATAACGTAAGCTCCGGAACACGACGAACGAGACACGAACAAAACCACAGCAACACGAACGATCCCCTTTTGAAATTCTTCGCGAAACCCTCCTCTTCTCTCCCTCTTTGCGCCGCGTGCTCTCTCTCTCACTCTCACTTTCGTTTTTCTTTTGCTTGCTGCGAATGAGGGTTTGGCTTAAACCCCCAGGGTTTAAGTTGAGGGCTCAGTAAACACTGGGCTCTCTACGTCACCACCTCCTTTACTCGTTTCACCTCCTACGCATATAAAATATTAACCTTTTAATTTATCTATATCCCGCCTCCAAATTATTTTAATAATTCAATCAACTATTCTAATTAAATTATTTCCGGGGTGTTACAACCCTCCCCCACTTAGAATCTTTCGTCCTCGAAAACATACCTGATTCAAACAGCTCCGGATAGGACTCTCGCATCTTGCTCTCCAACTCCCATGTCATGCTTTCACCAGCAGCTCCTAACCAGACCACTTTCACCAGGTTTATCTCTTTGCCACGTAAAGTCTTCACTTCACGATCTTCAATTCGCACAGGCATTGTCTCCACAGTGAGATTATCCCGCACATGCACATCATCCATCGGAATCACATGGGACGGATCCGAAATATACTTCCGAAATTGCGACACATGAAATACAGCGTGCAAATTCGAAAGATTAGGCGGCAAGGCCACCCTATAAGCAACATTACCAATTCTCTCAGTGATCTGATACGGTCCAATGAAACGAGGAGTCAACTTCTTTGTCTTCAATGCACGCCCAACACCAGCCATAGGCGTGACTCTCAAAAACACATGATCACAAGCTTGGAATTCTAAATCCTTCCTTCTCTTATCATGATAGCTCTTCTGTCTACTCTGCGACGCTTTCATTTTCTCACGGATCAATTTCACCTTTTCAGTAGTCTCTCGAACAACCTCGGGTCCAAGAACAATACTCTCCCCAGATTCATGCCAACACAACGGAGTCCTACATCTCCGACCATACAATGCCTCGAACGGTGCCATCCCGATGCTAGAATGGTAACTATTGTTGTAAGTAAACTCGATCAACGGAAGGTGAGTATCCCACGCACCTCCCTGCTCAAGAACACAAGATCTCAACAAGTCTTCCAACGACTGAATGGTCCTCTCTGTCTGCCCATCAGTTTGAGGATGATAAGCTGAACTCAACCTCAATTTAGAACCCAACGCTTCTTGCAAACTCTTCCAGAAATCAGAAGTGAACCTAGGATCTCTGTCAGACACAATGCACAAAGGAACACCATGCAACTTCACAATCACCTGAATATAAATCTCTGCCAATCTCGACACCGGATACGTGATATTGATAGGAATAAAATGAGCAGACTTCGTCAATCTATCCACAATCACCCAAATCGAATCGTGCCCCCTCACAGTATTAGGTAACCCTATCACGAAATCCATAGAAATACTATCCCACTTCCATTCCGGAATCTCCAACGGTTGCATCAACCCAGCAGGCTTCTGATGCTCAACCTTCGATTTCTGACAAGTCAAGCAGGAATACACAAACTGCGCCACATCACGCTTCATACCAGGCCACCAAAACATCTTCTTCAGATCCTGATACATCTTTGTAGCTCTCGGATGGATACTCAACTTACTCCTATGACCTTCTTCTAAAATTGCTCTTTTCATCTCCTCATCATCAAGAATGCAGATTCTTCCACGGTACTACAATACATTCCACGCATCCAACTCAAAGTCTTTATTCTCGGATTGATCAATCCCAACCATCAGGTCAACTAATTTAACATCTAACTTCTGAGCTTCTCGAATGCTAGCCATGAATTCATTATCAATCTTCAACATCCCCAATCTGACACTCTGAGGCGTCACTTCACAAACCAAACTCATATCCATGAACTGCTCAATTAATTCGAGTTCTCTAACCATCATTGCTGACATATGCAACGTCTTTCGACTTAAAGCGTCAGCTACCACATTAGCCTTTCCCGGATGATAGTTCAAGCTAAAGTCATAGTCTTTCAGCAACTCCAACCATCTGCGCTGTCTCATATTCAACTCTTTCTGATCAAACAGATACTGCAAACCCTTATGATCACTGAACACCTCAAACCTCGAACCATACAGATAATATCTCCAAATTTTCAACGCGAACACAACTGCAGCAAGTTCTAAATCATGGGTAGGGTAGTTCTTCTCATGAGTCCTCAACTGTCTCGACGCATAGGCAACTACCTTACCATTCTGCATAAGCACACCTCCCAACCCCATCTTGGAAGCATCACAATACACCACAAACGACTCTTCCGGATTAGGCAACGTCAGAACAGGAGACGTCGTCAACCTCTTCTTCAATTCTTTGAAGCTCTCTTCACAACAGTCATCCCAGATGAAAGCTTTACCCTTGCAAGTCAACTGAGTCAACGGAAGTGCCAACTTCGAAAATCCTTCTATAAACCTCCTATAGTAACCTGCCAGACCCAGAAAACTTCCAATCTCAGTAACTGACTTCGGAGACTCCCATTGTAACACGGCATCAACCTTAGACGGATCCACGGCAATTCCATTCCCCGAAATAACATGACCCAGAAAGCTAACCTCCTTCAACCAAAACTCACACTTAGACAGCTTCGCATATAATTTCCTGTCCCTCAGAATTTCCAATACCAATCTCAGATGTTCTGCATGCTCCTCTTCTGACTTAGAATAAATTAGGATGTCGTCAATGAATACCACCACAAATCGATCCAGATACTCACGAAAGATACGATTCATGTACTCCATGAACACTCCCGACGCATTAGTCACACCGAAAGGCATCACGGAATACTCATAATGCCCATAACGGGTTCTGAAAGCTGTCTTCTGATTGTCTTCGTCTTTCACCTTGATCTGATGATAACCCGATCTCAAATCTATTTTACTGAACACCTGAGCACCCACCAACTGATCCATTAAGTCATCAATCCTCGGAAGCGGATACTTGTTCTTAATAGTCACCTTATTCAGCTGCCGATAGTCCACGCACAACCTCATACTACCATCTTTCTTTTTCACCAACAACACTGGAGCTCCCCACGGCGACACACTTGGCCTCACAAATTTCTTTTCAAGCAGATCCTCGAGTTGCTTCTTCAGTTCTGACAATTCAGATGCAGACATTCTATACGGTGCCATAGACACAGGTTTAGTATCAGGTACCAGATCAATAGCAAACTCAACCTCTCTCTCTGGTGGTACGTCCGGAATCTCGTCGGGAAAAACCTCAGAAAACTCTCGTACCACCTGCAACTCATCAACCTTCGCTTGGCTCTCAGCAGACAATGACGCCATTAATGAAAACAACTGGACGTCTTCCCTCATTACCCTATGCAACTGACCAGCAGACAACAAACCAGACTCTTCCTCTTCAGGAGAAAAGAAACTCACAGACCTTTCATGACAGTTGATATGAACATGGTTATCAACTAACCAGTCCATATATACCTAGAATAACATCCATTCCGCTCAGCGGCAAACAAATCAAGTCAACGAGAAAATCATTACCGAATATCGATAAAGGGCATTTAGCACAAACAACCGAGGTAGTCACCGAACCCTTAGCCGGAGTATCGATAACCATCTCCCTCAACATAGAAGATAAAACAAGATCTAATTTCTCAACACATGCAGTAGCAATAAAACAATGGGTAGCACCAGTATCAATAATAGCAATAAGAGGAGAATTATTAATATAGCATGTACCTCTGATCTCATTCACTGCATCTGACCCCGCCAGAGCGAACACCTTCCCAACGGACCTTTCTTTCTTCGGTTTAGGACACTGAGTGCTGATATGACCACCCTCACCACAGTTGTAGCATAACACATCCTTTCGATCACAGCTAGACGCCATATGACCCTCTTTACCACACTTGTAGCACTTCTTCACATCACCTGGACAGTCAGGACGCTTATGATCGGGTTTACCACACTTGTAACATACCACACTAGCAGCAGCATCTCCCCCACTAGGTCTCTTACCCACAGCAGTTCTCTGATTGCCCTTACCAGCTGGAACCTCATACGGCTTCCCACGACTCGAGAAATTCTTCTGCCTATCCCTCATGACTCTAGAATGAGCATTACTGTCTTCCTCGAAGATTCTGCAGCTGTCAATCAACTCCGAGAACACCCGAATTTTCTGATACCCTATCGCCTTCTTGATATCAGCCCGCAACCCATTTTCAAACTTGATGCATTTGGAGAATTCAGCACCAGCCTCACCATAATGTGGATAGAACTTCGCCAATTCAATGAACTTGGCAGCATACTCAGTCACCGACATATTACCCTGCTTCAGCTCCAGAAACTCAATCTCTTTCTTCCCACGGACATCTTCAGGATAATACTTTCTCAGAAATTCTCTGCTGAACACAGCCCAAGTGACCTCTTCATTCACAGTCGCCAACCTCTGCCTCACCTCCAACCACCAGTCATCAGCCTCCTCTGCCAGCATATGAGTACCATACCTGACTTTCTGCGCCTCAGAGCAATCCATAACACGAAAGATTCTCTCCATCTCTTTCAGCCACGCCAAAGCACCATCAGGGTTATACTTGCCCTTAAAGGTAGGAGGATTCTCCCTCTGAAACGTAGCCAAACTGCGCGACCCAGCATCACCAGCAGCACCTGGGTTATTCTCCACAGCTTGAGCCACAGCCTGCAAAGCAGCAGCGAGTGCAGCATCGTTCCGTCCTGCCATCTCAACCTAACACTGCAACAGAAACTATAATCAGAAACGAGTAACAATTACTCAAGTGTTACTCGACTCGACGACTCGACAACTTGGCCGGACAGACCGAACTGCTCTGATACCACTAATGTAACACCCCCCTTTTACTATTACAACTAAATAGACAATTATCAGAGTCACCTCGAAGGGCGCTACATTTTTCACCATTTTAAAAAAAAAAACACCATTTATTCCAAAAAAAAAATCACCAAAATAATTTATATAAAAGAAACCACCAAGCAGCGGAAATATTAACCAGTTTAAACATCTCCAGAATTAACAATTAAAGACATCTCCAAAATTAATTAAAACAATTTCCAATAACTAAAATAATAGTTCAAAACGATAACTAACGACTCCCCGGTGCTACATATCAGAGCTGACACAGACCCAAACGAGAGAGGAGGCAAAACCTAGCAATTCCTCCACGAGCACTAGCGATCACCTGCAGCGTTGCCGCATGAGAGCAACATTCCAAGCAGAAGGGGTGAGTCTAACAGAGGTAATAAGCAGATGATAAAAATATGCTAGCATCAGGTAACTACAGCAACACAATACAATTACACCATATCACAGCACCAGATACCAAAGGAAAAATCCATTTGACAGTGAACCACCAAAATTATAACATTCATAGAAAATGGGATGATATGCAACCCCTCCAGTGGGCATATGCATGCGGTACCGATCACCAAAATGAGCCACGACGGGCATATCACCAACAAACACCAGAGGCAGAGCCTATATCACCAAAACATGCATATGACAATGCGATACCATGATTATGCACCAACTCACCATAACAAGTATTTAAAATAAATACTATATCACCAGAATCAAAACAAATGATTTCACCAAAAATAGCACCAAGTTGTAGCATCACAGCTACCACTAAACTCTCCTGAGCATACCAGCACCGCACCTGAAATATTAACACCAGACGGCTCCACAACGCGGACATAACGCACGCACACCACGCACAAGACTGGCGCACAGCGCCTAGGCACATCGCACCTACTTCAGCGAATTAATTAAAATAGCAAACGACATCGGATTTCAACAAATAAATACTTGTTGGAAACCCCTATGGGTCTGGTTATCATCCCTAAGTTCAGTTTTTGAAGGAGAGTGTCCAATAGGTACAGTTTTCGAAAAGCACACAGGCTAGTTGCAAAAGAGGACAGTTTCTGTCCTTCAAATTCAAGCAATTCCAAAGTGACCAAAACTCAATCAAATTGCATGAAACTTGTGAATAAACTGGGGCAAATTTTGTCTAGTTTTCAAAGAAATTGGATTCGTTCGAAAAGGAGTTCTTTTGAAAACGTGGTAACCAAAACACTGACCCTGTGTCCAGATTGTTTCCAGAATCTTACTCTAACTTGTGGAATTCATATCTCGAGCTACACAACTCTAAACGCAACCAAACCAGTGCCAAATTAACAAGCATTAAGTCTATTTTCCAGAAAAATAAACCACATAATTTTTCGGTCAATACAACGTTCCCAGTCACCGAAATACCGAATCTATACCCAAATCGTTTCCAGAATTTTAACCTAACTTGTATCGCCTATAACTCGAGCTATACAACTCCGAATTTAACGAAACCAGTGCCAAAACGACCGGCGTTAAGTCTATTTTCAAAAACAATCAACCTCATAATTTTTGGATCAACCAAACAGCGCCAGTTTTAGAAAAACCGAACCTGTGTCCAGAATCGCTAAATTGCCAAACACCAAACCCTAACGGCAACGACACCGCAACCACCACAACAAAAACGACAATTCGACAACGCGACAACAACAATCAACCACGCACAGAAACAACAAAAACACGAACAATAACAACACCATCATCGTGATACAACAATCACGCAACAACAAATAACGAAACAAATCACAATAACGTGCAATAATCATCAAAGCACCAATCTCAACGAAAACACGATATGCAACAACACGAACAATTCAACAAAACCCTAGACTACCCACACATAATTATCATCAACCCATTATCAAGGTTAAGCCCACCCTTACCTCGAATAACGTAAGCTCCGGAACACGACGAACGAGACACGAACAAAACCACAGCAACACGAACGATCCCCTTTTGAAATTCTTCGCGAAACCCTCCTCTTCTCTCCCTCTTTGCGCCGCGTGCTCTCTCTCTCACTCTCACTTTCGTTTTTCTTTTGCTTGCTGCGAATGAGGGTTTGGCTTAAACCCCCAGGGTTTAAGTTGAGGGCTCAGTAAACACTGGGCTCTCTACGTCACCACCTCCTTTACTCGTTTCACCTCCTACGCATATAAAATGTTAACCTTTTAATTTATCTATATCCCGCCTCCAAATTATTTTAATAATTCAATCAACTATTCTAATTAAATTATTTCCGGGGTGTTACAGAATCTCCCACTGTCTTTGAATTCTTGTTGATTGTAGACAAATTTCAACAGGCAACATTGCATCGTGTCCAAATGTTAGCATATAAGGAGTAGTGTTGATAGATTCTTTGGGTGAATTTCGACAAGCCCATAATGCTTGATCAAGGGTATTATGCCAATTTTTTGGTTTCTGCCCAACATGCTTTTTAATCAAATTAATAATAACTTTATTGGCAGCTTCTACTTGTCCATTGGCTTGCGCACAATATGGTGTCGAAGTTAATAACTTAAAACCATTTTCAGAAGCAAACTCTATCATTTTTCTACCAGTGAAAACTGATCCTTGATCTGTAGTAATGGTTTCTGGAATTCCAAACCTATAAATGATATGATTTTGAATAAACCTTATCACTGTTTCTTGATCAACATTGGCTAAAGGTATAGCTTCAACCCATTTGGTGAAGTAATCAATTCCCACAAGGATATATCTATGGCCCTTCGACGAAGTTGGCTTTATCTCTCCAATCACATCTAGAGCCCAACCTCTAAATGGCCAAGGTTTGACTATGGCATGCAATTCATTTGCAGGTACATGTTGTATCCCAGCATGCTTTTGACACTCTTGGCATCCCTTAGCAAATTCTATGCAATCTTTCAGCATAGTTGGCCAATACATTCCTTGTCGAAATAATAACCACTTCATTTTGTGGCCTACTTGGTGTGAACCACATGCTCCACTATGTGTATCAGAAACTGCTAAATATGCCTCATTTTCACTAAGACATTTTAATAGTACTCCTTCAGGAGTCTTTTTAAACAATTCGTTTCCAATTATCACATAGCTCAAAGCTCTGTATTTTACCTTTTTATTGGTATTTCTTGTGGGATTTTGCAAATATTCTACAATAGGCCTTCGCCAATCATTATTGGTCATATTGTCAAGAGCAAAAATTTCTGCTAAGTCAAAGTCACCAAAAAATTGACGTTTTTCGACAACGACTAGTTCCTCGTTTGCGTTTGTTGCCCCCTCAGTTTTTGGTGTTGACAATAGTGACGAAGAATAGTCATTAGAAATGATTTTATCCTTTATTTCAATTAACTCTTCCAGGCTTTGTTTTGAAACTTTATAGCCTGAAGCAATTTGTGCCAATTCATTTGCCACTTGATTATCAATTCGTGGTAAATGTTCTAAGTGAACAGACTCAAATCTTTTTAACAAAGCATTGGCAACAACAAAGTATCTGATAAGGTGCTCTTTAATGCATTTGTACTCCCTTGTCAATTGTTTGACAACCAACTCAGAGTCACCTTTTATTTCGACATGACTTGCCCCCAGCTCAAGTAAAATTTCAAGGCCTACTATTAAAGCCTCATACTCAGCTTCATTATTGGAACAAACATCTCGAATTTTAAACTTATACTTCGTTGGAATGTTAGTAGGAGATATTATTAAAATACCAATCCCAACTCCATGTTTATGGCTTGAACCATCAAAGTACAACCTCCAAGGATATACGTCTACAAAACTTAATGTTTCTTCGACAACAGAATGGTCTACTATAAAATCAGCAACCACTTGTCCTTTAATTGATTTTAGAGGTTGATAAGTTAAGTTGTATTCTGACAAAGCCAAAGCCCATTTACCAATTCGGCTATGCATTATTGGTTTCGACAGCATATGCTTGATAACATCAAAATGCGAATAAACAGAAACATCAGCTGGTTTTATATATTGCTTTAACTTTGTACACGAGAAATACAAACAAAGGCACAACTTTTCTATAGGAGTGTACCTCGTTTCGGCATCATTTAAGACCCTACTGAGGTAATAAATGGCTCTTTCGACACCACTATCATCCTCTTGTGCTAACATGCTACCTATTGTTCTATCAGAAGCTGCTATATACAATTTGAGCACTTTGTGTTTAATAACAGGCAACAAAATTGGTGGTTTCATCAAATAAGACTTGATTTCGTCGAAGGCTGCTTGATGCATTGGTTCCCATTTGAACTCTTCTTCCTTCTTCAGTCTTAACAATGGCGAAAAAACTTGTGTTTTGCCACTTAGATTTGATATAAATCTTCGAAGGAAATTGATTTTTCCCAGCAACGACTGAAGCTCCTTTTTGGTCGAAGGGGCCTTCGTTTCCATAATTGCCTTAGTCTTATTTTGATTGATTTCAATGCCTTTTTTGTGCACTATAAAACCCAAGAAATCACCTGCACGTACACAAAAGGCACATTTTAATGGATTTAATTTCAATCCATATTTCCTCATTCTTTCAAAAGAACGGCGAAGATGGTCTAAATGACCACTTTCTGAGGAAGATTTAACCACCACATCATCTATGTATACTTGCATAAAATCATCAATAAAATCATGAAACATAGAATTCATGGCCCTCTGATATGTAGCACCAGCATTCTTTAATCCAAAGGGCATTACTACCCATTCATAAACACCCAATGCCCCCGGACATCTAAAAACAGTTTTCGACACATCCTCTTCAGCAATGAAGATTTGATTATACCCAGAATAACCATCGAGCATACTAAGATAATCAAATCCTGCTGCTGAATCTATTAGCATTTCTGCCACAGGCATTGCGTATTCATCCTTGGGAGTTGCATTATTTAAATCCCTAAAGTCTATGCAAACTCTAAGAGTCCCATTTTTCTTTATTACAGGAACTATATTGGCTAACCATTCGACATACCTGGCAGTTCTGATGAATTTGTTTCTGAATAGCCTTTCGATTTCCTCTTTGATCTTAGCCAACACTTGAGGAGCAAATCTTCTTGGCACTTGCTTCACTGGTTTCTTCCCTGGTCGAATTGGTAATTGCATTTCCACTACTTCTCGACTTAACCCAGGCATTTCGTCGTAATCCCAAGCAAAGCAGTCTTTGAACTCCCTTAGCAATGTGATGACTTGGATTTTTAGAGAAGCATCAATATTTGCACTAATATAAGTTGGCCGTTTTATTGAGCCATTTCCCAAATCAACTTCTTCTAACGGGTCTTGAGCTTGCATATGCTTTGCCGAATCTCTAGGATCCTTTTCAAAACCTAATGGATCATCATCATAAATGCAGTCAAGTCTTTCATCTATGACTATGCCATTTCCTTCATGTAACTCACTGGCTTCGACAGCCATTGTTTGTTGAATAATTTTGGCCTCTATAGCCGCGTTAAACTTGTTTTCGGCCATATAAGCCGTAATTTTGTCCCATGCATTGGGCACTGACATAAGAACATTTTCAAGAACCAGTGTTCCACCCCGTTGGTCGAAGAACACCATCAGGATAAACACTATCATCTCCCATTATTTCTCTTTCCCAAACAAAACCATAATTTGGGTCAAGATGAACTGAGGCAAAAACATTATCCGCAGGAACATATGCCTCGTTAGAAGATGAACATGGCGCGATCTTCGCCATTTGTTTCTCAAAATTTTCCTTGGTAATTTGGTTCACATCAGCACGGAAGTAGCTCTGATCGGCTTCAACATACTCTACCAAACCATCTTCCTTCCACATCACTAAACGTTGATGCAAAGTTGAAGGGACAACACCAACTCCATGGATCCACTCTCTACCAAGGAGTAAATTAAAATTCGCTTTAGAGGCTATCACTAAGAACAATGTAGTCCTCTTTATGGAACCAACGATTAAGTCCACCTCAATGGCCCCCAAAGAATGGCCAGTTTTGCCTTCATAGTTGCTTAAGACAATGTTATGTGGCCTGAGGTCAGTGTCGAACTTACCAATCTTCTTCAAAAGACCATGTGGCATTAAATTCACTGCAGCTCCACCATCCACTAACACTTTGTTAATTCCAACACCATTGACTTTGGCTTGGACATACAGGGGTTTCAAGTGGTTTTGCATACTCATATTTGGCTTCTCGAAGGTAGCCATTTGGTCTTCGACACAACCATTGTTCATCACATAGTAACACATTGGCTTATGACGAGCCATATCCTCTGTAAAATCCTCTTCAACATCATTTGGTACTGTGATAACATCGTACTCAAGAGGCAGTATTGATACCACATTGCAAACAACATCGAAATCATCTTCATAATCATCAAAATCAGACTCCATGTCTTCATCCATGTTGAAATCAGCATTCTTTTCTTTCACTGTTGACAATGGAGGAAATATTCTTTCAAGAGCAGGCCTTCTTGGCTTTTCTGTTACTACAGCCTTGCCTTTGGCCTTATTCGCTGCACACACATGACTAGCAACATCAGCATTCCTCTTTATGGCAACTTCAGCTTTGTGAACCTCACTCTTCGCCACTATTATGCTGCGTGGAACTTGATTAATGTCAATCGTACTGCGTGGAACATGGTTATTAGCCAAATGACTTGGAACCTTGTTAATGTCAAAGTGTGCCTTCTTCTTCTGTTGTCTTTGGTAACGACGCCACTGTGTTCTAGTCATGGGGTTCTTACCCTTATAGTCATTCTTATAATTAAACTTAACAGCATCCGTATCTGGCTTGACAGCTTTAGCACGTTGATTATTGGGCACCCACGCTTCAACAGGAGCACTAGCACTTGGGACAAAGGATTTATTTGTTGACAGCTTCAAATACCCTTTCGCTGAGGACTTCTCCTTAGCAAATTGTCGTTTGCTTGTTGAAGGCTTTGTTGACACATTAGCCTTATAGCCAGGAAGAGCTCCTTTTGCAAAGTCAAATTTTGGCCTGTTGTCAAGCCATTTTCTTTTACGTTGTTGTTGACCCTGATAACCTTCGACAGCTTTAGCTGCTTCTTTGTCGAAGACAGCGCTGCACCTTGGGCAAAGCATAACTTCAGAGTTATTCCACTTACACCGATTGAGGAAATCTATCAATTCTTCCTCAGCCTTTGGATACACAGCATGTATCTTCCCATCATATTCTTTTAGGGTCACTTCCTGTTTCTTACCTTCAGCATACATAAAACCTTTTAATTTTTCGGTGGCAGTCTTGACACACTTAGGAGGGTCTGCCATTTGAGCATCCACCATGCCTACATCAGCTTCGACAGGTTCAGAATACATAGCTTCAGCCTTAGGCAATGGATCAACATCAATCTGCATAGGAGCTTTCATTTTCTTATCAGCAAATTTGAGTCTCCCTTCGTCAACTGCTTTTTGCACAATATCCCTGAAGAGCACACAACGGTCAGTGTTATGTCCCAAAAAATTATGGAACTTACAATAACCCTTTTTCTTTCTTTGGTCAAGAGTTGGTATTTTAAGGCCTTTAGGCACTAATATTTGACCATCAGTTACTAAAAGATCAAAAATTTCATCACATTTAGTAACATCAAAAGTATAAGTCTTAGGCATAAATTTATCATTCTTAGGCTCTACAGGGTTATTCCCATTCGCAGGCCTTAATAATTTACAGGTATAAGGAGGACCAGGCTTAAGTTCAGCCACGTCTATCTCCTCTTCTTCGACATTCCTATATGTGACGTCGAATTCTTCTTCGACATATGCCACTTTTTCTTTTTTATGATACCTATTCGACATAGATTTTTCCTCTCTAAGCCTTTCAACTTGTCGAACTCTATCAGCCAAATGCGCCATATCTCGCAAATGAGACGTGTCTAATTTCTTTCTAATTGAGTAATCAAGGCCACCAGCAGCCATCTCGACAAGCTCATGTTCAGGGACTTGTGTGAAGCAACGAGATTTCAACAGCCTAAATCTGTTTAAGTAATCATCAATAGTTTCAGGCATTTTGCGCCGAACACTAGCCAATTCTTTAAGACTAATTTTCGACTGGCCCATGTAAAACTGTGCATGGAATGCCTTTTCTAATTGCCCCCATGTGAACATAGAACCAGGGGGTAAGGTCGTGAACCAAGTGAAAGCATTTTTAGTTAGAGAATTTGGAAAGTATTTCATCTTCAAATTCTCATTTTGTGCTAAGTCCCCAGCCTCAGTCAAGAAACGAGCAATGTGTTCGACTGTGGACTCATTTGTATCACCACCAAACTTAGTAAACTTGGGAACTTTCCATCCCCTTGGTAACTCAGTTTGTAATACGTATTCACATAATGGTGATACGAAGTTAGGCCTTTGTAAACCTATGTTAAGGCCATTTTGCGCCAAAATAGTTTCGACTAAAGTAGCTATATTGTTTTCTGCGCCAACATTGTGTTGTTGCACTTGTCGAACAACTTCATCAGCGTTCTGGTGTCTATTTACCAAAACTACTTCAGGGACGTGGTTTATTGCCTCTTGTAGTTCGCCTACAATTGTGGACGCTTCGACTGCAACTGCTTCTTGGGGGTTAACTGGCGACGCATTACCCGCAATAATAGGAACTTGCCTATTATTAACCGCTGGAGCCCCAAAGAAATCTGCAATCCTACTCATCTGATTTGCCAACATTTGGTAACTGTTATTGGTATTTTGAATCAATGGATTGAAAACTGTACCAATTTGTTGGGTAAGCATATTAACCATATCGTGATTACTCTCGTCTACTTGCTGTCTTAAGGCCAACAAAGACGTATTGGTTAATGCTGGGGGATTCCGACCAAATACACTCTCAGAAGAGACGTGTGTAGGGGAAAAGGTCGAAATATGTGGCATTCCAGTAGGCATGCCATACATTCCCAGAGGAAATGGGGGTAGATGCACGTTATTCAAACGTGGGTCTAAACTGTTTCCCATTGCCATGTAAGGGCTATGAAGCCCTGCACTTAACGGCAAAGACATAGGCAAAGATGCCATTTCTGACTGCGTTGAACCAACATTAGTCATTGATAATGAAGGGACGGTTGTCGACGATGATAGTCCTGCGCTAATGCTCGCAGAATCCATTGTTGTTCCTTGCCCTTGTGAAACCACAGGGTTGGAACTAGACGCATTATTCGTACTAGAACGAACCATTTTACCACTTCTTAAGTGCATACAACAGCGAATACAAATAAGAGAGTACGAAAATGAACAAAATCAAAGGCAAAGTCCCACTGGGCGTGCCAATTTGTTTGCTGGTGTTTTTAGCAAACAATCACTAGTTTTATTAGAAGGTTTGTGAGATCAAACTAGAAAAATCTCAAAGCAATTGCCTCTGAATTGCGAGTGGTTTGTGTTTCAGAAAATGTAGAAAAGGGGACGATTTGCAATGATTAACAGAATCGAAAAGAAAAGAAGCAGTAAATGGTGCATGAATTGTAAAGAAAAGACAAATAAATTGCATTGAATCGTAAAAGTGGTACACGATCACGTACAGCGATTCTTCCACTCGTTTTTCGCTCTGGCTTGGAAGTTAGAGTTTCAGGAATCGGGTTGTGTATTGTGATTTGCGACCTCTGTTTCTTCTCAGAAACAGTTATTTATACAAAGGAAAAGAGGGGGAAAAACTGAACTAAGTAACTGCCTAGAAATTTGAAAATTAATAACTGCTACTCCTACTTTCGACCAGAACCGCTCTATCACGCTTCGACCAACTGTTAGTCTTCAGCGCATAACTGCTCTGTTTTCTGTCTATCGAAAGCTTGTGTCCATTTTCCTCTCTCTTGCTTTTGCTTCCCCGGAAGCTTGTCGAGTTTACCTTGCGCATGACCATTTTCTCTGTCGAAATAATTTGGTCTTCGTTGAAATATAAGTCAGGCCTTGTTGACCATTTTCAATGAAGCCTGTCGAAATTACAGGCTAACAGGTTCTAAACCCCCTTGGTTTAGAACCCTACCATTATTTTTTTCGAAACGTCACTTGTATTTTTTGAAAGTATGCTAACCACTCTCGATCTTAAATATCTTTTTCGAAAGTCAGACACTCAAAGATGAATCACTTCACTAAACATCTCATACTACTTAGTATCGTCTTCGGGAATCCTCGTTCTTCAAAAAGTTCTTCAAAAAATTGAAGGGATGAGAGACCCACTATGAGCTTTTTGTCAAAAATCTCTTTTCACTTTTCTCGGATAAATCTCTACTATTTTGAAATAGCAGAGTCTCAAAAGTATTAATTTTTCAGTAAATCCAATTCTTTGAAAAATATTCCTATTAGTTCACAAAGGGTTTCCATTTGTTCTTCATCCCATAAATCACACTCTAACACTCTTCTCCAATATTTGATTCAGTTGGCGCGGTCACTTTTATTTAAAACAACTTATTATTCACACGCACACTCATACTGGGTATGACTTAACTCATTCTCACATCGGAATTACCCCCAGTCCTCATCAAACATCAGTATACATAACCATCATATATACATATTCATAACATGAAATAAGTATAACTCATTCTGACAAAAGCCATACCAAACAATGTCCTCATAGAAGACCAAACCAACACAAATCTATAAAACATATAAGCAACCAGGGGCGGACCTTTGTTAGGACCGGGGAGGGCCATGACCCACCCCAAAAAATCACGTGAAATTACCATAGTACCCATGTTTTTTTAAAAATAACTACTAAATATGTACATGTATACATATTTTGCACTTGTCTAACAAATAAAATGTCTTGGCTCAGTGGTTAAAGTTTGTTGCTTTGAGCGTTGAGATGCGATAGTTCCTTCCTGGGTTCAATACATTCTTGCATTCGAATAGTTATAAGAAATTTATCATATATAAATATTCGCCATATAGAAACTCCTATATTAATATTATATAATTTTTTTTTCACATCTCTTATTTTTTTCATGTCTATTTCATTAGTGGCCCACTCTAGCTTTTTAGTCAAGATCCGCCACTATAAGCAACCACAACCAAATACACCAAGAAAACACAACTAGGAAGAAGCTCTAACCTTAGGCACTTTTCTTCCCGCTATCTAACTTTCGTCACTCTGGATTCTTGTTAACTCGACAACCTTCAAGGAAAAATCGTCTAACTTAGAAATGTAATCCTATCCCCCAACACCTTGAGTTATTTTCAGCCTACACTTCCAGACTCTAAAATTCCCCTACTCTAAAACTGTAGGGTTACAACAGTTTTTGCACTTATACGTTAAATTTACCGATTTTATTAAAATAGTAAACAATGTTGGGTTTCAGAAAACAACCATTCTTTGGAAAGCTTAGTATGTATAGTTTTTGGTCAAAAGCAAGAAAAAAACCAAAAATAATGTGTGCTGCAAAATATACGGTCAAAATACCAAACATGTTTATTACTAATCTTTTTCTTTAAACTCGAAGCTTCATATTTTGAAGGCACTTAAATCCCTCAAGTTAGATCCTTTCTAAAGATGTTAAAATGATTATAAATTAAGTCTTAAAAATCAAAACTTTTCAAAACTAAAAGTTTCTATGTTGAAAACAAAAGCATTTTAGTAAAAGGAAATATTTCCTCCAAGGTTTTCAAGCTTTTGAAGGCCACAACTTCTTCATTATTTTCTTTAGCTAAAAGTTTATTTCTTTCTTTCAAATCCAAGAGTTCATTAAGTAGATGAAATAGTATAAGATAAAGCATGAGTAGATCTACTTAAAATCTTCATAAAAATGAAACCTTTTCAGGAATAAATATTTTTCTTCTAATATTTTTCTCAAAACTTCAACTTCTAAGTTAGATCTCTTCTTTCCAAAATCACTTGAACACATTTGATGCTAAAAGTTTACTTCCTTTTTAGCAAAGAGCTAACTTTTATCATTGTAAAAAATACTATGTAGCTTTACGAAAACTTTTGATGACTCTAAATTTTAAACTTGCTCAAATTTTATACATTTTCAAAAGATTATCCTTTCATTTACTTCATGTAGAATTCTAAATTGTTACTTCAATCCCATATCCATCAAGACTCTTATCTAAATAAATCTGTATGTAGACGCCACAAATCTCTTTTCTCCCCACGCATCATATAAGTAAATAAGCCATATCTAAGGAGCTCTAAAGTAAACCCAAGCTAAGTAAGCATAGCTTAGCTCGAATTGGATTTCTTACTCCAGAAAAGAAAGATTACTCTTAAATAATGCGCACACGTGAAATTACCCCACAGGCCGACTCTTCCAATCCAACTCGAGAAAAAAAAGTTGGGACTACAAATTGCTTAGTGCAGGGCTGCTTGTCCTGATTGGTTGGACTATGAAAGAGCGTGTTAGGAACAAGCAACGTGTGAGCTCACTAGCGTGAAAGCCATATAGCGTCAGTGCATTCGTTTTCTTGGTGGATAGTCAAATGAATGTCTTAGAGATGGTGCATTCGTATAGTGTTAGCGATAGGCTTAGACGCGCATCATAAGCACTCGATTAATAATCAGATTGGATTGTCCGGGAGATGTAGCCAGAGAGGTGTGGATTTGAGTTCTTGTTTACAATGAATCAATCTACATCTTAGAAGCTAACGTTCAAAGTCTAAGATTATAACATCTTATAAACACTTCAATAAACCACAAAAGACCTAAACTCATTTCTATCTTTGACTGTTGTTAAAAAAAGAAAAAATCTTTGACTAACAATGGTAGTAACCAAAATGGACATACCAAACTCAACTAATTCCAATTTAATTATTATAAATCTAATATCCTTTCAACAAACACTAGTTCACCTAAACTTCAATAAAGCCAGTAAATAATATAGTCTAGGAAAAATACGAGCTTAGTATTACACAGTTTTTCATAAACTATAGTCATTTTGAACTAATTCAAAAATCGTAAATCACAAGGTTTCATATATTTTTTGTTTGGTTTTTCTTGGTAGTGTTACGAAGTAACAAACAAATAAAAGGAAAAAAAAACAAGCCTAGCAGCTAAGCTTGTCCAACAATATGAGAGATTCTAACCCCGGGGGTGGGGACTCCGAGTGAGCAGATATAGGTGAATGAGCTCACTCCTTGGCTAAGAAATCAACACACTTATTTTGCTCTCTAAAAACAAGGACCAAATTCAAATCCTTAAACTCACGCATAGACTCCAGGATGTCTAACAGGAGAGAAGTGTAAGAATGGAGAGGATAACTATCAATATCATTGATGATGTTTACAACATCTAAGCAGTCGCTTTCACAAATAAGTCTCTTGAAACCCAAACCATGACAAAAGGAAAGACCCAACTTGATGGTCCTCATTTCAGCAAGGGTAGCATCACCACCTATCGCAAAATGAGTGTACCCAGCAACCTAATCTCCATTGTGATCGTGGATGATACCACCAGATCCAACATGAGCTCTATCCTCACGGAAGCTACCATTAGTATTCAACTCAACATAACCTTCAATAGGAGGGATCCAACGAGCTAGAAGGCGAGAATGAGCCGGGTCAAGATCACTGTGGGGATAAAAAGTGATATATCATCATGAGAGGATTTAGCTTTTCTCACTACCTCATGAATTTGCCAGGGATGATCTTCAAAGATCATAATATTCCTCCAGCACCAAGCTTGCCACAAACCTGCGAGGAAGAGGATGGAGGCAGAATCACGAGCCATACATGTAAGCCAAGTCCTAGCATCAGACTCCGTAAAGAAGTTTGCATGAGAATTGAGGCCGAGGCGAATCCAAAGCTCTTTTTTGTTTGGTTTGTCATAAGGTTTCATATTTTTCCCCTTTTTTTTTATAAAAGAATCGTATGCACGTCAATAATCACAAAAATTATTTTCGTTATTGCCATGTTGGTCAAAAAATATGAATTTTTTGGTAAGAGTTGTGAAAAAGAAAAAAGAAAAACAACAAAACAACAACACTAAGGCCTTACAAAGCTAACCCAACTAACAAGGTAGTCAGCGCAAGCATTCCCCTTGCGCAAAGTATGCTCAAGATACACAACTCAGTCACGGCGGAGAAGGTCCTTCACACTCTGAATTGGAGGCATAGACATGCCATTCGATTGCCAATTTTGTGATGAGTTTCAAGGAGTTCTTAGAATCAGAGTAACAGGTGACATTGCGGTATCCTTTGTCCCAAGCTAGCTTGAGACCATGATGTAAAGCAACAAGTTCAGCATGCAGACAATCTGTATGGCTCAGATTCCCAGCAAATCCATGGAGCCACTCACCTTCACTAGTGCGCACCAACCCACCAAATCCCGACAGATCAGGATTACCAATACTACTCCCATCAACATTCAAAACCACATTGGACTCACTAGTAGCATGCCAATTGACAAGGCAGGGCTGTCTATTTGAGGGAGCAGGCATTAGAAAAAGCTTGACCAGCAGCTGAACAAAGTTTCCCACATGCATTTGCACTTGAAAACTGCGTATAGTTTCACCACCAAGACAGGCCATGTTGCAGGCACGCCAAAGCCACCACACCGTCGCCAAGAACGGGTTTTTATTGTTCCCGGTCGTGCCGTGGATGATCCAGCTCTTGGGGGTCCGAGAGAGGGAAAAAAAGCAACACTATCAAACCCAAGCGTCAACCAAACTTGTTTTGAGAGAGAACAATCCCTCAAACAGTTAGAAGATTGAATCATATTTCTGTGATGGAGGAGGAAAGCAGTTGGAGCAGCTTGATGACAAATAAGCCAACACAAAAACTTAACTTTCTCTAGTGCACTTGTAACCGCCAAATCCACAACCAGCTTTCATTGTGATCATCATGTCGCAGCTCTTGATGACCATTGAGAAGCCACTTGTAACCTGCTTGAGTCGTGTAAGAACCATCATGCCTACTCTAAATATAACCGTCAAACACCGTGGACTTGAGGCAAATGTGAGAATTCAAGACGTGATCAATAATGCACCCAACAGTCAAAAACTGAATTTGTATGACACTCAAAGAGCTTGTGACACAATCCGCGTTTATTTTATTTTGACGGGACAATTATAGGGACAATTTTATAAATCAAAGTAGGAAACTAATGATCTAGAATATCTCACCAAATAGTAAGGAGGATGAAATGGCAGCAGGAAAAACTCCAACACGATGGTGAAGCTCTTCGGCACAATGGCCGCCGGAGCAAGGTACTTGCATATTTGCATGGGTAGATTAGGAACAATTCCTAATTATTTGACCTACAATTAAAGTTCCAAGTCTTGTGAAGTGAGTTCTTATCTACCAAGGTACTTGTATATTTGCATAGGAAGATTAAGAATAATTCCTAACTATTTGACCTGCTATTGAGTTACTTTAGTGTTTCACAATTTTTGATCTTGTTCGTGCAACTAGAAATAAAAATGTGGAACTGAGTAAATATAGATTTTGAATCGTGAATAGGATCCAAATTCTTTGATACTTAATTAATTTTTGAGGTTGGCTCAGTGGTTAGGTAAGAGTGGAGTGGTAAGGAGGAAGAGAATTCAACTCCCGCCATTTTCTTGAAGTTGAAATAATACCAACCAGGTCGGGCTTATTTCTTACCCAACATCTCAGAGACGTTCTCCTTTAGTTCCACACGCATGCCCACTTCCTTTAGTTCCCAACTATAGCTTGACGCCACATCATGTGAAGTAATTTCGCAGCATACTTGGTGCCTTACACTACCTCTCTATCACACGCCTAGACACAGCATTTCTTGTCAACAAACTGGCACAACAGATGCAAGCTCCTGCTTTGACCGACATGCAAGCCTTGAAGAGAATATTGGGCTATCTCAATGGAATCCACATAACATCACTAAATAGCAAAAACATAACAGCTGAACAACTAAATAGAAAAATGATAACTGCTCCATTCCTAATTTCTAGCCATTCTTATTGTACGGTTTCTATATATACCTACTCAATTGTAAAGGCTTTTTTTTTTTAAGCAAAAAAAAGGATATGGAGCCTCATTAAAACATTCTGATGCAAAACCCTCATTAGGGAAAAAGCATCAGGAAGGAAAGAGTACTCAATTGTAAAGGCTTCTTATTGAGTTGAATACAAAATTAAATTTGATTTTCTGTCTCTATACCTAACAGCACCAACTTCTATATTATATCCCTTCAGATAACCAACATAACCGATTTTAAAACTGGCATAGAAGCATAAACACTGCGAGTAAACATGATTTCAAGATTTAAGAAGACGCATTTCTCAATACCCATTCCACTAAAGTTGCAACACCAAATCCTGTTGCACAACGCTGCTTCTCATTCCACACCGGACCAGCTAAGTCTATATGCATCCATTTGACATTTTCATCAACAAACTGCAAAAGTACAATTGTTTCAGAAAATCATAAGATAAATTTGCAAGACCACTTCATCAATAGGATTCGGGCCACTCATATACACACAATATTCACAAAATGGCTGGCTTTCTTCACAATTAATTCGTTCATAAATAGTCTCTACATGACAATGAAACACGACTCGGTTGATAAGACGTTTCACTTACACTCAGAGTTGAGGGCTTGAATCATATAGGGGAAAGTGAGGAACCAATATTGATCGCCTTTTAAGAAGAAAAAACTATATAAAAAAATTTCACCAAATCAAGACAGTTCGCGTATCCAATCCAATTCATGTGCAATACTACTAACGAGCAGGAGTGGAATACAAGCACTTTTCGTAATACGGAGTTTGTATAGCATTTAGGTATTATAACCACTACTTGGAAGCAATCGGCCATTATGTTAAGGAGAAAGTCAAAACAAAATATTGTTTCATTAAGCATGTACCTGCTTTAAGAAAAGAGCGGCAGTGATAGCACCCCCTTGTCGACCACCGGTGTTCACCATATCAGCAACTCCTGATTTCATTGATTCCCAGTAACTTTCTTCCAATGGCATCCTCCATAGTTTCTCTCCACTCACTTCAGATGCATCAAAAACTTCTTTTGCCAGATCATCATTGGGCGTAAACACACCTTTAAAATCAACAGTCAGCATTAGTAATTAGTTGACAATGAAATAATTCATCGCATGAGTGCAGCAATTAATGACACTGCAGAAAAAGTTAATGACAATGTAATAATTTTATTAGTTTTTAGAAGTTAATGACAATATATATAAATATATATATGGGGATTGCTAATGTACTTCTAGCTCCACTTAGTTTTTAGAAGGAGTATGTTAACAGTTTGCACCTTTTCAAGTCGGACACAACCTATGACTTTCTATTTAACATCTACTTAAATACGTGGGCATAAATGTCATTCGATATTTTATTTTAAAAATTTCTAATTGCATCTCTCTCCACAATTATTGTCTACTTGCACTTATTAACACATGAGAAAAGAAGAAGACGAGTGTTGATCATTTCCCTCTTATGAACTAGGTTTATTTTCATTTGTGGTGGGTAGGTTTACCAGTTTTCATTGTAAAAGTTTCTTTTTAAAATGAATTTCTTCATAACAGATTGATTTTGTTAATTTACTTGGGATAGATCTTTTGTGACAGAGTCACATAATCTATTGAAGAGTAACTTTTAAGTTTTTACTGTTTTACCTAATTGTACTACGGTGTTAGCACTTGTAATACACTTGTAATAACAGATTGATTTTGTTAATTTACTTGGGATAGATCTTTTGTGACAGAGTCACATAATCTATTGAAGAGTAACTTTTAAGTTTTTACTGTTTTACCTAATTGTACTACGGTGTTAGCACTTGTAATACACTTTTACTCATTTTGCACTTGCTTCTAGAACAATGGACTAGTTGTACTAGCAAGGGAATATTCCCTCAATGATTGTATCTTCATGTGGCTATATAACCACCCAATCATTAATGAAATACATCATCAATCATTACCAATTAATATCTTCTTCCTAAAATGCTCTCTATACTAGATAATCCAATTTCATTCTTCGGGCATCATTCTACTACATTGAAGCCCTTAGCTTGAATTACCCGATTGTTCCGGAGCTCCCCTCCCTTGCAATCCAAAACCCGTCACATCTTTTACCCCATGTGTGGTCGTACTCTTTTTTCTTTTTTTTTCTTTCTTAATAAAACTATGGATCGCTGCAGAAATGTTAAGCAATCCTTTTTGCCAAAATTTAATCAACGCATAAAAGTATGTTTACATCAATGAAGGTCTCGTTTCTCTACTAAGTAACTGGATTTTTTTTGGACTGGAAGTAAGTAACTTTTTAAAATCAATGGCCATCCTTTAGGTGCATTTAATAAGTGTAAGTAGACATTAGTTGTGGAGAGTGATACTAATTAGTAGAAAATTTTAAACTAAAATATCAAATGACATTTATACTGAGATGAATTTTGGATTCTGGGGAGAAATTTCTGAAAAATTCCACCACCAAACAATGAAACTCCAATGTAAGAATGGAGCTCAAAATAGTTAAGCAGAAATGAAGAAGATGAAGTGCAGAGAGAAAATTAGAGAAGGAGAAGTTTGTTGTGATGCAATGAGTTACCTTTTTTATTCCACATGGACACACTATAATAATGAGGTAGTTACAAGATGCGTGGGAATATTCACACCCAAATCACATGGTGTCAGTATCCCAATTCTAAAAGTAAGAAGTGTGAAATTAAAATGTAAAAAGTAGCTGAAAGCTACCAACAACAATTAAAGCAACTAAGCATCAACTAAAACAACTAAGCAACCATTAAACTAATTACAGTATTACGATGCCGTAACAATGCCATCATCAAATGATCAGTTGATTCTTTGCAAGAATTACATAGAGGGCAATGCAGATCCAGTTGTATACCTTTCTTGGGAAGGTTGCATCTAGTTGGGATGATATTCTTGGACAAGCGCCACAGGTGGTTTCTGACATTATTAGGGACCTTTGCTTTCCAAATTTCCTTCCACAGTTTCTCCATGATGTTGTTGGATGAGCTGGCTACATTTCTATTCTTCACCTCACAAATAGCCCGATAGCATCTGACAGAATATTCACCATTTTTCTCCCTGTGCCAAATGAATTTTTCTTCTGGTAATCTAACTGACAGAGGGATGTTTAAGACTTGTTTGGCCTCATAATTAGAAAGGCAAGAGAACAATACCTGTCTATTCCACTGCTTAGAGTTGCCATCAATCAAAGCCTCCACAGTAGCATTACCATCCAGCATAGCAACAGGGCTACTGACTTTGAACCCCGATTGCATTGGTAACCAATTATCACCCCAGATCTTCACCTTTCTCGCATCACCAATTTGCCATCTGCCACCCTTCATCACAGCTTCCTTAGCACTCAGGATGGTTCTCCAAGCATAGCTTAGCATAGCTTGGTTGGAATCCAGTGCCTGCCTCCATGAATGTAGATCTAGGATAGTATCTAGCCTTGAAGATTTGTTCCATTAAAGAGCCTTCCTTGGTGATCAATCTCCAACAGTGTTTTCCAAGGAGAGTAGTGTTAAATTCTTTGAACTCTCGGAACCCCAATCCAACTTGAGTCTTATTCTGAGCCATTTTTTGCCAATTGAGCCAATGAATCTTCCTGTCACCTTCACTAGATCCCCACCAGAACTTGGCAATCATAGATTCAATATCCTTACAACAACCATCAGGAATTTTGTAGCAGCTCATAACATAGTTTGGGATAGCTTGGGCCACAGCTTTAATTAGAGTTTCCTTACCAGCTCTAGATAGGAACTTCTCTGTCCACCCCTTCAGCTTCTTCCAGATTCTGTCAAGCACAAAGGAAAAGATCACCTTCTTAGACCTCCCAAATGGGATTGGTAGGCCAAGGTATCTGCCATGTGTTTCTACAGTCGTTACTCCCATCTTGTTACAGATTATTTGTTTATCTCTTTCAAGGACATTTAGACTGAAGCAAGACTCAAATTTCTCCATGTTGACCATCTGTCCAGAAGCTCTCTGGTAAGTGGCAAGGATTCTCAGAACAGTGTCAGCTTCATTAGAATTGGCTCTTGTGAACAGAAGACTGTCATCTGCAAAAAGTAAGTGGCAAATTTGTGGTGCATTTCTAGCAATTTTAATGTCATGAATGTTACCCTCCCTCACTTCCTTATGTATCAAACCAGAAAGGACATTTGCACAAAGGATAAAAACGTAGGGTGATAGTGGATCACCTTGCCTCAGCCCTCTTTCAGGCTTAAAGTTGCAGCTAGGTTGGCCATTGATTAGGATTTGATAGGAAACACTGGAAATGCATCTGCCAATGAGCTGAACTAAGTTGGGGGAAACTCCATTTCTGAAAGAACACCTTTAACAAACTTCCATTCTATTTTGTCATATGCCTTTGACATATCCAACTTCAGAGCCATTGTACCCTTCATACCCTTCTTCGTCTTCTTCAACCAATGGAAGCATTCCATGGCAATCAGAGCATTATCAGTTATCAATCTGCCAGAAATAAAAGTGCTCTGCTCTTCATCAATTACCTCAGGCAAAAACTGTTTTAGTCTAATAGCAATGGCCTTGGTAACTATTTTCATGACCACATTACACAAGCTGATTGGTCTGAATTGGTTTGGGTGACAGAAAACTGTCTGCCACTTGCTAATATCCCAAATAATTTGCCCCAAAGACTTCAACCATTGAACCCCCGCGATTAAATCACAACAATGCGAGGGAAGGACTATTACATCCTCAGTGAAACTAGATTGTTGAATCTGCCAGTTGAAGTTCTTACACAGATAAGGGGCTTCAATCTCACCACCCGCGGTTACTTACATAGGCTTGATGGGCTCGACTTTACAATCTAATCTCTTAGCTGCACTCAAATCCAACACATTATGAGAGCTTCCACTGTCACTAAGAATTTGAATTGGCCGTTAAATATGCATTTCTGAAACTCTCATGGTTTGGTGCTTAGGGGTCCCTGACAAAGCATTCAGAGACAACAATAGGCTCTAAGATTGGGGTGTGTGAATACTCACAGCACTTGAGTCTTCATCCTCTTCATCTTCACTCTGCATTTCCATAACCATCAATTGAACCCTCCTATATTTGACCTGATCGCCTAAAGTGAATGACTTATCCCAGAACATGCAGAGCCCTTTAGCTCTCCTATCTGCCATTTCAGCTGCGAAATTGGTGGGTGTATGTTTGGAGAAAATTGGTTTGGCATTTTGTTGGGGATTCGGATTGGTATTAGTGTTATTTATGCTTGTTGGTTTTATTGGGTTTATATGAGGTTTAGGGGTTGAAGTATTTAGGCTTGTGTTTGGGGTATATTTTTGGGAATTTCTGTAATAGGGGGCATTGGCAGATTCGTCTAAACGCGCCAAATTTATAGTGTGAGCTATTGTAGTGGATTGACATTTTACTTGCATCTGCGTGTTGTGTTCTAAACCAAAGAGAAAGATTCTCAAAGCATGTTCAGGTAATAGAGATACCTGGGTTTGAGCGAACTTAGATGCGACATTATAGTCATGGACCTTCCCTGATAGCGTCACCTAGATCAGGGCAGAGAGTGGATCCTTAACGCGTTCCCAAAGTGAGCAACTACATCAGGTACATACTACAACCACGGAGTGTAGATATCTATCTGACTTCAGATGTAGCTCAAGTCCCACTGTAGAGCCAAGCCTTCAAGGTGAATCGAAGTGAGACACACCCTAGACTCAGGGGGTGTTTCGTCAAGCAAGAACTGATCACAGCGGTAGAGCCATTCCTTCACCTTCCTACCGTTGAATTTGGGGAATTAAACCTTGGAAATTCTGGTGTAGTAGTAGTTCCTAGTACCATTTGTGTCGTGGTTCGTGCGTGATTCTTGGCGAGATCTGGTTGACGGGTGAGTGGAACCATCTACTGGAGCCATCTCACGAATGAGCGAGTGAATCTCCTCCATCCCAATCCTCATTTGCTCTAACCTCGCGTTGAGCTTAGAGTGCTTCTTGTCATGTTTCCTGTCCAAGTCTGCAATGGTAGTGGCGGAACGTGTTCCGGCAGCCATGGAAACGAAATCACCAAGACAATGCTTTGATACCACTTGAGATGAATTTTGGATTCTATGGAGAAAATTTTAATGAATTCCACCACCAAACAATGGAACTCTAATGTAAGAATGGAGCTCGCAATTTTTAAGCAGAAATGAAGATGAAGTGTAGAGAGATAATTAGAGAAGTTTGTTATGATGTAATGAGTGGCCTTTTTCATTTCACATGTAGTTACAAAAAAGTGAGGGAATATTCGCACCCAAATCGCATGGTGTCGGCTTCCCAATTTTAAAAGTAGAAAGTGTGAAATTAAAATGTAAAGAGTGGTTTAAAGCTACTAACAACGATTAAGCAATTAAACATCAATTAAAACAACAAAAAACCATTAAACTAGTTGGAGTATTAATTACTGTAACATATACCCAGGTCTTTGCAGATTATATTTACCAGCAATTGAGGATCCTAGAGCAATAATACAGGCTCCAGTTAGTGTTGCCAGGTCAATTATCTGAAGAACAATTGATCAATCTGTTAGCGGTGTTCTAAAGCCATACCATGCACCTAACAAATTTTAAGCATGTTTAAATTAAAACGTAAACACAAAAAACTCGGTCAGTATTTGTTGTGCATATTCTTTTTTTACGGAACTGAACTGGAACTCCACAGGTAACAAGGTAAATATTATTGAATTTTGGTTCAGCAGGAAAAATTGGAACTGTTTTTACATTTTCCCTATCTCTTACTAAAAATGACATAATTAATAAGCAAATCTATCAATCTTTTGATATTAAATGTTAAGCCAATCCGTAAAGATTTTTTGAAATATTAGAAAGATTTAGAGGCATCTGCATACCTTATCAACACGTTGGTTACAAGCATACACGAGAGCATCTGCCAGAGTAAGCCTGCCCTCAGCATCTGTGTTGTTAACCTATACAAAAGGATAATCGAACTTGATATTCTTAACGAATAAGGAAGGTCATGTATTATATTTCTACGATTATGTTGATTTTAGAAGCCAAAACTTGAATTTATTGAAAGCTGGTTGTATAAAAATGTATTCATTTATTACCGTGAAATATGTTAGCCTAGGTATGCAATTATACACTAAGAATAACTCACAAAATGCAGAAACAGACACCATTAGCGTCACCACCGTCCTCTAGAAAAATTTCCCTTCTTTTTTCAGTTTGAGATTCGTTTGGACATATCTCTTTGCAACGATAGTTTTCCAATCACTGTTTCAACGTTCACGCAACTATCCTAAAGAACTCCTACAGGTCACTATGGCTGTAACTATCGTTGCTGCTATTCCAGAAAATGCGGTCTGGTTCATTTTAGATGCATCCTAGCTCCGTGAAAATCTCAAAGCAACCATCTTGATCTTGCCAGCAGTCCGGAGAAATCAGCCTAGCCCCACCATTCTATAATCTCAAATAATATCAACTAATTATTTTGTTTTCCAAAAGGTGTGTATATATATATATATATATATATATATATATAATAACAAGCTTACAGCTTGGTTTATAATATCTAACGTTAAAGTTTTGATCTTATAAACTCACACACGCAAAGTGCAAAGTGCAGGTCCCGGTTTCAAAACCCGAGCAACCATGGAAAATGTTCAGCCTAACAACACTGCAGTTGTGCAAAGTCTTACAAACTAGCTTGACTTATCTCAAATTGCCTCTTAGGCTAAACAATATTGGTCAGTATTTAATTGTCATATAAAATTACAATTATGATTTAAACTAAATCATAATCCCTACACAATATGAAAATATGCCAAAACTATCGTCTCTAAACCATACACAATATGTTAAATTTACGAGCACAAATTGGAAACAATCAACCTAACAAATCCTCACCTCTATAGTTTTCCCATTTGATGCTGTGACAATGTCTCCGGGCCTCATTCCTGTTCCACTTATCATATTCTCACAAGCTGCAACTATAAAATGAACCTGCACATGCAGAATGATATAAAATGCACTTTCATATTTAGTAAAAGAAGAAAAAAAAAGAGAAGATATAAGCACAATCCTATCCTATACATTAGCGGGGGAACAACATGCACTAGACAACACAAACAGTCAATTAAACCAAATACACCAAAAACAACTACTTAAAATACTCATTACAGCAACATTTTGGTCTCCATATCTTCACAAAATCTCGAAATAAATTGTTCCAAAGAAACATATAGGAACACAGTTCATCATATTCAATCATAAAACCAAGAAAAGTTTAAACTGAGATGAAAAGTATCCCTCTTTGTAATATTCATGAATCCCCGACCAACTAGATGTCAAATTTAGAAAAATGCAAACTGGAAAAATGTGTTCTCTTCCTGGAGAATTCTCAAATAAATATTTAGTTACAAACTGACTAGCTGATTCTCTACCCGAAATATAAGTAACCACATATACAGGTTTATCGTAATTAACAGGAATAACAGTTACACCTAAAGTTGTGGCATCCTATTTCTGGAGAAAAATAACAGTTACAAATTGACAAGATGATTCTCAGCCAAAAAATTTAGTAACTGACATATATAGATTTATCCCAATTAGATATCCTCTCCATTTATTAAAAGAAATAGAGATGTCCATTTCTAAAGATTTGAGATATGAATCTCTACTCAAGAGAATAACAATTACACCAACAGCTGTGGTATCCTATTTATGGAGAAAATAACAGATACAAAATGTATAATTGCAACTGCACAGCTGTTAATGACCAGAAATTTTGCCATTAATTCCATTAACACTAGATATTAAGCAAAGGCTTATAACACTACTAATAAAAAAACAGGGGGTGGGGGACGGGATTTCTATTAATACTAAGGGCTGGGGATAAATATGAAAAAAAAACTGTCCCCAATGGGGATTGAGCTCTGTCCCTAGGGAAAATTTTGGTAGTGCAATCACTTGCATCGTAGGATACAGTACTTTAAAAGTTAGAAGGCAAACAGAAAATATGTGCAAATCAATAAAATTAAAGTTTGATGGACCAAAGAAAATATGCACAAACCATGAAATTTAGCCAATGCCTATTGGTTTCAAATTACAAGTAGTTTCATTATCCTTATCTGAAGTCTCGGGTTTGAGTTATGCGGACTGGAAAATATGGGCATTGGGAGATATTTTTCTCTTATAGATATTAAGAGTCTCAAACCAAAAATTAACAAATTCTTTGAAAAGGAAAAAGTAATGAGAAAATGTATAAATAACAGACCTCCACTCCAAGAGGTTTGATTTGACCAAGAGCTTTTGCTGCTCCAAAAACTGCAGCGGATCCTCCCATATCAAATTTCATGAGTTCAATCATACAGCCAGGTCCTGTCTTGATGTTGTAGCCACCACTAATAACATACAAAAAATGATGACAGTAAGTGACATGGAAAAAAAACATAAAGGAAGTTACCAACCCCATCCTATTACTCCAATAGCACTTCCCCTTAAACTACCAATTTCAGCACATCACATAATGATGTATACCTATTACGTATAGCCACTCATGAATCAGAATATTTCTTATTCGAATAATAACATGATTTGTACAGGTATTTATATACATGAGAAGAATAATCTAAATAGGATTGTGAGCCTATCATGAACCTAAAAGTATAGGATCTAATCAACTATCCCAAATAATGAGGAAAGGATAATAACAATAAATGTAATAATACTCAGCACTCTCTCTCAAGGAGGAGCATATGCATCAAGTTATCCAACGACCCAGTAGAGATTCAGTAAATATATCACAGGTTGATCCTTAGAATTGATAAAAGAAGTCTAATGACTCCAGAGAGAATATTTCTCTTAGGAGAATCCTACTTCTATATGTTCTGTCCTCTCGTGAAAAAATGAACTAGAGGAAAGGTACAAAGCTGATTGGTTATCACACACAAGTTCCATAGGGCTAATCTCACAAAAATGTAGCTCCTGCAGTAAGTGTTTCAGATCCCCAAACTCACATGTGGCATGCACCAAAGCCCAATAATCGACTTTTATACTTGACCCAGTAACAACAGTCTGCTTCTTGCTCTTCCATGAAATCAGACTTCCACCTATGAACATACAATACCCTGAAGTAGGGCCATCTATCACTTGCCACTAGGGATGTCAACAGATGCCAATAGGCACAGAGAGTACTCATCCCCTACGCACTCTGTTGGAAATTATATGAGTGTATGTGTAGACAACCACATATATCATAATACTTTTTTTTTTAAAAAGCATCTAGCTAAAAAAATATTATTTTTAATCATATAGAATTTCTTCATATTCTTTTACAACAAAATAGTCTCCATGAACAACTAAAAAGATAGAGTTTCTCCTTTTGTTATAACATCATATACTCCAATAACAAACAAAATTAATACACTAGAGAAAGTAGGTTAGGGTTGTTGGTGCTGATTTTTCCGACGAATCTTGAT
The DNA here is from genome assembly GCA_963573325.1 of Astragalus glycyphyllos. NCBI lineage: Eukaryota > Viridiplantae > Streptophyta > Magnoliopsida > Fabales > Fabaceae > Astragalus > Astragalus glycyphyllos. The sequence continues at coordinate 53,607,370 of OY754311.1, read as the reverse complement.
TCTTGGATATTGATGCTGCAATCAATTCTTGTATTCCACTTCTTTTTTCAGCCACGTATTCCTTGATTTGCTTTATATCATTCTTTATTTGCCCGACATCATTTTCCAGGTCCACAACCGTTTTCATGCTCCTTGGTCTTTTTCTCCATAACTGTCAAACGAGATCCGGCAGTTTTCACCGCAGTAGATGCTGATCCGGCAGTTTTCACCACGATAGATGCTGATCCGGCAGGTCGGACCAATTGTTAGGAACACAGGAATTGACTCAAGCAAAAGTAATATGTTTATTTAAAAAAGATAGGAAAAGCACAAGAGAGTCAAATTCTCCTACGATGGTTATTCACCACTTAAGCATTCTCAAAAGGGAATATAAACCAAACAAGGACTAAGTCATTCCTATTTTCCCTCTGGTGATAAACTAGTAAGGTTTATTCACCTTCACATGGTTATTACTTTTATCAATACCTAACAATACATCCCTCCTCAAAACAACCTTGTCCTCAAGGTTGAACTTGTCTTGTTCCGTGGTTGTTGGAAACCAAATTCTTCCCCAATACATTGTGCCATAGTCGTTGTAATAAGTGAATTCTCCCCCAGGACATTGTACAATAGTCGTTGTAATAAGTGTTCCATCTGGAGACAAGTAGGGAGATGCCACAGTGGTTGGCATTATGTCCCCCCTGCTGCTGCTATTCATCCAAACCAAAGCATCATATATAATTAAAGGGAATAAAAACTCCTCGAAAGCACAAGTTCTCATTCCTCTTACATGGAATGGAACTAAGAGGTAACACTGTCCAACATCTTCTACAGTTCACCCCCTTTAAAAGCTAACTTTTAAGTAAGGTTTACTCAAGTGCCTAGGTGCTTATCAATTAATATCAGAGATGGTTGTCAGTGTCTCGGAGAAGGCTGCCCATGAAGGGCTCTAATCAATGAGGAAGTTTCGTGAAGTGTCATGGAGTGCAACCGCCAAGGACGTCGACTCTCAGGGGCGGTGCTATGATAGAGATTTGTGTATTATGGGGCTTAAGCCATACATCAAGTAGAATGGGATGCTTAATAGTGGTTCCCCCCAAAAAGCTAGTTTTTAAAAGAGGGTTCCCCAAGTGTTTGGGTGCTAATGAGTGCAAAAGCCACTAAATGCGAAGTTTCCCTTTATAATAGCTCCTGAAGTGAATATGATAAAGTGATTAACTCTGTTTCTTTCACACAAGGTAAAAAGCAACTATTCAACATGCAACTTGAACATCAGAATTCAGATCACTTCATTTTGACTTCTCTGTTTTCAATTTGAAGCTAAAATAAAAATATGCTTTTGTTTTGGCTAAATTAATTACCTGTCAAAAGTCAAACCTTTTCCAATTAACGCCAACTTGACATTGACAGGTCCAGTTGGTGGTTTATAACACAGATGGATAAACTGAGGAGGATTTGCTGAAGCTGCAGCAACAGCCAGATAGGATCCCATTTTCAATTCCTTACACTGATCGGCATCCAATATTTTGGCAGTAAAAACATCACTATATGTTGAAGCAATCTTAGAGGCCTCTTCTGCCAATACCCCTGAAGCAAACAATTCATCAAGAACACTGAAATTGTTAGAAATGCAGAGGTATCTCACACATGTTGCCATGAAATTGTTCAATGACACACGCATACAAAAAATTGACTGAACATTTAAACTCCAATGGATTACAACCTTCGGATATAAAACCATGTTCAATCACAAGAAAAATCAAACGAACTATCTATTTGTCAAATTCTTACTAGTTCAAATGAACTATCGAACTCAATAAACTCTCGATTCTACAAGCAAATATATGAGCTTGAAATTGCACATGGTTTTCGCTTCAAAGCATATAGTCTTCACCAATTTCATTGAGTACTTAAATTAATTTTATTTTATGAAAATAAATGATAATACAAAATAATACAAGTGCAAAGCATAAAAGTGAAATTTTGGAGATACAAAACTCCTACAAGATTGCGAGTTGACTAGGATACCATGGGTTTGCCTAAACTGTGGATTTGATAACCTTGCAAGCACGTGTGTGTAGAACTAGAAGGTATAAAATTAAATACAAGAGGTTTGATATGAACCTGGTGTCAGCACATTAGCCGGAGAATTTACAAGCTCCCTTCCAAAAATGATTCCAGAAGAAACGTCCCTAGCATACTTAAGTTTCTTCTCCAATTCAGTCCCCGTCCCAAGACCAATAATATCAACCGATTTAAGGGCCGATTTCTTCGACTCCGACTTGTAGCGGTTATCCTCAAATGTTCCAAGCACGGTCCCTACCATAAATCTCATCCTCAAATCATAAACAACACAACCTCACTCACACAAATATACATATACATACATCATATATGTACAAAGAGCAATTCATTTAAAAATCATAGATTCAGATTGTGATCGGATTAGCTTATTTAAACTTATCTACTATCTTAAGCACTTAGCAGTTTGCACTTGTAAGACTAGTTGTTTTCATTCATTTATTTTTGATAAGGTCTCTAGCATAACTTAAAAAATTAGTTTCACTTTTTTTAAAACAAATACAAAGCTATGAAGCACAGAGGTATTTGTTTTTGACGTGTATCAAAAATAACTATTTTTGACGTGTAACAAAAATAAAAATAATGAAAAAAACAAATACCAGAGGCGATTGCAAAAGCAGCGTCAAGCTTGGATTGAGCAGAGAGTCCTTGGGGAGAGGCTAAAACAACGGCAACATCTGCAGCCTGAGCGGACTTGGCGGCAGCCGCAACAGCCTCACCGAGGCTTTTAAATGCAGCGGGACCAAAAGCCGATGCACCGAGGCCGAGCAAGGCGACTCTCTTGAATCCAACTCCTGCAGCGATTCGGAGAACTGTTGACTGTCCAACTTTTCCGGTGAAGTCCTCTTCGGAAGAAGCTTCTGCCAGTAAACCGCCCAGTTTAGAGTCAAGAGCAATGAGAATCGGATTCTGGAATCTCGACTCGCCGTCTCTCGCCACATCCTTCTCCGTCACACCAATAGCTAACAGGTCTCCTTTCCATTCCGCCACGTCAGCATCCTTCGCCGCAAAACTGACCTTCATTTTCAAAAGCACGTTACAGTGTGTTTGAGAAATTTGGAAGGAAAGACAAGGGAGGGAAGTGCTTATTACTAATACTAATACTAATTAATAGTCATTTTCAGAAAAATTGTTATCCTCCAAAATCTCCTAATCCATTTTTAAAGTTCACTCAATTTTAGAGGATTTTGGAGCATAATATTTCTTTCTCCAATATCCAAACTCTTGGGATAATAAACGGAGGTTTGGCTTTTGTATGATGAATAGAGCTTCTTCTTCACCTTGGGGGTTTGGGTATTGGCGGGGTGAGTGAGGCCCAGACTGGCTCGAGCCATGAGCTTGCGCAGAGGTACTGAAGCCACCAAAGAGAGACGAAGTGGTGAAGACGCGGACCTTAGAGTGGGTGTTCGGGAAAGCAGACGAGAGGATGAGGGTGCAGAAACGAGAAGTGAAGTAGTAGTGAGAGCAGATAAGGATGCGATAGCCAAGGATGCCATTTTTCAGGTGCGTTACACTCTACCTTATTTGTCGTAAACCACGGACGTGTCAATCGGGAGGGTGGAGCGTTGGCTAGAACAAAATCAGCCCTGATGGCATCAGCAGCAAAATGATGAATAGAATATAACAATCTATTACAGCCTTGAAGAGACAAACCAAACTTAGCAAGGGAATCCGCCACCTGATTTGCTTCCCTCAGAGAGTGAGTGATAGTACCATCCGCCACCACGTGAAGAAGCCGCATGATCGGATCAACCAAAGAAAAAAGAGTGCGTTGCGAAGAAAACCCAGACAAAATTAAGTTAATAGCTGTCTGTTCTGTACGTGACTTCGAATCTCGGATCCTGAGTCAATAGTTGTTGCTTGAGGTATCTGTATAGTCTTCTCCTTGGCTCGAGGTCAGAAGAATGTCTTCTAAGTCGGAATCCTTCGGGGTTGTCTCTGTCAATGTCGCCGTCTTCCGAGGTTGAACTCGGAAGGGTTAGGTACCTGCAGACACTCTAATGCTAAAGTCAGTAATCAGAAGTCAGTGAGAGGTACAAATGAAAGAGTTGTACCTCCTTTCATGGGGTAGTGCCGTATTTATAGACGCGGGTCTGGGAGCTCTGCGGGCCTCGTCTGGTTCCGAACTGTTGGATCGGGGCGAAGCGATCTGGACCGTCGATCGCGGCTTCTTGCGGGGACTCGTTCGTTGGGCCGAATTCAATAGCAGATTGGGCCACTTGCTAAGCGGATTGGGCCTCTTGGCCCAGTTCGGAACAGTTGCCCCCGAAGTCGAGGTCGGTCACGGTAGTGCGTCCCTTCGGTTGATGAATTCGAGGCCGATCGTCGCAAGTGGTGATGTGGCTTGCCGTTGAAACGGTGTGTTTGGTCATTAATGGCCACGTGGTTTTTCGTGCCACATTGCCATTTATTGCCTTTATGGCGGGAGACGCGTCGTTTGGTTTTGCTCTATCCCTGGCGCCTATAAATAGGTTAGTGGGTAAATGCGCATCCCTTTCTATTTTAAACTCGGATTCTCCTGACTTCGCAATCGAATCTCTCGAGGCTATCGGCTGCGCGCGAGTTGAGATTTCAGTCGACCGAGCTTGATATCCCAGCAGTTTGTTTTCCAGATCCCAATACCAAGAGTCGTATTCTTCGCGTTTTCCAAGTTAGCCTTTTACTTCTCAGTTTTTATTTTTAAGCCAACTATCGATGGGTTAACAAGCTCGTAGATGAGTCTGTTTCCCTTACGCCTCGTTTCGGGGGGGAAGCTAATCTCGATCCGGCTCCAGAACCACGGGGCCGATCTCCTAAATTGAGAACGATATTCGACCCTGGCTTCCTCCCCTACAGGTGAGAATGGTGAGAACGAAAGATTCTAAGGGGTCCTACAGCGTGCCCCCAGGAAGCCTCTCCTGAACAAATCGACGGACGGAGAGCCGATCTTGGGGGATTTGGTTGACGACCAAATGTCTTCGTTGGTGAAGCTTGACGCAGTCGAGGCCATCGGCTCCATGTCGCACTCCATCACCAAGTTGCTGCCCCCAGGGGTCGGTCCGCTCAAGAATCCTAGCTAGAGGAGGGCAAGGACGACGAGATGAACGCACATTTTCAAATTCTCCCCCATGACCACTTCTTATAGAAACAACATTTGTTCCTTTTTCATTTTGAGCTCTCTTGAGAAAAACTATAAAGGACTCAAAAGGTTCATCTTTATTTTTCAAAAACATCACCCAAGTAAATCTAGAGAAATCATCAACTGTCACAAAACCATATCTCTTTCACTAAGGCTAGTAGCTTTAGCAGGGCCGGCCCAATTCCCAAGCCACCAAAGCAAAGGCTTGGGGCCTCAAATTTTTTGATAATAAAAGGGCCTCAAAAAATTTCTGTTAGGTAATCAAAGATTATAAGCGAGGCCAGTCTTTTCAGCCAGCTTACAATCTGTTCTTCACTCGGTTTCTCATGCTTCCCTCCAATCTGCGCGCGAAATCCTACGTGGCGCCCTATGTTAGTGTAGTTTCCTTCTTCCGGGTGCGCGCGCAATCTACATGGCGTCTTCCTCTTCTGCGTTGCTGCGTTTTTGGCTCAAGGGTATTGGTTATGTCAGTGCCATGCTGATCCTTCCTTTCCCTCCGTGCGCCTTCTTTGCATGCTTCACTCTGCTTCTTTGCAGCACGTGTATGAAGCTGCAGTGCTTAATTTATTGCACATTTACTCCATGTCTATACCACTATCTCTATTCTGCCTCTTCTCTTCTGCTTCACTAATCTTTTTCTCATCTTTCACGTTTCTTTCTTACATTCATTCACTTCTTCTTGACTTCTATTGGTTTAATTTGAACTTTGCCCAACCGGTGAGGCCTTCCCACATATTCTCTTTCATTTTCCAATAATTCTAATGATTGTATTAAATACCAAATCTTCCTTCGCTTAATTCTTCCCTTCAATGCGTAGCAGTCCTTCTCTTCTTCCTTCTCTTTAAATTTGTTGCACAACCATCCTTCCACAACATCTCCTCCTTTCATTTTCCTCGCCTTTCTTTGCTTTGCTTGCCATTTGCTTCCATTTTCATCCCACCATGTCAATTCAACGAATCACAGATCCAGTATGCATTTTTGCTTCGCATTCTTCCTTCTTTTTTGCTTTGAAACCTATTCTTTTTCACTCATCTTTTTCGCACTTTTGTTGCAGGTTCCTGCCTCTTACTTTACCCCTTTTGATCATGCCATCATTAAGGAGATGGAGGGAAACATAAGGACTTTGTTTTGTTTCTTTGATCCTGCTATGGTACTGCATGCTTCATTACGCATTTCTCTTTCATCTATTCTGCTCTTTTTTTTTTTTGTTAACCATGTTTCTATTGTGGTCTTACTTGGGTGTAGGCTTATGATGTCTAGCCGTTTATGACAACACTCTTTGAACGTTCCCTCCCTTATTTTGTTACTCTTCTTGATTTTGTTGGTACCCATTTTGAGGTTGCTGTAAGATGGAAAGCTGGTTTACTTCATTTCTGTGAAAGGTGGAGTAGACTTGGTTCACACTATAAACTTAGGTTTGGTGGTTGGGTTATCCTCACTTATACTGATAATTTTGTTTTCAATATTAGTGTGAGGGACAATTCTTTCTACAAAGTTCATTGTCCAAAACCTTCTGTGCTTTATGCTATTGGAAGTGCTGGTGATCCTATTGTCATTGATTCTGACGATTTTCCTCTTCAGAAATTTAAGTGTCATGACCTCACTTCCACTCCAACTGCATATTGTACTACCCTTACCTTGCTTGATCTTATCTCATTGGTGAGGTTTCTCTTTTTCCCTTTCATTGGTTCCGTTTATTTTGTTGTTCTCTTGATTTGTGATTCTTTCTTTGTTTTATGTGCATGCAACCTTACAATTTTTCAGTTGTTTTCTTTGTTTGTGTTTCTTTTTATCTTTTTTATGCATGCAGCGTATACCTGCCACATTTTGTCTCACGGCAATCCCTCAGTCTATCACGAAGATCATTGTTGTTGATGAGTGGAACCGTTCTTGGACTTGCCCTCTTGAGTGGTATCCTTCTCCTACTGTCTCATGTCATCTTGCTCAAGTTTCAAAGGCTTGCTATGTTCGTGGACAGTGGTATGAGGTGTGCAAGACTAGGGGCCTGAATAAGGATAGAATATATGTCTTAGTCTTTCTAAAGACAACAACAATGTGTTTTACTTGAGTCTTGGCTGGTTTGGGAAAAACTGACGTTGGCTTTGTTTGGTTCTGCTCTCATCGTGTATTTTGCGTAAGGAGTTGGTCGTGTGATGGTTGTCCTTTACTTTGCTATGGTTATTCACGTGTTATTGTTTAGTGTTTCCTAATCATGTAGTTTCTATTTTTCTTTTTTTAAGTGGCCCTTTGGTGTAGTGTGGTAATGGCCATCCTCTTGTTAAATGTTCCCTGATCATGTAATATATTTTTCCAGCTTTCCTAGTGCTAGGTTTGCTAACTAGGTGTGGTGGTTGGTGGTTGCTTAGGGACTTGGAATTGTCTTTAATGTTACTTTATTTAATGGTGATGTATTTGGGCTTTACTCTTTAATCTGATTTCTCTTGCTAATTCATTCTGAATTTTCTTATTGTTGATCTAATTTGAGTTTTTACTGTTTTATTGTCTTTACTTATTGAGGTTTTTTGCCTTTGATTTTTACCACGGTTATACTCCCTTTTTCCTTTCAACTACTGCTAAACATCATTTTATTGCATGATTCTTTCTGACTACAAGTGGCACTCTATTCCTTTCCTCTCCTTGGTCTTCGTTTGTTTCCTTGGAAATCTTTTCCGATTCCTTCTTGGTTTCTAACTTTATGTCCCTCTATAAATATAGCCTCTTTTGCACTTTTGTTCATCCTTTTATTTCATCCATTTGTCTACCCAAAATTGTCTGGAGCTCCAAGGTGACTTCTATCTATTCTTGGCTATTTCTCACCTACTCTTTATATTCTCTGCTCGTTGTTCTTACACATTTCATTATCTATGTGTAGATGAATCATAGGATGTTGCATGCTGTTCATAGGGGTCGCAACATGGGTTTGAATATCAAATTTGAGATTTATGAGCTTGAATATGTTCCAGTTCATGTGAGAATATTGTTGTGCGGATAAGAGTATGTGCAAGTATACACAGTCACAACAAGTAATAAAGTGAAAAAGTAAGAGATCGTACCCACAGGGATTGACGTTAATTTTAGAGTTTAATTAGAATGCAAATTAATGAAAGAGTAAATTAAAATAACAATTTTTGTGGAACCAATGTTGTCAACAACAGAAATTAAATAAGCAAGTAAGGATCAAGTAAAAATTCAGGTTCAAAGATAGTTGGAATGCCCTTCACTAAGTAAATCCTTTAAAACAATTCAATGTAATGTCTGACGCTATAGCATTGGGTGCTGTAGCGTTTGATGTGTGCCTTTCGGTCACTAACGTCATAGTTTTGTTACAAGACTCTTATTTCTAAGTTCTAAATAAGTCCACCCCTGTATATTAAGCTCCCACAGTATTCACCCTATGAACTATGCTTTCCTATGTCTAGGGTTAAGCATCGGTTGTTCTAAGTGTCCTTAAAACAACCACTTACTCATATTTATCCTTGAGCTCGAATTGTAAACCATTTCTGAATTTACAAATGTACTTATAATTAGTTGAACAATTCTAAAATAAGTTGAAAGAAGTTTCACACAAGGATTAAAATGCAAACATCAAAACATTACCTTGAACCACTAAAAAGTCATTACAAAGCAACAAGCATCCAACTACAAAAGGCTTAGCTCATGATAAGCATCAACAAGGAAATACAAACTATGATGGAAACCATGTTCATATAACCGAAATCACAAAAGAAGAAGAATAGGATAAAAGTTACACTACCCAAACTCCTTTGCGCAAATCTGTCCAGTGATGCTATAGCACTGCTTCGCAGCATTGAAGTGCAGAATTTTTACTTTGAGTTTTTGTGAATAAGCTTGAACGAAAATGGAGAGGAGAATGTGTCAAAAACTCCCTCCAACTGAACCAGCAAGCATCAAGTGTGATGGAGAAGAAGACCACTTTCAAAAGATAAAGCCAACTTGCTCAAAAAGTGATTTGACAAGCCACCAACCAAAATGTAGTCTCCACACACAAGTGGACAAGTGTCCCTATAAAGTCTTTTGGTTGGTGACTTTAGCAGCAAAAATATCCTTTAAATATGGGCTGATATAACATAAAATCTGATCTCCAAAATTGTGCTTTTTGCTTTTCTCTCTCTTGCTCACGCAGGACGTAAATGCTATAGCGTCAAAATACTGCAACACTGAACAAACACATTAAATAAACATGTAAGTAAATCCCTACTCAAACTCCTTTGCGCAAATCTGTCCAGTGATGCTATAGCACTGCTTCGCAGCATTGAAGTGCAGAATCTTTACTTTGAGTTTTTGTGAATAAGCTTGAACGAAAATGGAGAGGAGAATGTGTCAAAAACTCCCTCCAACTGAACCAGCAAGCGTCAAGTGTGATGGAGAAGAAGACCCCTTTCAAAAGATAAAGCCAACTTGCTCAAAAAGTGATTTGACAAGCCACCAACCAAAAAGTAGTCTCCACACACAAGTGGACAAGTGTCCCTATAAAGTCTTTTGGTTGGTGACCTTAGCAGCAAAAATATCCTTTAAATATGGGTTGATATGACATAAAATCTGATCTCCAAAATTGTGCTTTTTGCTTTTCTCTCTCTTGCTCACGCATGACGTAGATGCTATAGCATCAAAATGCTGCAGAACTGAACAAACACATTAAATAAACAAGTAAGTAAATCCTTTGAAACAATTCAATGTAATGCCGTTCACTAAGTAAATCCTTTGAAACAATTCAATGTAATGTCTGACGCTATAGCATTGGGTGCTGTAGCATTTGATGTGTGCCTTTCGGTCACTAACGTTAGGGTTTTGTTAGAAGACTCTTATTTCTAAGTTCTAAATAAGTCCACCCCTGTATATTAAACTCCCACAGTATTCATCCTATGAACTATGCTTTCCTATTTCTATGGTTAAGAATGGGTTGTTGTAAGTGTCCTTAAAACAACCACTTACTCATATTAATCCTTGAGCTCGAATTGTAAACCATTTCTGAATTTACAAATGTACTTATAATTAGTTGATCAGTTCTAAAATAAGTTGAAAGAAGTTTCACGCAAGGATTAAAATGCAAACATCAAAACATTACCTTGAACCACTAAAAAGTCATTACAAAGCTACAAGCATCCAACTACAAAAGGCTTAGCTCATGATAAGCATCAACAAGGAAATACAAACTATGATGGAAACCATGTTCATATAACCGAAAACACAAAAGAAGAAGAATAGGATAAAAGTTACACTACTCAAACTCCTTTGCGCAAATCTGTCCAGTGATGCTATAGCACTGCTTCGCAGCATTGAAGTGCAGAATTTTTACTTTGAGTTTTTGTGAATAAGCTTGAACGAAAATGGAGAGGAGAATGTGTCAAAAACTCCCTCCAACTGAACCAGCAAGCATCAAGTGTGATGGAGAAGAAGACCCCTTTCAAAAGATAAAGCCAACTTGCTCAAAAAGTGATTTGACAAGCCACCAACCAAAAAGTAGTCTGCACACACAAGTGGACAAGTGTCCCTATAAAGTCTTTTGGTTGGTGACTTTAGCAGCAAAAATATCCTTTAAATATGGGCTGATATGACATAAAATCTGATCTCCAAAAGTGTGCTTTTTGCTTTTCTCTCTCTTGCTCACGCAGGACGTAAATGCTATAGCGTCAAAATACTGCAACACTGAACAAACACATTAAATAAACATGTAAGTAAACCCCTACTCAAACTCCTTTGCGCAAATCTGTCCAGTGATGCTATAGCACTGTTTCGCAGCATTGAAGTGCAGAATTTTTACTTTGAGTTTTTGTAATAAGCTTGAACGAAAATGGAGAGGAGAATGTGTCAAAAACACCCTCCAACTGAACCAGCAAGCGTCAAGTGTGATGGAGAAGAAGACCCTTTTCAAAAGATAAAGCCAACTTGCTTAAAAAGTGATTTGACAAGCCACCAACCAAAAAGTAGTCTCCACACACAAGTGGACAAGTGTCCCTATAAAGTCTTTTGGTTGGTGACTTTAGCAGCAAAAATATCCTTTAAATATGGGTTGATATGACATAAAATCTGATCTCCAAAATTGTGCTTTTTGCTTTTCTCTCTCTTGCTCACGCATGACGTAAATGCTATAGCATCAAAATGCTACAGAACTGAACAAACACATTAAATAAACAAGTAAGTAAATCCTTTGAAGCAATTCAATGTAATGCCCTTCAGTAAGTAAATCCTTTGAAACAATTCAATGTAATGTCTGACGCTATAACATTGGGTGCTGTAGCATTTGATGTGTGCCTTTCGGTCACTAACGTTAGGGTTTTGTTACAGGACTCTTATTTCTAAGTTCTAAATAAGTCCACCCCTGTATATTAAGCTCCCACAGTATTCACCCTATGAACTATGCTTTCCTATTTCTAGGGTTAAGAATGGGTTCTTGTAAGTGTCCTTAAAACAACCACTTACTCATATTAATCCTTGAGCTCGAATTGTAAACCATTTCTGAATTTACAAATGTACTTATAATTAGTTGAACAGTTCTAAAATAAGTTGAAAGAAGTTTCACACAAGGATTAAAATGCAAACATCAAAATATTACCTTGAACCACAAAAAAGTCATTACAAAGCTACAAGCATCCAACTACAAAAGGCTTAGCTCATGATAAGCATCAACAAGGAAATACAAACTATGATGGAAACCATGTTCATATAACCGAAAACACAAAAGAAGAAGAATAAGATAAAAGTTACACTACTCAAACTCCTTTGCGCAAATCTGTCCAGTGATGCTATAGCACTGCTTCGCAGCATTGAAATGCAGAATTTTTACTTTGAGTTTTTGTGAATAAGCTTGAACGAAAATGGAAAGGAGAATGTGTCAAAAACTCCCTCCAACTGAACCAGCAAGCATCAAGTGTGATGGAGAAGAAGGACACTTTCAAAAGATAAAGCCAACTTGCTCAAAAAGTGATTTGACAAGCCACCAACCAAAAAGTAGTCTCCACACACAAATGGACAAGTGTCCCTTTAAAGTCTTTTAGTTGGTGACTTTAGCAGCAAAAATATCCTTTAAATATGGGCTGATATGACATAAAATCTGATCTTTAAAATTGTGCTTTTTGCTTTTTTCTCTCTTGCTCACGCAGGACGTAAACGCTATAGCGTCAAAATGCTGCAACACTGAACAAACACATTAAAAATAACAAGTAGGCACCAAAGTGCCAATTTATCACATAATCAGTTTCTAACCCTCTTTTACACTTCTTGACACATATTTACATATTTAACAACATTATTACTTAAGAACTCACATTAATTTAAGCCTTAAAGAATATAAATAACTCATATAAATATGAGTTATCAAATCTACTTTTTTTTTGGTCTTTTATAATATTCTGTTTGCATGTTTCTAAGTTGTTTGTCATCCTGTTAGGTTGAGGCTAAGCTTCCTTACCTTTTTTCTGCTGAGCATATTCAACAAATACCTAACCGTGTGATCCTGTTTGATTCCAATGGATACAGTTTGAGGTTGCTGTTGTTAAAAGAGGTTTTGAGGTGTTTTTCCCATGGGAAGGTTTTATGGTTTGCACCTTGGGGGTGGGTTCGAATGATGTATGTTTGATTTGATCACCTTTTTGTTGAGGTCCGTGATAGGTTCTTGACCTATCCTTACACTGTTGGACCTCCTAAGATCATTAGGCTCTGTGAGGAACCTACTTTGGTTCAAGATGATGATCTTATTTCTAACTCTTTAGATCAATCAATGTATGTTGATAGGGTGCCTACCTTGGTGTATACTTTGTGCAAGACACTTGATGCTGCTGATATGACCAGCCTCTTCTTGGTTTACTTCTTTTCCTGGTGTTATTTTTGCTCTTATTAATTCATGCCATACATGTCTTATGTTTATGTTCCTTTCTTGCAGCATCTTCCTCTTCAATTTTGTGAGATGGTTCTTGCAAAGAACGATTGTGACATTATACTGGTTGATGAGATGGGTAAAGCTTGGCCCTGTCATCTTATCTTTCCAAGGGGTCCTAGCTGCTCTGAAGTTCATCTTCGTGGATGGTCTCTGTGCCATCAAGCAAATGGTTATGCTGAGGGTCTTTCTCTGAAGCTTGAAGTTCCCATTGAGCAAAGTTGCACATTTTTGTTGCTGAATAAGGCTTAGTTTGTTTAGGAGTTTGTTTCTGCTTTCTAATAAATGTAATTTTACTTTTTAGTACCTTTGTGTGTGTTTCTTATTGTGGGGAACTTTGTTCTTTTCTGTTGTACTTTGTATTGGAATTATCCTTCATAGATGGAACTTTGTTCTTTCCTGGTGTACTTTGTATTGGAATTCTCCTTAAATGGAATGATATCTTTGTTAGTTGGTTACTATTTTGTTTTCTTCTTATAACAGAAAACACTATTTTCTTATTCATATTAATGTAACTGTCAAATTCATACTAATGTAACTCTCAAATTTTCTCCAACTTTAATCCTTTTCTTTCTTCTTATTAGTCTAATTCTTTGGTTCCCTTAATTTGACCTTTTCTTTGCTTAACCATAATTCTGTGCCATATAATTTTCAAATAATCAGATCTTAAAAATTAGTCATTATACTTCTCAGATTTGTTTTTCTCAACAGAAATCTCTTTTCCACTTTCATTGTTCTCAAACGAGAGTAATCCCTCCTTTCTGTATGGTTTTAGTGTCATGCTTTATAGCCTAGGACCTATTGTTGTTTTCCTAAATTTCTTCTTCGTTTGCTCACTAAAAATGGACGCAATTTGTCAATAATGGTAGCTTGAATAAGTTATAAAACTTCTACATATCAACAAAGCAAATCCTGGAAACTCTATTATCCTCATAAGCTCTGCAATAGAAAGCAGCGAACCATGTATTCAATGGCCTACACCTATTCTTAACTGCTGCATAATTAATTGTTTTAACTTCCTTTTACAGCTTCTGTTCCTTTTTCTGTTCCATGATCTGCATGCTTGCCACTTACTTCATTTATAACCATCATCCCTTAGACATTCTCTGCATTTCTCTCGTTTGTCTTTGCATGCTTGACACATGCTTCTATAATTCTATTCCCATTGCCTTTCATTGGTCACCTCTTCTTCATTCTCTGCCATTCCCGTTGTATATAGTTGCACGCTTTCCATATCCTATCTGTTTCTTCAATTGTGCCATGTGGTATTCTTTCTATGGTTAATTCTTATGCAATCTCTGCCTTTCCAAACGCATGTTTGACACTTTCTTTTTGTTCTCTTAGTTAACGTACCTACACCCCAAATACTCTTCTTTTGTCTTTGCATGGTTGACACATGCTTCTTTAGTTGTATTCTGTTGTCTTTCACTGGTCACATGAACTTTCATTTTCTTCCATTCCCATTGCATGCTTACCATTTGCGTACTTCTTGCTATTTGTTGCATTTTTCCTCGACTTCCCTCTCTCACCTTTGGATTCATCTCAACGGCTACAATTAAGTTCTTCTTTTTACCTTCATGCATTTAACCTCTATAAAACCCTAGCTCCTAAACATATCCAAACTTTTTATATTTTCCTCTTTCATTGCTTTGCTTGATCAAAATGCCTTCCATTGCTGAAATTGTTCCTGGCAAGATTGATTGGTCCTTAGCTGTTCGTGTGATACGTCTTTGGGCTGTTCCAGAGTTTAAGAATCCTTCCAACCCTAACACTCTTGAAATGATACTTCTTGATAAGAAGGTTTTGCATTGTCCTTTTTTTTAATTTGTCCTTACCTCATTTATTCCTCAACCATTTTTTCCACCTCTTATGCAGCTAGGGAAAATTCATGCCACTGTTAAGAGAGGTTTATTGAAGACATTTGCACCTATACTTGAGGAGGGTTTTGCTTATATTATTGATAAGGTTCTGGTTGCTGCAAATGATGCAAAGTTTGCAACTACTAACCATATGTACAAGCTTAATTTCATGGGAATAACAACTTGTATTCCTGTCGATGCACCTTTCATACCTGCCAACCACTTTGATTTCATGTCCTTCTCTGACATTGCCTTCACTGAAAAGGAGGATACTCTTATCGGTATGTTCTTTTTTATTTTATTTTTTAGGTCCTATCATTATGGAATTCATTTGTATCTCATTGGTGTTCACTTTACTTTTAGATGTCATTGGTCATGTTATCCAGAAGGATACTCTCAATGAATATGAACGTAACGGAAACACAACTAGCATGTTGTGTTTTACTCTGCAGGATCTCAAGTGTGTTTTATTTTTCTATTTTTCATTGAGTTTTTATTATTTTACCTTCTTTCTTATAGTTTACCATCTTAAAATTTATACCTTCCCATTTTTTATAGGCTTGATACTGTTCAATGTACCTTTTGGGGTCATTATGTTGATACAGTGCATGACAAATTGGAAGCCCATGGCACTTTAACTCCTCCTGTCATTATCCTACAGTTTTGTAGGCTGAAAAAATTCCAGGGTATAGTTATTTTATCATCATCTCTACTTTTTTGCTTTACCATGGACTCTTATTCTTTTGTTTGCCCTGTCTTGCTTTTGATTTTTTTCGTTTATAGTTGTTTTTTAGGAGTCACTGGTGTCTCTAACACTTTTCATGGCACACGTGTTTTTTGAAACTGAAATTCCTGAGATTGTTGCTTACAAATCAGAGTACTGTGTTCATCTTTTGTTTTTCCAAATTTCATTTCATTTTAGCTACCTAATATTTCTTATGAGGTGTTTATCTATTTGATTTTTGTTCATTAGCATGGCTAACTCTTCCACTATGCCAACTCAAACAATTGTACAAGTGGCTGCCCCTGGGCCTCTAACACTCCTTAAAGATTTCCTGCAGACTCCTAAAATGACCATAGCTGATCTTTTGGAATCACCAGATGTATCTATCTTTACTTTTCTTTATTATCTTTGCATGGCCACTGTCTACTTTGTTAATTTGTCTCCTTTATCTACAATCATATTTTTTTGTCTATTTTCCAGGTTTGTCTTGCAACTGTCCTTGCCCAAGTTATTGAAATTGACACGGAATATGGTTGGTACTATGACTCCTGTAACAAATGTCTTAGGAAAGTTCGCAAGCAGGGAACCAGATACTTTTGTAGAAAATGTAACAGGGTGGTTACTGCTATTCCTAGGTGATTGTTTTTTCTTCTTTGTTCACTTCATTTTCTACCCTAAGTTTTTTTTTTTAAATTGGTTTGCTGTCTACTTTAGGTTCAAAATAGAAGCTAAAGTGATGGACACTTCAGGCTCAACCAATTTTGTACTGTTTGATCGTGTTGTCACGCCATTTTTGGGTAAGACTCCTCAGCAACTTCTGGAACCTCCAAACAATCCTACAGAGTTGCCACCTGATTTTAACAAGTTCTTGAATAAGCATTTGCTTTTTAAAGTCGAAATTGTGGAGGGCAATGTGACTCAACATTGGCAACATTTTGCTGTTAAGGGTATCACCTCTGATGAGACTATCATCGCACCTTTCATGCGAAATATAATGATTTGGTTTGTATTTTTTGTATATACTTAACCTTAGATTTTGGCTAACGCTGTTTTTTCCAAATGCCTTTTCTAACACATCACGTGGTCTTTCTAAAGTGTGGTTCCACTAATGCTGCTGAGGATTTGGAGTTTTCTGATAACACCCTTGCCTATGCTCCTGCAAGTCCTCTGGTTTGTTTCCTCCTTACTTGCTTCCCTAACCTTATTTTCTTACTTACCTTACTAATTTTGTTTTCCTTATTTTCCCTAGACTTCTTCTGAGCATGTTGTCTCAGTAATGAATACCCATTATGGTTCTACTTCTGATGCTGATGTTACCCCCACTAGCAAGGTTGCTACCAATGATGGTGAGGGTTCTTCTACCACGGTTTCTGCATGCAAACGTGCTTTAGATGTTGACAACCATGATGGTCCTGCTTCAAGGGTGCGTGTATCAACTCAAGCTGCTGAGGGTGGTCCTTCTGATGGTTCTTCCACTCAAAATCCAATATTTGTCCCTGACTTTGAAGTATCTGCTTTCCTGCCTTTTGTCAAGAAAACTATCAAGCCATCTCCCTCTCAAGACATTGAGGTGGTCCCTAATTCCCAGCCTGAACGTGGAACCTGCAACAAAGCATGTCACTGGTGGTGGTGGTCCTACTGCTTCTTCTGTTGGTGAGGTTGTTGAACTGAGAGACATTGGGGATGTTGTGGCTCCTACGGATGCTTCTCCTTTAATCTAGATCCATGTTACAACTGTGTTCTTATCATTGGCACGTGCACTATGTCGTTTCTCCTCGAATTGTCCTTTGGTTTATCCTCTTTTGGTTTTGAAGTTAGGTTCCGGCCATCTGTCGTTTGCCCTTTGTTCTGTTTTATTGAATAAGGCCTTTATGTGGACCTGGCTTTCATGCCACTTTATGTAATGTATAACTATGAACTTTGCCTTTAGGTGGGCCTAGCTTTCATGCCACTTTGTGTAATATATAACTATGTATTGTGTTCAATGTGATGTCTTAATGAATCTATATCTTTGTTTTAATCTCTTCTTCCACGTATGTTTCATGGAGCTTCTTATTTCTCTTTGCTCTCTTCCTATTTTCATGCAATGTATTATACCACATACTCCCCCGCCCTCCTCTTGCCTCTCCCCATACTACACTAACAATCTTCAACTTCGTTTCTTCATTTGGTGATACATCATGGATAACAACAACATACTACCTTGACTATTTTTGGTGATTGATCATTATTGTGCATGGTGTGCTCAAATCATTAAAATAAACTCCTCTAATTTCTACTACTTTTTTCACTTATCATTTACAGCGTTTATCTATACGTATTAGCCTTTTCTCCAATTGCCACTTGACTCTGCTTTTCTTAGTTGCGTCCTTTATTTCATTAGTGATAGAAATGGCTTCTACTAGGTTTACTATAAAAGGAAGTGTCCCCAATCATTCTCATATAGATACTGATGGTCGTATTTACCTTTTCATCACTGCTTCATTCATTTTTTCTTTTCTCATTTCTTATATTTTACCTTGCATTCACCTACAGGTTTTCATCCATTTGCTACAATCTCTGCTTCTGACGTTTGTTGTTCTCCAATGAAGTCAAAGCTTGGATCTGGGAAACATGTGCTTACTTCTATATCAACACAATCATGTGTGTTTCTACTCATCATATTCTAATTATACTATTTGTACATGTTAAGCTTCCATTTTATTCCTCTTTAGTATACATATATTCGTGTTCTTCTCTTTTTTTCTTTGGTTTACTGCATTTCTCTTATGTGCATCTTTATTTATAAATGCATGCAGTGTTTTCACCTTTTACTACCTTCTCTGTTCCTTTTCATGCAGCTGTGTATCCTTCGTGTTCAAATAGTGGGAATGCAAATTCTTCTGCCTCTCTTAACTTTTCATATCCACCTCCTATCTGTCCCAGGCGTCTTGCTTCTGGAAAACATGTTCTTAGATCAACTTCAACTGGAACATGTATGTTATTTTGCATGTCACCTTGCTTCATTCTTTTTACACCTTTCTTTCCTCTAATATCTTTTTGTTTTTGTTTTTCTTTAAATAGCTCAAGTTCTTGCAACTTTGCAAACAAGTGATGTTTTCCACCATGATATTTCCCAACATGAACCTTCTTCCTCAAATGTTGATTTACTTGCTCCTAATGTTGGTAGGTTTTTTTTGCTCTCCAAAACTTAGTCTTATATTTATTAAAATGGCTTCATTCTTATTTTACCTTTTATTTTCTCTAAACATTTTTTTGTTTTTGTTTTTCTTTAAATAGATCAAGTTAATGCAACTTGGCAAACAAGTGATGTTTTCCACCATGATATTTCCCAACATGAACCTTCTTCCTCAAATGTTGATTTACTTGCTCCTAATGTTGGTAGGTTTTTTTTGCTCTGCAAAACTTAGTCTTATATTTATTAAAATGGCTTCATTCTTATTTTACCTTTTATTGTCTCTAAACATTTTTTTGTTTTTGTTTTTCTTTAAACAGCTCAAGTTCATGCAACTTTGCAAACAAGTGATATTTTGCATCCTGATATTTACCAACATTAACCTTCTTCCTCAAATGTTGATTTATTTGCTCCTAATGTTGGTAAGTTTTTCTCCCTCTTCAAAACTTTGTGTCATGTTTATTTGCAAATTCTCAATAATACATGTTTTCTTCCTGCCTTTTCTTAAGCAGCTCCAACAAGTGCATCTTTGCATGAAAGTAATGTTTTAACTCATGACCCTTCTTGCACTAGCATTGCCATTGTTGATACTCATATAGGTAAATCATTTTTCATTATTTTTACAATAAAGTCCTTTCTTATTATTGACTTCTAATTTCTTACCGTTTTCATAGATCCTCCTTCAAGTTATTGGAATATTGGAGAGCCATCCTCTACTTGCCGGTGTTGTGGTTCCCTTATGTGGTATGAGGAACGACTTAAAAGGCATTTTAGGGCACGTTCCCTAGACTTTTCTTTGTGTTGTTCACAAGGGAGAATTGTAGTTCCTCCATATCAAGATCCTCCACAGTTATTTGATGATCTCTTTCATAACAAGCATCCTCAAAGTAAATATTTTCTTGATGACATTAGGTCTTTTAACAACATGTTTGCCTTTACATCAATGGGTGGAAAAGTTGATCGAACAATAAATAATGGTCGTGCTCCTCCTATATTTGTTCTCAATGGTGAGAACTACCATCAAATTGGTGGGTTACTTCCTCTTCCTGGAGATATACCTAAATTTGCTCAACTCTATATCTATGATACTAATAATGAGGTTCATAATAGGATCTCTGTTGTCGGGTAAGTTCCTTTAACAGTTGTGATGGAGTTGAGAATTAGTTGATCTTAATTTGATTTGCTTATTAGCTTTTATTCTTTTGTAGGATGGAAGATGATGCTTCTTCTGCGAGATCGGATTAGGTAATGGCCATTAAAGAAGTTCTAGATGAATTTAATCCTTTTGCAAAGAATTTTCGGCTGCTACAACTCCATTTGTCTACTACCCCACTACCTAATGTAAAACTACGTATCCTTGGTAAAAGGGGTTGTGATGGGTGCCGTTATAATCTACCTACGGCATCTGAAGTTGTTGCCCTTATTGTTAGTGATTTTGACACTGCTGGTGATGACAGGGATATTGTCGTTCAGACATAGACAGGTTTGTTGCAACGTGTTCCCCTTTTGAGTGCTTCTTATTTACCGATGCAATATCCTATTCTCTTTCCTCGCGGTGAGGATGGATTTGTTGAGAATATTCAATTTAGTTCTTCTTCTAATGCTCAAAAGATAATGCGAGGAAATGTAACACTCAGGGAATGGTTTGCTTATCGAATACAACATTGACCTTCTGAAAACTCCCTCCTATTGTATGGAAGGCGGTTGTTCCAACAATTTTTAGTCGATGGCTATAGCATGATTGAGGCAACTTGGTTACAATGGGTTAGGTTTCATCAAAAGGATATTAGAGCGCATCTTTACAGTGGCTTAACGGAGGCAATTTTAAGGGGGGGAAACTGACTCGGCTTCCATTGGAAAACGTATAATACTCCCTTCCACTTTTGTTGGAGGTGCACGATATATGTTCCAAAATTACCAAGATGCTATGGCGATATGTTCTTGGGCTGGATATCCTGACCTTTTTATTACATTTACTTGCAACCATAAATGGCTTGAGTTGACTTCTTATTTTTCTACTTATGGATTTGTTTCCCAAGATCGTTCTGATATGGTTTTTCGGCTTTTTAAGATAAAGCTTGACCAGTTGATAAAGGATATCAAAAAAGGTGATATTTTCGGCAAGGTTAAATCAGGTATTTATCATTACTTTTTATTTGTGTCTATTTTTCTTTTTGTTGTTCTCATTTATTTATTGATTTTATGTATCTTATTTTGAAGTCATTTATACAATTGAGTTCCAAAAAAGAGGATTGCCTCATGCTCATATTTTGATCTTCCTTTCTCCTGAGGCTAAATATCGTAATGCAGATGATATAGATCGTTTTATATCCGCAGAAATTCCTGATAATGTTGCTGAATCTGATTTGTTTAATGTTGTTACCTCTTGCATGATCCATGGTCCCTGTGGTGCTGATAATCCGAGTTCGTCCTGTATGCAGCAAAATAAGTGCACCAAGTACTTTCCAAAAAAATTTGTTGCTTCTACCACAATCGATAAAGCTGGTTATCCAGTTTATCGGAGGCGTGAAAACAGGGTCTTTGTTAAAAAAGGTAATACTTTTGTTGACAATAGATTTTTTGTTCCCTACAACAAAACTTTACTTCTTAAATATAATGCTCATATAAATGTTGAGTGGTGTAACCAATCTAGAG
This sequence comes from Astragalus glycyphyllos, assembly GCA_963573325.1. NCBI lineage: Eukaryota > Viridiplantae > Streptophyta > Magnoliopsida > Fabales > Fabaceae > Astragalus > Astragalus glycyphyllos. Next base: position 53,585,884 of record OY754311.1, on the reverse strand, counting down.
CAATCAAGTATTTGTTCAAGTACATTAACAAAGGCCACGACCGTGTTGCTGCTGGATTTTATGGTAGCTCAACTGGAGATGATGTCTCTAATTGTCAGGATGAGATCAAGATGTATTATGATTGTAGGTATTTGTCTGCATGTGAAGCTGCATGGCGTATTTTCAGTTTTGATATCCATCATCGTGAGCCTTCGGTTGAGCGCCTTACCTTCCATCTTCCTAATGAGCAGTTGGTCGTATCGTCTTCTAACACTAGCATTGAAGATGTTTTGAACAGGAAAAATATTCATAATCCCAAGTTTTTGGCATGGATGGACGCTAATAAGACATATGAAGAAGCCAAAGATCTTACTTACTCTCAATTTCCATTGAAGTTTGTTTGGAAGGATACTGAACGTAGATGGTGTCCACGAAAGAGTGGTTTTTCAATTGGAAGACTTCACTATGTGCCTCCTGGTTCTGGTGAGCTTTATTATTTAAGGATTCTTCTTGGTTATTTAAAGGGTCCTATTTCTTATGAAGATATTCGAACTGTTAATGATGTTGTTCATGAGACTTTCAAAAGTACCTGTTATCATTTGGGATTGTTGAATGATGACAAGGAATATATTGATAGTATTAAAGAAGCCGGCTTTTGGGGTACTGGTCATTATTTGAGGCGGCTTTTCTATTGCTTACTGCTCTCTAATCAGTTAACCAAACCTGAATATGTTTGGGAAGAAACTTGGAAAAATTTGACTGATGATATTTTACATCGACAACGTGCTCTCCTTCGTTTTCTAGGTAAATTTTACTCCTTATACAATATTGTTGACTCATGCCTTTTTAAAATATAGCATTTAACTATTTTCTTCGCCAGATCTTTATTTGTCTCCTGAGGAGTTGAAGGCTTTTGCCTTGGCCGATATCCATAGGTTTCTTCAGAGCAACAATAAAAGTCTCGCTGATTTTCCTGGAATGCCACAAGTTGATGATAGTTTGGTTCAAGCTAATCAGAATCGGCTTATACATGATGAGTTGAATTATGATAGAACCCAATTGACTGTTGAACATGTTCAACTTTTGTCTTCGATGAACCCTGAACAACGTGTGGTGTATGATACTATCATGAAAAGAGTTCTTGATGGTTTGCCTAGCCTTTTCTTTGTTAATGGGTATGGAGGCAATGGTAAAACCTATGTTTGGAGAGCTTTATCTGCTGCTTTGCTCTCAAAAGGGGAGATTGTTCTGACAGTTGCTTCAAGTGGTATTGCTGCTCTTCTAATTCCTGGTGGTCGCACAGCTCATTCCCGTTCTGCTATTCCTCTTAATGTCACTGAGGATTCTACTTGCAATATAAACCAGGGCAGTCCTCTTGCTGAACTTATTTTGAGGTGTATGCTTATTATTTTGGATGAGGCTCCAATGACTCATAGACATGCTTTTGAAGCACTTGACAGAACGCTTAGAGATATACTTAGATTTGTTAATCATGGACGTATGGATATTCCTTTTGGTGGGAAAGTTGTTGTTTTGGGTGGTGATTTCCGTCAAATTCTACCTGTTATCCCTAAAGGTACTAGACAGGAAATAGTTCATTCATGCATTAACTCTTCTTATCTTTGGAAATTTTGTGAAGTCCCTCATCTCACGACGAATATGCGCCTTTTGAATGGTTGTTCACCTCTTGATGTTGAACATTTGCGGTCTTTCTCTAATTGGGTATTGCAAATAGGTGATGGTGAAATTGGTGAGTCTAATGGATTTGATGACGCAATTGTTGATATTCCAGAGATCTCCTTATTCGTCCTATTGCTAATTCTCTCCAATCTATTGTTGATGTTGTTTATCCAAATTTTGTTTCCAATATTACTCATCCATCATTCTTCAGGGATCGAGCTATACTAGCTCCCACAAATGATTTGGTTGACGAATTAAATGAGTATATGTTGGCTTTGCTACCAAGGGATGAGAGGATTTATCCAAGTTTTGATACCCCCTGTTCAATAACTTCTGGGATAAATTCTAGGCTTAAATACAGTTTTGGTCCCCCAAGTTTCACCAACTCACGATTTTGATCCCCCCAAGTTTTAATTTCACGAATTTGATCCCCCAAGTTTTCCAATTTGTAAAATCAGGGTCCCCCACTAATCTGGTCAAAATTGATGCTGACCTGTTGATAACTCTATTTTATATAGAGTTATTTATGCATCTAGACCTAAACAATTGTTTAGAATCAAGTAAATAATGTGTTCAAAAATAGTTATATGAATAAAATAAACAACATTCAAGGTTTATACTCATGATTTAGCATTTTGCATATATATTGGTATGTTTGATGTGCTTGTTCCGTGCATCTGCAGTGAATGCATCTGCACCAGAAAAACAGCAGTGCATCTGCACTAGATGCAGCTGCATCAGATGACCACAGTGCAACTTCACTTGGTGCATCTGCACCACTCTGCACCAAAGACAGATTACCCAACAATGGAAGCACCTCAATTCATACCAATGCTTAAGCACCTCTATGACATCATGCTTAGTCACAAGTCACATGGAGGCACATGCCAACTTGCAAAATGAGGAGCCTAAAATATAAAGATCATCATGAGGAGTCATTCACATGGGACACTTGGCCATCCATAATTGGACCTCTCTTTGAGGTTGAGTGTTGGACTCAAATTGCTTTATCAAGTTCTGAAAAGTAACCATGGTTAACCCCTCAAAGTTAACTTAATCTCCAAGCAAACCCTCACTTGAAGGAAAGCTCAAAGCCTATATAAAGACCTTCATTCTTCACTTAGAGAGGCATCTTATCCATCATCTTAGATAGCATTTATTTCACTTCTCTTTTCATAGTTTTAAGTTAGTTATTAGTTGTGAGAAGGCAAGGAAAGAATTAATGACTTCTCCCTTTACTTCTTCATAGAATTAGTTAGTGCAGGGAATCAGTGCATTTGCATTGCTTGGCAAACATATGCAAGAGTACTTCAATTTGTGTAATCTCTACCTTATTGTTTTCTCTTGTAATTTCCATTATATCAACATGGTTTATTTCATCTGTCTTTGTTTTACAATGCCTATTATGAGATAAACTTCTTAGGATGAGATGTTCTAACCTTATAATGATCTTTTGAGAAAGTTATTGTGTTTTTACATGGTGTATGCATTTTGGTTCTTGTGTTATACTACATCCATCTTATTTTAAGGTTGATCGCTTAGAATAAGTAGAGTTATATTCACAGACATGGTTTATAACTAGAAATCAAGAACTAATAAGGGTGAGTGTTTTAAGAAAGTCTTTGTTAACTTGTTTTAATAAAGAAATCTTTGTTAATTCCATGTTAAGTCCTGGACATAGGATAACATAGTCCTTAGGGTGATTCAGTGGGTACTTCAAAGGCAGGAGTGAACTTATTTAGCATGCGTAGACATAGGAAGCTTGTAACGAAACTCTGAAGAAAGTAGCTGAAAAGCACATACTGATGCAGCTGCACCCGATGCATCTGCACCACATAAAAGCACATATCTCTTCAAAGTGACTTATTTGGCGAAGACATCTCAGCTATCATTCTCAACTGATTTCCTCTACATTTTATTGCATATTTACATTCTGTTCTCTTAACACCATCATCCAAAATTGTGAGTAGGATAGCTTCAAGAACATTGGAATAAAATTTGGAGTCATGAATTACAAAAGATAAAAATAACCCGGAGATAGAGTAAATTCTGATCTTGAGTATTCAGTCTCTATTTTTGCTCCAAAGCTCTCTACAGGGTCAAGAACAGGCACCCAAAAGCTTGCAAAGAACTACTGTGCGTAAAAGCTCTCTTTGCGCCGTCAGTCTTCTCTTCTCAATTCTCCTCCTCGGTTTCTGTTCCTCCCCTTCTCTCTATTAACAACTCTCTTTTTTTTAATTCTCTATCAGCCCCCCTCAATGTGTGTATGCGGCTCCCTTTTATAAGTGAGGCTCAGGGTTGCGTGCTACTCTCTCAATCCATCCACGGCACTTTTTTGGTTTTTTTTTGTACCCCCACACTCTTCCCTCATACCCCCACGTCCCCTGCGAAAAGACCAAAATACCCTTAAAAGTTTACAAAATTACAAAACAATTACCATTTTTTTACTTATATATGATTTACCACCAGAAATTACAGAGGAAATCGTATATACATCACCAGACGTATATACGATTAGACTAGAATTTTTTGCTTCGTATATACCTCAGTTTGACATATATACGACTTTGCCAAAAGTAAGTCGTATATACGTCCCTTAACATATATACGATTTATATTCATATATACCTATATACGATTGGAATTCGTATATAGGTATATACGACTTCGTTTTTACATTTTTTTTTTAAATTTTGTTTTTGTTTTACAGTGTCCCATAGGCATCGAGGGGAGTCTTCGGATTCGGCGTCGTCAGCTCCATCTACACGCACCTGCCACACGATTGCGGGACATGCGTCTACGAGGCATAGGCGCACAGAGAAACAGCAGCCTGTGGAGGAGGTCCTTGAGTTTGAGTATGAGGAGGGCCAGCAGCCGCACCCATACTATGATGACCAGGAGCATTCTATGTCCTCAGACCAGTCTATGTCTGAGGACCATCTATGTCTCAACACCACCAGTATCAACAGCATCAATATCAGCAGCAGCAGTATCAGCAGCAGCAGCCTCTCTGTACTTGTGAGGGTCATGTATGTTCTCGTGTACTGGCAGACCCAGTAAGACGTGTGGTGAAAGCGTGGAACCATGGCAACAAGATTAGTACCAGACTATTTCCTTATTTCTAGAACCAGCAGTTGTTCAGCTATGTCAGACGTTCCAAGTTTTCCCCCCTTGTCTCCACTGGACATTCCATGGTGGACCATGAGCTGCTGTCCGCCTTCGTTGAGAGATGGCACTCGGAGACGTTGTCATTTCACTTACCATTTGGTGAGATGACGATTACTCTTGACGATGTGTCCTACCTGCTTCATATTCCCATCCAGGGAAATTATTTCAGAGCTCCACCCACTTCTGTGACTACGGAGCAGGCCATCCAGCTAGCACACGCTTATCTAGGAGTGAGTATTGAGAAGGCTCGTATGGGGTGTGGGAGGACTACTGGTCCATACTTCCGTTATGAGTGGCTGGATGAGTTACTTAAAGAGAATTCCATTGCGGGGGGGAACATGGATGCTGCTGTCAGGGCATATATACTTCTGCTTCTGAGCTACTCCATCTTCACATGCAAGACTGGAGACAGGGCTGAGGCTAAGTGGCTGCTCCTTCTTGATGACTTGAGTGCAGATGTTGTTGGACGGTATGCATGGGGGGCAGCAGCAGTAGCTTACATGTATGATGCACTGAACTACTCCTGTGTGGACTCTTCTATGCAGATAGGAGGGTATGCGAGCCTACTACAGGTACTTAGTTTAAATTATTTTTTTCATTTTTTCCGAGTTTTGATAAATTGTTTTTAATTAACCATTTGGTTATTTATTATTGGATTTCCGTCCTGGATTTTATGGTATTTTCCTACCCTAGTTGAGAGGAGGCCGGGTGGTGTAACGGAGGGACCACTGTGTGGACGCTGGAGGAAGAAGAAGTCAAACGCTGTGAAGCTATTAGATTATAGGCTGCTGCTTGATGGGCTGACCTCCAATGATGTGTGTTGGCGACCCTTTGAGGGGCTCTGGGGGATAGAGAGTTTGAGATGATTTCACTGTACAGGGGCTTCATCAGCTGGGAGACATCAGAGTTCCCTACATGCCTGATAGGTGCCTACGACAGTTTGGGTTTGTGCATGTCATCCCACGTACCCCTCTTACTGGTCGTCCGGCCCATGCAGACGTCTTCTTTCAGATTGCGGACTACTTGCCGTTAGTGCATGACGTTCTGGCGGCTACCCGTGTTGCTGAGGAGTTGGGTGAGGTTGGTCCAGACTACTTGCAGTGGTACGTGAATGCGTCAATTCCGAGACTCTTACCTGCAGCAGCACCACCACCAGCATAGGCATCACCACCACCACCTAAGGAATGGGCGCACAGTATGGCAGATTTGGTAATGGGCTTCGTCGTGGACATATTCGTATGGGCGCCACCACGTACACTGAGCTTTATCATTTGTTGCAGAGGATAGGGCTTGATGACTAGGGCATTTTCTGTACTTTTATTTTATGTTTGCACTTTTATGGATTCTACGCAGTTGTTGGATTTTATGCGTGGGCTTTTCTGGATTGTATTTGTACTTTTATTTTATGTTTCTACGTTTCTTGCGAGTTTCCTTTAAATTTCGGTCAGACGATTTCATTCATGCGATTAAACGTCACATATCAGTCCATTTCATTCATGCGATAAAATAAAGTTACATAAAAGATAAAACATAACAAACTAAACCCTAATCCTAATAACTACGGTGCTCGCAGACGACGTAATATCTCATTCACGCCCCGTTGTGTTTCCACGTTCAGCTCCAAAGGCTTATACCCCATAAGCCTGTCATGAATGTCGAACGTGTTCGCCACGTCTTCGTCGGTCTTGATACACATGGACGAGTAGGAAATGCAGCCATCATCTCCACGATCGTGTTTCCGATAAGTGATACTAGTGACGTCACGGTCATCCCCAATCACTTAAACTTTTGACCACACTTTATCCTTCAACCCATCAAACTCCATGGCGCGGTCGATTCGGCATAACTTCGGCTTCGGACTCCAAAAGTAGACCCCATCTTCTCTCATCGTGATGTTGCCCCCATAATGTATACCGCAGAGCCTATTCTCAGTAGACCGTTATGTTAGACAAATCTGCATTCTCGATATGTGAGAAATGTAATTGAGAGTGAAATTTTGGTGTGAAAAGAATGAGGGTGGGGGTGGGTATTTATAGAATTCGTGAATGAATATCAACCCTTGATACAGTAATCCGTGCAATCTACACCGTTGATTAACATTGGAAGTCAAATCCTAACCGTTAGATCAACATTTTTTTTTATAAAAGTCATATATACCTAATGGGGGGTGTATATACGACTTTGTAAAATACAAGTTGTATGTACCCCCACACATACGTATATACGACTTGTATCTTACAAGTCGTATATACGTATGTGTGGGGGTATATACGACTTGTATTTTACATCATATATACACCCCAATTAGGTATATACGATTTGTTTTATTTTTAGTTTTCGTATTTAAATTATTTTTACATATATACGATTTGAATTTTTCAAAGTCGTATATATATGGGGTGACGTATATATGATTTTGGCTTAAATTTTTAAGGGGTATTTTCGTCCAAAAAAAACTTGTAGGGGTAGATAGGAAGAGTGTGAGGGTACAGAAAAAAAACCCCACTTTTTTTCCTTCTTTCGGTTTGTTGCTCACGTGCCCAACTTGTGGGTTTCACTTTCAAGTCCAACTCATGTGTCATGGGCTACTCCTCCAAATTTTACCTTACGGATCTTCTTTTCCATCATACGTAGCCTTAAAATCTTGTACTTCTTTTAAACCTCCTTTTCTTGTTTGCAAGCCATATAATAATATATATATATATATATATATATATATATATATTATCCTAACATTTTATTCTTTTCTGCAAAATAAGAACATAGTAAGTTATTATTTATTTAATTGGTAATATTTGCTTTAAAAATAAATCAAAAATATCTCTAAAAAATGGATTAAATTGGAGTTTATCAACTCCCCCACACTTAACTTTTGCTTGTCCTCAAGCAAATTTCTTGGCTCAATAAATTTTCTAAATAAATAACAAAGACATCCAAATAAAGGACCCAAAATTAGAAACACAATGACAGACAATAGACAATATAAAACATATGAGGTGTCAGCAGGTTGCCGAATTAGAGGCTCATGTCCTTGAAGAATATATTTTTGTGAACAAGAGCACTCGCTCACAAGCTCTCTAAGTGTTTAAGGACTAGTGAAATATACATTCAAGTTTCAACAAAATGCACATTACCATAAGCTTGTAATTTGACAAAATCTCCACTAAATAGTTCACATACATGCAAAATATGGGGTTTCATGGGTTGTAATGGGGCCAGGGTGAATTCATGCAGGGTAGGAACTAGGAAGAAAGGGATAATCAAAGGGCTAAAAAAAACAAGATACAAGTAGTAACCCTTGAAACCAAATATGGAGCTCCTATCTATTTTACAATTTTTGCCCAAACTCCAAATTAATTTCACTTCCATTCTTTTGGATTTGCCCTTTGGCTATTTCATTATTTTGGATTTGCCCTTTGGCTCTTTCATTTTTTTGATTTGCCTTTTCCTCCTTCTTGCATTTTTTTTTTTGCGTAGGAGGAAAATGTAAGTACATAAAAACTCCTATTTTGTTTCCTTTGTATGAAAATATTTTTGTAAGCACATGATTCACTCCATTTTTTCTCTTCATCCTGATAAGATAGATAATTAAAGTATAGGACGAAATTTCAGTCCTGAAAATCTTGAACTCATTAAAATATAGGACGAAATTGTAATTTTCAGTAGTTGCTCCACATTCAATTTCAAATGGTTACCACAAACAAAAAAAAAGGAAAAATTATATCTGGGTACCAAAGAAAAAATATAACAAATGGCCTCAAAGGGGGCAACTAATGGATAATTTCAACAAATAACTCTGAGGCCAGAAAAATAACTAAATTCCCCAAATCTTTTTACGTGATGCAAATCAATTTTTGCCTTGAAACGGTCAAAAGACAAATTCTAGAATGTAGCAAATTGGGAAACACACTCATAGAAAGAAAAGGGGTAAAAGTTATGATTTAGTATCAATCCCCTTATGAAGGCTCAAATCTCACATTTAGAAGCTAGTTCACAAAAAGTACTCATGAGGGACAAATGCTAATTATCAGCTTCCTAAGGACATCCTCACAGTTACAATTAAACACAAGTCTGTCAAGTGAACTAATCATGGGATCTCCTAAAGGCAAAATCTCTATTATTTGTTTTTTAATTTAAGCATAGTTTATGTAAAACAAGCCAGAAAAAAAATGCTATCAACATATACGGTGGGTATGTGCATTAATAGAGATCAAGTGACAAAAATAACTATCCTCCCCCACACTAGCATGAAGCATGGTCCTCAATGCAAAATGATCGAATAGAAACAAAAGGAAATAAATGAGAGAGAGAGAGAGTAAGAGTGACTTCCCTGAGAGAGCTTGCAAAATGAGCTAATTCCTAAAAAAAAAGAAAACAAAATAAAAATAAGAGAAAATAAAACACAGGTTGCCTCCTGCGAAGCGCTTGTTTAACGTCCTGAGCCTGATGGTAGTAGAGTCAGTCCTTGAGGGCAGTGACATAGCTCACTTGGAGTAACCCTTCCTCAAAATGCTTCACACGCTGACCATTGACTTTAAAAGTGGTACCATCTTCATGAGATACCTCAAGAACTCCATAAGGAAAAACTTGAGTAACCGTGTAGGGTCCATACCACCTTGAGCGCAACTTTCCTGGAAAAAGACGCAAACGTGAGTTATATAAATTAAAACTTTCTCACCAACATGGAATTCACGCTGCTGGATGCGCTTATCATGCCACTTTTTAGTCCGCTCCTTATATAACTTGGCATTCTCATAAGCTCCCAGACGAAGCTCATCCAATTCATCGAGCTGCAGCAACCTATTTTCACCTGTAAGCTGAGCATCAGAGTTTAGAAATTTTAAAGCCCAAAGTGACATGTCTTTCCAAAAACAAGATGGTAAGGAGACATCCCAATGGGGGTTTTGAAAGCAGTTCTACAGGCCCATAGTGCATCATCAAGTTTCAAAGACCAATCTTTTCTTGATGCACTAACTGTCTTCTCTAAAATCCTTTTCAGCTCTTTGTTTGAAATTTCAACTTGCCCACTAGTTTGTGGGTGGTAAGGAGTTGCTACCTTATGAGTGACACCATATTTGCTCAAAAGATTATCAAATTGTTTATTACAAAAATGAGTCCCACCATCACTAATAATGGCTCAGGGAGTTCCGAATCTAGAAAAAATATTTTTCTTTAAAAATTTCACCACCACCCGAGCATCATTAGTGGGTAAGGCTACAGCTTGCACCCACTTAGACACATAATCTACAGCAACAAGAATATATTGATTTGAAAAAGATTTAGGGAAGGGCCCCATAAAGTCAATACCCCATACATCAAATATCTCACAAACCAAAATATTGTTTAAAGGTATCTCTTGACGCCTAGAAATATTGCCACCCCTTTGACAACTATCACAAGCTTTCACAAATTCATGAGAATCTTTAAATATAGTAGGCCAATAAAAACCACATTGCAAAACTTTATATGCAGTTCTATTTGGGCCAAAGTGGCCACCTACCTCTCTAGAATGACAATGCTCAAGGATAGGAGTTACCTCATCCATAGGCACACAATGCCTAATTACCTTGTCTCCATATACTTTAAACAGGTAAGGGTCATCCCAAAAGTAGTGTCTAGCATCAGAAATCAATTTCTTCCTTTGCTGAAAAGAAAAGTCAGAGGGAAAACCTTACCCACCAAGTAGTTGACAATGTCTGCAAACTAAGGAATAGTAGAAATAGCTAAAAGTCTCTCATCAGGGAAAACCTCCTTGATCTTCCCATCATTTGAGGCCTGCATCACAATATGGTCGAGCCTTGAGAGGTGGTCAGCACCAAAGTTCTCTGAGCGTTTCTTGTCTCTAATCTCCAAGTCGAACTCTTGTAGCAACAAAATCCACCTGATTAACCTGGGTTTTGCATCCTGCTTTCCAAGCAAATATCTAATATCAGCATGGTCAGTATAAACAATAACTTTAGAAAGAACAAGGTAATGCCGAAATTTGTCAAATGCAAATGCTACAGCTAGCAACTCTTTCTCTGTGGTAGTATAATTTGTTTGAGCATCATCAAGAGTGCGACTAGCGTAGTAAATGGTATAGAATACCTTATTCTTTCTTTTCCCCAAAACAGCCCCCACAACAGTATCGCTTGCATCACACATAATTTCAAAGGGAAGCGACCAATCGGGGGCAGCAACAATAGGGGCACTAATTTATTTTTCCTTTAAACAATTAAAAGCCTTCAAACAAGTATCAGAAAAATCAAAAGTGGCCTCCTTAACCAAGAGGTCAGTCATAGGCTTTGCAGTTTTTGAGAAGTCTTTAACAAACCGCCTATAGAAGCCAGCATGGCCTAGAAAACTACGGATCCCCTTAATAGAATTGGGTGGGGACAACTTTGCAATTACCTCAACCTTTGCAGGATCAACTTCATTGCCTCTAGTGGACACCTTGTGTCCAAAAATAATGCAATCTTGCACCATAAACTGACATTTCTCCCAATTGAGCACTAAATTAGTATCCCTGCATCTCTGCAACACTGAGTTCAAGTTATGTAAACAATCCTCATAAGAGGATCCAAAAACAGTAAAATCATCCATGAATATCTCAAGGCATTTTTCAACCAAATCAGAGAAAATAGCAATCATACATCTTTGGAAAGTGGCAGGGGCATTGCATAAACCGATGGCATCCTTTTATATACAAATGTTCCATATGGGCAAGTAAAAGTAGTTTTTTCTTGATCTTCAAAAGCCACTGGTATTTTCAAATAACCGGAATATCCATCCAAACAACAATAATAATCATGACCTGCCACTCTCTCAAGCATTTGATCAATAAAGGGAAGGGGGAAGTGATCCTTTCGGGTGGCATCATTTAATTTTCTATAATCAATGCACATATGCCACCCGGTAGTTTTCCTAACTGCAATTAATTTATTTTTATCATTTTCCATTACAGTAGTACCTCCCTTTTTAGGAACACATTGAACAGGACGTACCCACTTACTATCAGATATAGGATAGATGATACCTACATCAAGAAGCTTAATCACTTCCTTTTTGACCACCTCTTTCATGTTAGGATTGAGGCGGCGTTGAGGTAGTGCCCGAGGTTGATAATCATCCTCCATGTAAATCTTGTGAGTGCAAATTGAGGGGCTAATGCCTTTAATATCATGAATTGACCATCCAAAGGCCTATTTGTTAACCCTTAATACCCTCAAAACTTATCCTCCATGGTGTCTGTCAAATCTGCAGAAATTATCACAGGCAAAGAGGAAGGGGGTGCAAGAAAGCATATTTTACATTTGAAGGAAGAGGCTTTAATTCAAGCTCAAGAGCCTCTTCAATTGAAGGTTTGGGATTTGGAGTATCACCCCATTCTAATTCCTCAAATCAATGATTACTCCAACTTTTCTGAGGGTGGTGAGCCTGCAAAAAGATTAAGAACTCTTCTTCCTCACCACCCTGCAATATGCCAAGTCCCTGCATAGTAAGTACTTTTTCTAGAGGGTCCTGAATTCTAAAATCATCAAAACTTTCAGAGGTAACCACATCATTAATATCCTTAGCTTGAATAAAATTACAAGAAACAAATGATGAGGGATTTTTTAATGAGTCCAAGACTTGAAATACAACTTCCTCATCTCCAAGTCTCAAAGTCAATTTTCCTTGCTGAACATCAATTAAGCTTTTTCCTGTAGCTAAAAAAGGACGCCCCACAATAATTGGGACTTCCTCATCTTCTTCCATATCCAAAACAACAAAATCGGCAGGGAGAATAAACTTACCAACCTTAACTAAAACATCTTCCACCACTCCACGGTGGTGGGCAATGGATCTATCAGCTAGGTGCAAAGTGATGTTAGTAGGATGGGGTTCCTGCAAACCAAGCTTTCTAAAAACAGAAAAAGGCATCAAATTTATACTTGCTCCTAAATCACATAAAGCCTTTTCAAAATGAGAGTTATCAATTGTACAAGGGATAGTAAAACTACCTGGATCTTTAAGCTTAGGTGGTAACTTTTTTAGAACTATAGCAGAACATTCCTCATTAAGCCTAACTGTCTCAAAGCCTTCTAACTTCCTTTTGTTAGAAATAATTTCTTTTAAAAGTTTGGCATATTTAGGCATTTGAACAATAGCTTCAGCAAAAGAAATGTTGATATGCAATTTTCTAAATATTTCAAGAAATTTAGCAAATTGCTTATCATGCTGCTCATTTTTAAGTCTTTGAGGATAAGGAACATTTACCTTTGCTTGCTCATATTTTTCCCTTTCCTTGTTGCTTTCTTCAGAAGTGCTCCCCTTCGTAGGAGCTTGTATTTCTTTCTCGGGCGCCCGCCCATCTTGATTGTTTTCTTGAACCAGCTCCTTTCCACTCCTAAGAGTGACAGCCTTGCAATGCTCATTTGTTGGATTAGGCTCAGTTTGGGTAGGCAATGAGCCTTGAGGTCTTTGAGACAACACAGTAATGAGATTTGAGATTTGACCCTTCAAGCTTCCAAATTCGTTGTTCATGGTTGAGATTTGAGCCTTCAAGCTTCCAAATTCGTTGTTCATGGCTCCAATTTGGCCCTCCAAGCTTCCAAATTTTTCATTTGTCTGCTGCATAAACCTTGTCACCACATCATTGGTATCAAACTTCTCCTCCTCTTGCCTTTGCACATGTGGAGGCTTATAGTAGTTTGAGTTTTGCTCCTTTTGTTGTCCTCCCCAAGAGAAATTTGGGTGATTTCTCCAACCTGGATTGTAAGTGTTTGAATAAGGATCAATTTGGCTCCGGTTGGAATTCTGAACATAATTGGCCTCCTCAGTTGAAGCAGATCTTCAATAGATTGTAACCTGTCATCAGTCCTGTCGATGTAATTGGCTAAAACACCCATGCATGGATGTCAAACCTTTTCCATGTATCTAACTAAAGACTCTAGCATACCAGGTCTTAACTCACTTTTCTTATGGCCAAGATAGTTGACTTCACTTAGGCCTCCCCAGGGATTATCTATGATGGCACTAGTGGAGTTAAGTATGGGAGTATATTGAGCTTGTACCTTCATCAAAGATTGCATCTGTTTAGAAAGAGTTTCTAGCTTTATATTAACACTAGTGTCATCGTCAACCTTATACATCCCAGCTGATTTCTTAATATGTCTGTCACTAGTTTCCCATTGGGCATTATCGACCGCTATCTCTGCAATTAAATCATATACTATCGCAGGTTCTCCATTCATTAGAGAGCCCCCGCAAGCCATATTAATAATTCCTCTATTTTGAGAAGATAATCCGTTGCAAAAATATTCAAGCAATTGCCACTTCTCAAATCCATGATGTGGACAACTTCTCAGTAAGTCTTAAAATCTTTCCCAAGCTTCATGTAAAGATTCTTGCTCAAGTTGAGCAAAGTTGATTATTGCACCTCGAATCTTAGTAGTCTTACCTAGAGGAAAATAGTTGGTCAAGAATTTCTGCTTCACTTGGCCCCAAGTGGTAATGGACTCCGCAGGTTGAGAGCTAGCCAAGCAGATGCCTTGTCAGCCAATGACCATGGAAACAATCTCACTCTTATGGCATCAAGAGGGACACCATTGCAAATTACTGAGTCTGCCACCCTAGAAGTTTCTAAGATGGGTGTGCGGGTCTTCTGTTGGTGTACCTCTGAACATAGTCGAATTCTGAACCATTTGAATCAAGCTTGGTTTGAGCTCAAAATTAGTAGCTTGCATAGGTGGATTGACTATGCTTGTAGTGATATTTGCTGTCGGAGTAAAGTAGTCTCGAAGAGTTCTTCTCGGATTGGCAGCCATTACTCTACCCTCTTTTCTTATCCTTCGAGCAGTTCTTTCAATTTCTGGATCAAAAATCAAAATAGGCTCCTGGGAGCGGGTGACCATGCACGAGTAATAACAATAAAAATAAAACTAACAAATAAAATTAAACTAAATGTAATTTTTTTTATTAATTTAAAACAATAAATAAAATAAATGTCTAAAGCAATAAAAAATATTTTTCATTTAATATTATTAAATTAATCCCTGGCAACGGCGCCAAAAACTTGTTGCATCAAAGACACACTTAGAGCAAGTGTACTCTATCGCAGAAGTAGTATAAAAAATATCGTCTCCACAGGGATTAATTAAAAAGTACCAAACTACTTAAGATTACTTATTATTTAGACGAACAAATGGTTGGTGACTGTAGAAACTAAAATAGGAAGAAATAAATAGCAAGAATTTAAATTGTAAAGTGGTCAATGGAGAGAAGCCTAGGGTCTCAGTTTCACTTGCTAGCTTCGATTCCTCTATGTCTAATTCTACCTAAATTCCCTTATTTTATTCAATTACCAATCCCTTTACTAAAGCTATTAATCCATTTGGTCATTCGCGATTAATATTTTTTTCCTAAATTAACCCTAGTTTGGTCATGCTAGAATTTAAATTTAAGAAAAGCATAAAGTACAAAAAAGTTGAATGATTGGAAGACTAAATTAAAGTTTGGTCATTCTTTAATTATAGTCTCAATTATCCTATAGGTCCACCAACTAGTTGTAGTACGGTCGCTAATCAATTAATTGATTATGAACATGCAAAGGGTTGTCAATCCAAATTATGTGATAAAGCAATAGGATAATATTAATTGAAATAAAAATTGGGAATTCAAAGTATAAACTAAAACATAAAAAGGCCATTAATCAAACAAGATCCACCTAATACCCTAGAGAAGGATTTAGCTATTCATAGTAATCAAGAACATTGGAATAAAATTTGGAGTCATGAATTACAAAAGATAAAAATAACTCGGAGATAGAGTAAATTCTAATCTTGAGTATCCAGTCTCTGTTTTTGCTCCAAAGCTCTCTCACAGGATCCGATGACCCGTCCGAAACCCGCCAGACCCGAGGAAATATTGCCTTTTTCGGATAGCTCAAATCGGATGTCGGTTACCCGAATGGTGAAAAACGGTTACTTTTGGTTATATATGGTTGGATTCGGTATTGGTACCCACATCCATCCGTACCCGAGTCCGACCGAAACTGACACTGTGTCTACTGTCTGCGTTTTTTCCTATGCTTACACACACTACACAGACGTTAATTACTACAACTTTAGCAGTAGTTGTGCAGCCTAAAAAAGCTGTTTCAATAGAGAGAGAAAAGAATTAATTAAATTAAAAAATACTACAGCAATACCGAATTAATAAAATAAAACTACACATTCCCAAAAAGAAAAGCTGTTCTATCACATCACCCCATGTGCTACTGCTAGTAGTTTTATTTTAAAAAATACTACAGCCTAAAAAATCCCAAGTACGAGTAGTTTTATTTTATTTTTTATAATATAATAAGTACAAAACTTTATAATATAATAAGTATAACTCTTTCTTCAACCTCCAGCAAAAACGCCCCACACCATGAAAATGCTTCTGTAATCCTGCTTTTTTTTTCTTTCTATTCTTCTTCACTTGGTAACCGACGGAACCCATCCGACCACCCGTTAAACCGCCATACCCACATCCGAACAAACCGATAGAGAACAAACGGTCGGATATGGGCCAGATCTTGTCAACCGCGGGTTGTGGCGGATTGAGATTTTCTGGACCGAATCCGAACGGTGTCCACCCATACTATTAACAACTCTCTTTTTTTAATTCTCTGTCAACCCCCCTCAATATGTGTATGCGGCTCCCTTTTATAAGTGAGACTTCGGGTTGCGTGCTACTCTCTCAATCCATCCACGGCACTTTTTTTCCTTCTTTCGGTTTGTTGCTCACGTGCCCAATTTGTGGGCTTCACTTTCAAGTCCAACTCATGTGTCATGGGCTACTACTCCTCCAAATTTTACCTTACGGATCTTCTTTTCCATCATATGTAGCCTTAAAATCTTGTACTTCTTTTAAACCTCCTTTTCTTGTTTGCAAGCCATATAATATATCTTAACATTTTATTCTTTTCTGCAAAATAAGAACATAGTAAGTTATTATTTATTTAATTGGTAACATTTGCTCTAAAAATGAATCAAAAGTATCTCTAAAAATGCACTAAATAGGAGTTTATCAATTTCCGCAGTGATAGCCGACATGCTCGTGCTAAGAATCTTAGTAGACCAGGGCAGCTCGGCCGATATTCTCTTTCGAGACCTCTTGCCAAAAATAAAGATCGCCGACACCAAGCTCATCCCATACAACAATGAAGATTTGACCGACTTCAGTGGCTCGAAGACAACCCCACACGGGCACCTGGAACTGATGGTCACATATGGAACTGACGAACTCTCCAGAACAGTAAAAACCTGGTTCTTGCTCCTACCTTGTCAATCCCCATACAACTGTATCGTTGGGCGTCCAACTTTGGGCAAACTCGGGGCGGTGGCGTCTACAGTCCACCTAAAGATGAAATTCTACTCAAACAGGGACGAGATAATTACCGTCCTCGCCGACCTAAAAGCAGCCAAGAAGTGCCATTACCTTTCACTAAAAACGAAGCATGAACCAGATCAAGTTGAGGACAGACGAGCAGGTAGAAAAGCGGTATCCGAGGTCAATCTGATTGAATTTGGGCTCGACCCCAGCCCTGGGACCCCAGACTATTGAGCAGCAACTGATTGGATCCAACAGACCGCCCCCCGCCAAGGTCCTGTCACCTCGTACCGGGGACCGATCCCGACCATATACTGCAATGATTCGATACAGACATCGTAGTCACACAAAAAAACAAAATCAGGCTACTCCTACAAGCATTTTTTACTTCAGCAAGTTCATTTACTTCAGCACGGACCTCCTAGCCCCCCTCTCTTATCACTAATGGCTACTCCTAATCGGAATTTGGTCCAACTAAATAAATAAACTAAATCTTTTCAGGAACCTTGGCGCAACAAATCAATTCTTTCTTGGAGCTCTTCCGCTTCGCAAAGAACGGTGATCGAGGTCAAGACACGACCCTTGCACCCGGTCTCGTAAAAGCTTTTTCACTTCCCGTTCACTCCAAGTTATCACACTTGGGACGAAACCGAATAAAGTCTCACCTGATCGTCCAGCGGCCTCGGGTCAACCTCCTTCTCTCGAAGGGTCACTCTGATGTGCCTTAAACTAACCTCTACAACGTGGTCGGGCCTAATGAGGCTCACAGACCTCTTTCATGAGGTCGAGTCTATCGTGGCTCATTGACCTCATCAACGTGGTCGGGCCTATCGTGGCTCACTGACCTCTATACGAGGTCGAGCCTATTGTGGCTCACTAAGCATTCTTACAAGGGAGAACCGCACGCGTTTTGTCCCTTCAAAGCTCAGATCCGCATCAACTTCACAGCAAGTCTCAACACATTGCCGCACGGCATGTCCAGACTCGTAATCCGAGGTAAGTAACTCGAACTCTGCTCACTTGTTGACTGAAAATGGGATTGTAGCGATCGACCTCGGGGGGTACGTCGCCAAAACGCGGCGACCCCGAGCCCCCGACTCCTACTCTCCGCGAAGAAATAATTGCAACTAAGCATTTTAAATTGCGCAAAGAAACAAGTCAAATCAAATTGAAGAAACAGATGGCATTATGAATAATTTACAATAAAAACCGGAAAAGGTCGGCGTCGTGGTACCATTACATTTGAGGATGCTGCCAGACATACCCGGAGACCTCTGAAAAGAAATAGGAAACTTAACGATTACAAGCTACCTAGATGGTCGCGATCTCCTCATCAAGCACCAGCACCGACGCCGCGGGTTTGGCGTTCTCAGATTAGTCGGCCACCTCTCCACGCAACCTGTCTGCACTAGCTCGGGCATTTTCCAATCGCTCCAACTAGGCCTATAGCTTAACCCTTTCTCTTCGATGCCTCTCTGCTTCTTTGTGCGCCTCTGCAAGAAACTCTAGGCAGGCATTCAGCTTGTCAGTCTTGTCCGGAAGGTTGGAATCGAGCCAAAGGTTTTGATCCTCCGAAGGATTTCTACCTTGCGAAGTCAGCAGGCCTCTGGCGTCCCACCGGCGAAGCAATCGCTTAGGAAATTCCGCTACCCTCAGGCACGCCTCAAAGTTGGACGTGGAAGGGATAGCCTCGCCCGCGAGGCAAAGGTTCACCTTCTCTTCACATCTTGGGGACGGATTCGGAAGGTCCCGTTTCGCGCCTCTATCACTATGGACCGGGGCATCCTCCGCGCTCCTGCCCAAGTCAGCCATGCGGACCCCTCGAGCCGCCTCCGCTGCAGCGCCTTCAGCCGCTCCATTCCTTGCGTTAACAAACTCCGCAAAAGGCTTAGGGTAAGTAAAGCCATCTACAATAGCAAAAACACAGATTGTAAGACAATGGTAGCTGGGGGGCAGGGCTCGGAAATCAAACAGCTTTTCATTAAAGGCAGATCAACCTTACCAAGAACAATTCGGAGAGATGCAGGAGACATGGCCTCGGCCTCCAACACCTCCCTGCACTTGATCTTCTTCAAAGGAGTGGTGAAATACTTCACCTAATGCGCAAAATGCCTTACGGTAAGACGCTCCGACGCGCTCAACTCGAACTCAGAACAGGAGAAGTCTGTGGTATCATAGTCGAAATGTTCCCGACTCCAGGACGTGGGAAAGAACGGCTCCACCATGTCCCCACGCTCGTTAAACCGCCCAACGGAGTCCCTAGCGGATCCATTCAGCGGCTCCATTCAACGGAATCCCCACCGAGTCCGTCACAGGATCAAAGTAAGAATGGTCTTTATTACGGCGCAATCCAACCTGTCGGTACTTCCCGGTTCCGACCATAGGACGACAGAAGATATCAAAGAAATGGAAAAACACCTTCACCCGGCAAGGTCGACTGAGCTCTCGCATCACGACCTCGAAAGTTTTCATGCTGCCCCACGCACTGGGCGTAAGTTGCGAAGGTGCCACCCTCAGAATCTTGAGGACCTTCTTCTCGAACTCGGATAATGGAACCTTCATCCCCATCTGTTCGAAACATACAGCATGAACGAAAAACCTCAGACCTCCGACATTGGGGAAAACAGCATCATCTTCCTCGGCGAGACCAAGCTCCCACTGTTGCTCTGCTGTCCCCACAAAGTCCTTAAAATTCACCAGCTCACGGACGTGACATCGGCCGACACTGTACTTTTACCTCGCAGCTCGGATCTCATTCAAAACCCAACTACTGTCTTCGGCTCTGGATGGACCCCCTACATCCATCGCACTGTGGCTCCGGCCCCGTTCCTAGGTGCCGACTCGGGCTCCCAGTGTTGTTCAGGAAGATGGAAATTCCATACTGCATTGTCAAGGGCACTCCTTTTTCGGAAATCCCCTATTGCATAGTCAAGGGCACCACTTTCCTAGAAATTCCATACTGCATCGTCAAGGACTCCCTATTCTTGAATACTCCCTCTTGCGTTCACCGGAACCCCGTCTCCAGTTGCACCGCCTGCAAGGAGGGCATCACCCACACGCACCGAGGCTGCATGTTCAGAAGACGAAGAAACTTGCATAGAACCACAGACCACAACCCCTTGAGGCATTATTTATGAACTAGACTCTTGCTCATCAATGACAAACTTATCCTCGGCAGATCTATCGAAGTGCGGAATGCCCGGACCTATCGTGCTCCCCCTCAAAGAGGAGCTAATGTTCGCCATTCAAACCCGGCACCAACAGAATCCACCTCGGAGATCGAACGCTCAACCTCGGACCACCAAAAATGGACTCTGGCTGAAACACACCAAGATGGGAAGAATCTCGAAACTAAAGAACGAGGAATACCCGGAAGACGATACTTCTCATTATGCAACCATTTATTACAGGACATTTCGTGCCCATCGAGACCTTACAACTCCCCGACATCGGCACAAAAGGACGAACGCTTCCGAATAGAAACGTCGACCCCATTTCTGTTATGCCACCAACCCCATAGAACAATAAGTTGATCAAAACTGACGCTCAAGCCAAGGCCGCACTACAGTAACCGATTTCGACTTGGGGGGCAACTGTTCCGGACTAGGCCAAGAGGCCCAATACACTTGGCAAAACGGCCCAAAATGCTGTGGTTCCAGCCCTGCGAGATAAACAGACATCCGGACTCAGATCAACGGACCAAATCATTTTCCCCCGATCCGATAGTTCGAAATTGGCCAAGACTTGCAAAGCTTCGGACCCGCGTATATAAATATGGCACTACCCCGCTCAATTGGGTACGCTTCGATCACTTGTACCTCTCATTGACTTCTGATCGCTGACTTTTGCATCAGAGTGTCTGCAGGTACCCAACCCTCCTGAGTTCGATCTCGGAAGCCGACGATGCTGGCGAAGGTTATCTCAGAGGATTCTGACTCTGAAGACATTCTTCCGACCTCGAGCCAAGGAGAAGACGACAAAAAGACAACAAGCAACAATCATTGACTCAAGGATCCGAGATCCGAAGTCACGTATCGAACAACTAGTAACCCTAGATATGTTGTAATACCCAAAGTAAATTTTAGTTACTTTTGATATTGTTGGTTATTAATTAAATGTTTTGATATGTGACTTAATTACTCGATTGGTTTGGTATGATAATTGAGTACATTGTGTGTTGAGATTTTCAAATAAATGTGTTTGTGTATGATAGAATAGTGGGAGGTGTGAACAACAAAAAGGCTTAATCTAATTTAAGCCCAAATCCATAATAGGATCCAAGCCCAACTTCTATTTTTAGCTGAGGAATAAGGTGGGAATTGATCTTATTCCTCTTTTCATTGTACTCTTGTTTTAAAAATGAGAGAGAGAGAGAGAGAGAGAGAGTTGAGGGAAGAGGAGCTCGAGAGGGAGTGAGAAGAGGAAAGTCAGAGAACCATGGAAACCCTCCTTCTTCCAATGGCACCAACTGAAATCTTTCTTTGAAATGTCTTCTTCTCCTTTCAACCTCACCATAGTGTAGGAGATATAAACACAATTGTTCAGTTGCTCAACTTCCTTCTTTGTTTTCAAGCCATTTTCGAGTTGCATGAAGGTTTAAGAGCTTGTATATGAGAGCTTACAGGTTGCATGTCAGTTTGGGGGTTTGTTTAAGGTGATTTACAAGCTACACTGTGAGTTCAAGTAACATAGAAGGGGAGATTAGGATTTGAAGAGGTTTTTTGGTCTCTAGGAGCTTGGGATTGTACTTAAGATTCAAAACTCTTTGCTTGCTTTCTTATTTCAGCTTGATGTTGGTATTAGAATGATAATAACCTAAAATTGATGCATTATCTTCTCGCAAGCCCCTCCCATAAGAACTCCATAGTTGGGCTTGACTTGGAGAAGTAGTGGGATGGGTGACCTTCTGAGAAATTTCCTAGAAAGCATGAAAGTGAGGACAACACATGCTGGAAAGACACGTGTTTGTTTCTGGGAGCAGTCAACATTTCTGAAAGCGGTTTGGGATGTTACATATGCCTCCAGAGTTCCAGCCACCAGTTCTTTTCAGCTTCGTCCATAACTCTCTATTTTCTGCAAATAACGAGTTGTTTGCCTGTGACAACATCGACAAGTTCACTTCTTTTTCCAGTGTTCTTCATCTTTTTTTGATACGCAACACAGTATTCTTCATCTTTAATGTGGATCAGGATCTGTATAGTTTATGCTTACTGCTTCTTCTCATCTATTTTTAATTGTTTTTAGCATAACTTGACCGAGTTTTAACAAACCGCCGGGTCATCGAGTTTTGTGGAGACCGGCCGAGTTGGAGCGATTTGTATGAGTTGCATGCATTTTCGATCCGATGAGCCACCCAAACCGTCAACCCACCGAGTCCCAGCCAGACCGGTTCGAGCCGGGTTTTAATACACTGCTCACAAACACCCCTTAATTTAAAAATTCCAAAAATACCATTCACACTTACACGTTCCCAAACCCAGTCAACACGACATTTAGGACAAGTCCAATACCTTAGTACCAAACTAGTATGATACTTTAATACCGAGTATACAAATATACCATACGGTACAAAAATACCTGTCAACACCCGAAATTTGCTAAGTTGTTGGCCGAGGGGAAAAGCCTAGCCGATGCTAAGAATGGTCGTGTAGGTATGAGCTGAGGTACTCATATTTGGCACAAAACGAAGGGTAGGTCGCATAGTGGGTGGAATTTACCCTATTTTCCTAGTTTCTATTTCATCACTAGACCATTCCCCGTGAATCAGGAAGAAGTTTTGTGGACAATAAAATGATTTTTTTAGAAAATTGTTTGGCACTTATAAAAAAATTGTAAAATTGGTACTTTCAACAATTATAGGCATTAACTATTCATTAGAAAATAATCATAAGAGAATTAGATAACAATGTCACATAGAAAAACAACAATAAAGTTGCTACCTATGATCCCAATTAATTGTTATTTCAAAACAACTTTTATATTTCACGGGTTATACCATGTATGTTTCCAGCAGGTATTCTTCATTTTTAATTTATCATAAATAATCAATTAGATGCTGAAAATGATCTATAAAAGAGTTGATTTTTTAATTATGTTTTGAAAAAATTGTTTTAAATAGGCTAAATATAATGAGCTATAACTTAATAACAAATTTTATTTTTTCTTAAACTGTGATTAGCAAATATTATTTTTATCAAGTGATTTTCTATATATATATATATATATATATATATATATATTAAAGTTACCCCATGTGTAGATACGTTAGTGTAATATATATAATAAATAATAATTGAATAGAAGTTCTTTTTTCGAAAATTTAACTAGTGTTTAGGAGAAGTGGTCGATGCCTTATGCTAAACATTTCACTCTGAATTGAGGTTTAAAATTATGATAAAATAAGTTAATTGAGATCATTATTATTTTATGAGTTAGTAGACCTCTGAGATTCCTATAAACTCATAAGTTAGTACAATATGAGTTGAAGATGTAGAGTTTTAATTTAGCATTAACAAAATTAAAAATAATACATACTTGATAGAAATCCACTTTTCTGGTAAGCTCTATTATATCCGATCATCTTTGAACATGCGCGTTTGTGAATTTTCAATGAACAAGTTAAATAAACTTTTAGATATAGCACAACATCCAAACAATTTATTTCCAATTTATCGTTTAAATGAATAATATTAAAATTAAATATAATCCATGCATGTCTATCGCTTAAAAAAATGTGTTCCTCACTTGAATGACTCAATAACTAATCCAATTTCTTTTGTTTTTTGACTACATTAAAATTGTGTAGAACACGAAGCTCAAATCTTTTGCTTTGCCTTTTCAATTTTTCCTCTATCCATGTAAACTCCATTTTCACTGTCTTGGTTGCGATTTGAAACATAAAACAAATTCAATACTTAATCAACAATCAATAAAAGCTTACGAATAAAAGACAAATCTACACATACAAAAATTTTGGACTCCAACTACTACAATAGCTTTCTTCAAGTCTGAATATCAGTGATGTAAAAACAAAAAAACTTACATAAGTGATCTAACAACCAAACAATAGTGATGTAAAAAATGAAAAGATAATTGGTGATCTCTCTTCTTAAGTATTTATAGTAATTCTGAAAGAAGACTTAAAGTAAAGGAAAATGAAAAGTTGTAACTATTATCTATTAGAAACCAACAATAATAATTAGTATTAGTCAAAATAATAATTTAGAGACACCAAAAGGCAAGCTAAATCAAATAATCAATTAATGAATTAAGAGTAATCAATAAGAGAGAAAGACTTTTAAAGTAAAAATTAAAAAAGGAAAAAAAGCTCACAATTCAAGAGTCAAGTTTCTGTTATTCCTTAATATTATATCAAAGTAGGGGTCTAATATTCCTCTTATAAAATATTTAATTAGTTAGTGAAAATTATTTAATTTGGTTAAAATTAAAGACGTCCCAGCAGGCACCATTGATAATAACAATTAGAAAAATAATATAAATATAAATATAAAAATAAATATAAATCTTATGTAGTTTTTAGAATGTTCCTTGGATTTTTATGAGATTCTTATATAGAAAATTCTAATTTTAGGATTTAATGGACAATTTAGTATTAAATATAAGTTTTCTACTTTTTTTAATTACTGTGTACAATTTAGAATTTAATATCATTTTTTTTCATTCATGACATGGACTTTTCAATTCGTTTTTGTAAATTATATTATTATTAAATTAAAATTGGTCAAATCCAAAATATTTGGTAAACTTTTTTAATAATTATAATAAGTTAGATCAATTTAACAATCCAGCGAGGGGATTAGTCACTGCGTTCGGCGGTGGATACCCTTGTCTCGACCAAAAAAAAGGTTAGATCAATTTAAAAGATAACAATAAATTTCAATTTCTTTGATTTTCATATGATTCTTTTCATAGCTTAATCCATTTTAATGAATAAGATATTTTTATTTTAATTTATTTTGATGACTCTTTGATTATAAATTAATTTCATTATAATAACCTATTTTATAAATATCTCAGTTTCTTTAAATATGACTCTTTGATTTTCTCATAAAATGGTATTAGGCTGGGATAAAACGTAAACGATAACAAATGAAAAGATAAAACTGAATCAAGAATTAAATGTAAGTGGATATGCATTGGTTTTCCTACTGTTGCTATTTATTTGTTTTTTGTACAAAATAGTCATTCATTGTTATGTAGGTAGATGTTGCAGGAATATCAGTTAACACAGCAACAGTAATCAATGTAACAGTAAATGAGTAAACAGAATAACAATAAATGTGCTGCTAGGGTGAATAACCGGTAGACAGCAACAACAATTACCTGGAATAGCAAGGATTTAAATTGCTAGCTCGAAGGATAATTGTCAGAGAATCTAGAGCACAGAAATCTATGAGGTAAGAGAAAATGATTGTGTAATGATTGTTGCCTTTTCATTGATTATGACAGCCACTAAATAGGCAAATAATACAGTCATTTGGATAAGGATGAAAATGGAATATTCCTATTGCTGTCACCAGCTCATACTACTAGAACATTCCACCTAAAAGACAAGAAATTTGAAAAACCCTAATGAGAAAGGTAAAAAAGGACAATACGTAAAAACTGATAACATAGTAAATCACTAAGTTTTTACTCATGCTGGTAAATTCCTGCCACAATACCCCTGGCTTCAAGAGAACCCTTGACCTCAAGGGTTAAATTCAGGAAACTGATGAATGATGTGATGATAGTATTCCCAAGTAGCCTCCTCAATAGGAGCATTCTTCCATTTAACAAGGATCTTAGTGGCTGGAAGATCACCTCTGCGAACCAATTTCTTAGCCAAAACAGATTCAGGCTCACCTTTGAGTAGTAATTGAGAAGTATTGCTTGGAAGATTCTATGTAGCAGCAGAATTGGGAAAGCAAGGCTTCAATTGAGAGACATGGAATACATTATGTATTCCTGCAGCAGAGGGCAAAGCCAATTGGTAAGCAGTCTTGCCGATTTTGTCAGTGATTCTATATGGACCATAAAACTTAGGCAGCAACTTGTGAGCCCTATGAGGTTTAAGTGAATTTTGCTTGTAAGATTGGAGCTTCAACAGCACAAAGTCTCCCACAGCAAATTCTCTATCAGTCCTGTGTCTATTAGCTTGCTGTGTCATCCTGTTCTGAGCCCTCAACAAGTGAAATTTGAGCAATTTGATTACTTCTTCTCTAGTTGTCAATGATCTATCAACTGTGACAGAAGATGACTCTCCAGGAATGTAAGGAAGGCAAACTGGAGGTGTTTGTCCATATACAATCTCATATGGAGTGGAGTGAATAGCAGAATGATAATTGGTGTTATACCACCACTCAGCCAAAGGTAACCAATCAAACCAAGAATGAGGTTTTTTAGAACACATACACCTTACATAAGTTTCAAGAGATTTGTTGACAATCTCTGTCTGGCCATCAGATTGGGGATGATAAGCTGGAGACTGGTTAAGAGTAACTCCTTGCAGTTTAGAAAAGTCAGACTAAAAATTTCTAATGAACACTGCATCCCTACACTTGTAATACTGTTAGGTGTGCCATGTAACTTGAAAATGTTGTCCATGAAGATCTTAGCTACCTCCATAGCAGTATATGGATGAGAGAGCCCCAAGAAGTGAGCATATTTGCTCAACCTATCCACAACAACCCAAATGACTTGTTTAATTACCTTTGGAGATAGGTAAACCTTCCATAAAATCCAAACTGATGTCATGCCAAATTCTGGTAGGAATAGGGAGAGGTTGTAATAAACCAGGATAAGGAGCTAAGTCAGGTTTATTAGCTTTACACACCAAGCAATTTCTGATATGTTGTAGTATATCTTTGTTCATTCCCTTCCAGTAGAAGAGTGACTTGATTCTAGTAGATGTAATATCTCTACCAGAGTGGCCACCAATAGCAGAGTCATGCAACCAAGTGAGGATATGCTGCTTCAGATTAGTGTCTTGACCAATTGCCAATTTCCCATGTCTTCTAAGTTCATCTCTTACCCAAGAATATTTAGGATGACTAGCAGGATCTTTAGATAGATCAGTGATAATGGTTTTCAAGTGAGTATCAGTCTGCCACACCTCTTTGATCATAGAGAGAAGATCAGTATGAGCATTATCAAGAATGAGAGCCATTAATTCAGAACCTTCCTTACGAGATAAAGCATCAGCAGCTTTATTTAAGACTCCTTCTTTGTATTGAATGTCAAATTCATAGCCCATGAGTTTGGAAATCCAGACATGTTGAAATGGAGTATTCAATCTCTGTTCAAGTATGTGTTTAATACTTTTCTGATCTGTTTTGATTGTAAAAGGAGCATGAGCCAAGTAAGTGCTCCATTTTTCCACTGCATACACAATGGCAAGCATCTCTCTTTCATAGATTGACATTGCTTGTTGTTTAGGACCAAGAGATCTGCTTAGATAAGCTATTGGATGCTGATCTTGCATAAGTACAACACCAATTCCTCTCCCTGAAGCATCTGCCTCAATCACAAACCTTTAAGTGAAGTCAGGTAGTGTGAGAACAGGAGTAGAAACTAAAGCATTTTTAAGCTGTTGAAAAGCTTCTTTAGATTCTGTAGACCAAGAAAAGTTATCTGTCTTCAACATATCTGTGAGAGGTTTTGCAATTTTGCCAAAATCTCTAACAAATCTTCTGTAATACCCTGCAAGTTCTAGAAATCCTGAGTTGCCGGAGGTTAGTAGGTAAAGGCCACTGCTGCACTGCTGCAATCTTGGCTGGATCAGTATAAATGCCTGCTTGTGTGATGAAATGGCCCAAGTACTCCACCTTACTTGTGGCAAATTGACATTTCTCTCTATTTAAATACAATTTCTCTTGTCTAATTTTATCAAAAATTAACTGTAAATGGCCAACATGGTCCTGTATAGTCTTGCTATAAATAAGTACATCATCAAAAAAACACAATAGCAACTTTTCTAAGAAAAGGATGGAACACATGGTTCATAAGAGCTTGAAATGAAGCTGGAGCATTAGTGAGACCAAAGGGCATAACAAGGTATTCATAGTGTCTTGAATGAGTTTTAAAAGCAGTTTTGTACTCCTCTCCTAAATCCATTCTGACCTGATGGTAACCAGCCCTTAAATCTAGCTTAGAAAATATAGCAGCTCCTCCCAATTCATCCATTAAGTCTTCAATTAATGGAATTGGGAATCTATCCTTAATTGTAGATTGATTTAATATCCTAAAGAACCATCTTTTTTTAAACCAATACACAGGGGGAAGCGAATGGACTAGTACTATGTTGAATGACTCCATGATTAAGCATATCAGTGATCAACTTATCAACAATATTCTTTTGAACAGAAGAATACCTATAAGGACGAAGATTGAAAGCTTGAGTACCTTCTTTCAATGGAATTCTATGATCAAAGCCAGGCCTCTGAGGTGGCAGCTGCTGTGGTTCTTCAAAGATGTCCTCATAGAGCACTAACAAGTTGCTGATTTCACTGGGAAGAGTTACTTCAGTTTCTATCTGCATCAGATTGCAACTAGGCAGAATATTTTGAAGTGAAGAGCCTTCAACAGAAAGAAAGTACATCTATGCACTCTGTTGCAGAGCCTGTGCAAAAGTTTTCTCATTTACCAGCTTAGGGGTGGGGATTTTTGCACCTCTCAACACAAATTTTCTCCCCATTATAGTGAATTCCATTTGTAGTTTATCAAAGTCCCATAGTATTGGCCCTAATGACTTGAGCCATTGAATCCCCAGAATTAGATCATAGTAACCAAGAGGTAACACAATCATGTCAGCAGTGAAAGTAGACTGCTGTTACTGCCAAGTGAAGCCCTTGCAAATGTAAGTAGCAACTAATGTATGGCCTCCTCCACCTGTGATACTCATAGGAGGAACAGCTTCCAACTTACAACCAAGTCTTTTAGCAAGCTCCAAATCCAAAAAGTTGTGTGTACATCCACTATCAAGCAAGATATGGATCAACTTTTTATCATACATACCAGTTACACGCATGGTTTGGTAGGTAGGAATTCCCATAAGGGCCTGAAGTGATAGAAGAGGTGGGTCTTGGTTTGTGGAAGTTTCCGCAGGAGTGCTAGTCTCAGGTATGGTTTCTGTAGGCTCATTCTCAGGTTCATCTTCCATTTCCAGCATCATAAATTGAGGTTTCCTATGTTTTAAATGGTGGCCAGGTGTAAAAGCTTCATCACAAAACATACATAAGCCCTTAGCACGTCTATCTGCCATATTAGCTGCAGATAAAGTTCTTGTGGTTCTGTTAAAGATTGGTTTGGTAGTGTTTGTGGTTTCTGATGTAGGGTTTGGGTTGGCCAAGTTTGTGGGAAATTTAGGGTTTGAAGTAGATGATTTGGTCCATGAGGAACCAAACCTGTTAGGGGCTTTTGAAAGGTTGGCTCTTGAGGATTCATGGAGTTTTGCAAAGTTAGCAGCATGAGCAACTGTGGATGGGTTAAACATGCGCACATGCATCTGTGTGTGGTGTTCTAGGCCAGCTAAAAATATGCTCAAAGCACGTTCAGGGATAAGGGAAACTTGGGTAAGGGCTAGCTCAAATGCATCAACGTATTCTTGAGCAGAAGCAGAATGTTTTGCTGCTAGTAAAGCAGACAAAAGATCCTCATAAGGATCACCAAAGCGCCTTGTCATATATGTGGCATATTGTTTCCATGAAGGATATACATCAAATTTTTGATGCATATAGTTCAAATGCCACTGTAAAGCAAGACCATCAAGATGAATGGAAGCTAATCTCACCATGGAAGCTGGTGGAGTGTTGTCTAAAAGGAAAAATTGATCACATTTATAAAGCCAATCTCTCACTTTGGTGCCATCAAAACGAGGAAACTCTATTTTGGAAATTCTGGTTGAGTAATATGGGTTATTTGGGTTATTTAGTGTTGGGTTTGTGTTTATAGGAGGTGGTGGTGGTGGTGGTGGAGGGTTTAGGGTGAAGGGAGGTGGTGGTGGTTGAGTAGGAGGTGGAGTAGGAATGGTGGCCTGTTGGAGCTCACGCAAAAGAGTGCGAAGTTCCCCCATGTTGTTATCCATACGAGCAATGATCTGATCAATTCTGGCACTGAGTTCGTTGGTTCTTTCAGTGAAACGATCTTCAACATCAGCAATGGAACGCGTCATTTTGCGCAAGGATCGAAGACTAACTGATACCAATTGTTGCAGGAATATTAGTCAACACAGCAACAGTAATCAATGTAACAGTAAATGAGTAAACAGAATAACAATAAATGGGCTGCTAGGGTGAATAACCGGTAGACAGCAACAACAATTACCTGGAACAGCAAGGAATTGAATTGCTAGCTTGAAGGATAATTGTCAGAGAATCTAGGGCACAGAAATCTATGAGGTAAGAGAAAATGATTGTGTAATGATTGTTGCCTTTTCATTGATTATGACAGCCACTAAATAGGCAAATAGTACAATCATTTGGATAAGGATGAAAATGGAATATTCCTATTGCTGTCACCAGCTCATACTACTAGAACATTCCAACTAAAAGACAAGAAATTTGAAAAAACCCTAATGAGAAAGGTAAAAAAGGACAATACGTAAAAACTGATAACATAGTAAATCACTAAGTTTTTACTCATGCTGATAAATTCCTGCCACAGTAGAAGCACCGCATGAAAAGCCGACTATCTTATTTATGGCTGACTATTCTAATGACTTCAGTTTTATATAGTTTCTTTTTTGAAAATAGTTTTTATAGTTATTGCATGCCAAATCGTACTGTTATTTGCATTTCCTTTTTTGCTCACTCTAAATTTTAAGTATATATGTATATATAATATAAAAAATATAAATTAATATTAATACAAATAGAATAATGAGAAGCAGTGGAGAATCCTTCCAAACTTAATATTCCACTAAATAATAGTTTTTTAATAAATATAATGTAACATTTTTTTAATGTGTATAATTTTATTTAAATAATATATTAATTCAAAATTTAATATAATATATGGTGGGTCAGAAAAATGGATTGAAAAGATATTGTCATATTTAATAATTATTGGTAAAGTGAGATTTCATTTTAAATATTGGATGGCATATAGGTTGAGTGGATATTAATTAAGTAAAATAGGAATATTGAAATATAAGTTAAAATTTAAATGAAGATGATGTGGAGCTTCCTAGAGGCTCAAAAAAAGCTTCCTTTAGATATTTATATATATATATATATATATATATATTGATTAGATGAAATGAATCACCTAGACTAAAAAAGGATTGATGACAAAAAAAAAAGTTATCATAAACGATGAAGTAAGGGTGTGTACATGAGTATTTTATTAACACTCCAGAGGGAGGTGTACACGATTTGATGATCTGAAGAAAGTCAACGGAGATGTTCAACCAACATTTCAAGAAGCATGTGATTTATTGTGTTTATTAACCCATGATAAATAATTCATAGACGGCATAATTGAGGCAAGCACACTATACTTCAGTCACCAATTGTGAAAGTTATTTGTGACTTTGGTAGCTATGAACACTATCTCAACACCTCATTCTTTGTGGAACGCCACCTGGAAATTGTTTGCAGATGGTATTTCATATGACAGACGAAGGCAATTACTTATGCAAGGCCTGTTGTTTTCCAATAATAATTGGTACCTATTCTTTTTTTTAATGATAAACATGATTGCCGTTTAACAATCGGAATTTACTCATTCCAGATCTTACTATTTGGGATGACCAACTTATGAATCTTTATCTTATTGAAGTTGAAAAGTTACTACAAGCAAATGGTCGGTGGTTGAAAGATTACTCATCCATGCCATTTCCAGATATATCTGATATTCAACAATTCGAAAATAGATAGATTGCTGACGAGCTCAACTATGACCGAGATGATATGGCAAGGATACACTATGAAAGTATGGCAAATATGACTAAAGAGCAAAAAAGTGTGTTTATAAAAATATTGGATGCGATCAAGTCAGGTTCAAGTGTTGTGTTTTTTGTGGATGGTTTTGGGGGCAGTGGGAAAACATTTTGTGGGAGCACACTTTCTTCAACTCTTCGTTTTAAAGGATAAATTGTAGTGAATGTTGCATCAAGTGGGATAGCACACTCTACATTTGCCATACCTTTAGATATCAACGAGTCAACTTGCAACATTAGTCTAGGTAGTCCACGTGCTAAATTGCTACGGCAAGCCAAATTGATTATATGGGATGAGGCTCCAATGATGAAGAGTTTCTGCTTTGAGGCATTTGTGACAGAATTTTGCGAGATATTAATTATGTCCACCGCCCCCCCCCCCCCCCCCCCCCCAACTAGGACAAAGTATTTGAAGGAAAGGTTGTCATTTTGGGTGGTGACTTTAGACCGAAAAATCCGAGAAAGGATTCTTCGAAGTTTTGGAATGAAGCCGCCATCAAATTTATGTTTAACGGAAAAACGTTGATAAATCCCCTATAAGGGTCTTTATGAATCAAATATGAGTTCACGAGTCGGTTATGCGTGGGGAAGGTATTAGCACCATACGACATCTTTCCTAACCAAGGTTACCATCTGCTTATCTGCTCAAGTTGCATCTCTCTCAAATATGATCAAGAATATGAGTACACTCAGTGCTGCTGTTGCGTAAAAACACACTTAGAGCAAGTGTACTCTTTCACATAAGTAGTATAAAAGATTATAGTCTCCACAGGGATTAATTAACAAGTACTAAACTAGTCAAGATTTATTATTATTTAGACAAACAAATGTTTGACGGTTATAGAGAACAAAATAAAAATAAATAAATAACAATAATAAAAAGTAAGATTTAATTCAATGGAGGAGGTCTAGGGTCGCAGTTTCACTTGTAAACTTCGATTCCCCTATGTCTAATTCTACCTGAATTCCTTTATTTTATTCAATTACCGATCCCTTTACTAAAGCTACTAATTCGTTTAGTCATTCGCGATTAATATTCTTTTTCCTAAATTAAGCCTAGTTTGGTCATGCTAGAATTTAAATTCAAGAAAAGCATAAAGTACAAAAAGTTTGGTCATGCATTAATTATAGCCCCAATTATCATATAGGTCCACCAACTAATTGCAGTACGGTCGCTGATCAACTAATTGATTATGAACATGCAAAGGGTTGTCAATCCTAATTATGTGATTAAATCAATAGGACAATATTAATTGAAATAAAAATAGGAATTCAAAGTAGAAATTAAAACATAAAAGGTCTCTAAACAAGCAAGATCCACCTAGACCCTAGAAGAGGATTTAGGTATCCATAGGTATCAAGAACAATAAAATAGAAATAAAGTTCATGAAATACAATGATAAAGAATAACCCGTAAATTAGAGAAAGTCTTGATCTTTGTTTTCAATCTCTTTGTTCTGCTCCAAAGCTCTCTCACGGTGTCAAGAACAGGTACCAAAATTCTCCTCTCCCTCCACAGGGTCCGTGCAACTGTCATTTTTTCTAATTTAGTGTTAGTGTATCTCGTTCTCTACATTCACAAGTGAAGACCTCCTTTTATATTAGTTCCTTTTCTTTCTCTCCAAGCTAGGGATCAAGTCAAGATTGTTTCCTCTTTTAATTGCAAGATATCTCAATCCCTAAATATTAGGATTTAGATCCTTCCTAAATATGTGTTGCTTGCTATCCACTCCATGCCTCTTTCTTTCTCTCCAAGTCACATGTGCATCATTTTCAATTGAAATCACCAAGAGGATATTCTTTTATATATATATATATATATATATATAATCCTAATAGCTTTAAAATGGACTTTTATATCTCTTTTATATTTTCTTTCTGCAAAATAAAGAACAAATTAAGTTAGTGATTTATATAATTAGTATATAATTGCTCTAAAATTGACCCAAAAATATCTCTAAAAATGCACTAAATTAGAGTTTATCAACTCCCCCACAGTTAACTTTTGTTTGTCCTCAAGCAAATTTTCTGGCTCAATAAAATTTTCAAATAAATAATAAAGATAGCCAAAGAAGGGACCCAAAATTAAAAGCACAATGACAGATAATAGAAAATATAGCACATATGAGGTGTCAAAAGGTTGTCCAATTAGAGGCTCAAGTCCTTGAGGAATACGTTTCTGTGAACAAGGGCACTCGCTCACAATCTCTCTAAGTGTTTATGGACTAGGGAAAATATACACTCAAGTTTCCACAAAATGCACATTACCATAAGCTTGTAATTTGACCAAATCTCCACTAAATAGTTCACATGCATGCAAAAGATGGGGTATCATGGGTTGTCATGGGGCCAGGGGTGAATTCATGCAGGGTAGGAAACAAGAAGAAAGGGATAATCAAAGGGTTAAAAAATAAATAAACAAATAGTAATCTTTGAAACCAAATATGGAGCTCCTATCTATTTTACAATTTTTGTCCAAATTCCAAATTAATTTCACTTTCATTTCTTCATTCTTTTTTCTCCTATTGAGTCGACTCTTTTTGATTTGTCTTTTTTTTCTCTTGAGTAGACTCTTTTGTTTTTTTTTTGGATTTGCCCTTTGACTCTTTCATTCTTTTGATTTGCCTTTTCCTCCTTCTTGCTTTCCTTTTTTTTTCAAATTTTCTTTCTATTATTTTTTTTCTTTTTTTTCATAGGAGGAAAAGGTAAGTTCATGAAAACTCCTATTTTGTTTCCTTTGTATGAAAATATTTTTGTAAGCACATGATTCACTCCATTTTTTCTCTTCATCCTGACAAGATAGATAGCTAAAGTATAGGACGAAATTTCAGTCCTGACAATATAGACAACTAAAATATAGGACGAAATTGTAATTTTCAATAGTTGCTCCACATTCAATTTCAAATGGTTACCACAAACAAAAAAGGAAAAATTATATCTGGGTACCAAAGAAAAATTATAACAAATAGGCTCAAAGGGGCAACTAATGGATAAATTCAACAAACAACTCTAAAGCCAGAAAAATACCTAAATTCCCCAAATCTTTTTACATGATGCAAATCAATTTTCGCCTTGAAACGGTCGAAAGACAAATTTTAGAATGTAGCAAATTGGGAAACACACTCATAGAAAGAAAATGGGTAAAAATTTATGATTTAGTATCAATCCTCTTATGAAGACTCAGATCTCACATTTAGAAGCTAGTTCAAAAAAAGTACTCAAGATGGACAAATGCTAATTATCAGCTTCTTAGGGACATCCTCACAATTACAATTAAGCACAAGTCTGTCATGTGAACTAATTATGGGATCCCTAAAGGCAAAATCTCTATTTTTTCTTCAATTTAAGCATAGTTTATGCAACACAAGCCAGAAAAAATGCTATCAACATATACGGTGGGTATGTGCATTAATAGAGATCAAGTGACAAAAATAACTATCCTCCCCCACACTAGCATGAAGCATGGTCCTCAATGCAAAATAATCAAGCAGGAACAAAAATAAAAAATGAGAGAGAGTAAGAGTGACTTCCCTGAGAGAGCTTGCAGTTGGAGTTTATTCCTAAAATCAAAACAAAACAAAAGCAAAATAAAAATAACTGAAAATAAAACACAGGTTGTCTCCTGCGAAGCGCTTGTGTAACGTCTTGAGCCTGACGATAGTTGGTGCTCAATCAGGGGGCTCTCCAAGAGTAAATTTAACATCTAACGCAGTGCACCTTCTTAACTTTCTAACCATGTGGTACACACTGTTCTTTCTTTTTCCACGTGGTGGGTGAACTTCAAAGGATTGTTGAATTTTTATTTTGTC
Source organism: Astragalus glycyphyllos (assembly GCA_963573325.1). NCBI lineage: Eukaryota > Viridiplantae > Streptophyta > Magnoliopsida > Fabales > Fabaceae > Astragalus > Astragalus glycyphyllos. Next base: position 53,549,974 of record OY754311.1, on the reverse strand, counting down.
TCCATCCACCACTATGCTAGGATCCTGTAAAATAAAAAAATTTCCCAAAAGGTCCTGCATCTTCAAATCACTAAAAATATTAGTTTTAACCACATCATTAAAAGGAGGAGGAGTAAATGAAGAGAAATTTTCACTAGAATTTAAAGCTTTATTAACATCACCTTCTTTACCACTCCTTAAAGTTACCTTTTCTTCATAAACCTCAATCACAGCGTCTCCAATAGTTAAAAAAATTTGCCCAAAAATTTGGGTTTTCTCCTCTTTCTCCTTCTTTTGGGCAGCCATTGAAGCAGCAACGAGCTCTAAAGCCTCCTTTTCGACCCTCTCAGCATTGGCCTTTGCAGCTTCTTCCGCTGCTGCAGCTTCTTCCGCTGCTGCAAAGCATCAGCAGCTGCAACATTCTCCACTTCCTTCACAACAGCAACAACAGTGTCTTGTGTGAGAACATAGTGCAAGTATACACTGTCCAACAAGTAGTAAAGTAGAAATAAGATTCGTTCTCACAAGGATTAATTCTCAAAACTTGTTCAATTTGATTAACAAATTAGTGATGTTAATAAATGTAAAGACCCGAGTTTTTGGTATCATTCACAACAGTAAAAAGGTAAATGAGTAATAAGATCAGAGATGAAAACAAGTTGAGATGCTATACTTCAATTACTCCATCAAAATGCGTTAATGCTATGTTTGATGCTGTAGCATTAGGTGCAGTCGCAATAGATATATTTTGTCAAATACTTCACACTAGGGTTTCCTTACAATAGCTTATGTCTAAGCCCTAAATAAGTACACCTTAGGCTGCTGAAACACCCACAGTATCCACCTTACAGATTTTGCCCTCCTGTGTCAAGGGTTTAAGCAAAGAGTATTAAAATGTCTTCTAATACACACAATCCATATTATCTTGTGAGTTAAATTTACAACTCATTTCTGAATTCATAAATGCTACTTGAGATTAGTTGGTCATTCCTAATCTAAGATGGAAATATTATCATACACAAGATAAAATGATAAACATCAAACATACTTCATTAAACACATTAAAACTTCATTACCTCAGATTAAGCATCCCAACTATGACTATTTAGCTCATGATGAGCGAACAACACAAGAAAACTAACTTAAACATAAATGCTAAAGTCATACTAAAAGTACAAGGTAAGAAATTATACTAAGAAGAAGAAACTGAAGATGAGCTCCAAGATACAGGTCATGGAGGTACAGAATCAGCTCCCCTAAGTAGAAATCTTACAAGTATGTGTAGCTCCAGTGATTGCTGCAGCATTGAACTCAGCAATGATGTCTTTGTTTGGTAATTTGAGGTTATTTGGTACAAAAATGGAGGAAAACTATTTCTATACTTTCTCCTTTCAGCCAAGTGTAGCAAATGAGTAAGAGAGGCAGCCTTTTATAGTGCAAGGGCACATGATCCTATGAAAACCCTAATTTTGAGGCTCCCCTTGCCTTGTTGTGTGCCCAAAAGTACATGTGCCCACAATAAAGTGGCATATTCGAATATTCCATCACTAACGCTCATGCGCAGGTACTGTCGTTCCTGACGGCTGGCGCTCTCCTTGAAATTAGCGCCTTTCTTCTTTCTCTCTCATCTGACGCATTCTGGGTGATGCTGTGACATCTATTGCTGCAGCAATGAAATACACATATCAAAGCACAAATGAGGCACCCAAGTGCCAAATAACCTTAATCCAGAAATTTACCTTAGACTCTTTTAAAACACCATATTTACAACGTAATTCACTATATTGCCTAAGAACTTGCAATGATTTAAGCTTTGAGAATAATATAATAACTATCATAAATGAGAGTTATCACAGATTAATTTGAAGGGTCAGCAATTGCCTTGCTGAATGAACTTCCTCCCTGTAGGTTATATCATGGTTCTTGCCAAGAAAAATCCGAAGGAGGTCTTATCTCCTTGGGTTATATCATGGAAGAGGTCCTTCTTAGAGAGCCTGGTAACTGGGAGGAGGTGTTCAAATATGATGTCGGCCTAGTCTACCAAAACTCTCTCCTTACATCAAAATTTGCCATCATGGCATGAATAATCAGTGGGATATGTCGGTTATGTTTGTCGTCGATTAAGTCTTTGTCATTGAATTGTAAGGGAGGTCGGTTGATGGATGTCCTGGTGGGAGTAGAGTCGGCTATATTCATTATCTCTCGCCACTTTCTCTTCATTGTTTTCTTAGTTTCTTCCCCCCAACAGGGTAACCTCCAAAGATAACCATTGCCACTGGGCGACTAGAGCCCTTGGGTTCACCCTCATCTTGGTCGGAGTCACTTAATTCCTTCGTTGTAGCCTACTCAATGTCATTAACTACCCCTTTGCCTTTCTTGGACACCGAGCGCGTGTCCGACCTTCATCCTTTTTGACAGACTTAGTGAATTTTCCCATTACATCAATTCTTCTAAGTCGTCCTTCAAAGTGATACACTGATTAATGTCATGGCCGCTACTTCCGTGATAGCGGCGGTATTTCTTCTTGTTGGTCTGAGAGGAGTATGCTCAATGAATCGAGGACCCCGAGTTCACGATTCTCGGCGATAGCTGTTTGCTCTTTCTTCTGTCGAGTTTCCACTTGCGGAGCTTCTCTTTCAGCAAGGGCCTTTTCTTGTGTTGTGACTTCCTCCTATGCTCCTGGTGCCGAGGAGATGATGACCCCAGGGAGGAGGTACGATCAGATGAACCTCGTTCGTACCGAGAAGATTCGGGGGTTATTGGAGGAGTGCTTGGAGGAGACCTTGAATGCTTTTCCCGATAATGATGTCGGCGTGGCTGGGTTTGACGTTTCGGAAGCATCGTAATTCTAAGAGTAGATTCGAGGGTATTGGAGATGTTCTCCCACTGTGATCGCCAATGAACTTTACTGATTGCACACTTTGGTCGAGCTGAGGACCGAGATGCTCACCAGACTGAGAAGCTTGCTCTCTCCGAGTTACTTCTGAGATGGTGGTTGAGAAGAGTGATAAGTGTGATAAGTGATAACCGAGATACTCCAGTTCGCGTTGATTCAGCGAGGGGGGTGGTACTTGCCTGCACACACTCTAATGCCTAAGCCAGCATTTAGAATAGATGATGTGAGAAAATAAATGTGTACCTGTAGCATTGATCAGACAACGCTTTAATAGGGATTGGCGTGTTATAATAGGTGCGCTTGTTAGCGTGCTTGAACCGTGTGATTGGGTAGACGCATCTACACCGTTGATTGTATAGGGATTATGGGCTTCACTAGTTTGGGCCCGATTGTTGGACCAATCCATAACACTAGCATTAAATGCAGTCAAACGAATAACCAATAAAGTTAATAACTTTGTCAAAAAAAATAACATATTTTATTATTTAAAGAACTAGCATTAAATGCAGTGAAACAAATAAGGAATAACAAATAGTAACTTATAATTTCATTAATTAAAGAATTAAATTCAGTCAAACGAATAGGTTTTTTTTTTATTTAAAGTCTTGACTGTTTTCCTTTTTTTTCCTTTATATATGCATATATATTGAACACATTAGACCTACATCTTTCAAGAAATCAATTATAAGGTTAAGTCTTACATAATGGCTTCTGGCATCAATCAGAGTTATGTTTGCTGGTTTTTGTGTTTTGCGTTGGTTTTGCTTTCAGGTATTGTGAAGAAAGATAAGTTTATATCTTTGGATGTATTTCAACTATCCAATTTACAACACTACAATTGATAATATTTGTTATATGTCTACTCTTGATAATGTTTTTTTGCTTATATCATTTGTTGCTCATTAGGAGTTAAATTTATTTTGATTGCAGGGTCAACCAATGGGTTTAATTTGCCAGGATTAAAATGCTTTGACAGATGCACAACAATCCCAGCGTGCGACCAATTCTGCCATACTAAGGGTTTCAGTACTGGTGGCACCTGCTATGGAATCGTTGCGGGATACGTGGTGTGTTGTTGTCATAAGTGATAAGTTATTGTAAACGTCGGTAAAACTAAATAAAGAAATAAGACAATGACTATTTTTATAGTTTTGAAATTTAGTCTTTGTAAGCATATTGTTTCAAAATAAAGCAACCCTTCACTTTGACTACAAATACAAATCAAAATGAAATATCGTGTCTTTTTTTCTTTCACACTACCAATTGTGATAAAAAAACTGAATTTGTTTTTATGGCAGATTTTTAATTAAATTAACACAAACAATTTCATATTTGCCACATAATATAGTGTAAGTTAGATAAATGCACAACAAATACATCACTGCTTAAAAAACAACTTTCCTTCATCCCCTTTCAGCAAATCTATTTCATAATAAAATATGAAATCAGCATGCAATATGTTTTTTGACAAACAAAATTTATGAAATTTCAAATAACAAACCACAAGCACTTCAAGGTAAGAAGAACTCACATGAAGGTTGAAGCTCCCATTTGGTCCTCACTACTCTCCCTTGGTGGAAATTTGGACATGCAAGCTTCAAAAGCAGCTCACCTATTCGATTTGGAGTTGTTTGGATAGTGAAAATTCTTGTTCTAAGAGTGAACTTGTAATGAAGAAAAATAAGAATGGAGGTGTGATGAAGTTAGATTTCCACTTGGTGAGAAGGAAGAAGACAGTGGCCATGATTTTTCCCCTTTCCCCATCTTCTTTCTCTTCAAAGCTCTCTCTCTCTCATACACACACACTAGGCTCACTTCTAAAATTTCTGAAAATGTGAAAGTGAGGGAGTATTTTTTCGTCTTTTTTTTCAGCTGGTGGTGTTTAAACTAAAGGGATGGGCCATAATATTCTATTTGGGCCCTGTTTTTACTACTCACACCTATTCTTTTAACACCTCAATACTTAAATCCCTACTAGTAATACCAATCACAATCAATCGTACAATTAAACAATTAAACGTAATAGAAGGAAACACAATAACCACCTTCGAAGCCTCATAAAAGAGAAAAAATATAAGTCTATGCTATTTAAGACCGGGTTGATGAGAGTTACCCGAACTCTAATAGATAGATTACGACCTTTCCAATACGCTAGTCTTTTGCAGAGCATATCTAACAAGGGCTTCCAAGTTGCACCCCTCCTAGGATTATCCCCCCACAGGAATTCCTAGAAACTCAGTAGGCACAAATTTCGTGCGGAAATGAAGGAACGTTGTCACCATACCTACCAAACTTCAGAAAGATTGATACCAATCAGTTTACTCTTATGAAAGTTAACTTTTAACCCCGCGGTAAGTTCAAAGATTCTTAGGATGGTCTTAATACTCAACAAACTGCCCAATGTGGCTTGGCCCATCAAAACTGTATCATCGAAAAATTGCATAATGAAGTATTGAAGATCATCACCTACCTTATAACCCGTGCACAATCCTGTATCCACGGGCCACGGCCTTAGAAACTAGAGCAGACAAACCTTCAGAAACAAAAAGAATAAGAAAGGTGATAGGGGAGCACGGAAGGATGCACAATCAAGGAAGGCTGCATGGAGGATCTAGAAGGCTTTGGAGGTCCAATGACAAGGTCAAGGTCAAAGAAAGCAAATGAGGCTTTAAATAAAGTGATTTCAGGCTTATTTGAGGCAAAGCGCATTCAAGAACACAAGGATCCAAAAATAGTGCAATGCGTTCAAACAGCTTATTAAGATTAACTCAACACATGTCATGGGCTGATCAATAATATTTAGTTCTTTTATTTTGGGGCTTGTCCAATTTTAAGTTAGTGGTAATAATGTAAATGGGCCATGTCTTATATTATTTTCGTGTAGCCCATAACCTATTTTCTGGTGGGTTCGTACAACCCCTCCTCTACTTAGTAGACACCCCCCCACCGCCTAATATACCGAAAATATCCCTACCGTCCAAATTAATTTGTTATTTAAAAACTCTCCTCTCCTCTTCTTTCACACACCCCCTCACCCTCTCTCCTCTCTTCTCACACAACCCCTCTTTCCTCTACTCCGTCCACTCTCCTCGTCCCCACCGTCCTCTCTCTTCAGGCGTAGGCAAACTATCATCTCCCTCTTTTGTTATTTGTTTTTTGATATTTTTTTACTGTGATTTCGCAAGGTTAGGACATGCAGAGGCCGAACTAGTTCGGACCACCGTGCGCCAAACCCGTTCGCCCGGACAGTGCCCGAACTTCACTAATTCTCTCTGTAGTTTTTTAGTGTTGTTATTTTGTTTATCAATAATTGTAATCTCCAAAACTGATTTATTAATAATTAAATATTTTGTTATTTATATTTCAGTTTACAGTACAGCTTAAATTAAACAACACTTTTAATATTATAAAGGGTAACCGTACGTGAAACACGAAATACATCAAAATGATAAAAAAACAACATAAAGAAAGGACAAGGAAACAACTAAAAAACAACTAAGAAACTAGCAATTTTTGGCGAGTCCCTGCTCCATAATATAAATGACCTCTTCTAGAGTGCGCATTGTTTCGACAAACAGCTCAATGATTTGACGTCTCAATGGAACATTACGATGATGTTCCAACATTGCGCGAACATCATTGTCGCTCCGGATCTCCATAGCTTCAAAGCAGAGAGTCCTGTCATCTCCACAACAGCACTTGCGGTAACGTAGACGAAATATGTCTTTACGCCACTTTCCCTCTTGGCGAACCTTCCTCTCCGCCTTTTCTTTCAACTGGCTGAATGTTATATCTTTATCCAACCTACAGAAGATTGGATTTCGAGACTTAAAAAACACACCATCGGCCCTATCGGTGACCGTTCCAGGGCGATGCAGGACGGTAAGAACTTGTCGCTTGATCTCTGGGTTGGGCACAACTGCCCTTCCAGAAGGTCTTCCATTACAGCGGGTGGGGTTGGGTTAGGGTGTTTGTGAAGATGCTAAGAAGATAAATCAGAAATGGGTTGTGTGAATATTAGTGAAGAGTGAAAGCCTATTTATAATAGGTGTGATTGATCGTGGGTCGTTGATTTAGAACGATCGGAACCGTTAAAATTGTAACCGTTGGGGCACAATTTCCAATGTCAACATCAACCATTCCTTTTTGTGACATGTTTGACTAACCTTTTGACTGTTTTTATGACTGATTTTAAGTCGTCGATGATAATGGACAGTGGAATCTAAACCGTTGATGTGGACGGTGGAGCCAGTTCGATTGACTGTGCGCCGAACTGGTTCAGTTGGTCAAGGGTCGAACCTATTAAAAACGTATTAGGGGGTGTCTGTGTGAAATTAACATACTCGGTGCTGGCCAATCCGAACTGGTTCGGCCAAGCGTGCGCCGAACCGTAGTTAATTTTAAAAAAGTTTAGAAAACACAACTTTCATTAAGGGTATTTTTGTCTTTTCACACGTTTATGGGGTGTCTACTGAGTAGAGGGGGGGTTGGACGAAGTATGGGCCTTTCTGGTTTCTTAGTATTTTCTTATTTTAATAAGCTGAGTTTTAATTTTGGGCCCAATTGCAGCAAACCAAGTGTTAAACTCTTGCCTAGTTTAAAACACATGTAATCTATTTTGGAGAAATAAGAATTGACATTTTGAGTTTATACTCTTTTTGGTGAGGCTTTTCTCTCCTAGGGTTCTAACAAGAACCAAATTTGATCTTATCAAGAATTTCCCAATTCTTGTGGTGATCCCTTGGCTTATCAAACATCCTTATTTGTGGCGCGTAGTTCTTTATCCTTTCTCCACATTTCGTTTCCAGTCCTTTCACTTATTTATTTTCTGAGTTTGGTATTTTATTAATTCTAGGGTTAGAGTCAAATTTCTTATTTCAAAACATACAAGCAATCTCAAGTTTTCCAAGTCCTAGTAAGGTCTGAAGAGAGGATCCTAGACTACAAAGAACTTAAATCTTTGTTACTTCTCTAGTTTGCTTTTTTTTTTTCCGTCTAATTGTGTGTCCTTATATTCCTAAATTGTTTTGTTTCTTTGTTGTCCAAAAGTTAAAAACAAAAAAAAGGTGTATTTGTGGTCCTAGTTCTAGTTTGGTGTCTTCATGAGTTTTAGTTGTAAAATTGTTCTTTGCTAATTGTGTTAGTTGTCCTGCAATTTCTGTTTGTGAAGGTTTTTCTTGAAATAGATTGGTTGATTCAAGTTAGAACTTTTAGTGAGAGAACGAGTGGAAAAAGGCAAGAGAGTTACATTACACAAAAGCCTAATTTTTGAGAAATAAACACGAGTGATCCATCACTAAGAGTGTAAACACGTGAGAAGTGTGGTGATGTCCTTTTGCTTTCACTTTACTTTTTGTTTTTTGTTTGAATTACGGCAGGAATCGAAGGTGATGATACTCCTCATCTTGATGGAGTTCAAAGGTTGTTGGTTGATGCTATGACTACACAAATGGAAAGGATGATGAGAGAAAACAATGAAGAACTCTATGGAAGAATTGAACAGTTAGAGAATCAGTTGAATAATCATGAAGATGATCCAAATGAGGATAGGAGAAGACTAGATAGAAGGAGAAGAGACAATGAAGGTGATCCAAGGGATGACAGAATTGAGGGAGTCAAAATAAAAATTCCCTCATTCAAAGTGAAAAGTGATCCAGGGCCCTATTTGGAGTGGGAAATGAAGAATGAACAATTGTTTGCTTGCCACAACTATACGGAAGAGAAGAAATTAAATATGGCAACCATGGAATCCAATGATTATGCTCTCATTGGTGGGACTCATTACAAAAGGATAGAGCGTGATATGGAGATCAATTAGTAAGTACTTGGGAAGAGATGAAGAGGTTGTTGATGAGAAGGAGGTTTGTTCCATCCCATCATCAAAGGGATTTGCACAACAATCTCCAAAGACTTACACAAGGAAGCAAGGGTGTAGATGAGAATCATAAGGAAATGGAGGTGGCTTTGATTAGACCTAACATTACTTAAGAACGAGAGGCAACTATGGCTAGATTTTAACATGAGCTGAATAGTGACATTATAGATGTTGTGGAGTTACAAAATTATGTTGAAATGGATGACTTGGTCCATCAAGCAATCAAGGTAGAGCAACAACTCAAAAGGCAACATGAAAAAGTGTTCTTACATATTTAATTCTCCAAGTTGGAAAGATAGAAATAAGGAGGGAAGTTCTTCATCAAGCACATCCAAGAAAACCCCTCCCAAGGCAAAAAAATAAGTCCAATGAAGTTTCTAAAACAACAAGAAGTAGTGAGACTAAGTGTTTTAGGTGTTTAGGGAGAGGACACATAGCATCTGATTGTCCAACCATAAAGACCATGTTGCTTAAGGAGGATGGGAATATTACTAGTGAATCATCTTCGGAATCTTCCCCACTAACCGAGGATGAGTATGAAGAGGAAATTGCAACTAAAGGTGATTTGTTTATAGTGAAAAGGTTTTTGGGAAGCCTTTCAAAGGAAAATGAAGAAAGTTAGAGAGAGAACATATTCCATACCAGATACTTCATTCAAGATAAGGTTCGTTCCTTGATTATTAATGGAGGAAGTTGCACAAACATTGTTAGTTCCAGATTTGTGTCAAAATGGAATCTGCACTACAACAAAATGTTGAAAAAAGAACGCAGCTTTTAGAAGCGCTTATACTAAAAGTGCCCCTGATTGTCAAGCACACAACCAATCAGAAGTGCTTGGGAGCACGAACGCTCCCTATTTAAAAACACAGAACCACATTCAGGGGCGCCACTTACTAAGTGCTCCCAATTGAAAACACAGAACCACCTTCAGGGGCGCTTTCCTCACAAGCGCTCCCAATTACTATAACACGGAACCAGATTCTGGGGCGCTTTATATACGAGCGCCACCAATTGCTAGAACACGGAGCCACCTTCAGGGGCGCTTCCAACACGAGCGCCCCCAATTCCTAGTTTTTTTTAATTCTTATTTCTTTACCATTGCATCCCTCTCAGTACTCCCTCTTTCCCTTTCCCTCTCAAAATGTTCTCACGCACATACCTAGGGTTCAGCTTCTCCGTTCATCAAGGTACTCCTTTTTCTTCAATTCCATCTCCTATATCTTTTCTTGTACTACCCGGGTTTAGTTTCTTTAATGCTTCCAAGTTTTCAGATGAACCGCAACGTACGCCGTCGACTTCGACCCTCACTCTTCACCCTCTACTCTATGCTCCGCCCCTGCTAGCCTCTGCTCCGATGAAACTCCTTCTTTAATCTTCACTTCATTTCTTCTAAAGGTTGGTATTTTCACTATTTCGTTTATGCATATCCTAGTTTGGTTTCCATTTCGTTCTTCTTCGGTTTTCTTCGTTCTCACTTCTAGTTTAAATATGTTCCTTTTGTTTCTTTTGTTGTTTGGATTGTTATGCACTCTCTGTGTATATGTTCTCTGGGAAAGAGCCCGGTTTTGAGGAAGTCTTCAAATATGTTATACATTCGTATTTCAATTGGAAGGGCATTGATACTTGCTCTGAATTTTCTTCTAAAGTAATTTTTTTTTTTATGTTTGGTGTTTAATATTTCTGTTTTAGTAATTCTCAGTCCCTTTAATTATTCTGTTTTGGAACATGTTTAATCTCCTTTCCCAAATAAACAATTTTCTAATATGCATTGCTACCAACTCCTTGGTGCTTCATAATAACAAAGAGGGAGAATATGATATCTCTCATTTTGATGGAAGCAAATAACCAGAGTAAGGCTACCTTTGAATCTGTCAATAAATTTCATAGACTTACCTTTCATGGATTCTCTTTGAAGTGATTTGAGTGTTTTATTTCTCAGAATCACCTTGCTGATAGATAGTACTGGACAACCCTTTGATACTAATTCATTTGAACATGGAAATAAGAATCACCTTGCTGAGTGATTTGAGTTCTGGCAATATCTTTTTATTCTATTTTTTATTTCAGAGTTTGCCTTTATTATATCTAGTATTTATAGTATTTGATTGTGGAATGTTGATACTTGATATGAACTGGATCATTAGTACATTAGTACTTAAATTGTTTTGTTGTTGTGTTCGCATTGTTCTTCAGGTTCGAGTTGTTGTTCTGGTAACTCCTCATGTGTTGTGGTTTTGGTTTTGTTGTTACTTGAGTTGCCGGAGCTTCGAGTTCGTATTTGGTTCGCGTGCGTTGGAGATCGTTCTGGTTCGAGTTCACATCTGGTTGGAGAGTTCGTTCTAGTTCGATAGAGTTCACATCTGTTTGGCATTCGTTCCAGTTCATTGCTGCTTCCACTTGTTCAGGTATTTTTGTTGTTCTCTTGTATTTGTTATATCAAGAATGGCAATATGGAAGACATCAAAGTCTTTGATTTCTTTTGTTGAAAATAGTGGAATGTCTTAGGGACTTCTTTAGTTGAAAATAGTTGAAAGTCTTTGTTGTTCGATGCTGTCCTTGTTTAACTTGGATGCTTTATGATTTTGGTTAGTTATTGTTTAATCATAGATGTATTTCTGTGTTTTTCCCCTATAACATATTTAAGTTCTCTTATCAAGAATTTATAATAAATTTCGGTCTAATATGGATAGAAAGTGGATGTCTGTCAATCGTCTGGCGAAAGAATATGCCAATGGAGTGGAATATTTTGTGAACTTTATTGTTCGACGTTTAGGAACTTCTAGTAAGTTCAAGTGTCCTTGTTTAAGATGTTGTTACGCCAGTGGAGTTACTGCAGTTGAGTTCGAAAGACATTTAAAGGCCAAAGGAATCGATCGAAGTTATATTTGTTGGATAATGCACGGTGATTGCAGGTACTACGTTATGAAGTTTATGAAGGACATAATCACTCACAATCAAATGGAAATTCCAGTAGATCTCTATGTTATTTAATTTGTTGTTTTTTGACAAGTAATTCCTATATCTTGCATTTAACCACTTAATTCTAAGTTTATTTTATTTTATTTTATTTTTGTAGTATTTTCCTGGAAATGCAGTTGGAGCTCCATTTTTTGATGACCAACTTACTGAGATCAAGGGAGAGTGGTGTCATCATGATCCCAGTTTGATTAATGAAAATCGAAATTCATGTAATTTTGGTTAGCTTGTTTTTTGTTCCTCACATTGGATGTCGTGTCATTTTTGTTGTCTATGTGGACATTTAGAATGATTTATGTAATTTTTGTCGGTACTTTGTTGATATGTGTGTGTGTGTGTATTAGATGGATTTATAATTTTGTTAGTTGGAATTTGATTTGAAATTGGTTGTTGATTTGAAATTTGGTTCATATTGGTTGTTGAGTTGATATTGCTTGTTGTTGATTGATGAAAATGAGAGTAGAGAGTGTTGCAAAATATTGGATATACCAGAAACAGAAAAAACCAATATACCAATGGATTAGTGGAAATGGATATACCAATGGATTAGTGAAGATGGTGAGATGGCTGTGAAAAAGCAAGTGGAAATTTGTTTCTCAATTGGAAAATATCATGATTCACTACAACAGGAAAAGCCATTCGGGGTGCTTTTTTTATCCATTGGGAGCGCTTTTGGGCGCTCCTAAAGCTGTCACTCATGTTGCCAACCCCTCTACAGGAGCGCATAACAAGCACTACTAATTATTAAGAAACCGAAGCGCCCGCAATAAAAGCGTTCCTTTTGGTCTTAGCACAGCTGACAATCAGGGGCACTCGCAGTTACAAGCGCCCTTGTTGGTCTTAGCGCATCTGACCAACAAGAGCGCTTGTTACTGAGAGCGCCTCTGATTATCAAATGCGCTAAGACCAACAAGAGCGCTTATAACTGCAAGTGCCCCTGATTCTATGTTTTTTTAAAAAAATATTTTTTCTGTTTCTGGTATATCCAATATTTTGCAGCTGTTCCCTGCTCTCATTTTCATCAACCAATATCAACTCAACGACCAATATGAACGAAATTTCAAATCAACAACCAATTGCAAATCAAATTCCAACTAACAAACTTTTAAATCCATCTAATATACATACATACATACATACATACATACATATATATATATATATATATATACATATCAACAAAGTACCAACAAATATTACATAAATCATTAACCAAATTCTGAATGTCAACATAGACAACAAAAATGACATGACATCCAATGTGAGGAACAAAAAACAAGCCAACCAAAATTACATGAATTTCGATTTTTATTAAGCAGCATGATGACACCACTCTCCATTGATCTCAGTAAGTTGGTCATCAAAAAATGGAGCTCCAACTTCGTTTCCAGGAAAATACTGCAAAAATAAAATAAATAAAATAAACTTAGAATTAAGTGGTTAAATGTTAGATATGGAATTACTTGTCAAAAACAAATGGGTTAAATATGTTTTTAGTCCCTACAAAATTTCACTATTTTGTTTTTAGTCCCTATAAAAAATTTCGTCAACTTTTAGTCCTATAAAATTTCACAATTTTGTTTTAAGTCCTTATAAAATGTAAACTCGTGTATACTTTTAGAATTTTTGAATGATATTTTGCATAGACGTTAAAGATATTAAAAATATCTCCCTCACAAAAAATAAACTCAAAATTTGATTTCTAGGTTAGTATTTCCTTTAATTTGTTTATCGAATCTTTTGCACTTAAAAAATTTAGATTTAATTTATGCGTTGTTAAAAAATTCAAAGTTTTTCTGGAAGAGATGTTTATAATGTCCTCAACATGTATGCAAAACATCACTCAAAAATTAAATGGATATACACTAGTTGGCATTTATAGGGACTAAAAACGAAATTTTGTAATTTTATAGGGACTAAAAGTCGATGAAAATTTTTATAGGGACTAAAAATAAAATAGTGAAATTTTGTAGGGACTAAAAACATATTTAACCCAAAACAAATTATATAAATAACGTACATCTACTGGAATTTCTATTTGATTGTGAGTGATTATGTCCTTCATAAACCTCATAACGTAGAGAGTCATTTGAAAAAATACATGTGTAGAGTATCTCTGAGTACGACAAATATAAAAGCTACTATAATAAGTAAATAATCAGAAACATCATATATGTTTGCAAAAACATATTTATTGTAAATAAAATATATTTGTTGAGCAAGTAGATATCATGCAAACATAGAGAAAAAACATCAAACTTAAATTTGGACAGAATCCAATGAGATAATAATTAAGAATCTCTTACTCACTAGCTACACCTTTTGGGATTGCACACAATGAACCAGACAAAATTCCATTGTCCAATGCAAGCAACGACTAAGTGAAGCATCCACTTGATCTTGGAGGTTTAATTGTTAGAGTTTGGATTGAGAAGAAATGAAGTTAATTGTTACAAAGATATACAATCAGTTTTTCCAACATTCATTTTCTTCAAGTATGATAGAATCTTGGTTGAAGTATTTTTTCAAGCACAATAAAGGCATTGATTAAATCACATTTAAACAAGGCTTAAATATGTATTCTGCCCCAGCAAATATCACCATAATCCCGTTATACCCCTGTAAAAATAAAAACTTTAAAATTACCCTTGCAAATATAAATCGCTTACTGTTATACCCCTCGGTCAGCTTCCCATCCAAAAAAATAATTTAAATAAGGTTTAAATATATGTTCTGCCCCTGAAAATATCACCATAATCCAGTTATGCCCCTGCAAATATCAGCATAATAGAAAAATTAAAGATTTTGACAGGGGCATAATTGGATTATAGTGATATTTACAGGGGCATAACTGGATTATGGTGATATTTGCAGGGGTAAAACATATATTTAAACCTTATTTAAATTATTTTTTTGATGAGAAGCTGACCGAGGGGCATAACCGTAAGCGATTTATATTTGCAAGGGTAATTTTAAAGTTTTTATTTTTACAGGGGTATAACTGGATTATGGTGATATTTGCAGAGGCAAAACATATATTTAAGCCTTTAAACAAACATCATTTTACAACCAAGTGTGAAATTCCATACCCATTTTGTACAACAAAGAGAAGGTATAGAGATTATTTACTTGGTTGATAATGAGAGAATGCGATTTTGCTCAGTTCCCTTCTTCGCCAACGAGCTTACAACACATGAGAGACAGCTAGCGCGCGAGGGTGAGTGAGAATTGTGGTAGTTTCGACTATTTGTGAGTGGGGTTGATGGAGTATCTAATATGAATAATTGAATTGAGTGATTGGTGAGTGGGTGAAAGTAAGTGATATTGATAGGAAAATAATGAATTACTTGAAAATACAGATTCTCGTGTAGTTTGATTCAAGGAATGGTGTCTCCCGCTGATACCCACTCACTAACTCAGCGAAGAAGAAAGGGATTGTTTGTTTTGTTTGGAGTGAGTGAGCGAGGGAGGGACGAGAGGATAGAGCAACCCCCGACCAGACCTGGCCAGACCCCTACTACTACTTCTTACCTGTTGTGTGAGAGTGAACCAGAGGGCGATAGGGTTTGAGAGAGAGCTAGCCCGCGAGGGTTTGAGAGAGAAACGAGTTTTTGGTGAGAGGAAGATGAAACTGAGAGACAACTTCTAGGGTTCAAGAGATGAAAATGAGGAAGATGAATGCAACAAGCAAAGGGGGAAACGAGGGAACTGATGAAACGTAAACAAATTGAGTTTATTTAAAAAAACACACAATCAGTAGCGCTTAAGTTATGGAGCGCTCCTAATAGCAACTCCGTGTTTAGGCTTCAAGAGCGCTTTTTATAAAGCGCCTCTAATGGCCCTTCGTATTTTTGAGCATTAGGGGCGCTTTTTGAAAAGCGCCTCTAAAGGCCTAAAGGCCCTTTGCGTTTTGAGAAAATGGGGCGCCTTTTAAAAAGCGCCTCTAAAGGCCCTCGGTATTATTGGTTTAAGGGGAGCTTTATAACAAAGCGCCACTAAAGGGTGCACCCTTTTTTAACAATCATGTTGTAGTGATTCTGTTTTATGTGATGTGGTGCCTATGGAGGCAAGCCATTTGCTTCTTGGTAGACCTTGGCAACTTGACAAAAGGGCCAACATGACGATTAATCGAACAAGTATTCTTTTATGCATAATGAGCACAAGGTTACACTTGCACCTTTGTCTCCAAGAGACGTGTGTGAGGATCAGAACCAGTTGAGAGAGAAAATATAGCAAGAGAGAAAAAAAATGAAAGAAAAAGAAAAAAAAGAGTGAAAAGAATAGTGGTAGCCAATTGTACAAAAAGAGAAAAGACAAAGAAAAAGAGTTGAAAGAAATAGAGAAAAGAGTTATCTTTCAAAAAACAAAAGTGAGGTTAATAGAGCTTTGATTGCAAAACAACCACTATACTTGCTTTACTGCAAAGAATTTAACTTAAACTGTAATGGTTCCAAAGATCTTTCTTTGTCTAGTGTTATTGAGACTATTATGCATGAATTTGGAGATGTATTTCCAAAAGAGATACCTGTTGGCCTACCACCATTAAGGGGAATTGAGCATCAAATAGATCTCATTCCCAGAGCTGCTCTACCCAATACGCCAGCCTATAGAAGTAATCCACGAGAAACAAAGGAGGTTCAAAGACAAGTGGTGGAATTAATGCAAAAAGGATAGGTCACAAAAAGTTTGAGTCCATGCGCTGTTCCAGTGATCTTAGTGCCCAAGAAGGTTGGAACTTTGAGAATGTGTTCTGATTGCATAGCCATCAACAACATCACCATCAAATATAGACATCCAATTCCCAGGTTAGATGATCTTGTTGATGAGTTGTATGGTTCTTCTTATTTCTCTAAAACTGATATGAGGAGTGGATATAATCAAATTAGAATAAAAGAGGGAGATGTGTGGAAGACAGCCTTCAAAACAAAATATGGCTTGTATGAGTGGAAGGTGACGCTCTTTGAGTTAATTAATGCACCAAGTACCTTCATGAGGTTGATGAATCATGTATTGAGATAGTTTATGGAAAAATGTGTGGTAGTATATTTTGATGATATTCTTGTTTACCGTAAAAGTTTAGAGGAGCATTTAGAACATTTGAAAGCTGTTTTGGATATATAGTCTTAGGAAGGAAAGATTGTATGCTAACTTTGAAAAATGCACATTTTGTCAAGATCATGTTATTTTCCTAGGTTTTGTGATTAAAATTAAAATCAAAAGGTGTGCATGTTGATCAAGAAAAGATAAAAGCCATTCAAGAGTGGCCAACTCCAAAGAATGTGAGTGAAGTGAGAAGTTTTCATGGGTTGACTAGTTTTTATAGGAAGTTTGTCAAAGATTTTAGTACATTGGCTGCACCCTTTAATGAGATTGTGAAGAAACATGTGGGGTTTAATTGGGGGAAAACCAACAAGCCTTTGTTGACATTAAAGATAAGCTTTCTCATGCACCTTCACTTGCATTGCCTACTTTTTCAAAATCTTTTGAAGTAGAATATGATGCAAAGGCCATCCAATTTCTTATTTTAGTGAGAAATTATGTGGGGCTGCACTTAATTATCCCACTTATGATAAGAAATTGTATGCCTTGATAAGAGCTTTACAAATATGGCAACATTACATTTAGCCAATAGAATTTGTGATTCACAGTGATCATCAGTCCTTATAGTATTTAAAAGGACAAGGCAGACTCAATAAAAGACATGGTAAATGGGTTGAGTTCCTTGACCAATTTCCATACCTAATTAAGCATGAGAAGGGCAAATCTAATGTTGTTGCTGATGCACTCTCTCGCGGGTTTGCTCTATTCATTCTTTGGAAACTAAATTCATTGGTTTTGAGCATATTAAGGAATTGTATGAACATTATCCTGAATTTTATCATATCTATCTTTCATGTGAGCATGCTGCCCAAAATGGTTATCTTAGAGATAATGGGTATTTGATCAAAGATAAAAGGCTTTGTGTGCCTAAAAGTTCAATTAGGGAGTTGCTTGTTCAAGAGGCACATGAGGGGGGTTTAATTGGTCATTTTGGGGTTCAGAAGACCTTGGACATGTTGCATGGGCATTTTTATTGGGCACACATGAGGCATGATGTGCACAAGTTGTGTGAAAGGTGTATTGTTTGTAAAAGACTCAAATCTAGGGTCATGCCACATGGTTTGTATACTCCTTTGCCCGTTCCTAATTGCCCTTGGGTAGACCTTTCCATGGATTTTGTTTTAGGACTGCCACGGTCTAGAAGTGGCAAGGATTCAATTTTTGTTGTAGTTGACAGGTTCTCTAAGATGACACATTTCATACCCTGCAAAATGGTGGATGATTCTTGTCACGTGGCAGATTTATTTTTCACAGAGGTTGTAAGACTGCATGAATTTCCTAGAAGTATTGTGAGTGACAGGGACTCTAAGTTCCTAAGTCACTTTTGGAGGACTTCATGGGATAAGATTGGCACAAAACTTTTGTTTTCCACAACTTGCCATCCCCAAACAGATGGGCAAACAGAGGTAGTGAATAGAACTCTTTCTATTTTTCTTAGAGTTATTATTAAGAAAAAATTAAAACTTGGGAAGAGTTCTTGCCACATGTTGAATTTGCTTATAATAGGTTATTCATAGCACTACTAATTGTTCACTATTTGAAGTTGTTTACGGTTTTAATCCTCTAACACCATTGGATCTATTGCCATTTACTGACATTGTTCATTTGAAGGATAAAGCTGAGCATGTCAAAAGTTTACATGAGAAGATCAAGGCTCAAATAGAGAAGAAAAATGAAAATTATGCTAGGCATGCAAATAAAGGAAGAAAAAAGATAGTCTTTAAACTTGGAGATTGGGTCTAGGTGCAATTTAGGAAAGAAAGGTTTTCAATTCAAATAAAATCAAAGTTAATGCCTAGAGAAGATGGTCCATTCCAAGTGATAGCCAAGATCAATAACAATGCTTACCAGATACACCTTCCAGGTGAATATGCTATTAGTGCTACTTTTAATGTGTTTGATTTGTCTCCTTTTGATGCAGGTGATGAAAACTTAAATTTGAGGACAAATTCAACTCAAGAAGGAGGGAATGATGAGAGGACGGGAGGATGCACAACCAAGGAAAGCTGCATGGAGGATCTAGAAGGCCTTGGAGGTTCAATGACAAGGCCAAGGTCAAAGAAAGAAAAGGAGGCTTTAGGTAAAGTGATTTCAGGCTTATTTCAGGAAAAGGCCATTGAAGAACACACGGATCCAAAAATAGTGCAATGCATTCAAAGAGCTAATCAAGATTAACTCAACACATATCATGGATTGATCAGTAATATTTAGTTCTTTTGCATTGGGGCTTGTCCACTTTTAAGTTAGTGACAATAATGTAAATGGGTCATGTCTTATGTTAACCTCTTTTCTGGTTGCTTAGTATTTTCTTATTTTTAATAAGTTGAGGCTTAATTATAGGCCCAAGTGGTGCAGACCAAGTTTTGAACTCTTGCCTAGGTTAAAACACATGTAATCTCTTTTGGAGAAATCAGAATTGGCATTTTGACTTTATACTCTTTTTGGTGTCGCTTTTCTCTCCAAGGGTTCTTACAAGAACCAACTTTGATCTTATCAAGAATTTCCCAATTCTTATGGCGATCCATTGGCTTATCAAACATCCTTGTTTGTGGCGTCTAGTTCTTTATCCTTTCTCAACATTTCATTTCAAGTCCTTTTTACTTGTTTAATTTCCGAGTTTGGTCTTTTATCAATTCTAGGGGTTAGAGTCAAATTTTTGTTTTCCAAACATCCAAGCAATATCAAGTTTCCCAAGTCCTAGTAAGGTCCGAAGAGAGGGTCAAATCTCATCATCGCTTGACCGAAAAATCCTTGGTTGGCCTACATTCACTATAACCGACAAAGAGCTCAACAAACCTCTCCAGGATATAGAACAAATAATTCCATGGATAGTCATAAGCCTTCTTGATAAACTCTAATTAAGTGCATTTTTAGAGATATTTTTGGTTTAATTTTAGAGCAATTATTACTAATTATATAAATTACTTATTTAATTTGCTCTTTATTTTGCAAAAATAAAGAAAATGTGAAAAAGAATAAAAGTCCAATTTTAAGTCACTTAGTTATATATATATATATATATATATATATATATATATATATATTGAACTGTACCTAGCAGTGTTGTGCGGACTGCGTCGGTGGTCTCGTGCGGTATGGCTTGATATCAACGAGCGCCCCGGAGGGGACCTGTGAAGCCACTCTGATGCCCAAGTTAGTATTGAGAGTAGGTGAGTGATTTAGCAAGGAATGAGAGTGTACCTAATTATGGCAATGTGAGCCAGTATTTATAGGAAAACGTGCTCGTTGTGAGTCGTTGGATCGAGCGAGTTGATCCGAGCCCTTCAATCATGAGATTCTTATTGGGATTGTGAATTGTGGATATGGACCAAGTTGATTGGGCCAATCCATGTAAATTGCTGAATGGGCCTCGTGGCCCATTCCAGAACAGTTGCCCCCAAGCTGAGATTATTCCGTAGGATGGTCTTGGCTTGAAGTTTTTGATTCGTCCGTTTGCGTGTCGCGATACTCGTCCTGTCCAATCGTGTTGAAAAATTTCCTTAGTCGCAATCGCGAATCCAGATTTTTATTCTTGGATGGTAGTAAAAAAAATAATTTAACTCCTCACTTTTTCACCCACTTTAAATAGAGGAAGTGTGCTCCTCACTTTGGACCACATCATAGAGAGAGTAAAAAGAAAACTGAGTAAAATTTTGAGTGTGGGTGGAGATAAGATTTTGGAAGGGTGGATAAGATTTTGGGACCACACAAGATTTCCTTTGAGGTTCTCCATTGGTATGTGTATCTTCCTTCATCCTCTTGTCTCTTTTTCAACATTGTATGCTACCATTACATGCTTCATGACATTTGTTAGCTCATGGCATTTGTTGCCTCATGGCATTTGTTTTCAAATAAATTTCTTGCATTGAGACCACACCCTAAATTTGTTTGGAATGGAACCACATAGGGAATAAGCTTTGGACACCGGCGCACCCCCCACGCGTAAACCAGCAGGGTGCCGGCGTTGGGGTATCGCGCGCGCACACCTTTGCGCAAACCGGCAGGGTGCCGGGTGATGGCCATCGCATTGGGCCCTTCCGAGTTTAGTCTTTTATACTTAGTTTTAATTCTCATGAATTTCTTTTGCACTTTAATTTTTCAGGTTTTGAACGGTGCTTCAGGAAGTCGTCTTCTCATCGATCTTTTGATAACAAGTTATTTTCTGACACGCGACCACTTGATTCGCCCCTTTCTTGCAGGTTCTGAGAGATGGGGAGAACCAAGTCGACCGCTCGCGTGAACGTTGCATACCCTGGTCCCACAATCGTAGTTCCTCGGTCGGAAACAACACCTTGTGTGGAAGGGGTAGTACCTGGCTATCCTGTTACTTCTTCCGACGATGACGACATTGATGACAAGCGTAGGTTCGAGTTAGAATTGGTGGAGGTTGATGGGATCAACTATGACTGGGTCGCTCGTAGTGTTTGGTCCACCAGGAGTTTCTATATTCCCGGTAGGAGTTTACCTTCAAGTCTTTGTGAGGATGTGCTTGGGGACCATTGGCGGTTAGAGGCGGTCGGTCCGGATGACAGAGTTTGTTGTACTCCCTCGGGTCGAAAGTTCATGATGTTTCACCCTGTTATTCACAAGATGAAGATTTCCCCATTCTTCACTTCATTCCAACTCTCCGTTTTGAAGCACCTAGGGATAGCTTCTTCACAATTGCATCCAAACTCATGGTGCTTCATCAAGTGTTTTGAGTTGGTGTTACGGGTCTTGGGATGCAGGCGTAGTTTAAAACTCTTCTTCACCCTCTTTGACGTGCAGCGGCGTCTAGAGCTTTCAAATGGTGTCACGCGATCAGATTTCGTTTGCTTGAGGGGTCGTCGCACTTTGCCCTATTTTGAAATCTATGCGGAAAGTCAGCATGATTGGAAACATAGATATTTTTATGTTGTCCCAGTGAGCCAAGAAGCAGTTGATAGCATGAATCTTCTGGATGAGCAAGGGTCAATTGTCGGGGATAAGTTTCACCTTGGGTGGAGCGATTCTGATATTGAGTTCACCTCTCGAAATTATCGAGTTAATCCATCTGAGTTGAACAGGGAGGATTCAGATACTTAAAATTTAATTCGAGATATTGCCGAGCGTCTTTCTGTAGCGTCAAAGAAGATAGTTTGTAGTGAGTTCACTAAGGCTTGGGACCTTCGTGATGCCGTTTGGCACTTAGGTTGCTTGTTTTACTCATGTTCTTTAATTTCTACTTTCTTATTTCGCTTCTTGCTTTATTGACTCGTTTCTTTGTTCTTTTGCAGATAAGATGGCTGCTCCCTTCACATTTGATGAAGTTGCTGCCTTGGCAAGGAGGAGGAACCCTCAGAGTTCAAATGGTGGAGGTCGCCCTATCCCCCTTCTTCTGCTGCTGGTCGCCCCTCAACGGGGTCTCGTTTGAGTCTTGGTGCCCCCGGTCGGGCTGGGCTCTCTGGAGTTCCCAGGGTTCTTGTCGACGTTCGAGACAAGGAGGTTTGTATTGAAGGAGCTTCTAATACTCCCGAGGGTCGTGGCCATTCATCTAAGCGAAAGAAAAGTGTTGCCAGACGTCGCTCCCCTGTCAAGCACCCTTCTCCTGATGGGCTTGCCCGTCCTCCTGATCGTCCTCTTGGACTTGACCCTGAGGTGGTGAATTTATCTCATGCGGAGTGTGAGCGTTTCTGTGACAATCCTTGGGAGTTTGCCATCCGCATGGTTCAGCTTGGACAAGGAATGCATGCCAAATGGAAGGATGAAAGGGGAGGTAGCTCCAGTTCAGGTAGTCTTTACATGCTTATTTATCTACGATATCCTATTTGTTAGTCATGTCGATTCTTGATCGCCTCTTCTTGCAGGGGAAGGGATCGTTTGCTTGCTGAGAATCAGAGGCTTACTCGAGAGCTACAAGAGGTTATGGAGTCCGGTCATCGAGCACAAGAACTCGTGGGGCGCTATCAGCAGGAGAGGGATGAGGCTTTTTGTTATAGGGATGCATGCTTGCGGAAGATGGAAGATCTCCACACTCAACTTGAAGGAGTTCATGCTGAATTGGAGGGTGTTAAGCAGTCAAGAGATGAAGCTGTGAAGAAAGTGGAATAGATTGCCAGTCAAGTGGTGGACTTCTCTCACCAAGCCTACGCTAAGGCATTGGGTCACATTCAGTGCCTATATCCGGAGGCTCAGTTGGATACCCAGTATCTCAGCTTTGATCATGACACCTTGGATGGGCAAATTGTCAAGAACCACACTAGTGGGAGTGGCTTTGACGTTATCTACCCGTGATTTTATGCCTTCCAGTCTTTCAACAATGTAGTTTTCTTTTCGCATCTTTACATTTGGTTATGTACTCTGACTATGGGCCCGGCCACCTTCGGTGTGACTATCTTATTTTGATTTATGCATGCTCATTGCACGTTTTCTTAGCTTGATATTTCTCGAATTGCTTATCTTTTCCGCTCGACTCTTGTATATGTTTGCGCCGATCGAGGTTTATGTTTGGTTGACGTCATGGACGGCATTAGACGCGTGTCCTGTCTTGCTCGTCCGAGCGTCCATTACTACGTTATCTCGTGGCCATGTATACTCTGGGGACAGTTTATCAGAACCCGGTCTGATTCTAACTTGCCCATCAGAGGTTGCGACACGTTCAAAGTCACTTCGTGTGGCGAGTAAGTCCACTTGCGCCTTGGTTTATAGGATAGCGCAAACGATCGTAGCGTCGATCTCATGCCGCCCCTTTTTACCGTCAGGCTTTTTGTTAGCTAGTCCCTTGCCTTCAACATCAGGACTCGGTTTTTATTCTGCAAATAACAATAAGTACTGCAAACACATTTCTATTTGTAAAAATGACATTTCATACATCTGAGCACTTTAACATTACATAAATTTCTGATTGTTCATACAATAAACTTTCTTAGTTTGTCAGTATTCCAGGTTCTAGGGATTGCTTCTTTATTCAAAGTTTCTAACTTGAACACTCCTTTTTCGGTTTCTGCGATAATTCTGTATGGTCCCTCCAATTAGGGGCTAATTTTCCTTGGGATGCGTTCTTCAAACCCACGTCCACTCTTCATAGGACTAGGTCACCGACCTCTAAGGTTCTTCGCACCACTTTGGTGCTATACCTCGTGGCCATCCGTTGTTTGATTACTACTTCTTTCAACGCTGCTTGGTTTCTTACTTCATCCACAAAGTCCAACTCCTCTCGGAGCTTTTGATCATTGGTTTCTGGGGGATTTGGGTGTTTGGTCCTCCAACTTAGCTCTCCAATCTCGACAGGTATGACTGCCTCAGTGCCGTAAGCCAACCGGAATGGCGACTCCGATGTAGATGAGTGTGGGGTGGTTCTGTAAGCCCACAACACATAAGGTAACTCTTCAGGCCAACATCCTTTTGCTTCGTCAAGTCTTCTTCGCAATCCTCGAAGGATGACCTTGTTAGCAGCCTCTGCTTGCCCGTTGGTCTGCGGGTGCTCCACTGAGGTAAAGCGATGCTTGATCTTGAGCTCCATCATGAGTTGTCTGAACCCTTTGTCTGTGAATTGTGTGCCGTTGTCAGTGATGACTACTTCTGGTATGCCGAACCTAGTCTTGATGTTCTTCTTGAAGAACTTAATGCAGTTTTTTGCTGTGATGCTGGCCAATGGCTCGGTTTCGATCCACTTAGTAAAGTAATCCACTGCGACAATTAAATATTTCACTTGGCCCGGGCCAGGGAGGAAGGGGCCCAAGAGGTCAATCCCCCACCAAGCAAACAGCCAAGGAGCACTTAGGTACTTCAAATCGGAAGAAGGGGCAATGTGCACATCCGCGTGTCTTTGACACTTGTCACATTTCTTGACGTAATTTTGTGAATCTTCATTCATGGTAGGCCAGTAATAACCTGCTCTAAGTGCTTTTGCTGCCAAGGCTCGTCCTACTAGGTGCTGCCCGCAGATTCCCTCGTGGATTTCCGCCAAGACATAGTCTACTTCGGCTCCTTCGACACATTTTAATAGAGGCATGGAAAAACATCTACGAAAAAGTGTTCCTTCAATAACTGATATGATGCTGCCCCCTTCTAACGGATGCTGCTTCTTTCTCATCAGCGGGCTCATGCCCATCGAGTATGTATCGGAGGATCAGAGTTATCCAATTTTGACTGGCTTCCACTGTGAGGACTGAGGTTGATGAACCATTATCAAGGAGGATGCTTGGACTGGACAAGGTTTCTTGAAGAACACTCCTATGATTCCCCGGTGCCCTAGTACTTGCCAATTTGGATAGTATGTCTGCTCTAGTATTCTCTCCCTTGGGTACATGTTTCACTTCTGCCTTCTTGAATAGTCCTAAGAGTTTGCGCACTCTAGCTAGATACTTCTGTAGCACCGGGTCGTAAGCACCATACGCTGCATTTATCTGGGAGACCACTAAAAGTGAATCTCTGCGAAGTTCAACTTGGGTAGCTCCGAAGTCCTCGGCCAATTGTAGGCCAGCTATGCAAGCTTCATATTCTGCTTGATTATTTGACGTGGAGAACGAGAATGAGAGAGATACTTCTACCATTAGTCCTTCGGAGTTTTCAAGTATAAGGCCGACTCCACTTCCTTTGCTGTTTGAGGATCCATCCACGTGGAGGATCCATGATGTTTCCGCATTACCTTCATGGGATGACGTCATTTCGGCGACAAAGTCTGCTAACACCTGAGCCTTCATGACTGGTCTTGTCTCATATTTGATTCCAAATTCTGAGAGCTCGACTGCCCATTTAATCATCCTTCCAACCAGATCGGAATGATGAAGTATTTGCTTGATAGGTTGGTTGGTTCGAACCACTACTTGATGTGCTACAAAGTATGGCCTGAGGCGCCGGGCTGCAATTACCAGGGCCAAAGCGACCTTTTCCACCTTCTGGTATCTCAACTCGGGCCCTTGTAATGCCTTACTTACAAAATACATCGGCCTCTGGCCAGTGTCGGTCTCCCTGACGAGTACTGCACTTAGCGCTTCGTCGGCCACCGCGAGGTACAAATACAGGGTCTCCCCGACCTCTGGTCGGGTTAGGATAGGTGGTTCGGAGAGGATTTGTTTTAAAAGACTTAGCGCCTGCTCCTGGTCGGCTCATCATTCTTTGATAAATTGCCCCAGCATTCTTAAGCCCAAAAGGCATCACGCGATAGCAATAATTTCCTTGCTCTATCATGAATGTCGTTTTCTCTTGATCAGGCGGGTACATCGGGATCTAGTTATATCCTGAGTATGCGTCCATAAAAGATAATAAACGAAAACCTGAGGCGCTGTCAACGAATTTGTCTGCACGGGGAACGGGGAAGGCGTCCTTTGGACATGCCTTATTAAGATCAGTATAATCAACACACATCCTCCATTTTCCATTAGATTTCTTAACAAGGACTACATTGGACAACCAAGTGGTGTACTTAATTTCTTTTTCAAAGTTTGCCTCTATAAGGTCTTTGACAGCCCTAGCTGCGACTTCAGCCTTCTCTCCTTTCTGGACTCTTCTTTTCTGAGCCACCCACTTTGTGTTGGGATTAACAGCAAGGTGGTGGCATGCTACCTCGGGTGGTATTCCTGGCATGTCAGCTGCGGACCAGGCAAACAGATCAGCATTCTCCTTCAAGTACTTGATGAGTTGCTCTTTGACATCCTTAGGGAGGTCAGAGCCTATCTTGACAGTCTTAGATGAATTCGCCATCTGGCTCAAGTCTCTTTCCCTGACTTCTTGATTGGATTTTTCACTTTAACAATTTCATTTTCATCCTTATAGCTCATGAAGAAACATCTCCGCGCTGCGCCCAAGTCAGCCTGAATGGTCACGACCTTGTTTTCAAAACTGTAAAACTTCATCTTTAGGTGAACCGTTGATGTTACCGCCTCCAGTCTGCCTAATGTCGGCCTCCCGACAATGCATTGGTAAACAGATTTGCACGGGAGGACTAGGAAGGCTGTCTTCACAGATCTGAATAGCGGTTGCTCGCCATCGGGGTCTCCATAGGTGACCATCAGCTCTAAATGCCCAAGTGGCTTGGTTTTTGCTCAATTGAATCCTGTGAGGTCCTTTCCACTGTAATGCGTCATATCTTTAGGGGAGATATTCAGGACTTGCAACAAATCTTCGAAAATAATGTCTACCGAGCTCCCCTGGTCAACCAGGATTCTCTTCACTTCAATATTTGCCATGATAGTCGAAATCAGCAATGGAATGTGCTTATTTGGTCTCCCATCCAGCAAGTCCATATCATCAAAGGATATGGGTGGTCTAGCTGGTCCTTCCCAGATGGTTGATGTTCATGCCACATTCATAATTTCCTTCCAAGTTCTATTCATTGACTTGTTTGATCCCCAATCATCAAGGGGGTTGGTCCCGTGAATGACCATAGCCACAGGCCTTCCTTTTGCTTTCCGAGTGTCCTCCCGCTCTGAGGATTCAGTGTCGTTATCCCTGACAGCTTTGACCACCTCACTAGCTACAGCCTTTCCCCTTCGAGGGGACTTAGATCTTCGCTCAGGTGAACGAGGCCTCTTGCGCGAGTCAGTGGGCTCTCCATCTTTCTTCACAAAAAATGCAAGAGTTGACCCTTCCGAATCATCTCCTCAATGTCGTCTTTCAGGGCTCGACAACCATTAGTATCGTGGCCTCCACTTCGATGGTATCGACACCACTTCCTTGAAGGATTCTGGCCTTCCTTCTGCTCTAAGGCTCTAGCCTCTTAACATTTTTAAATTCTGCATTGGCACATTCTGCCAGGATTTTGACCCGAGATTGGTTGAGCAGAGTGTGCTCGGCGAACCGTCGTGGTCTTAACTCACGACGTCCTCCTCCTGAGTCCTTTCGCTGCCGAGTTTTTCTGGTATCACCCTTCTCATCACCATCTTTGGCTGCCTCGCGGTAAACCATCTTGTTCTCTTCATAATCCATGTACTTTTGAGACTTTTGGAGAAATTCTGCCAAGTCCCTTGGCTTGTTGATTCCCACATCAATTTCGAAAAGACTTCCTTGCCCGAGGCCGTCTTTCATCCAAAACAGTATTTGCTTATCTTCCAAGTTTCGAACACATGAAGCTTCCTTATTGAAACGCTCAACGTACTCTCTAAGTGTTTCACCATCCCACTGTCTGACAACCCTCAGCACTTCTTCAGATTTTGGCTTCAGTCGGGAGGCGGTGAAACGAGCCGTGAATAGTCTTGCAGTTGCCCCCATGAAGAGATGGACGATCTTACAATGAACAGGCTCTCGAGCGCCTCTATAGCGCATCATGAGTGAGAAGTGAGCCAAGTGCCGGTCTGGATCTCCGGTCCCATCGTACATCTTGAGTGTTGGGAGTTTTTCCAAAGTCCTTGGAATCGGGCATTCCTCCACCCTCCAAGTGAAGGGGAAGTCAAAGTCTTGGTATCTGTGCTTGTCAGGAGATCTCCTCGATGGCAATCTTCTACGACGACTCTTATGAATCTTAGCCTTGCTCCTTGATCTGTCACGCGAATCAGAGGAGTCTTGCGAAGACACTTTCGAGTAGGTGTCATTAGGCTGATAAGTCCCATCCAAAGAGGAAGGAGTCCCCCTTGGTGATTCAAATTCCTGATGCCTCCTACGCTGAGGTGGGGAGCGATGCACATACTTCCTCCTAGGTGGTGAACGATGAACAAGACGCCTTCGAGGGGGGAACGACGGGTCTCGATACCACAGTCGTTTGAGGGGGATTTCCCCACAAAGGAGGAGGTTGCTCGGGCATAGAGGCCACACGTCTCTCAATTTGCCTAAGGCGTGCCTCTTGTAGCAGCATAGTCTGAGTGCGGTTGGCCAGAAGGTCCAACAGTTGGTTGACATCCGGCGAGTGAACCCCTCCCGACGGGGGAACTTCTTGCGCAGCTTGAACAGGGGTGTCTTCGTGGGTGGCGACATCACCCTCAAGAGTGCCTTCAAGCTGGGGTGCAGGCACAACAACACTCTTCACGCGTGGTGTGCCTCTTGGAGCCATGGGAGGCAAGAGAAAAATTTCTAAGTGTAGGAATGGTGTGAAAGGTAGAGACCTCCCACTGTGGTCGCCAATGAACTGTACCTAGCAGTGTTGTGCGGATTGCGTCGGTGGTCTCTTGCGGTTTGGCTTGATATCAACGAGCGCCCGGGAGGGGGACCTGCGAAGCCACTCCGATGCCCAAGTTTTGAGAGTAGGTGAGTGATTTAGCAAGGAATGAGAGTGTACCTAATTATGGCAATGTGAGCCAGTATTTATAGGAAAGCGTGCTCGTTGTGAGTCGTTGGATCGAGCGAGTTGATCCGAGCCCTTCAATCATGAGATTCTTATTGAGCTTGTGAATTGTGGATATGGACCATGTTGATTGGGTCAATCCATGTAAATTGCTGAATAGGCTTCGTGGCCCAATCCAGAATATATTATATATATATATATATATATATATATATATATATATATATAAATATATGGCTTGAAAATTAAAAGAATTGATAATCAAAAGGGAATAGAAAGGAAGGCCCACGGCCTATTTTTGAAAAGAAGAGATCCATCCCATAATGCAATTAGAAGCATGGAAGAAAGGAGCATAGGATTTCAATTAAGAAAAAGTGAGTGACTTGGAGAAAAATGAATTGACTTCAACAATTAAAAAAGGGAAGGAAGCAATTGATTGGAGAGCAAGGCAAGCACAAAACCCTAGGAATCAATATATAAAAAGGAGCCACACTTCAATATGGGGGAGCCGTACACTCTTTTGGAGAGCCGCACACACACCAGCAGGGAGAAGAGAGAAAAAAGAGAAGTATTTTTTGGGTACTCCGTTCTTGACAACGTGAGGGAGCTCTGTAGCAGAAAAAGGAGACTAAATATCGAAGATTAGAATATTCTCTATATTCCGGGTTATTTTAATCTTCGTAATTTATGACTCCGTATTTTATTTCATTGTTCTTGAACACTATGAATAGCTAAATCATCTTCTAGGGTCTTAGGTGAATCTTACTTGCTTAGAGACCTTTTTATGTTCTAATTTCTGGTTTGAATTCCTATGTTTTTTCCAATTAATATTGTCCTATTGTTTTTATCACATAATTAGGATTGATCACACTTTGCATTTTCATAATCAATTAGTTGATTAGCGACCGTACTACAACTAGTTGGTGGACCTATAAGATAATTGGGGCTATAATTAATGAATGACCAAACTTTAATTTAGTCTTCCAATCATTCAACCGTTTTGTACTTTATGCTTTTCCAGAATTTAAATTCTAGCATGACCAAACAAGGGTTAATTTAGGAAAAAAATATTAATCGCGAATGACCAAACGGATTAATAGCTTTCGTAAAGGGATTGGTAATTAAATAAAATAAGGGAATTCAGGTAGAATTAGACATAGGGGAATCGAAGCTCGCAAGTGAAACCGCAACCCTAGACCTCTCTCCAACTTGTTAAATCTAGTAATTTAATTCTTGCTGTTTACTTATTTTTATTTCGTTTCTATAACTTTCAAATTATTTGCTCTTCTAAACAATATATAATCTCGACTAGTTTGTTACTTGTTAATTAATCCCTGTGGATACGATAATCTTTTATACTACTTCTGCGAGAGAGTACATTTACTCTAAGTGTGTTTTTAACGCAACAAGTTTTTGTCAAAGTCAACTTTGAAAAGAAGACATTCTTCCTTTTTTCTCTTGGTGAAGTCTACTGTTTCATTCACCACCGCCACCCCATCCAAGATTTTTCTTTCTCTTAGAAAAGCATATTGATAATTGGAGGGGGGCCTCTTCAATCTACTAGACAACACATTTGCTAAAATTTTGTAAATGCAACCAATCAAGCAAATAGGCCTGTACTCGTTTAACGCTTGGGGATGATCATTCATTAGAATTTGAGTAATAAAAGAAGCTGAGAAAGCTTTAGGCAAGGTTGCCTTGCCTTGCCTTGAAATTTTGAGAAACCTCAAATTAAACCTGTTCGGCCCGAGGCTTTTGTCTCTGTCACAATTCCACACCTCCGCCCTTACTTTCTTCTCCGTAAACGGAACCATCAGAGTGGCGTTCTCCTCAAAACAATTCTCAAAGTGATGCTTGACTTCAAATTTGACTCTAACATCTTCCAAAAGCTCTCGATTATTATCTATGAGCTTGATATAGTTCCTTCCCCTTCTATATCACAAAATATAATGAAAATATTAGGAGTTTGCATCCCCATCTTTAATCCACCTAGCTCTTGATTTTTGAAACAAAAAACTTTCTTTCAAAGGAATTTCCTTCTAGAATCTTGCAGATACCTCCTTTCTAAGAACCAAGGTGTCACTGTCACAAATCTCAACAAGCACATCCAAAGCATTTAACTCCTCAACCACAGAATCAATATTCATATCAAGCATATCGAATACCTCTTTATTCAAGCACTTGACAATGTAGGCCTTATTAACTTAAACAATAAAATCAGCCCATCATCTACTAACCAAAGGTATGAAATCCTTGTGTTCAACCCATCCATTAATAAATATAAAAGGCTTGGGGACCCCAATCCTTACAGGAACGAATTAGCCAAATAGGACAATGATCTGATATATCCCGATTTCCTATCCATTGCCCAGTAATCTACTATGGGATAAACATTTGTCACTTAAAAAAATAAAAAAGGGATAACAATTGTGGTTGATACATAAAAAAATATGGGGCAAATATTTTTCATTGATAATTAGAACTTTTTCTACAAATTATGAACGTGACTCGTTTTTATAATATTCATGGACGGGACAAATTTTATTATTGATGGATAAAAAAATATGGGATAAGTAATTGTCAGTCATAAATAAAAAACACAAGTTAAATAAAAAAGAAAGGGATATGGAGCCTCATTAAAACCTTCTGATGAAAATCCCTTCTTAGGGAAAAAACATCAAGAAGGAAAGAGTACTCCCCTGCCATTTATTGATAAAAAACGGAAAATATACAAGAGACATGGGCGGCTAGGGCAATACCCATGAAAAGGAAAAGGTAACAGTCCTATCAAAAGGAAGCCAGTCCAAAGAAAGTTAAAATTGGCATGCAGGAGCATCACTATAGTGTCTTTCATCCCAATGAGGTTGGCACCAATGCCACTAACAATCATTTGCAGCGCACCAAAAGCAAAAGGCCAGAGAGAGACTGAAACCATCAAACAGAGAATCATCAGAACCTATAGCTAGGAAGACCTAATCTATTTCTGGTGAAATCTTAAGCAATGAAGCTAGGGGGAAGGTCCCACCAGATAAAATCACTTATGTTAGTACCGTGCCCAACAAGCATATCAGCACAAGTGTTCCCTTCTCTATAGATGTGAGTGCAAACGAAGGTCATTTTTCTGGTCAAAAATAGGCAGTTATTCCATCTATTTCTCAGTTTCCAAGGAACAATTTTGCAATTTTTCAAAAGCGGAGACCACTAATTGAGAATCATACTCCAACCACAAGAACTTCCAACCTTTATCAAAAGCAACCTCTATAGCCAACATAGCCCCAATAATTTCAGCCTGTAAAGCAAAGCTATTACCAATGGAGGTAGAAAAGCAGCGTTGCTATCTCTAAAAATACCACCACAAGCGGCAGGACCCGGACAACTTTTGGCAGCACCATCAGTATTGCACTTAATCATGTATGGCGCAGGGGGGATCCTGGTAACCTCTTTGATGTTAGCAGAGCTTCTATAATTAGCAATGATATTGAAGGTCTCAATTATCTTAAACTCAGCAACCGAGGAAGACATCGAAGACTTAGAAGCATTCCCAGCAAAAGCAACATTAGAAAGAATTAAAGCCGAGTGTGAAGGGATCACATGATTATTAAATCTAACCTGATTCCTGCAATACCAAATGACCCATATTATATTGACAATAGCAGCAGAGACAATATCTTGCATTTGAGGGCTCCAGCCATGAGAAGTCAAGGCTAGAATGTTCTGGAAAGAAGCAGTATCAATATGGATACTCAGGATACCTCCAAGCCATCTCCAGATATGTTGGGCGAAAGGGCAGGCGAGGAAAAAACACAAGTTAAATATTTTTCACTGATACATAAAAAAGCAAGGGACGAAAATTTACCATTAGTAATCAATATTCACTATATAAATTATAAATTGAAGAAAAATAAGTCAAAGAATCTGTTACGATTCTGCTTTTGAATCTCAACATGAAAAATAATGATCTTTTTAATCAAACAACCCATACCAAAATATGTACATTTATAAATGATTAATTTTTTTGAGTTAAGAATAGAAAACATTAAATGTTACCGAAATATTTTTTTATATTATGCTTCTGTGTTACAACAGGAAACATTACATGTTGTTTTGTATAATTCCAATACTGATAAAATGGTATAACATCTTTGATTTTATTTAAAAATACGATAGTGTAATTTGATTAAGAGCACAAAAATTGGCTTTACTATTAATTCGTTTTACTAGTTTTACTAATTGTATAATTTATTTTTTACTGAAACTACATTTTTATTAGTTGTCTAATAATTATATTGTTTAAACTTTATAATTTTAATGATAGTAATTAATTTACAAATAAACACAGGTATTTTGCTCTAAAGTTTTAGACTATTTTGTGAAAATTGCACGACGTTACTCGTGCGTATGCACAGGTATTTTGCTAGTATTCCATAAAGCAATCAAACCCTAAGACACAAGAAAATTTGTCCAGTCGACTCATGAAAATATCATCAGAACAAAACCAAGAGAATTTCTTACTAGCCACGGGAACATCAAAAAGATCCATATCATTAATAAACTCATTATATTCTATAATCTCTTGAGTGCCACCCCCTCAACTCCTCCTCTTTCTCTCCTCGGCACTAGACACAACACTAAAGTCCCCAATGAGACACCACTCCCTAGGAGCATACTTCTGTTTTGAACCTTTCAACTCCTCTCACCCCCTCCTTTTAGCAGATAACGAACAAGGAGCATACACACATTAGCCACATACAAGGTTGTTGTGTACATTGCCTCGGGATCTAAGATCCGGAATCAGTGGCTGGTATCTTGTGTCTTGATATAGTCCTTTCCTGGCACGAGGTCAGATGAGTGTTTCGTGAGTCGGAACCTTCTGAGATAGTGTTCTTTAGCGTCGCCTTTTTCCGAGGTTGGACTCGGAAGGGTTGAGTACCTGTAGATACTCTGATGCCAAAGTTAGCAATCAGAAGTTAGTGAGAGGTACAAATGAGAGAAGCATACCTGAATCTATGGGGTAGTGTCGTATTTATAGACGCGGACTAGGAAGCTTCGCAAGTCTTGCCCGATCTTGAGCCGTTGGATCGGGGTGTAGTAATCTGGATCGTTGATCTTGAGTTTGCGAAGTGATTCGTTCGTTGGGACGGATCCAGTCGTGTATTAAGTGGATTGGACCTTTTAGCCCAGTCCAGAACAATTACCTCCCACCCCCCAAATCGAGGTCGGTCACTATGGTGCGGGCTCGGCTTGAGTGACGCGTATGTCACTAACAATTTATGGATCGGAGGTTGTCTTCGAGGTCGGAGGGTCAAGGGTTTGACTTGAATTCCCATAGGTTGCCACATGTCATGATGTCAGGAAGATGTGATGTTTGACTGATAATGAATTCCCTTAGGATGGTCCGCGTCGTTTCATCTACCGGGTTCAAGGCCCCTATAAATAGATGTTCAATGTCAATCCTTCTGTATGTTTCCACTTCTTTACCTCTAAATTCTTCCGAATCTAGTGAGTTTTGGACGACATCATTTTCTGGCGAGCTGACATTGAGTTCCCAGCTTCAGACATCAATATTTTCACGACGGTTTTGTTCTTCATTGTTCCGACGTTAAGCCTCCGGTGAGGCCTTTTCAAGTGTCTTTTCCCGAGTTCAGGTCCAGGTTTCCAAGATCATTTTATTCTTCTTCTGGATCTAAATGGTGACATCAGAACTTCCCCGAGGGGACCTATGGTTGCCCTCGGTAAGCCGCCATTGAGAAGGTCCACCGACGGTCACGTAGTCGTTGATGAGAAAATGTCGACTTCGGAGGGGGTGTGAGATAGGGTTGAGGCCAGCGGTTCAACATTAATGCGTCCGCCAGAAAATTCTCCGATTTTGGAGTCTACAGAATGAGGTTTTGCCCTTGACAATGCAGTAGGGAATTTTGATCTTCCTGCACAACGCAGGGAGCCAGCGGAACTGGCTGCAAATGAGGTCGGAGAAGAGGAGGTCGGGGTGCCCAAGGAAGAAGATCTCTATGACTGGGTTTCGATTGATATCTGACCCGTGTAACACCCCGGAAATAATTTAATTAAAATAGTTGATTGAATTATTAAAATAATTTGGAGGCGGGATATAGATAAATTAAAAGGTTAATATTTTATATGCGTAGGAGGTGAAACGAGTAAAGGAGGTGGTGACGTAGAGAGCCCAGTGTTTACTGAGCCCTCAACTTAAACCCTGGGGGTTTAAGCCAAACCCTCATTCGCAGCAAGCAAAAGAAAAACGAAAGTGAGAGTGAGAGAGAGAGCACGCGGCGCAAAGAGGGAGAGAAGAGGAGGGTTTCGCGAAGAATTTCAAAAGGAGATCGTTCGTGTTGCTGTGGTTTTGTTCGTGTCTCGTTCGTCGTGTTCCGGAGCTTACGTTATTCGAGGTAAGGGTGGGCTTAACCTTGATAATGGGTTGATGATAATTATGTGTGGGTAGTCTAGGGTTTTGTTGAATTGTTCGTGTTGTTGCATATCGTGTTTTCGTTGAGATTGGTGCTTTGATGATTATTGCACGTTATTGTGATTTGTTTCGTTATTTGTTGTTGCGTGATTGTTGTATCACGATGATGGTGTTGTTATTGTTCGTGTTTTGTTGTTGCTGTGCGTGGTTGATTGTTGTTGTCGCGTTGTCGAATTGTCGTTTTTGTTGTGGTGGTTGCGGTGTCGTTGCCGTTAGGGTTTGGTGTTTGTCAATTTAGCTATTCTGGACACAGGTTCGGTTTTTCTAAAACTGGCGCTGTTTGGTTGATCCAAAAATTATGAGGTTGATTGTTTTTGAAAATAGACTTAACGCCGGTCGTTTTGGCACTGGTTTCGTCAAATTCGGAGTTGTATAGCTCGAGTTATAGGCGATACAAGTTAGGTTAAAATTCTGGAAACGATTTGGGTATAGATTCGGTATTTCGGTGACTGGGAACGTTGTATTGACCGAAAAATTATGTGGTTTATTTTTCTGGAAAATAGACTTAATGCTTGTTAATTTGGCACTGGTTTGGTTGCGTTTAGAGTTGTGTAGCTCGAGATATGAATTCCACAAGTTAGAGTAAGATTCTGGAAACAATCTGGACACGGGGTCAGTGTTTTGGTTACCACGTTTTCAAAAGAACTCCTTTTCGAACGAATCCAATTTCTTTGAAAACTAGACAAACTTTTCCCCAGTTTATGCACAAGTTTCATGCAATTTGATTGAGTTTTGGTCACTTTGGAATTGCTTGAATTTGAAGGACAGAAACTGTCCTCTTTTGCAACTAGCCTGTGTGCTTTTCGAAAATTGTACCTATTGGACACTCTCCTTCAAAAACTGAACTTAGGGATGATAACCAGACCCATAGGGCTTTCCTACAAGTATTTATTTGTTGAAATCCGATGTCGTTTGCTATTTTAATTAATTCGCTGAAGTAGGTGCGATGTGCCTAGGTGCTGTGCGCCAGTCTTGTGCGTGGTGTGCGTGCGTTATGTCTGCGTTGTGGAGCCGTCTGGTGTTAATATTTCAGGTGTGGTGCTGGTATGCTCAGGAGAGTTTAGTGGTAGCTGTGATGCTACAACTTGGTGCTATTTTTGGTGAAATCATTTGTTTTGATTCTGGTGATAGAGTATTTATTTTAAATACTTGTTATGGTGAGTTGGTGCATAATCATGGTGTCGCATTGTCATATGCATGTTTTGGTGATATAGGCTCTGCCTCTGGTGTTTATTGGTGATATGCCCGTCGTGGCTCATTTTGGTGATCGGTACCGCATGCATATGCCCACTGGAGGGGTTGCATATCATCCCATTGTCTATGAATGTTATAATTTTGGTGGTTCACTGTCAAATGGATTTTTCCTTTGGTATCTGGTGCTGTGATATGGTGTAATTGTATTGTGTTGCTGTAGTTACCTGATGCTAGCATATTTTTATCATCTGCTTATTATCTCTGTTAGACTCACCCCTTCTGCTTGGAATGTTGCTCTCATGCGGCAACGCTGCAGGTGATCGCTAGTGCTCGTGGAGGAATTGCTAGGTTTTGCTTCCTCTCTCGTTTGGGTCTGTGTCAGCTCTGATATGTAGCACCGGGGAGTCGTTAGTTATCGTTTTGAACTATTATTTTAGTTATTGGAAATTGTTTTAATTAATTTTGGAGATGTCTTTAATTGTTAATTCTGGAGATGTTTAAACTGGTTAATATTTCCGCTGCTTGGTGATTTCTTTTATATAAATTATTTCGGAGATTTTTTTTGGAATAAATGGTGTTTTTTTTTAAAATGGTGAAAAATGTAGCGCCCTTCGAGGTGACTCTGATAATTGTCTATTTAGTTGTAATAGTAAAAGGGGGGTGTTACAACCCGCGTCGTCTAGTTACAGAGTCGGGCGTAGCCACTCGAGTGCTCTTCGAGAATTTATGAAATTTGTGGGTGTCGAAGGGCAAGAGTGGGAGATTGAGCTCGTCTCCATGGACGACGTTGTCTAATCTGAGGTTTCGTGGCTGAAATTCTTCATTCGTGCTTCCTATTTTGAGAAGATGGGGATGAGGATTCCGTTCTCCGAGTTCGGGAGGAGGATTCTTCGGTTCTTGTAGGTTCCCCTTCGCAGCTCACGCCGAGTGCTTGGGGGTTAATCAATACCTTCGAGATCGTGACGCGGGCGATGGGACGATCTTGTCGGACAAATGTGTTCTTCCATATCTTCGATGTTTTCTGCAAACCCGAGGCCGGCTCTAAGAGACGACGTCAGATAGGTCTGCGTCGCCACAAGAGGCATTCCTTCTTCAAGCCTATCACGAACTCGGTAAGGGACTTCAAATGCAGCTTCTATAAGTGGTGCCACTGAATGACGCTGCAAAGAAGGAAATTGCCGAAATCAACGACCGAGGTGAGGTCGTGAAAAGTCTGTTTCCCCATGTCTTGGAGCCAAGAACACTTCGAGTTGGAGACGAAGGGTTATTCTTTCAAGGAGGCTAATCTGAGTGTGCAGGAGGCCCGGACTGTGAGGTTGTCGGCTCTCCCAGTAAACTTGTTTTGATTTTTACTTCTTGTACTTAGTTTCTTAGAGTTGTTTCCTTATTTTTCAGATTGGTTCACCCAGCCAAAGACCTTTGAACAACTTTTTGCCTCGGCCGGAATTGGAGAGGTTAACAATGCAGGGGCCAGCAGTTCTGTGGCTCAACCTCCTCCAGTTGCCATTCCCGAGGTCGACGTCGTACAGAACGTGCCCCATGCTTGTCGAACGTATCCCGAGGCTAATCTCAGAGTTCTGGGGGGAAGTCCAAGAAGCGTAGTCTTCCAAGTTTGGCCTTCGGGGCGAAAAAGTAGAAAGTGTGCCACTCTTCCAAAGCCAAAACTGAGCCCTCCCCTTGGAACTTTGAAGCTTGTTGAAGGGTCACTGAATTCGACCAGCAGTTGTTGGGTCGGTGGAGCGCAGAGGTCTCTCCCGAGGAGCAAGGTAATGACTACTCTGAGGCTAAGAACTTGTGGCTTGACGGTGAATTGCTAGACAAGTTTGACAAGTTATTCACTTGCTTCGAATTTCTTTCAGGGGCTTATGAGGATGCTGAGAGATTTCGGAAGGAGAAAGAAGAACTCTAGGCTCGGTAGGTGAAGCTGTCCGAAGCCAAGGCCAACGCTGAGGCACTGAAGAAGGAGCCTGCGGTATTGACTAAGAAAGCAGGACCTGTAGAGGAACTGCAGAGGCTTAAGGGGGAGATAAAGGCATCTAAAGCCAAAGCCCAAGAGCTTGAATCCGGGGTTAGGAGTTTGGAGTCGGAACTGGCCTTTGGCGAGGAGGAAGTGCGGAGAATCAAGGAAGAAAGAGATAAAGCTATTCTCTTCAGCCAGCAGTCTGCAAGGAAGGCTCTTGCTGCTAAATCCTTCAACAATGCCCTGGCCCAAGTCGGGGAGATGCACCCTGGGCTTGATGTATCCTTGGTGCACCCTACACACGTGGTTTCTGCAGGGAGGATTGTCAAGCCACGGGAGTTCGTTGACGAGCTTGAGGAGCCCTATTATTAAATATGCTCCGGAGTCTTAGCTTGTAGGCTTGCTTTGTAACTTGTTTTTGGCCTTTGGTGGCCTCGGTTATGCCCGGGGTCACCTTCAATTGTAACATAAACTTGTGGCATCGTTCCTTCAGGCTTATGTATAAATTATTCTATCTTTATGCTTTTCTCGCTTTTCTGCCTCAAGATCTGGGATTCGAAATCAGCGGTTGGTATCTTGTGTCTTTATATAGTCCTTTCCTTGCACGAGTTCGGATGAGTGTTTAATGAGTCGAAACCTTCCGAGATAGTGTTCGTCAGTGTCGCCTTCTTCCGAGATTGGACTCGAAAGGGCTGGGTACCTGTAGACACTCTGATGCCAATGTCAGCGATCAGAAGTCAGTGAGAGGTACAAATGAGAGAAGCGTACCTGAATCCGTGGGGTAGTTTCGTATTTATAGACGAGGGCTAGGGAGCTTTGTAGGTCTTGCCCGATCCGAAGCCGTTGGATCCGAGTGCAGTAACCTGGACCGTTGATCTTGAGTTCGCAAGGTAGTTCGTTCGTTGGGTCAAATCCAATCGTGTATTGGGTTGTATATTAAGCGGATTGGGCCTCTTGACCCGGTCCGAAACAAAGGTGTACCCCTTCATTACCGCACTAACCCCTGCATTACAATAACAAAAATTATTGATATTTATACTTATTAATGTTAAAAAATTTGGACAGTTATAATATATGTCGCTATTAGTTTTATATTTTTTAAAAATGCAAAATTTTAGAAAGTAAAAATTTATGAAAAACTAAAAAGGACAGGCATATTATATATTGTGTTAAAGATATTTTTGATTCCTAATTTATCAATACTAGCGGGTTCATGTGAGTGTATTAGTGGGTGATTATTGTTTATTAGAAAGTTGTACTTACTTAAAGTAAGGGCATTTTGGTCAGAAAAATCAGACACCAAAATGACAGTTTTTTTAGAATCCCCTTTATTAATATATATATATATATATAGATAGTAACTCATATATATATATATATATATATATATATATATATATATATATATATATATATTAGTTCCTAAAAAGTTTGTGAATTATGTTTTTAGTTATAAAAAATTTCATTCACTTTTAGTCCTACACTTTCTTATGGGAATGCTTTTAGTCCTTCATGATTTCTAAGAGTATTTTTTTTGACTTTCTAGGCACTATTAAAAGTTTTTTTTGACAAAAACTTAGGCTTAAATGCACTTTTGGTCCCCCTATTTTGATCATCGTGCAATTTTGATCCCCTATTTTATTTTGAGCAATTTTGGTCCCTCTATTTTACAAAATTGTGTAATGTTGACTAAATTAGAATTTCAAGCTCTAAGATGTTGCTTATGAGTCAATATTTTAATTGACACGACAATTGACTAAGCCTTGTAGGCTTGTCACGTCATTTCCTTTATAAAGAACTAAAAACATTCACCGAGAAAAAGAGGGGGACTAAAAGAGAGTACAACTTTTTATAAAGGCTAAAAGCAAAATTGGGGAATTTTTTAAAATGACATGCATATAGTTTATTTTTGGTTACCGGGTTATTTATAGTGTGCAATATCCACTACTTTTGTCGGTGACTAATTTATGTCGGGAACTTGACTGCTGGACACCTGTAATTTAGTTTTGTCGGTCCGTGTGGTTCTCTCGTCTCAATAAACTTTTTGTCATTCACCTAAAATTCGAACCCAAAATTTTGTAGTAGGATTCTAGTCCAATTACAGCTCCAACCAGAAACGCATAAAATTTATCAATAAAACTGGTGATTTTTGTTATACATGTCGCTAATTTTTGTAGTAGGATTCTACGTCATCATTTTGGTCTTTTACTTTTGGGTTTTTTTTTCTACCCCCACCCCATACCAATCTACCCCCACATATTTTGATAAACCGACAATAGCCCCAGCTCAAAATTCTCCGTTTTTGGTTTTTTCCCAAAACGGATTTATCTTTAGATAAATCTGTTTTTGGAAAAAAAACCAAAAACGGCTTTAACTTTTATTAGGTAAATCTGTTTTTGTTATTTTTAAAAGCGGATTTACCTTTGGTGGGGGTTAAATCTGTTTTTGTTATTTTTCAAAGTGGATTTACCTATTTATTAGATAAATCCGCTTTGAAAAAATTCAAAGTGGATTTATCAAATAAATAGGTAAATCCGCTTTTTATATTAAAAAAATTGATTTTTATTTAAATTTTTAAAAAAGGTTATAAAAACACTACTAAAAATCTATTTAAGAGTCAAAACTAATCTAAAAATTATAAAACACCACTAAAAATCTAATAAAACCAAAATAAGGGTATGCAATTTTTTTTAGACTTTTTGGAGATTATGAAAAATTAAAAAAAGTTAATAAAAAACAGTAAACGATTGAATTTGTGATTTTGAACCCATTTGTCCTAAAAGAAGTCCCTCTAAGGAGTTAGGTTCCCTGATTTTTTTCGTATTAATGACTGTGGTTTCATTACAATCTGAGTAGGTTGCTTGAAAACCGAATTTTTAGCCTAAATTATTCATGCGACTTACAACATCGTCACGTGTTAACGAACTACACACTAAATAGAACCAAAAGACGATCGATATTCATATCTATTTTATTTTTCTAAAAAAAAATAATTTTAAGTTTTTTAACTGATTTATCACTTTTATTTATTAATTATTTTACAAAGCGGATTTATCTAACAAATAGGTAAATCCGCTTTTAAAAATAACAAAAATGGATTTAACCCCCACCTAAGGTAAATCCGCTTATATTTTGATAAACGAATTTATCTATTATTAGATAAATCCGCTTTGCAATTATAAAAAATGGATTTACGTACAATTTTTCATTTGAAAATGGATTTATCTAATTAAGAGATAAATCTGTTTTGAAAAAAAAACAAAAACGGATTTATCTTCTATTAAATAAATTCGAGCGAATTTTTGAGTCGGGGGTATTTTCGGTTTATCAAATTGTGTGGGGTAGAAAAAAAACCCTTTACTTTTTGTACAGAATTTAATTGTTTTGTCATTTAGTGGAAGTGGATATTTTTTTTGACTAGTGGAAGCGGCTATCTTACTCTTCTTCAGCGTTCTTCTTCTAACGGAATCTCTCCCTCTATCTTTTCCTTTTAGTAGATTGCGCTAACCACACATCCCATTCCTCTTCTTTTTGTTGCCACCTTTCAATCACAAACCCTGAGTGATTCATATAACCTCACACCTCCAATACCCATAGCCATGGTTTGCCGGCACCACCCCTTATTGTTGTAGCAATAACTCATCCCTCACTATCCTTCAGCTATTTCTGATTGATAACCTTCAGGTTTGGTTCTTGCCCCTTTTCTTTTTTAGGGTTTTAATTTTAAGAGATTGTGGGTTTAGATAGTTTCCAATCATGAATTGATGATATGTGTTTAGATAATTTCTTTTCATTGAAGCTATTTTCTAGATTCCATTTGTGCACAGTTTTGGTCCATGCAAGATTTGGTATTTTCTTTCTTGTGCTGAAAAATTAGTTCATCTCATCGTTCAAGCTATCGGTGGGTGATAACTTTCAGGTTCGTATCTTGCCCTGTTCGCTCTTTAGGGATTTTAGTTTTTAGAGGTTGTGGGTTTATTGTAGGTTTAGATAATTTCTATTCATGAGTTGATGGTGTGTGATTAGATACTGAGATTGATTGTTGGATTCCATTTGTTCACAGGGTCGGTTCTAGCAAGATTTGATATTTTCGTTCTTGCACCGATAACTCATCACTTTACTTACCGGTCACTAAAACTGTTTGGCTTTGTTACTTTTCTTTTTGGTACAAATGGAGAAAAGAAAACAAAAAGAAAGACAGCAAAGGGAGAATTAAAAGAAGGCAAGCAGCGTCAACGCCTGATAAAGGAAGTGCCAGTTTGGCTTTGTTACTTGTTATAAGCTTTACAAATCGTAGAATTATTAATACAGAAAAAAGATGCATAGTTCCTTACACACAATGTTTTCCTTTGCTCTGTGATTATAAATTAGTATCTGATTCGCTTCTAAGTATACAACTAGACACCACTTTGTAAATTCTAGTTCTGATATTAGTTTACTTCTTTTAGTGGGAAAGCCTTTTGGTTTTCTTCTCTCTTAATTCTGGAGTTTGGGATGAGAAGGTGATTTTGATGATCCTTTATTTGATTTAACCAAAATAATGTTTTTTATTTATTTTGGTGATCCTTTATTTGATTTATCTGTGTGTTCACAGCCGAGCCGACCACTTCGGAAGGCTCGGTTGTACATCACTTCCTGGCCGACACAATTATCCCTCGGAAGAGAAGACACTCGAGACAAGGCACCCTTGGGACCCGGTTCACCTCTAGAACCGAGGGACTCCTCGGCAGTGCAGACTGTGGGACTCGCCCCCCCCCCCCCCCCCCCCCCCCCCCCCCCCCGCTCGAAGCTCGG
Organism: Astragalus glycyphyllos; assembly: GCA_963573325.1. Lineage (NCBI taxonomy): Eukaryota > Viridiplantae > Streptophyta > Magnoliopsida > Fabales > Fabaceae > Astragalus > Astragalus glycyphyllos. Next base: position 53,506,544 of record OY754311.1, on the reverse strand, counting down.
CTCTGTCTCCTAGTTCGGCCAAGGACTGAAGGCAAGCGGAATATACATGGAATGTCCCATAATCACTCCGCATATCTCGCTATAATCATGAATTGTAATTACTAGCATTAACTACTGATTGTATTATATAAACAGTCCCTAGAGGCCAACAGAAGGGATCCGGATATTACTCTCAATACTCTCTAATCTCAAACTATACTCTCTAATCTCATATTACTCTCAATACTATACTTCATCATATTCATCGTGTTCTAAGCTTGGTCCAATCCTAGGATCGAGTTAGGAACATTGGCACCCACCGTGGGGCCTGGTAAAATCTTTCTACCCCACCAGAAATTACCCTAGGCTACCACCACGCCATGGTAGCCACTAGAGCCAACGGGTTGCACCACCCGTCGTCTAGTGACACTGACCCCACGTTGCTGGAGCAACTTGACGTAGTGAAGGCACTGCAGGAGCAGAATGCTGAACAGGCCAAAAGAAACGAGGAACAACGCCTATGGTCCCAAGCGTTGGACGCAAGAGAAGTAAGATTGCAAGAACAACTAGCAGAGATGCCGAACAACCGAACCGAGGCTGCTAGGGTCCCTCAAAGGGCGTTTCAACCGTTCACGGTAGAGAGTGAAGTAGTAGGCATCCCCCACAGGTTCCGCGAGCCTTTCATCGGTACGTATGATGGAACCGGAGACCCCCATAGCCATGTCGACGCCTTCCAAACTCAGATGATGATCAGCGACGGGATCGACGTTGTCAGCTGCAAGATGTTCGTCGGAATTTTGACTGACGTTGCACTTAAGTGGTTCAAGGGCTTGACCGATGACAGCTGGACTTTGAAGCAGCAAATTGAACAACTGATCCAGAGAGGGCAACTCACGAAATTTGTATTGACTAGAGAGCAGAAAAAGAGGCGAGCCAATAGTCCGCAGAGGGGACCACCAGGAAAGAGGGGAGGATCTCGAAGAGAAGCTACGCAGAAAGAGGGGCATGATGTTGCTGATAAGGGCAATGTAAACACCATCTCTGGGGGATTCTCCGGAGGAGGATCCACTTCCTCGGCCAGACGGAGGTATGCTCGAGCCATCATGTCAGACACTAATAATGACTTTGAGGTGCCCATTCCGGAGTATCCACCAATCTCCTTCGACGTGGAAGATTTCAACGGAATCCAACCCCATTCTGATGATTTGATCGTAATCTATATCACCGCCAGCGGGTACAAGGTCGCTCGGGGTGCTGGTGGATGGTGGGAGTTCCGCCAACGTAATGTACTTCAAGTGCTTCCAGGACCTCAAATTACCAGTAGAATTGCTGAAAAATTACCCAGGAACACTAGTGGGGTTCACCGGTGAGCAGGTCGAAGTCCGGGGTACATAGACCTCAAAAACATTCGGAGAAGGAGATTCAGCCAAAACAGTTGTCCTCAGGTATATGGTTATTAACGCAACTTCTTCTTATAACATCATTGTAGGAAGGCCGACTCTTAATGCACTCATGGCGGCCATATCATATCCTCTCCTCTGCCTCAAGTACTCCCTACCCAACGGAGGTGTTGGCACCGTAAAAGGTGATCAAGCGATGTCCCGTAGATGTTATGCAGAAAGTGCTAAGGTCAAGACGATCCAAAAGACCGAAGCAAAAAGTTTCAATTACAACTTCCACGACCTGGATCCAAGAATGTACAATGAGGCCAAGGAAGAGAAAAGACAAAGACCAGCCGACGACCTGAAGGAACTAATCATCGGTCCTGCACAGCATCAAAAGGCAAAGATTGGGACGGGGTTGTCAGTAGAGATTGAAGATCAGCTCATCAAGCTCTTATGAGACAATGTCCACATATTTGCATGGTCCCTCAGGACATGCCAGGTATTGACCCAAACTTTGTTTGTCATCGGTTATCTCTAAATCCTTCTGCCCAGCCTGTGTCGCAGAAAAAGAGAAAACAGGGAGGTGAAGTACCCGACCGACCTAGCTTGCCAATCCTGTGATGGTGAAAAAATCCAACGGCAAGTGGAGAATGTGCATCGACTACACTGACCTCAACAAGGCGTGTCCAAAGGATTCCTACCCATTGTCGAGCATTGATGGACTTGTTGATGGAGCCTCCGGTTACAAGCTACTCAGCTTCATGGATGCATACTCCAACTACAACCAAATCAGGATGAGTTACGTTGACGAAGAGAAGATTGCATTCATGACTGGCCGGTCCAACTAATGTTACCAGGTAATGCCATTCGGTCTAAAGAATGCTGGGGCGACATACCAGCGCTTGATGGACCAGATATTTGAAGGTGAGATCGGGCGAACCATAGAGGTGTATGTTAACGACATGGTCGTGAAATCTTCCACAGATCCATCTCACATTGACAATCTGACCAAGATCTTACACTACAAGAAATAAGTCGTTTAACGTCACTTGCTTAGCGTTAGGCGTGTTCGAATGACGCTAAGTTAATGAATTACATTGTGATTCCCGCTTTTTAGCGGCGTTTGGTAACTGACTTTAAGCAAGCGCTGATTTTTTTAATTTCCCGTTGTAACTGAAACTTTCCTTTTGCTTCAAAAACCTGAGCTCTCTTTCTATTCCCAAACCCTATTTTGATATTTGATTCTTCCCGAAACTATACGAGCTCGCCCTTCAACCTCTTCAGGAAAACATGAAGTTTGTTCTCTGTTTCCCAAAAACGTGAGGTCGCCTTGATCCGTGGATTTCGTCGCCACTGGTGCGGTGGTGCCGAATCATGTGTGGGTTGTTCTCGGTAACTTCCTCAATTTCTATTTCTTTCTCCTCTCTATGTAAATTACACGTTCTCATTTTCTTCTCGTTGCCGCCGATGCAGAATTACTCTCGGTCAATTAGCGGAGGGATCATCTCTAAGGAGAGCGCATCGTTGCTATCCTCGTTCGTCACCCTCTCTCAGGTTCTCTCCCTCTTACAGAATCACTCTCGGTGACTATTAGCATAATACATTTGGTTCCTTTTTTATTGTGATGGTTTTTGGGTGTGAATGAGTAGCTTTTTCCCTATTAGGGTTTTGGCTTCAATTCAATCGACCAAAAGCCTTTGCCATGTTAGTTTTGTTTTATTGATTTCTTGATTTATGTTAAAGCTAGTCTGGGATTTCTTGATTTCATGAATTGTACTATACTACTATCCTAAAAATTCTATTATTTTCTGATTCTATTAAAGACTATGCATGCAAATCTTGATTTTAAGATTTCTTGATTTTCTGATTTTAAGAAATTATTGATTTTTGTTACAAGTTCAAGTGATTCTATCAGTCCATTTTTTGTGTTTTGAGTTTGTCCATTTCGTTCCTTTTCTTTTGCACTGATAGTGTATCAGCTGATAGCCAAGTAGGGGTATGATTAAGTGTGGGACTTGTCCCTATTTGTTAGTAATAAATTAGAAAGGAATGCGGCATTTAATCATTGAAGATAGTAGAATTGTTCTAACATCATAAGCAGATGACTATATATCCTATTATAGAAACAAATGTGACATTTCTCCTTTTTAGCATTCAAAGTGTCAGACTATGTTTCAGGTTGCATGGAATTTGCAATGAGAATTATTAAACTCAAATTCTTTGACTGTGTTTCAGGTTGCATGGAGTTTGAAATGAGAATTGAGGTAATTATTGGCATTAAACACAAAATCTTTGACCACTGCTATCCATCTTATTAAAGCTCAAGTTGTTTATAATCTGAGTTTACACTGTTGGATGCAGGTTGGAGAGGCTCGCACACAAGGTCCTCTGTTGTCATGTAAGTTAAACTATAAACTGATTGTCTAGATGTTGCTATTGCTATAATTCTGATTCTGATAAAAAAGCCATTACTACATGCATGCCATAGATGTATGTAAAGAATTTACGCCTCTATGTTCTTGCTCACTCAACCAAGGTTTTTTTTTAGTTTTTACTAAATGTTGATATTGCTATAAAGAATGCAGTATTTTAATAGGTTCAAGTTGCTTCATTTTGAACCCTTTACTGGACTCTTCCTCATAATTGTATTGGTTAACTTGTGATATTGAAATCTTGTGAAGTTTAAGATTTCCTATTGATTGGTTCAAGTTGTAGCCTTGTAATTTGATTACTGCCTTTTCAAAAATAAAGCTTGGATACCTTATTATCTTTCAATTTGCTCTTATCAGCAACATGTTTGTAGTGTTTGCTCTAATGTCATATATCATAGTTATCCACTTTGCTAGTTCCTTATGATATAGAATAAAATCTGTTTGCTTAAACATATAATTTAATAGATGCCAAAACAGTAAACAGTTTCACTGAAGCTGTATCGAAGAAATATGATAAGCCTATGTTAAACAATTTCACTAAACAATCTTTTAAATGTTCTTTTATAATGTAGAGCTGCTTCACTATGTTAAATATTTGTTTAAATTGAAAGATGAGAATTTTGTGCCTTGTGATGGAATGTTTAGAAGCCTTATGCAAAGCTTTTTTATTGTTTTGTTGCTATCAATATAAGTAAGTCCGACTTGCATGTACATTTCTATTTTTGGAGTTTATCATTTGCAAGCAGCAAGTACACTTGGATGTGTCGAGCACTTCCACACCTATGCTTACTCAAAGGGCGATATTTTATATTTTTATATGTTTTGCATTCGCTGCATAACCATGTGTTAGCTTGCATGTGCTCCATGGGCTGATCCATCCACATGGAAAGTATGTTCTGATTTCAATCTACGCTCACTGGTATGCATGATTCAGCTTTGACACTCATTTTGTTCATTTCACACTCTAAAATTTGGCTTCTATGATTGTTTGTTTGCTATTTTTTAGCATCAACATTGATTGACATTAAGAACTCAATAAGGTAATGTCGTCCTTTGAATTTTTCTGCTATTGAGGTAAATGCAACATCTTTTCTATTTTGGGCAAAATACTGATTACCTGGACTGAACCCATTCACTCTAAACTTAGAAGTGTTCATCCTTTTCTCTTCTGCAAAACATAATATGTGTGATTATGAACTGCAAGAAATTCTGCCACTGCATTTCTTATTTAACTCGTGCCTTACTTTATCCATCGGTGCTTGTTATTGCTTGCGGTGTTTGTGTGTTTCCTGTGTTCAGAGTATGCTATGAGTATGAAAGGAAGGCTGGGAATTAGTCTTGCCGCCAGTGCAAAACTCAACACAAGTAGCAACAGAGGTAAAATAAGGATGAAATATGTTATACAATGAGAGCATCAGAAAAAAGCAAGAAGATCTTGATGTGCTTGAAGATATGAAGTTGCTTGAAGATCTTGATGTATCATATGATATGAACTGAGTGAGAAAAAAATGCTAGGTTCTTATTTTAGTGGGAATATATCCTTGCGTACTGAGTATTTGTATTTTCTAGTTTGTATTTGTTAATTTTAGTTTGTATTTGTTAATCCATTAATATTTAATGAGTAATGAAGTACAGAGTACGATAGTGTTATTTGGCAATAGAAGAGGGCTTATGTTATTTAGTGTTTTGATTTTGCTAATTACATTAAAAATGAGCAGGTTAGTCAAAATGTAGAAAATAAACAAATCACCAAAAAGTAGATTTTTTTTTTCAAAATATTACTCAACATAGCGGTGGTTGTAACCACCACTAATAATAAAATAAATAACAAAAAGCGCATACTGGCGGTTCAAAACCGCAGCTAAAATCAAAGGCCATGAATCCATTACTTAGTGGGTTCTAACCGACGTTAGTTGATTTTTCTGGCGGTTGTTCCGGCGGTTTGGCTGAACTGCCGCCAAGATGATTAGTGGCACCAATTTTTGTGGCGGAAGTTGAACCGACGGAAAGAGGATGTAGCGGCGGTTGGAACCGCCGCTAAATCCCATTTTAACCGCCGCTATTTCCCGTGTGTGTTGTAGTGTTAAGGCTACTAGAAAAACATGACCTTCGCCTCAACCCTGACAAATGCTCGTTCGGGGTCCAAGCAAGAGAATTCTTAGGCTATGTCTTAACCCACAGGGGCATTGAGGCCAACCCCTCACAATGCCGAGTTATCATTGAAGCTAGAAGTCCTACAAAAGCTGAAGAAGTCCAGATCCAAGCCAGCCAAATAGGAGCACTCTCCCGCTTCCTTGGTCAGTCAGCAAATAAAATCAAGCCCTTATTCCAACTTCTCAAGAAGAACGCTAATTTTCAGTGGTCTGAAGAATGTGAAAAAGCCCTCCAGTCACTTAGAGAATACATGGCAGCACCTCCAATCCTCAAATCCTCAAATCAAGGTTTCTCCTTACTCATGTATCTGATGGTCTCAAGGGATGCATGCAGCGCAGTCCTAGTGCAGGAACAAGGGAAGGCTCAGCTTCCCCTTTACTATATTAGCCGAATGTGGAGGGGTCCAGAGGATAGGTATCAGAAAATTGAGAAAGCAGCACATACTGTCATCTTAGCAGCAAGAAAACTTAGGCACTACTTTCAGAGTCACCCTAGAGTAGTAAAGACAGATCTGCCAATCCGCCAAGTGCTCTCAAAGCCAGACCTAGCGGGAAGGATGATCTTTTGGTCGGTAGAGTTATTTGAGTTTGATATCAAGTATGTACCAAGAGGGCCGATCAAGGCTCAAGCGTTGGCTGCCTTTATTGTCGAGCTTGTTGAAGCAGATCCAAAAGCGAAGCCCTCGGCCAAGTTCGTTTGGACTTTATCTGTTGACGGCTCATCAAGCCTAAGAGGAAGTGGAGCGGGGGTTACCTTAGAAGGACTGCCTGATATTCTCCTTGAATAGTCTCTTCAGTTTAACTTCAAGGCCAACAACAACCAGGTGGAGTATGAAGCACTGATCCCCAGCATGACACTGACTGCAGATTTGGGAGTGAAACACCTGAAGGCAAGAAGTGACTCCCACCTCATAACTGGGCAAGTCACAAATGCATTCAACATCAAGGATGAGCTTCTCAGCAAATACTAAGAAAAGGTACAAGAACTTAAATCCAAATTCATTTCTTTTGAACTAACACGTGTCCCTAGGGAACAAAACGGCAGAGCTTGGCCAAGCTGGCCAGCACTAAGAAATCCGGAAACAACCATTTTGTGACCTAGGAAACGTTATTACTCGCCGACCATGAAAAGGGACTCTGTCGAATATGTCATAAAGTCAGCGCCATGGAGCCATACCCAGGGCGCCACCAACAAACCATCAGTCGGTCGTCTCCTCTTGGCCATTCTCCGTTTGGGGCGTGGATACCCTCGGTCCATTCCCTCCAGCTCCCGGCCAGGTGAAATATTTGTTGGCGGCGGTTGATTATTTTACAAAGTGGATAGAAGCAGAGCCAATTGGAACCATTACTGCTCAGCGAGTGAAGAAATTCTACTAGAAAAAATTGATATGTCGGTTTGGAATACCTGCTACCATAGTAACTGATAACGGTACTCAGTTCGCATCGGAGATGGTGGCTGAACTTTGCAAGAAGTGGAACATCTATCAAGCATTTGCCTCGGTTGAGCACCCACAGACCAATGGGCATGCCGACGCTGCAAACAAGGTCATATTAAACGAGCTTAAAAGAAGACTGGATGAGGCGAAAGGAAACTGGGCCGAGAAGTTACTGTTAGTACTGTGGTCCTACCACACCACCCCCGAGTCTTCCACAAGGGAAACACCCTTTCGGCTGACCTATGGGAGCGATGCACTGATCCCTGTGGAAGTATTGGAGTTGGGCCCAAGGCGGATGCTGACAAAGAAAGTCCTTGATGGGGATGCACTTCGAGTCAACCTCGATCTCCTAGACGAAGTTAGGGAAGTTGTTAAAGTCAAGGAGAAAGCAGCCAAGCAGCGAGCAGCAAAGAAATATAATTCTAAAGTCAAGCCCAGAAGTTTTAAAGCAGGAGATCTGGTCCTCAAACAATCAAGCCGAGTGGGGGCCACAGGAAAGCTATCTGCCAATTGGGAAGGTCCCTTCAGAGTCAAAGATGTTATCAGCCCAGGAGCTTTCAAACTAGAGAAATTAGATGGAGGAAACATCCTCAGATCTTGGAATGCAGCCAACCTTCGGTTCTACTACACCTAAAGAAGAAAACATCGGTTCTCATCATCTTTCATTTCATATTTATGTATCATTTGTATGCGGCACTATAAAGCCCCAAATGTACTCCACCACCATTTATGAATAAAGTGAACCGATTATCAAAAGAATGTGCAAAATAAAAACGTCCCGACAGGCAAGGGCCGAGCAATGTCTCGATGTTGTCCTTGGGCAGCGAAGACTAAAAGTCCTGACAGGTGAGAGCGGAGCTGACGAGCCCACGTACCATCCTCGGGCACACTAGTTCGGTTTCAGTGAATTTTGCTTCAGCGAAATCGAAAGGGAGCTTCCATCGTATATGCGCAGCTAACACGCTCGCCAACGAAGCCAACGAGCTCGGTACGTTGTAAGAACCTTCGATGTGTGGGCAAAGCTAACACACTTACCCGAACGAGCCAACGAGCTCGACACAGAGAAGGCCGGATAAACACAAAACCCGACAGGTGTAGATTGGTCGAAAGCCGACATACATCCCTTGGGCACAAACCCCGGTCATTCGCATAATAAACACCAAACTGGCGAGATGAGCCGAAGTAAAATAATACAACGCAAAAAAACGGTAGCATACATCGAGGGAAAACACTGTGATAAAGAAAATCGAACCACTCAATCTTGAAGAACTACAAAGCACAAAGATAAAGATGTGGTTACACATGCCCATTAAAACAAAGGAAGCCTAATTAGTTCACAAATCGAAGGTAACATTGTAAAATTCTTTCAAAAAATTGAATTGTTCACAAAATGCTACAAAGGAAAAATCAGGATGTCTCCTCCGAAACCCCACGAGCCTCGGTCATAACATGGTCAACAACGCCATGACTGCCTGCACCTCCGATCTTCTCCTCCATGTCTTCATCATTTAGAAAGCTATCAAGAGCAGCCAAGTCCAAAGGCATCTGTTGAGGATTCTGCCCTGCATCCGGCACTGAGTCAGAAGAAGGAACCTCCTGGTCAACGATCTGGCCGTTGACCACAACCTTGTCTACATCAAACTTGTCAACGTCCGTCTCATGATAAAGCACCTTCAGCTGAGCCAACACGCTCTCAAATCCCTTGTCAAATTCAGTAGCGGCTCTAACCTTCAAGTCCTCAACAGCTTTGACCAAATCCGAGCCTTCGGCTAAATCTGGGAACAGAGTCGAAATCCTCTTAAGCTTTCCCCTACTCATTTCAAACTCTTCACGAGCATGCTTCAGATCTTCAGCGGCCTTCGCCAGCTTAAACGACGGTACCTTCTTCTCCTCAGACAACTTGGCCACTACCCCTTCTAACTGGTTCTTCTCAGCATCCCATTTCTGAAGGTCCTGCATCAAAGACTCCTACTCTTCCTAACATAACTTCAAAGCTTCCTCATTCTTCTTCGAACACTCCTCCAAACGGTTGTGCTCCACAATGGTCTTCTTGAAAATATCCTTGGCAAGATGTGAGAGCAAAGAAGCCCAAAGGCTGTAAGTCTTCTTAGCCACCAAAGTACGTTGCACCCCCATAGAAGCAACCTTGTCAACATCAGCCACACCTGTAGCACCGCTCAAAACTCGATTCAACGGATACCGAGAGTCAAATGGAAAATGAATCAGAGTATCAGGAGTGACTTCAACCCTCTTCTGGCACTTCAGAATACTCTTCCATGACGTGTCATTTGTGGCCTCACCTCCGCCAGGCAAGCCGATCTCTATGCTGGGGGAAGGACCAATCTTAGCTCTCTTCGAAGGGGGGAATTCTGGAGCAGGTGGAGGACGAGCCACACTTGGATCTCCGACTAGGCTCTCAACCACCTTGTCAGCTTGAACGTGACTCCCTATATTCGGAGAGCCGAGGGCAGAATGTGGGGCCTCCACAGCAGGGGTCGAACCTGAAGAAGTTGCTTGAGCCACCCCTTGCCTTTGCTTTTGTTTCTCCTGAATCCTCTTTTTCTCAGCAACACAGAGCGTCGACATCTCTAACTCCCCTGAAAAGAAGAACAACATCAGATTAGCAAAAAAAAAAAATGGGGGAGAATTACTCAAATAGCCAATCAACGTTTTGGCATCATCCTCCAAAAAATGATCAAAAACGAGGTTTTAAGCAATGCCACCGATGAAGCTTTAGCATAAGACCACAACCGATCCACGTCAGCCTTCTCGGTCGGACCTAAAGACCTTCGCTCAATGGAATACTTATCCTGACGGTTGCGAGTCCAATCCAACGGAAAACACTCCTTCCCGGTTTCATCAATCAGCAGATAAGGATTGTTCAGGCCAGCTAGCAACCGTAACCAAGATTGTTTAAAGTCTTTGTAGCTGCTCTTGAAAACGGTCATGAAAGGCCGGTGGCTATGGTTGCACAAAGAAACCCAACGGACAGGCTTCTTAACTTGAGTTTTAAAGAAATGAAGGAATTTGCAAGCTGATACCTCAATTCCAAGACACTCGCAGAGAATCTCAAAGGCTCGCATATATGCCCAACCATTCGAATGAAGTTGGGAGCGGGTCACATTGATCATCCTCAGAACCTGACAATAATAGGGGGAGAAGGGAGCTCAGATTCCTAAATGTTCAAAAAGAGTTTTGTACACATAAGTGAAGGGTTCAGCCTCCGGATCAAAAGGGTTAGAAACCCCCTCCTCTAACGAAACAGGATGTGCCACAGCCGAGACAACATCTGCCGGGTAACACAACAAACTATGGACACTAGCTAAGGACTCCATGGTGCAAAACTCAGAGTACGAGTCCAAGACTTCTTGATCTACCCAGAACTCCTCGCCACCAGACTGACTATCCCCCTGATCAGAGTGGTCCTCTTTGGCCATGGAAAAAGACTGAGCCGATCCTGTTGAACGATAAGAGGACTCACTGTCAGATTCCTCTCTTATAGCAGTTATCGCTCGTTAGGATGAAGGCATTATGAAATAGACGCAGAGTGTGGGGACACAACCAGGTCTAGGACAACGATATTCTGAGGTTACCCTTATTTTTTAGGAAAAATGGAAATAGCAAACGAGTGGCTAACTACGAACAAAAGAGTGAGGGAAAAGAATGTGCATACCTTAAGGATTGTTGCACGCGGAAGAGAAGGAAAAGCAAGAAACTAGATATGCAAGAAACAGTGGCTGGAGCACTAAGAAAATGGAAGCAGAAACACGAAACTCTCCAAGAGAAAGATGGAAGAGATGATAAAACATGAAAAGAACCAAATGAAGGGGTTCTGCGAAATTTAAAACGTTTTAGTTTGATCCAACGATGGAAAAGGCCCTCAGCAAACCAATGGCACAGATCCGCAGCGTTTCAAATTCCGTGCAACGGGGGCACAACACGTGGGACTCACCCAATGGAGCACCAGAAGGCGTGACAGTTCCCCATGACATCATTGTGACGTTTCCACCAAATCAATCAAACGTCGCGTTCGAAGCGTCACATCAGCCAAGCGTTCGGTTGTGAAGAAAATCAAAAAGACGTGAATTTGACCACACGAAGATCGGCCACGATTCGAAGACTTGGTCGACCCATCGAAGACGTAGCTGATAAGTTATATTTGATACTCTGAATCGTATAGACAGTGGAAATTTTGGAGCAACACAAGGAGGTAGCTCGATTGAAGATGAACTTCAAGCTTCCATCGGAGCTCCAACTTGGAAAGATCGGAAGCGACACAAAAGGCAGCCTGAGGACTGCCTGCTAATTATGGCAAAGCTCACCCCGAACGACCAAAAGATCACCTCAAGCAAGTGGCAACTTGAGTCCCCAGGCACACCATATCTTAAGTCTTCTGCATAGCCCTAAACACCTCAAAACAGAAGTCCCAGCAGGAAAAATCCACAACTCACGAAGATCAATAACCCCCATCTTGAAACTCCTGACAACCCCAACTCGCCAAAACTTGAGAGTCATGTAGCCTTTGACCTGAGCTTGTTCACCTGAAAAACCAACTAAAGTTCCATGATATGGCTGCAAATGGTCACGTGAGAGTTGCATACCCTGGAAAGCCTCCCAATAAATGATGTCGGTCGAGCTTACGAGGTCAATCAATACACGTCAGACGCTGACATTCAACAATTGAACTATGATCACTAGTGGATCATCTTCGTGTGGTTCTATTCCATCATGATCCTTTGGTGAAAAATTCAAATAAGGATTGGCTACGGCTGTTGAGTTGATTTGCATGTCGGCAATGTGCATAACTTGCCTGACATAACGCTTCCTCGCCGAATTGGTTTCTCCTTTGCCAGAGGATCCCCCCAGAAATCATGTTGAGTGTGTGCTAGACTGGAGGAATCTCTTCGGCGGCCTCCTCTTCCTTCTCTATTTGAGATTGTAATTTCGGACGAGTTTCTTCTGGTGAAGGACTTGTTAAGGCATTGGAATCATCTTTAACATATTTCTTCAGCATTCCTTTCCGGATTAATTTCTCGATTTCAGTTTTTAAGGCATAGCAGTTCTCTGTCTCGTGGCCTCTAGCCTTTTGGTAATCACACCACTGGTACGTGTATCTTCCAAGTGTCCTTCTTGACGGTGTTAATTCTGGGATGAGTGTAGTGTGCAGTATCTCCTTCAAGACCGTCTCTCGCTTCTGATTCAATGTAACCAATTTTCTTCATTGAGGGCTTCCACGAATTTGTTGAGGACCTCGCTTCTAGGAAATATTGCGTTGGAAATCGTCAGGAATATATTGGCGGTCTTGCCCCCTTTCCCTAGCATCGCGGTTGCGTTTTTCTGCACTGCTCTCTTCACCTTTCATGTAGGCCTCTGCCCAGAAGGTTTGACCAAAGTCAACAGAAGGTTTGACCAAAAGTCAAGAGAAGATTTGACCAAGCCATGACATATGCAAGATCATAGTAAAGAAGGTTCACTAATGAGAAGGTTCAATAGTTGAGAAGGTTCAAGAACAACAACCTACTCATTCTCGAAAAACTCAACAACTTAAGAACAATCCTTTTTTTAATGAGATGAAGCATTAAATGAAGAATGTTACATTAAATGTGTTGAGAAAGGTTTTAAAAACAAGAGAGGAAATCAATGACTCTTCCTAGGAGCCTCAAAAGTTTGTTTGTTTGAGGAATAATCATATGAGAAGGTTCGTGAGCTGTCAAAAGTAGAAGGAAAGTACAGTGTCAGATTAAGAAGGTTTAGAATGTGCACAGAAGGTACAATGTGCAGAATGAGAAGGTTAACAAGCTTCTTCCTAAAGTAACTGTTATCATGAAAACTCTACAAGCCTAGAACCTATTTCAAACGGCTCTCTTCAACCTTCTAACGACTACATTCAACATCTGGGACTATAAAATGACTGGATTTCGAAGATTACAAGTGTGAGATTTAACTGGAACCTACTGAAAGCTCAAGCTTCTCAAAGTAGTCCAACCCTCTCATCCCACACTCTAAGCTACTCAAGTTCACATTCTGGGATTCATTTGCTGAGTGTGTGATAGCTTGATACACTTCATCGTAAACACTTATTATAGTTTATTTTCAAGCTCTTCAACATTCCAAAACTATACCGGGGCAGTTCCTCAACCCATCATCCTAAACAAACCCTTTCACAAACTCTAGTCGGGGCAACCTTGTCCTTGTTATAATAGGGGAACACCAAACTCGGTCGGTTGAGACAAAATCTCTTGCTTTCCACCTTTTATTCCAAAGTCAAGTCATTCCCAATTCATCATCTTCTCCACACCCCTAGTTATTGTCATCACTATACAGGGGCAAATTATTCACTCACAATCACCGGAAGTCTAAATTGGGGCAGTCCCTCATTTCTTGAGTTGGGGGAAACCTACCTTTCACTTTGACAAAAACCAATCAATCATTCATCCCTTCATGTGTCACATTTGTCCTTACCCTAGATCTAGAACCAAGTCAACTGACTCATTCAACTATATTTGCACTATTATACATGTTTACTAAACAATGCTTCAAAGAGAGAGGACACGGGCTAATAATGTGATACTGAAAATTCAAGTAGTTAACTTTGTGGACCTAAACTTCGGTCATCATGGGGCATCATAATGGAAGAGAAAAATAAGCGAGTCTGCAAATACAGTCAAATACTTCTTCACATCAGTGTCTGTAAATAACAAACTTAAGATTGCCAAAGTTTGAACCAAACCTAACTTTTCCAAGGTATGATCAATATTCACCTCTGCTTCTCGCATCGAAAGTCTCGTTTCTCATCATCGCAAAAAGTTTCTACATCCCAATTAATCATATCATATCATCATTACATTTGCATCATATTCACATTCGCACATATAAACAAGCCCAAGAAAAAAGAGCAAAAACATGTCTTTTTGCATCCCAATAAATCATGTCGTAAATCATTGCACCATGCACTTCATTCCAACATCAAACCATGCATCTACCATAACACTTGCATCTAAGCATTACAATTGCATTCATTTATTATTCACATCCACATACATAGTTTATCAACTTCATTATCCCATCAACTCAACATTCATTGTCAGTCACATCTCATTCACTACGCCCAACAAACATCAATCATTCCAAATGCATACATTACATGCATGTCATAGCATCTGTCACTTATCGACTTCAAGTGTCGATCATTCTAGTTTTAAGTCAACGCGACGAGCGTTGATCCTACATCAAACACCAGATCGCAGTGTTAGCACAGAGTCTAGCATAGATCTTTCCGACCCAATCAGTCCTTCAGTTCAGTTAGATTAACACGTCAAGACGACGGCTTTGAACTCTACCTTCAGATCATACGTCGTCACTGAGCACGGCAGATCCTTCAGACCCCCAGTGGTCCTTCAGACTAGCTGTGTCGGCCTAAACATAGTGGACGTCCTTCGTGGTCAACATATAAGTTCCGGATCTGATCTTGACCCTCACGACCGCTTGCCGCGTAGGTCACCCTTAGACTATTTTATTAGCACCATAGCTAGTTGCAGTCCATCAGACCATTTTTGGTCCATCAGGCCCAGGCAGCCCTTCAGACCTATTTGTCCTTCAGTTTAATTCGAGTCAATGCACCAAGCATCGATTTCCAATTAAACCTTCAAATCATTTTGCCAACACTTAAAGGCATCGATCCTTTAGACCCAGAGTGGTCCTTCAGATCCCCAGTGCTCCTTCAGATCCCCAGCGATCCTTCAGATCACCAGCGATCCTTCTTTACTGTGTTTTTAGTCAACCCTATTTTCCATTTATTATGAATTTCTCAAAAAATATTTCATAGTTTAGCACAAAATTGGCGTTCTTGTATATTTATCTCTATTTTATTAACATTTTGAAATTATTCCAATTTTGTTTGTTATTAGAATTTCTCTCTTTTGCTATTTGTTTTGTCAAAAAAAAAAACTAAAAAAATAGTTCTAATCACGTCAGCACCGAGCCTGATGTTGAAATTTCAGACCAGTAGGTCCTTCAGATCCCCAATGATCCTTATTTATTGCTTTCTCGTTGACACGCCAAGTGTTAATCATTACCTGTAAATTCTCAAAACCCCCAGCTTTCCTACTAATCGAACAAAATTAGCGTCTATTTTATCTTTATTTCTATTCCTTCGATGAAATCTTGAGAACCCTCCATTTTTCTACGGAATATAAATAAAGAGGGGCAGCAGTTGTACCCTAATTTTGTCCGACTAATCTAAAATTCATTAGAAAAAGTCAAAAATACTACTTACATTGCATTTCGAGGTTTTAACCGTTGACACGTGTCATTCGATGCTCGTTAGCAATTTTGCGTCATTTTGATTATTATTAGTAGAACTTATTTTCGTTTATTGCAAAAGAAAAACTTATAAAACAATAAAAAGAATTAAAAAGTTATTTATTAAGTTTAAATACTATTTAAAACGAAAATTACAAAATAAAAAAAGAGTAAAAAGGTACAAGCAAAAAAAGAGAAAGTGCATCAGATTGGAAATTTTTAAAAAAAGAATACATAAAGTTACAGTTGCATTGTGGGAATAGCAGTGGTGCTACTTTCTACTAGCTTCTTGCAAGTTTCCTTTTTGTTCACAAGTCACAAAGTAATCTTCTCACCCCTCATCCTTCCCACGCCTCTGCTCTCATAACTGGGCCTGGGCCTGGGCCTGTTACACAGCCAAGCAAAAGTCAAATAAGACAGCTCAAACACCCAATTCGTGAATGCAGCAGTGGAGAAAATTGTATACAGACTTTTTCAAACACCAAAAAGTGAAACACCTTGGGGAATCTATAATCAGAAATTCAGACTTAAAATTGACTTCACAAAGACCAAACCCTACACAAATTCATCTATAAATGCAGTTTAAGAGTCCAGCGAAAAGGGGGGGAAGGAACCGAAAAATTCAAAAAGAAAGGGGTTGGGGAAAGAAAATCAGAAACAACATGTAGAAGAGAAAATATAGAAACAAAAGGAGGAGTGAAAATTCAATAATGGTGTGCCATAGACTTCATCTTCTTCAATACACCACCACCTCCACCAAATAGAAACATTTCCAAGCAACCACACCCATATCCATTAATTCACATATTCACAATCAAAAGGAAATTGGAAGAATAAGATAGAGAGGAGAGAAGTAGCGATGTGCACCAGAAACCACCACTATCGTCGCCGTCGTCGTCGCCGGCGCACCACCGCTTGCACTGTACCTCTCTCCGGCGAAACATCCACCGTAATCCCAACCACCGCTCCGAATCACTGTCGCGCTCAAGAGCCAGCTAGAAATGCTGGACTGATTCCAACTCCTCCATGGCTCTCTCTCGCTGGTTTTCTTTCTCTCTCACTTTTTCTTCCTGTGTGCGCATTTGGATTTAGGGATTTCAAGTCCCTTTGCTTTTCTTTCTTTTAACTGTTTATTACCCCTTTCATTTATTTTATATTCATCGTTTATAGTGTTTTCTCTTTTCCTTTTTTATCAAATGTTATTATTACTTTTTTTTATATGTACAAAAAATGTTATCATTACTAACACCTCCGTTTCAGGTTTAACACCACCCTCCTTTAACTCATTATTTTATTTTGCTATCATCCATTTTATGCATTAGCCTGATTAATTATTTTTATTTCAATTTTAATAACTATAGTTACTATTACCATTTACACCATGGTTTTTATTTTGTTGTGTTTCTTAACCAACACAAATCTTTGGTTTTAACCCACCTTTGTTTATGTTGCTAGTAATTAGTCTAGCTCATCTTCATACATTTTTACAAATCAATGAGTTCAACACATCAAACTTTTTTTTCTATGAAAGCATTTTCTTTCTATGAATACATAATCATAAAAATCTAATAAGGGAATCAAGTCGACTGTACAGTCGGGTTAATTTGTAGTTTAGTGCTAACGAGTTGTACAACTCGGGGGTTCTTAAATCACTATAAAAAAAACTTTTCCAAAAAACCTACAAAAATACATAAATAAGTAATTTCAAGATAGGGGATTAAGTAGACTGTACAGTCGGGTTAGTCAACTTTTTAGGGCCGCAAATGAACCGTTACGGATCAGACCCTCGAAATCCCTATTTGAAACAAACAATTTCTAAAATAAAAAAATACCAACACACCTCTTTCCTCAAAAAAAACAAAAGAAACAAATTTTCAAAAAATAGGGGATTAAGTCGATCGTACGATCGGATTAATCAACGTTCTAAGGTGAATGAACCGTACGGCTCAAAAGTCCTAGAACCCCTAAAATATAAAACACAAACCAACCAAACTTTTTTTCTACCAATAACTACATAGCTTTGATTTCTCCATCGCACCTGGAGATACGTAGGAGCGGGGGCTCACTCCCGTCAAGCACAAAAAACTAAAAATTTTATTAAATCTTTTTAATTCACAATAAAAGGGTAAAATAAGCATTTTCAAAATTAACATTCTTTTATACAACTAATTAGAAGGTAATCTTCCTTAGGAAGGATGCCGTGGGGTGCTAATACCTTCCTCATGCATAACCGACTCCCGAACCCGAATCTGGTCTCAATGACCCTTATCCAAATCAAAGGGATTTTCCAATGTTTGCCCTTAAACTAAACTTTGGTGGCGGCTTCATTTTTGAACCTTCGAGGAATCCTCATCTGGATTTTTCGGTCGCTACAGGCACAGAAGAGCTGGTCACACAAGTATGCAAACCATTTCAAAGCTTTCCAAAAAGAAACTAGTTAGGGTTGCCCAAAATAAATTTTGAAAAAGATAAAGTGTGTGAAGCATGAGTTCATGGAAAACATGTCAAATCAAATTTTAAACCTAAGAACGTGATCACAATTCAAAAACCACTTGAGCTATTACACATTGACTTGTTTGGCCCTACTAAAACTCAGGGCAGGCCCAACACATGCGGAGGGCTAAAGCGAACTCTGGAGTGAGACCCTTGAGTTAATAAAATAATACAAACTCTTAGGGTGTGTTTGGATAAAGTACTTCTTAGGGGCAATGTAAGATTGTGGATGGATAAAGCAAACTCTTAGGGTGTGTTTGGATACAAACTCGAAAGTATAAGATTGTGGACAGACAATAACCAACCATATGGTTAATGTCTAATTTCTGGTCTAATTTGGTTGGTTATTGTCTGTCCACAATCTTATACTTTCATATACTAAATACCGCTATGTATTTCAGATGTTGCTAGCGCTCCCCGTCAATCGGACGGGCATTGAAGCTAGTATTAAAGGAAACCTTCATAAGCTTGCAACAAATTCTTTGGTAGCTTAACTGGCGGAAAACAAAAGCTTTGTTTTCTCAAGTGTCTGCGCTCTATTCTTGTGGAGGGATTTTGTTTTTTTTGTTTTTTTAAATGATTTACAGCACGGCTGAAAATGCAAGAAACTTTTATTACATTGCATTGCATCACGAGAATAACCATAACTTACAGCAAATGGAATAAACTCTTATTCAAAATTCTCTTAATCAGTGATAGGTGTTAAACTATTTCAGATATTTCTTTTGGAAATTATAGTCTAGAACAAAAAAAACTATTTATTTATGTTTTTATCCAACTTAAATTATTCATTTATAAGTCATCCAAATAGTATCTATAGTTTTTTTATTATAAAAAATAGTATCTTTAGTTCTTGTCAATAAAAATAATATATTTAATGGAGGTTGGATTTTTCGTTTGCATTATTTTGTAGCTATTATGATGTCGAAGTTGTTTTCATTAAAATCTATGAAAATAGAATTAAAATTATATTGAAAAAGACATTAACCATATGTTTGGATGAAACATTTTTAGTGAGGAGTCTAATTTTTGGGGGAATTAAGATATTTCAATTCGCTTCAAATTACATTGCCCCTAAGAAGTACTTTATCCAAACACACCCTAAGAGTTTGTATTATTTTATTAACTCAAGGGTCTCACTCCAGAGTTCGCTTTAGCCCTCCGCAGGTGTTGGGCCGGCCCTGAGTTTTAGTAGGGCCAAACAAGTCAATGTGTAATAGCTCAAGTAGTTTTTGAATTGTGATCACGTTCTTAGGTTTAAAATTTGATTTGACATGTTTTCCATGAACTCATGATTCACACACTTTATCTTTTTTAAAATTTATTTTGGGCAACCCCTAACTAGTTTCTTTTTGGATAGCTTTGAAATGGTTTGCATGCTTGTGTGACCAGCTCTTCTGTGCCAAATCCATTTGTCATTTTCAGAAGACATAAGGCAAGTTTCTTGAGATAAATCATCAAGACATAGGCTATATAGATTTTTATTTCTAGATGCAGTAAATAAGAATTTTCCAGATGAGATTTCCTTAATAAAACATTTATCAGATTGAAAAGACACTTTATGACAACTATCACATAGTTGACTAATGGTTAACAAATTATGCTTCAAACCTTATACATACTGAACATTTTTTATTTTAGGAGAAGAAGAATTACCTATAGTACCTATACCTTTGATGCAAGCTTTGTTATCATTGCCAAAGACAACATAGCCTCCATCTATTCTCTCCATGGAGAGAAATTTATCCTTTTCTCCTGTCATGTGCCTCGAACATCCACTGTCTAAGAACAACAGTTTTTTCTTGGATGCTAAGAGGCATTCCTTTTTCAGAGGTTAGTAGAGACTTAGGTACCCAGAGTTGTTTGGGTCCTTAATGGTTAGTTTTCTTCCAATAGATGTTTCTCTTTTGTCTAGAACATGCAGAAACATCATCACCAAACTTTTTGCAGTGTGTACATTTCAACTTTGGCTTTCTAGTTCTTGAAATGGTTTTGAAAATCTGACTATCATGTCTTTCTAAAGAACTTGATTTTGAACAGACATGGCTAGTTCTTTAGTTAAGTTTTAAACTTTGTTCTTCACAAGGTTGTTTTGCTTTTCAAGATCAGAATATGCAAGGTTCGGTTTTTTTGTGATATGTCATTCAAAAGTTTATGTTGTTTAGAAAGTCTAAAATGTGATTGCTGAAGAGTGTGAACAGTTTTGTTTAAAATTCATTTTGTTTTTGAAGTTCTTCATTTTCTCTTTTTGCATCAGAGTTGATTTTTGAACATCATGCACTTGTGAGCTAAAGTGTTATAATCAGCTAGTAGGTTTTCAAAAGCATACTCAGATTATTTGCATGAAATACAAGTAGGTGATTTAAAAGTGATTACCTCTTATAGATCAAAATCTTCCATGAGACATGAGTTGGTTGATTCATCATCTGATTCAGAATCAATGTTTTGTTGTGCTTGAGAAGGTTATGAGACATAGCTATGCTGTTCACACCAACACTCACCTCACTTTCTAGTTTCCTAAAGGTTCCTCTATCAGTTTTGTTCACACCAACACTCACCTCACTTTCTAGGTAGTTTGATGGAAAGTTTACAACACACAGTTTACGATAAGGGGTTTTAGGTTTTTGGAATGTTGAAGAGCTTGAAAATAAACTATAATAAGTGTTTACGATGAAGTGTATCAAGCTATCACACACTCAACAAATAAATCCCAGAATGTGAACTTGAGTAGCTTAGAATGTGGGATGAGAGGGTTGGACTACTTTGAGAAGCTTGAGCTTTCAGTAGGTTCCAGTTAAATCTCACACTTGTAATCTTCGAAATCCAGCCATTTTATAGTCCCAGATGTTGAATGTAGTCGTTAGAAGGTTGAAGAGAGCCGTTTGAAATAGGTTCTAGGCTTGTAGAGTTTTCATGATAACAGTTACTTTAGGAAGAAGCTTGTTAACCTTCTCATTCTACACATTGTACCTTCTGTGCACATTCTAAACCTTCTTAATCTGACACTGTACTTTCCTTCTGCTTTTGACAGCTCACGAACCTTCTCATATGATTATTCCTCAAACAAACAAACTTTTGAGGCTCCTAGGAAGAGTCATTGATTTCCTCTCTTGTTTTTAAAACCTTTCTCAACACATTTAATGTAACATTCTTCATTTAATGCTTCATCTCATTAAAAAAAAGGATTGTTCTTAAGTTGTTGAGTTTTTCGAGAATGAGTAGGTTGTTGTTCTTGAACCTTCTCAACTATTGAACCTTCTCATTAGTGAACCTTCTTTACTATGATCTTGCATATGTCATGGCTTGGTCAAATCTTCTCTTGACTTTTGGTCAAACCTTCTGTTGACTTTGGTCAAACCTTCTGGGCAGAGGCCTACATGAAAGGTGAAGAGAGCAGTGCAGAAAAACGCAACCGCGATGCTAGGGAAAGGGGGCAAGACCGCCAATATATTCCTGACGATTTCCAACGCAATATTTCCTAGAAGCGAGGTCCTCAACAAATTCGTGGAAGCCCTCAATGAAGAAAATTGGCTACATTGAATCAGAAGCGAGAGACGGTCTTGAAGGAGATACTGCACACTACACTCATCCCAGAATTAACACCGTCAAGAAGGACACTTGGAAGATACACGTACCAGTGGTGTGATTACCAAAAGGCTAGAGGCCACGAGACAGAGAACTGCTATGCCTTAAAAACTGAAATCG
The DNA here is from genome assembly GCA_963573325.1 of Astragalus glycyphyllos. Lineage (NCBI taxonomy): Eukaryota > Viridiplantae > Streptophyta > Magnoliopsida > Fabales > Fabaceae > Astragalus > Astragalus glycyphyllos. Next base: position 53,484,660 of record OY754311.1, on the reverse strand, counting down.
AGAAATTAATCCGGAAAGGAATGCTGAAGAAATATGTTAAAGATGATTCCAATGCCTTAACAAGTCCTTCACCAGAAGAAACTCGTCCGAAATTACAATCTCAAATAGAGAAGGAAGAGGAGGCCGCCGAAGAGGTTCCTCCAGTCTAGCACACACTCAACATGATTTCTGGGGGGATCCTCTGGCAAAGGAGAAACCAATTCGGCGAGGAAGCATTATGTCAGGCAAGTTATGCACATTGCCGACATGCAAATCAACTCAACAGCCGTAGCCAATCCTTATTTGAATTTTTCACCAAAGGATCATGATGGAATAGAACCACACGAAGATGATCCACTAGTGATCATAGTTCAATTGTTGAATGTCAGCGTCTGACGTGTATTGATTGACCTCGTAAGCTCGACCGACATCATTTATTGGGAGGCTTTCCAGGGTATGCAACTCTCACGTGAACATTTGCAGCCATATCATGGAACTTTAGTTGGTTTTTCAGGTGAACAAGCTCAGGTCAAAGGCTACATGACTCTCAAGTTTTGGCGAGTTGGGGTTGTCAGGAGTTTCAAGATGGGGGTTATTGATCTTCGTGAGTTCTGGATTTTTCCTGGTGGGACTTCTGTTTTGAGGTGTTTAGGGCTATGCAAAAGACTTAAGATATGGTGTGCCTGGAGACTCAAGTTGCCACTTGCTGGAGGTGATCCTTTGGTCGTTCGGGGTGAGCTTTGCCATAATTAGCAGGCAATCCTCGGGCTGCCTTTTTTGTCGCTTCTGATCTTTCCAAGTTGGAGCTCCGATGGAAGCTTGAAGTTCATCTTCAATCGAGCTACCTCCTTGTGTTGCTCCAAAATTTCCACTGTCTATACGATTCAGAGCATCAAATATAACTTATCAACTACGTCTTCGATGGTTCGACCAAGTCTTCGAATCGTGGCCGATCTTCGTGTGGTCGAATTCACGTCTTTTTGATTTTCTTCACAACCGAACGCTTGGCTGAAGTGACGCTTCGAATGCGACGTTTGATTGATTTGGTGGAAACGTCACAATGATGTCATGGGGAACTGTCACGCCTTCTGGTGCTCCATTGGGTGAGTCCCACGTGTTGTGCCCCCGTTGCACGGAATTTGAAACGCTGCGGATCTGTGCCATTGATTTGCTGAGAGCCTTTTCCATCGTTGGATCAAACTAAAACGTTTTAAATTTCGCAGAACCCCTTCATTTGGTTCTTTTCATGTTTTATCATCTCTTCCGTCTTTCTCTTGGAGAGTTTCGTGTTTCCGCTTCCATTTTCTTAGTGCTCCAGCCACTGTTTCTTGCGTATCTAGTTTCTTGCTCTTCCTTCTCTTCTGTGTGCAACAATCCTTAAGGTATGCACATTCTTTTCCCTCACTCTTTTGTTCGTAGTTAGCCACTCGTTTGCTATTTCCCTTTTTCCTAAAAAATAGAGGTAACCTCAGAATATCGTTGTCCTAGACCCGGTTGTGTCCCCACACTCTGCGTCTATTTCATAATGCATTCATCCTAACGAGCGATAACTGCTATAAGAGAGGAATCTGATAGTGAGTCCTCTTATCGTTCAACAGGATCGGCTCAGTCTTCATCCATGGCCGAAGAGGACCACTATGATCAGGGGGATAGTCAGTATGGTGACGAGGAGTTCTGGGTAGATCAAGAAGTCTTAGACTCGTACTCTTAATTTTGCACCGAGGAGTCCTTACCTAGTGTCCACAGTTTGTTGTGTTACCCGACAGATGTTGGCTCCGCTGTGGCGCGTCCTGTTTCATTAGAGGAGGCAGTTTCTAACCCTTTTGATCCGGAGGCTGAACCCTTCACTTATGTGTACAAAACTCTTTTTGAACATTTAGGAATCTGAGCTCCCTTCTCCCCCTATTATTGTCAGGTTCTAAGGATGATCAATGTGATCCGCTCCCAACTTCATTCGAATGGTTGGGCATATATGCGAGCCTTTGAGATTCTCTGCGAGTGTCTTGGAATTGAGGTATCAGCTTGCAAATTCCTTCATTTCTTTAAAACTCAAGTTAAGAAGCCTGTCCGTTGGGTTTCTTTGTGCAACCATAGCCACCGGCCTTTCATGACCGTTTTCAAGAGCAGCTACAAAGACTTTAAACAATCTTGGTTACGGTTGCTAGCTGGCCTGAACAATCCTTATCTGCTGATTGATGAAACCGGGAAGGAGTGTTTTCCGTTGGATTGGACTCGCAACCCTCAGGATAAGTATTCCATTGAGCGAAGGTCTTTAGGTCCGACCGAGAAGGCTGACGTGGATTGGTTGTGGTCTTATGCTAAAGCTTCATCGGTGGCATTGCTTAAAGCCTCGTTTTTGATCATTTTTTGGAGGATGATGCCGAAACGTTGATTGGCTATTTGAGTAATTCTCCCCCATTTTTTTTTTTGCTAATCTGATGTTGTTCTTCTTTTCAGGGGAGTTAGAGATGTCGACGCTCTGTGTTGCTGAGAAAAAGAGGATTCAGGAGAAACAAAAGCAAAGGCAAGGGGTGGCTCAAGCAACTTCTTCAGGTTTGACCCCTGCTGTGGAGGCCCCACATTCTGCCCTCGGCTCTCCGAATATAGGGAGTCACGTTCAAGCTGACAAGGTGGTTGAGAGCCTAGTCGGAGATCCAAGTGTGGCTCGTCCTCCACCTGCTCCAGAATTCCCCCCTTTGAAGAGAGCTAAGATTGGTCCTTCCCCCAGCATAGAGATCGGCTTGCCTGGCGGAGGTGAGGCCACAAATGACACGTCATGGAAGACTATTCTGAAGTTCCAGAAGAGGGTTGATGTCACTCCCGATACTCTGATTCATTTTGCATTTGAATCTCGGTATTCGTTGAATCGAGTTTTGAGCGGTGCTACAGGTGTGGCTGATGTTGACAAGGTTGCTTTTATGGGGGTGCAACGTACTTTGGTGGCTATGAAGACTTACAGCCTTTGAGCTACTTTGCTCGCACATCTTGCCAAGGATTTTTTCAAGAAGACCATTGTGGAGCACAACCGTTTGGAGGAGTGTTCAAAGAAGAATGAGGAAGCTTTGAAGTTATGTTAGGAAGAGAAGGAGTCTTTGATGCAGGACCTTCAGAAATGGGATGCTGAGAAGAACCAGTTAGAAGGGGTAGTGGCCAAGTTGTCTGAGGAAAAGAAGGTACCGTCGTTTAAGCTGGCGAAGGCCGCTGAAGATCTGAAGCATGCTCGTGAAGAGTTTGAAATGAGTAGGGGAAAGCTTAAGAGGATTTCGACTCTGTTCCTAGATATAGCCGAAGGCTCGGATTTGGTCAAAGCTGTTGAGAACTTGAAGGTTAGAGCCGCTACTGAATTTGACAAGGGATTTAAGAGCGTGTTGGCTCAGCTGAAGGTGCTTTATCCTGAGACGAACGTTGACAAGTTTGATGTAGACAAGGTTGTGGTCAACGACCAGATCGTTGACCAGGAGGTTCCTTCTTCCAACTCTATGCCAGATGCAGGGCAGAATCCTCAACAGATGCCTTTGGACTTGGCTGCTCTTGATAGCTTTCTGAATGATGAAGACATGGAGGAGAAGATCGGAGGTGCAGGCGGTCATGGCGTTGCTGACCATGTTATGACGAGGCTCGTGGGGTTTCGGAGGAGACATCCTGATTTTTCCTTTGTAGCATTTTGTGAACAATTCAATTTTTTGTAAGAATTTTACAATGTTACCTTCGGTTTGTGAACTAATTAGGCTTCCTTTGTTTTAATGGGCATGTGTAACCACATCTTTATCTTTGTGCTTTGTAGTTCTTCAAGATTGAGTGGTTCGATTTTCTTTATCACAGTGTTTTCCCTCGATGTATGCTACCGTTTTTTGCGTTGTCTTATTTTACTTCGGCTCATCTCGCCGGTTTGGAGTTTATTATGCGAATGACTGGGGTTAGTGCCCAAGGGATGTATGTCGGCTGTCGGCCAGTCTACACCTGTCGGGTCTTGTGTTTATCTGGCCTTCTCTGTGACGAGCTCGTTGGCTCGTTCGGGAAAGTGTGTTAGCTTTGCCCACACATCGAAGGTTCTTACACCGTACCGAGCTCGTTGGCTTCGTCGGCGAGTGCGTTTGCTGCGCATATACGATGAAAGACCCTCAGTTGGGCAAGTGGTCCCCGAATTGGGACGAGCCCTACATCGTTAGCGAAGTATACCACGGTGGAGTGTATCGTCTAATCATTCTAGACGGAGAAGAATTTGAAACAAAGATTAACGGCAACTACCTCAAAGTGTATTATCCTACTCTATGTGAAAGTATGAGAGGAATCGACAGATGGATTTAAAGAAACAAGAGAAATATTGTCAGAGTGGCGCGCCACACACCGGCGCCCTAGTGGGAAATGGAAAACGAAATTAAACACGTTTAGTTCCCCGTTACAAAACCACCCTCTCCTAATAGACACTAAACTATCAAGTAAAACGCTGGTTCTCATTGGTGAGCTAGCCGGAGGAAGAATTGCTGAGATCCTCCCTAGGACCGCCAAGAGACAGTGCGAAACTGTTGTTCATGGACAAACCTTGAAATACAACATGAAAGTCAGAGCCGGTAAAGGATTCTCTCTTGAAAGAGACGGATGCACCGCCATTTCCTTGTGCCCATCGGGGGATGCGAGGACGTTTTAACCATCGGAGAGATTCGCCGGTAGCATTGGCCCAACCCCTCCTCTCTGCCACTGTGATAGCCGCGGTAAACCAACCCGGGGGGATGCGCGGGCCACAGGAGACGCCAGAGATAAGTATCAATGTACCGAAATCCTCGCAAGCCCGGGAAGCGGCAGTTGGAACGATTCTTCTCCCAGCGGCACCAACCAGAACATCCTGTGGGATAATCTCAATGGGAGAGCTTCCAGGGAAAAACGGAAAACTCAAGGAAGCGCCGTCACCACCGTAGTCATGACCTAAAGCCTGTAAGCCGGAGGATGGAGGCATGTCACACGGAGGGGGAAGTGGCAGCAGAGCAGAAAAGAGTTTGGTGCATAAGCAGGGGGATGGTGAAAGGTTGAAGAAAGGGTTGATCTGAGGAAAGAGGCAGTTGAGGCGGAAGCAAGGGATTTCGGAAGGAACCAGTAACCGTGCAGGGATAATGATGAGGGCTATTTATAACCTCGCAAGAAGTCCCAACCGGCGTCTCCTTAGGAACCGTCGCGCAGTCGTTGCGATTCGTGCGAAGCGCCAAGTGGCACGTAGCAGGAGTTATGTCCCCTCTAACCGTCACTTCAAATCATTTCAAGGGTTTTCGTACCATCAATCACGTCCTCAAGGCCGCACGACAGCACAAAAAGGGGGGCAATTGTTAACACTCAAAAATAAATAAGTCGTACGCCGAGGGCCATGAGAGAAAAAGGGAGTCATGGTGTGAAGGCAAGCCACACAACAAGGGCAGAAAAGGTATTTGCTAGAAAGAGTGAAACTAAAAAGGAGGTCCTCGGGGCACGCTGAATGACAAAACCCCCCTAGGGAGGGCTACGCCCGGGGCCCACTGAGCCAAGCCGAGGGAAAGTGATTGCCCCAGCCTATAGAGGGCCAAGACCTAGGTGGCTCGGACACCTTAATCATTGCCTAAAGTGAGCCAGGACAACCGAGCCACCATACGGCCAAGGTAGGGCGCGCATTACTTGGAAGGCAAGACACGGCACGAAGATAGAACGTGGGAACGGTTGAAGTTCAAGCAGAAGAGCGAGGCCGGAAAACGTCGAACAACGAGCACTCACCCCACTAACTGTGCCAGTGGGGTCGTGGGCAGTTATTTCACTTCGTTAAGGGCCTATGAAGCAATGAGAGCCGTTGATCTTAGATCAATCCAACGGTTGCCAAATGTTGGCTAACATAGTGGCCGACGAGGGCCTGTGTATATGTATAGCATTAGAGTGTAATGTAAAACACACACATCAATCAATCAAACACTACGTTTATTTCATTTTATCTTCCTTTATCGCATTTACTTTATTTTACTTTAGGCATTAGCCGTACTATAATCCAACACTCGCGTCCCTTCTCACCTTGCCTGACCCTTTCTAGAGGAGTCAGGAAACCCATAGTTGAGGAGCAGAGTTCCTTCCTCGACGCAATTGCTAGAAGAAAAGAGGGATCAAAGACTGTCCAAACCTCTAGCCGACACCACGGCCAGGACCTAAGAGTTTGACGACAACACGGTTGTAATGGTCAACGTCGAGTTTCAGAGGATGAAAGTGGATTAGGGGAGCTTGGCCGACATCATGTTCAAAGACCGTTTGCTGAAGCTGAAGATTGTTGAGACCGAGCTCGCCCCTATAGAGGTACTGATCTGTCTGGTTTTAATGGGGTTAGGACCAAGCCACTTGGATATGTCGAGCTCATGGTTACATACAGAGAAGTCGATCTTTCCCCTACCATGAAAACACAATTCCTGGTCCTGCCCCGAAACTCTCCCTATAACTGCATCATTGGGAGGCCAACCTTGGGCAGATTGGGCGCAGTGGCCTCCACTGTTCACCTAAAAAGAAATTCAACTCACTGAAGAACGAGGTAATCACGATTGCTACCGACCTTGCAAAAAGGTGCCATTATCTCTCTATCAAGTTCGAGCATAAGGCTGAGAAAAAGAAACCTGAAGCGCACAAGGAATTTGAGGTCAACCTGGCCGACCTCGATGCCTGCTACGATCCCGATAGTTCAGAAGACGAACAAGATGACCAACTCATCAAAGAGTTGAAAAAGAAGAGTAATGGCAAATGGTGGATGTGCGTGGACTACACTGACCTGCACAAAGATTGACAAAATATGCATTTTCGGTTCCGAGTGTAGACAAGCTGCTACACAGTGCATCCGGGTTTTGACTTCGGTAATTTCTAGATGCTTACTCTGGGTAAAACCAAATACCAATGTATCCTCTTGACCAGGAGAAAACAACTTTTATGATAGACAAAGGCAATTACTGTTATAGAGTCATGCCCTTTGGTCTGAAGAAAGTCAATGCTACCTACCAGCGCGTGATGAACAAGGTCTTCCAAGAGAAGATAGGCCGAGTTGTGGCAGTTTAACTGGATGACATGATTGTGAAAAGAAAATCTGATGAGGGCCTCTTTATTCATTCAAGAGTGAAAAAAAAAAGAAATAATGTCTCTTTAGAATCAATTTGTGAATATAAAAAAAACTGAAGTTTTTAGTAACATTTTTTCTTCATTTAGGTGTTGATTTGACTATTTGAGCCTTTATTTTAATTCTTTGAAATTTGGAATTTTAGTCGCTCATTTTAGATTTTGATGAGCTAAGGATAAGTGAATAACCGAGACATAAAGAATAGAATTGGGTTCATGAAAGAAAACTTTGTCATGTTTTGGTAAATATAGAAGAGGTATACAAATTTAGATTATGGATCATCATTAGAACAAATTTATTTATCCTCTGCGTGCAAAGCTCTCCTTCAAGAGATTTAACACTGCATGCCCAATGTTAGATTCAAACCCAGAACTTTGGTTAAGTTGGAAGAGACCTTAATCATCGCATCCAAGTGTTCTTGGGAAAAAAATTTATTGTTTGATGATCGCTTCAAACCTCTACGTCATTAAACATGCAAAAATGTTAAGCTGTATTTGGAGTAGAATCCATAGTTTGACTAATGATTTGTTGGCCGCGTGTATTGCACCCTGTTAAATTTGTGTAACTTTGATTGAAGGATTGATGTAGGTTTCAGTATTTTGTCAGGTTGTCAGCAGTGGCGGATCTTCCCTACTACTGGGGAGGACCACGGCCCGCCCTAAAATATCACATGAAATTACTAAAATGCCCGTATTTTGAAATATTAACTTCTAAATATATAACTATTTTGCACAGCAATTAACAAAATGAAGGTGTGGTGCAACCTTTGTAAGGAACTTATGCCATTGTTGGATATTGGATACTATGTTCAAGTCTTGCTAAAGTCATTTTGTGAACTTTTTTTTATATTTTATTGATTTTATTCTCGCCAACAAAATGTATATCATGGAAATTGAACCCATGACAATGGCAATACAAAACTGCACTAACTACCACTAGACCAACAATTTCTATTGTTATTGAATATATAAACTTAAAATTTAAAATATATGTATATATATATATAATACTGATCAGCGGTCATACGCGGGTCAAAATAATTATAAAGAAATAAAATATAGTACAAAGAAGTTAACCTTGGTCGTCTCATGAGGACCTCTGGATTAAAGAATACCAGAATCAAGAACCAAAGTAACAATAAAATGGAGGGTTTTTTAGGGAAAGAGTTTGATGTTTAATGAAGAAAATCAATTAAAGATAGACAATCAATCTATTGGTTTCGGGTGCGTTTCTTGGATTTATCATCGGTTCTAAATAAAGATTCGTGCAAGGTTTGATAATTCTTGATTGATCATAAACTAAGTGAACAAGGGTCAGTCAGTTTATACGAATTTGCACCGTTTTAAAGCAAGCGTCAAAACAATGTGTTCAATCAATCGTGATAGTGAACAAGCGTCAGTATCACAACTAACGTCATAACTGAATTCTATCAATCTTATAAACAAGAGTCCTAGACTGTGTCAATTCCTACCCAAACTAAATTAAACAAGCGATAAAATAGTCTGAATAATGAAAGTTGCAAAACAGAATCATGATTAAGCAAAACTGAATCATAAAACGAATCACATAAGCAAATCACAGAGTTTGAGTAATTAAGCAAAACACAAACCGAATTTGCAGCAAGAAGTACGAAGATGAAATTGATAGAGAAAGAATTAAAATCATAAAAACGAAATAAACATTAAGCACTAAACCTAAAAATCCTTACAAGCAACACCCTTCACCAATAGATTGATCTAGGGCCTTAAGCTTCCATGGAGGTTAGGGCACAAAACGTAAAATTGAAAGTTAGGAATGCGTAAGAGAGCAAAGACGACTCTGAAAAGCGTATTTAGATCCTGAAAACGAAAAACCTAAATCCCTAAATGGGTTCTTGGATAAAAGCCCTATAACAAATAGTAATTGGCTCATAAACCCGTAATTGACTAAACTGCTTCGGTAATTCGCAGTTTTGCCTTTCCATACTTCAGAATTGGGTTTCGAGCTCAACAAAAGAATTATAGCTCTATTCCTTAGCTTTCAAACGCATGCTCGCACGCCTCAATCGAGATAACCGTAGCCAGTTATGGCCTGCAGAGTAGACAGGGATCAATATGCAATAAAAACAAGATTTTGCTATAACGCTCAATTAAGACCCAAAGTCTAACAGCGTGTTAAGGCTCAAATATTAGGTACAAAGCACAATTAAAAACACCAAATGCAAAGCTATAAAGATTGCATTAAAATGCACTGATCAAATTCCCCCACACTTAAGTTTTTGCACTCCAGGCAAAACACACAAAACAAGACACGAAAACAATACATGAGTTTCCAATGAATCCAAAGAATGCAAAATCATGAGAGAGATACTTCTCCTAGGATTCAAGAAGAATGACAGTTAGAGATAACACTTAATTACAATCAAGGCAAACAAGAGCATAGAGAACCAAAAAGTGAATCATAAGTGATGAGTTCTCACAAGATACGTGTACGTAATGCGCTCAATCACTCAAATGTCTAGGCTTGTGTTTACTCTCATATATATACTGAGCACATCAATGAGAGATAGCACTACCATATGCTTGACAAGCTTCTAACATTCACACTTAAAAACACATGCACATAAGATCAAAAGGTCTTTATAAGGGTTGTAAAGGGGCCAAGGTCAAGGTGGGATAATCCTAAGGGGGAACTAGGCTAAAAAGAATCAAAGAGGACAAAGAAGATTCGATGTTAGAGAACATTTCCCACCAAAAAGTTAGAGAATATTTATCCATCTCACTAATTTTTTTGCCAGCTTATATGAAATAACAAATAAACACTATTCAACATTATTGCACTATCATAACTAGGTTCGAACCAATAAATCTACATCTCTATGGGTGTGCTTGATTTGCTAAACATAAGGGACGAGACAAAACAACTCTAGTTGTATTTCGTTTGATTTGGAAATTGTTCATGGTACTGGACAAAAGTGGAGGCAAAGAACAAGACAAAAACCCAAATTCTTGTCAGTTACAAAATTACAGTACAACATTCTGTTTCATAGTACAACCTTCTGTGCCAAAAAGGTACCAAAATACTACATTTATTTTCTACCCAATAATTTCTCTCTCTCTCTCTCTCTCTCTCTCTCTCTCTCTCTCTCTCTCTCTCTCTCTCTCTCTCTCTCTCTCTCTCTCTCTCTCTCTCTCTCTCTCTCTCTCTCTCTCTCTCCCCCCCCTATCTTCTTTCTTTCTCTCTCATTTTTTTCTACCTCTCTCCCTTGTATACCTTCTATCTTCTCATCTTATAACCTCTCTCCGTCATCTTTCTTTCTCTATTCTCTATCATTCTTTTTCTCTCACATTTTTCTTTATAATTTTTTAATTGTATTATTATTATTATTATGTGTTATATAAAATCATTATAAATATTATAAAGTGAATGAAAGTAAATTTTACATTTTTTTGTTTGTGTTGTCCATTATTTACCAAACAATGTACATGACAAAAGTTGTTCAATACTTACTTGTTTACAAATAAACTGACCATAGGTCGCTAAAACTTCCAATGCAATAAAAAATGAGGACTATCACTAATTTATTTTCTCTAGATTTTTTTCTGTTGTGTTTGCTATTTAAATTTGCCCTCACTATAGCACTAAATAAATAGTCGGACAACCCAAATCCTTACTCTTACAATTCCTATCTGCTCGCTAATGTATTTTTCCTTTTTAGTAGTGCGGGTTATGCAGTAGAATTCCCTTTAACAACAGATTGTAATTATATATGGCAAGCATAGGGATTTCAAATCGTAAATCCAACGCAATTTCACTCTCTTTCACACATGATATCCATATTAGGTCAATTGGTTCGCTTCTTTTCGGCCTTTTTTTTCTCTTTCTACTTTAGAAGGGTATTAAAGTAAGGTAAAGACAACTCATCTCTCTCTTTCATCATTATCATCAGTAAGCATCGATGATATTGTACAAAGGCCCGTGGACCGAGCCCAATATGGTTTAGAATTGCATTTTGGTGTGAAATTAACAAAATGGATCTCAACTTAAACTACATTATAAACTTAAAATTTGATAAGTTAAGCAACAAAAATACTAAATAAGCATATAAATTATCTAAATTAAAATTACAATAATATAAAGAAAAATTTTAAAATTTTGTTCTTTCTAAAATATATTTTTTTGACTGTTTTTTCTAAAATATTAATTTTATATATGTTTTTATTTTTACTAAGTTTCAATTCAAGTTGAAAATTGAAACAGCTTCAATATCCAAAACAAAGTTTTTTTGTTCGAAAAAAACTAAATTGAAAAACCCATTTTTTATGTTACAATTTTTTTAACAACTATAGGCGTCAAAAACAAGTCCCATTATACCAGTAAAAAAAAAGGCCCATTATTGGTGTAAATAAAAAGCCCATCATTCTGCAAAAAAATCCTATTATCCGAAACCCTAAATGCTCCCACAACAAAATTCAGCCGCAATATAAATGCTCCCACATCAGGTTCATGCTACCTCATCTTTCTTTCTTGTCTCTTCTTAGTTTTCTTATATCACACACCACAGTTCTCGTCATAAAACAGAAGATCTGAGCCAAAACGGAAATTTCGCTGGTGCACATACCGATGCGAACCAGAGACGCAGATCTAAGATCTGCCTAAAACGAAAATTCCTGTGACGAAAATTCCTGTCATTTTCATCCTACTTGCGGCTATTTCTAGTTACAAGATTCGGTTTCCACTACTGATGTTTTCTTATCTGGATCTTGGAAAAATTGCATGCAATGAAGATGAAAGTGTAATATCAAGGTTCTTCCTATTTTGCCTCTTATCTTTCATGCATCAATGATTCTTGTTATCTTATTTTTTTAAAGAAGCATCAAAAGACTTTCAAAGATCTTGTGTTTTTATCTTATATTTTTAAATCCAAAAGACTTTCAAATATTTTGTGTTGCATCACAGTGTAGTTCTACATTGAATGATATTGGACAATTTGATTTTGTTTTGGTCAAACATGTTTTGTACAAGAAATTTTGCCTTTTCAATATTTTCTTTCTTCGAAAATAAATAAAAAGAAATATTTAACATTTTTTTTTTATAAAAAATATATGACTTTTGAAAAAAGAGAAGTATCTATTAAATTTTAAAAAATCTTGAATATATATTAAAATTAAAATAAGCTATACATACAATTCATTCTTACCATATTTTTTTCATACTTCTCTATTCAATCTTTCTTATTTTGCCTTATCTAGTTACTTTGATCTTCTATTGCAAAAATGGAAGTCGTTTTCGAATTCTATGTATTGAAATCTTGAAAAGGCTTAACCTCTTGTTTTATTTCGGTGAAGTTGATGTCAGATCTCTCGTAACTTCGGTGAGATATTTTTCGTTTAAAAACATTTTGTTTCATTTTAACTTTGTTTTAGTTTTAATAATTCAAAAAAGTTATTTAGAATTGGTTTTATATTTTTTTCAATGCTTTCACTTTCTCTGAATTTTTTGTGTGCTTTGATGTATTAATTACAACATCAAATTGTAGTAATAGAATTAGGGTGTTTTTAGAGTTAGAGTGTCGATCAAATCATTAAATGGTTTACCGGTGAACCATTAAATATGATTGTAGAATATAGTATAAAAATTTATCACAATTGAGATTTAATATTAGTTGATTCAATCCTAACTATTAATAGTATTTTTCACAATATCTTACGACCAATTTTAGTGGTTACCGTTGAATGATTTGATTTGCTCTGTCACCATATAAGCACTGTTAGAATTTAAAGAGTTGTTTTTTTAGCCGTAATTAAAATCAATTTGTTATTTTTCATTTTTTTTACTAAATAAATGTAAATTGTTATTGAGATATGTTAATATGCAAGGTTTGAATAATGATTTTTTTTTCCACATGTTTTTGCCTATCTGAATCTCGTAGACACTTTTCATTTTCATGATCTAAATATGCGCCAACGTTTTTTAAAAAATCACTTTGGATATTTACTCTTGTTTTAGAAGGTAAATTATTCTCATTTATTTTAATTACAGAAATGGTGGCAAAACTCTCTTTTAAACTCATTCGTCAACGCTAACTCTATTATTGGTTAAAACTCACATGGTTCCCATTAGTTAATAATTAATTATGAATGCATTACATTTTCAAAGTGGTGGTCTCATTAACCAATCATGCGTTGTGTTGGAGAATGTTTAAAACAGAGTGTTACTAGTATTTTTTAATTAATTTAAATTTTGGCTAATTTTATTTTGAAATTGGGCTATAGTCTTTTAAATTGTTTTGCTTGCGAACTTTTTTTGATGTTTGATTTCGTTTTGTTAACAAAATGCATACGTAAAGGTGAATACATGAGGATGTGTATACATCTTTTTCCATTCTTATAACATAATCCTAGATTTATTGTCACAAAATTTTGTCATACATATCACTTTGTTTTGCATTAAACCTCTTCTAATATAGAGTTAGAATGTTTCGTTGCGTTTCGTTAACAAAATGCATTTGCGCTCATTGAATATGTAATGTTGTGTACTCATCTTGTCGTTTTTCTAAATAAATTCTAGATATGTAGTTATGAAATAAGTTCATGACTTTATTTTGTAATAGTCCTTTAAATATCTCCATTGAAAGTTTTGTCGTTTAATTATTCTATTGACAAAATATAAATTATTGAATACCCATACAAATGCTTATTGTCCACATAATTATCCATGAGTATTAACTCGAATGAATACGTGGGAACCACTACTCTAGCCAATTTTCCCATTGCGCCCCACAGTGGCGGAGCTTGCCCAAATTATTAGGGGGTGCTGTAACTGCTAACTAAAATATTATAATAGTAGCGGAATTTGTCCAAAATGTTGAAGCTATACAATTTTCATCTTTGTTGGAAGATTTCACTCGAAATATGCATCAATTTTGTTAGCCTTTTTTTTGTACCCCCTCCTTATACCCCATACTCCCCAAATTGACCAAATGCAATTCCCTTGAAATCAAAAAAAAATCCGGAATTACCTAAAAATTAGGTAAATTCGGAACACCTTTTTTGGATTTTCGGATTTATCTCATTTTAGAGATAAATGTGGAAGCCAAAAGATAAATGCGGAAGCCAAAATGACTTCCGATATTATCCTCCGATGAGATAATTGCGGAAGCCAAAAGGTAATTGCAATGTTATTAAGGGTAGGAGTATAGTAAAATAAACACAAAACGATGTCGTTAAGGGTAGGAGTATAGTAAAAAAAAAAACTTTTTTTTTGGGTGCCACAGCTCCCATCCACTCCCATGATCCTCCGCCATTGGCGCCCCACACCATTGTGATTATTCTTGCTTCTATTAATCACACCTATATTTTGTTATGTTTATTGCAGTTATCATTTGGTGGACTTCAACATTTGCCATGTCCAATGCGTCAAAGAGATTAGTTGCTTCTGATAAACATGAGAGAGTAGGGCCTGATTACTTTGGATATTATTCAACTGAAGTAGTAAATCTATTGTCACAAGATGAGAATATCTTGCCTGATGCTACCCACACATATGGGCTACCAAAATATAAATATAATGAGTGTAGAAAGGAATTAGCTAATTGCAATGATATTTTTTTGAGTCCATTGTATAGTAATGGTGTTGGGCTATCAGACTTTCAAAATGACAGATTAAGATTATTGCTCAGACAGAGTGCATTCTCTCTTTCATCAGAAGTTGACGAGGTATTATGCATTTTGAACATGACTCATAATTTTTTTATTAGTCTTGCTTTTGCGGTCTATTTCCTAGTCAATCATTTGTTAAAATGACTCTTTTCATGAGACTTATAATTATTACATTTAGAGCCTTGTTATTCCATCCACATTTGACCATGATTCAAATGTCAAATCTTAAGCCTAAAAGAGCGTGTTGAAAGTATCACATGACTAGTGATATTATCCGGTGCTTATAAGGCTTGGACAATTCTCCTCTCACCAGCTAATTTTGTGGTGTGTTATTCCATTTGTATTTGTCCAATCTCTGAATTTCTAGCCCCGAGTGAGAGGGTGTGTTGAGATCTCTATTATTTCACCCATAGTACCCAACACATTCCCACCCTTACTCACATTATATGTTCTTGTCTTGAGATATTTATTTATACATTTTACTTTGGCTCTGAGCAGATCGTAGACCCAGTTTTTGCTATGTGTCATTTGCTGTCCGGACTAAGAAGCAAAAATCATTCCTTGAATCATACGACCTCGACATCTAATGATGTACAACAAATTCTTTGTGAAACTCAAAAGGTGTCCTCACCATCCCCTTCAGCTACGCCCAACATCCTTACACAAAGTAGTGATGTCAATCCCCAGGTATACTTTTGATAAAGGATTTTATCCAATGTCATTTTCTCCCTCATTCTAAAATCATCAAATCATAGTTGAAATACTTCTGGTATGAACGTGTGGTGTTAATTTGTCATTTTGTCTAAGCTGATAAAAAAACTAGTTGGGTAGCATATTTATGCTAGTACATAAGGTTTTGATGAATTTTTGATGTGTGTAAATTAGATCATATTTGCTTATTTCTTAATCATCTTATTCATCTAGGGGCAAAAACTTGTTGCATCTGCTTTAAGCTCTAGGGGCAAATACATATATATGCATTAATTTCTTATTCATCTTCTTCCACCAATATGTATTTGCCCCTAGAGCTTAAAGCAGATGCAACAAGTTTTTTTTGCTTGCTCCTCACTGGCTAAGTGTATGTTAATGGCTCACCTACACCAGCTAGATTGGCCACATCTCCCCAAGCCAAGTTAAAGTCATTAAAAACCAAATCTTTTTCGGCAGCCTCAGTATCTCTTCCAATTAGTAACAATTCATTACTTCCGTCTATATCATTTAGAGGGATCAGATCAATCACATCATGACTGTCAAATCGTAGCTGAAGAGCTTGTTTATATTTAAAGTAAACCATGTCTTGCAACCTTTAATGATCATGCCTACTTCTCTTCTTCGAATGAACCTATATTGTGATAAAAGAAAATGTCAAGTTCACTTTCCCAATCACTACGAATAACGAAAGCTCTATATTTTGAAGAAAATGCACTTAGCCACTTACCAGTAGATAGTGTAGTCCTTTGCTTTTTTTGCAATGTTCAAACCAAACATTCCTTTTGCCCTCTTATAGATAGCCAACCCATTAAAAATCTTCTCTTCCATTTCTAAATTTCCTCTAAGCCTCTCGCTGCACTTATAAAGCATACCGATGACTTCAAGATCATTTTCAATTTCTTGGATTCTTGTAGAAGAATTTTAGGTTTAGAAAATGCCCTCCTGCATGCATGCATGGTGGAATTGACTTTCCCATCTACCATCAATGATTGTAAATAATTCTTTGTATTTCTCTTAATTTCCGTCGAAACACTTTTGAATTGCGTCTTTTGCTCTATAAAGCAATGGGCTTCATAAATATAACCCATTACTGGCTTTTTCTCATTAGCAACTAGCCTAAGCACTCTCACAAGAGGTCCCATGGCCTTCAGGGTGTAAAGAACATCATTCCAAAAGCTAGGCAAACGCCAGTTGTCCTCTTTGCCTCATGGTCTGTAGCAGTGTTAGTCTTATTCCATTTCTCCATAGTAGACATTTTCTTGGGTTGTTTTTCTATTAATATAGCCTTTACAAAGTAAGAAAGGAAGTAGCAAACCTTGTCACTCTATGCCTAACCAATTCCATCTTGCTTGTGAGCTTCCTTATCATGTTCAAAGCCAATGTGTGGTTATAGATAAAACCTACAATTCCTATGCCTCTTTGTATTGCCTTTTTAACTCTAGACTTTTTCCCAATGTCATTCAAATTTATGTCTATGCAATTAGAATTTGAAATTGAGAAACTACATCAATAGTAATTCTTACTTACCGACCATCTTATAGTTACTTCCATTGTCAAATAAGTTGGGCTACACTGCTCTCTTCGATCTTCTCCCCAAAATTTGAAAGCATCAACACTTTTCACAAACATTGACTCTATTGGACAATTCAACAAAAAATTAATCAAGATTGTATTCTTTCTGTCTGTCAATGCATTCGACATAGTAGAATATACGTACAATGTCTGGTCTTCTTTATGGCCCTTCAACAACTCCTTTGTGTATTGCAACTCACTTTTAAAGAGAGGAACTCTACACTCGATAGATGGGACCCTTCAAATGAGGACCATAATTCTCGGTCGTCGCAAGCATCAAATGGAAGCTTTTCGAATTCACAACATTAAAAGTAATCCCATTTGTAATCAAGAATCTTTCTATATATTGGTTAGTTCTTATCCTAGCTTCCTTGTCGAAACCATCTTTTATGTTTGTTTGCTAGCTAGCTTTAACCAATTTGATGGTTGTCTCAGGGTCCCCAAAAAAAGTGCATCCAATGGACCTTTGACATTACTCCTCTTAGCAATAGAATCTAAAGAGGGGTCGTTTTGTAGCCTTTTTCCTTTTGGGATACTCATAATCTCTTGCAAATCAGCCATTTCATCTCACTTGTTCCTCTATCAGCTCAGCCAAGGCCACATCATCCCTTAACCCTTTGCTAGCTTTAACCAATTTGATGGTTTTCTTAGGGTCTCCAAAAAAAGTGCATCCAATGAACCTTTGACATACTCTTTTTCTTAGCAATAGACTCTACAGAGGGTCGTTTTGTGGTCTTTTTTCTTTCCATATACTGATAATCTCTTGCAAATCAGCCATTTCGTCTCATCTTGTTCCTCTATCAGCTCAGCCAAGGCCATATCATCCTTTAACCCTTTGTCCTCTCAAAGTCTTCATTAAACAATGCTTTCACTTCTGGTGATATTTTTCTCCAAGCTCCAACATCTCCGTTATTCCCATTTGATGTCTTTTGGCCCTAGTCATTCCTCTCGTCCTGTTTATGACAAAAATCACAGGCTACAAATTTCCTATCTTTAATAACTTTCAAGCTATTCCAATGCCAATCAATGTCAAGCTTCTCTCTAGTGGGCTTCACAACCCACAAATGCAACAAATTAACAAAGAGAAGAAACTGAAACTGAAATAATAGAGAAGCAGAGAAGCTAATACTGATGATGAAATAGTATTGAAACTAACACTGATATTGAAGTATGACTAATAACAAAGCACCGGAAATAGAAATAGAGGCATTATTGAAATTGAACAAAATATATAGATATAAATAGTAGTTTCTCCCAAGTTCTCATTTTCCCCTCTTGCCTTTATACTACTCAAAGACTCACATTTTCCCTCCTAATTGCTGACATGACAGTAATGGTTACAACAGCCTCTCATTTCCCTCCCTAAGCCATGATCCCTTATATCTCACTTATTTATTCCCTCTCATAAATTTTATTTATTTTGAGGTCCTAACAATCTCACAATCCTATTCTGTTAGATTGTTTGCCCCTTTAAATTACTCCTCACTCATCAAAGTTTTTCGATTATAAGTTGTATTGGTCCTTCCTGCTGTGCCTGTACGACAACCATCAACTTCTGCCAACAACTCTTTGCTTCTATTGCTTCTAGGAAGTCGATGTTTTCTCTTCTTGTAATAGCATAGTCCACCAACTGCCGCCATTTCTCCCATGTGAGAACATCACAAACTTTGTTCGTCATCTTAATTCGCATGTTGTCGTCACTGGTTGTCTTTCCTTGACTGTTTGTGGTGGCCAACCTCTCCATCATTTTACTCCAATTTTGCGAGATGCCCAGCTTGTTGATTGAATCGTTGTTCCAAACACTCTTCAAAGCCTTTGTGATTGCAATTCAATGTTGTAACCATTCGCTCCAAAGCTTTAATTCTTAATTCCTGCTAATGGAATTACCCTCGAAGATACAGTGTACCCTTCCCTCTATCTGACTCTTGCTCTATAAATTCCCCGCTAACCTCCTAACTAACTCAAGCTGTTAGTAACTTCCTAATTGACTCCAACTCTCAGTTAGTTTGGTTAAGATCAACTACAACTGTCTTTTTTCGCCTAACATAGATCTTCTTGATTGGGGGTTGTGGCCTATCACATCGACAACAAAGGATCCATGTCTCAAAGAAAAGGCATGCACCAAAGGCGGGACCTCTTGTCTTCAGGGTCAAAGACTCAATCTGTTTGTTATAGGTTTTCCAAGGTTCACATGTATGAAATCTTCACCACAAAATGCTCTAAGCGATAGTGGCATAAGGAGCAGCAGGCTTCATATGTGAATTCCATGAAATGGTTCCTTTGAGATACCTCAAGATCCTTTTTAGAGTTGTCCGATGTGTGTTCAGTGTGTCAGCCATAATTTGACCTACCTTGTTAACTGAAAAACTAAATTCTAGTATAGTTATCGATGCATATTGAAGAGCATCCTACACATATCTGTTTCCTGAGTTGTTAGAAGAAATAAACATATAGGCAGAAGATACTTAGCACTATGGTTGTATTTCTAGTGCATGCAAGTTACAACATTTGTGAAAATATGCTTAAAAGTGCAAAAAAATAATTTCCCCACTTCGTCCCCTTTTCATAACTTTTAGGTGAGTGAAGATGTCCAGTTCCTTTTGGAGAATGCTAGTGTGGAGGTAGAGGAGATGGTGAAAAGATATTCCGATGATCTATCTGAAACGGTAATTTTCTCAAAGCTATCCATTGATAGCTATGATTACAATCTATAATGCGTCTGCTGTTTTCATAAAAATCATATTATTCATGTCCTTTAGGGATTAGTGAGATTGAAGCCATCGCTTTATATGATATATGTAAATGTAAATATATGAACTGAAATGTTTATCTAATTGGTGTTTAATATTGGCTTTTAGCTAGGGTATATGGAACAACAACTTGAGTTGCTTCTTGATGCTGTGATGTCAAAGTGCAGGTATGTTGTGATACTTTTAAATGGATATAAACAACGCCAGCAAACTTGGTTTATGTAAGTTTGTGAAGCATCTGTAAACTCAACATGTAAACTCATAAGAATTACCTAAAACAAATTATTATTTTTGAAACTATAGATGAAAGTTCCGTTCATAATTTTGTTAAATTACCTCAAAAGTATTATGTGCAATACATTTAACAAAATTAAATATGAAGACAAAATCAACAAACAAGATCACCATGCAAATAATTGAATCAAAGGCATAAAATCATTTTGATTGAACTAAATTTCAAGGTAAATTCCACTAAGAACAACGCAGAGATAAGTTTTTTACACCAGATATGTTCTGTAGAGGAGAACCCAAGAAAAAGAAACGGCAGCCTAGTTCTCAGAAAACAAAAGAAAATAACCTAGAAACAGGAATTGACACCAGACACTGTGCCAACCCTTTGCCATGCGGTGGGTCCCCTATTTTTATCCTCTCTTCAATGACCACCTCCCCTATAATCTCCTTCACTATGCTATCATGCCCCAAGTGGCATTATCTACTATCATGCCCATCTTACCTTTCCTCTTCCTATTACCACCTTGTCCATTAGGTGGTAGTTAGGAAACAATCTGCGGTTGTCCTCTAGATTGCAGTCATGTCATATGGGAAGCAAATGTGCATTAATCCTTTTAACTAGTGATGTTATTTCTAACGGTTGTGCTAGTAAGTAAGTTGCCCACTCATCTACTGATGTAGTTTCTTTGCTGTGCTTCAAGCATTGTAGGAGACATTGGACCATAGTTCTGCCAATAACATGACTGCCACTTTAGTCATAGGTATAAGTAATGGTTCAAATAGTCATTCAAGAAACCTCTATGTTGGAATTTGTCACCCCAATTCAATCATCCATTTGAGTCAGACAGAGAGCTGAATTTAAGCTTTGTACAGGGTAGGATTAAAAGCTACTTCCTGAACTAGCATATGAATTTGAGAGGTAAAAACCATGTGACGTATAAAAAACATGAATACAACATAGTGTTCTTGAATGAGGAAATAGGTATCACATTCAGTCCTTACTACCAAGAAAATTGAAAGTTACGAGAGGCAATAGGAAACAACAAGGATCCACAAAGGGTTATAAAAGCAACAGTCCCAAATAGATGAAGAAAATAAAAAATTGTAATCTACAAATAAAATCTCACAACTCTTGTTTGTGATACGTACGTTTCCGAGTTTATGTAACAAAATCTAGTGATCCCTTATTACCGCTTATGGAGAGATACACATAGGCGATTCAAATCAGATTAGGAATTGAATTTGGAAGAATCATTTGAACATTTGCCTTCAGTGAATATGTTCAGTTTGCTTTTTGGTTGTCAAAATTGCAGAAAGGCTGTATAGTGGTCATTCTTTTGTTTCAATTTTTCAGTGATGACAAGTTGAAAGTAAGAATGAGGACTATATTGGCAGAGAGCATGTTTAACTTGACATCCTCTTATTTTTAACTTGACATCATTGTGAAATTTTGGAAGTAAGGATGACGATTATATTTACTTTCTGCAATTTTAATAGTAAATATTGAATATATTCACCGAATTAAATATATTCATCAAAGAGAAAAGTTCAAATGATTCTTCCAATTTCATCTGTTCAAATGATTCTTTCAATTTCAACTCCTAATTTGATTTGAAACACCTATGTGTATCAGCCCTCAAGCTGTAGAATGTTCATACATGTTGAGATATAATAGAAGGGATCTGCTACATATCACGAGATATGTTTTTCATGAATGTAGTACACACGTCATAATGTTAGAATAACCCTTCTTGTTTGCACATGGGTCTCTTCAGCCACAGCACCATGAACTACATATGTCAGTTCTGGCTGTGAAAAATGGCTCAGTTTCTGTATAAGCCAACACTATTTCTGTGAACATTACATGGTGATGTTGTCGAGGACCCAAACCTCCAAGGGCTAAAAAGAGCTTCTAACCTACATTGTTAATCTTTTCTTCTTTGGCTATATTATGAAATAATGGGTATTCTTACAACAATTTAATATTCCGAGTTCCTGATACCTATTTACAGGTCAATGACCCTTGGTGAGAAACAGCAGCTACAGATATTAATTCAGAAGCTACCAGCAAGAAACCTTGACCGTGTGGTGGAGATAATTTGTCGAAGTAGGCCAGTAGAGGAACAAAGTTGTAACCAAATATTCGTTGATTTGGAAAAACTGGTAATACTCTAACTGGGGGATAGATGTTTGAACTTGGTTAACATAAATAAATCCGTTGTCTACTTTTCTTTTTTGGCAAAAATGACATGAAAAAGCATCAAAATGGACAACAGAGATTCTCATTATGTTGGCACCACACAGTTGCCATCAATCATTTGTAGTTCACCAAAATTATTAGCAGTATATGATATGATGTATACATTGTGCAGGACAATGCTACACTCTGGAGACTTTATTACTATGTTGAAGCTGTTGAGAAAGCCAAAAGTCTTTCTTGTAGTGATGAGGCCTGATTCACTAGAAGTCGTTGAACGCTCTTGAGAAAGTCTCAACCATAGTTCTAGTTCACTAGAACTTTTTTCTGGCCAGAGTTCACAAGAACTTTCTTAGTAGGTTTTTCTTATCTTCCTAATTGAAGGGTGGCAGATTTTGAAAGTGCTGACCTATATATCTCATTACAATAGGGAACAAAATGAAGTATCTTTTTAATGCCCCACGGGAAGTGTATATATACTGAGAAATTAGGTACCAAAAAAATATTGTCCTTCTCTTGTAGGTTCTACGATTAAATCATCATTGCATCATGTATTGATAGCAAAACTTGAGTTCTCTTTCTAATAGTAGTTAGATGTACATTTTCCAACTACTTATTCTAGTTATTTTGTATTGCTTTTCATCCCTATATTTTCCAACCCGTGACTTACTAGTTACTATGCTGGCCGATCTCAAATTGAACTCAAAAGTGCTATATATCACTGCTTTTGTCTGATTGATCTTGAGAGAATTTACTTTAACGCAGTAGCAGTCTCGCTAGCCATTAGTTATACTCAACACTTTAATAACTACACATTTTGATATCAATTTTTGGTGTCAAATTTTGATGTTCAATGTAACGCTGCCAAATCAATTGTATTTTGACGAGTTAAGATCCTTTCAAGTATTTGTTGTGTCAAGTGGGAGAGAGAGAGTGACACATGAAATAAAATAATAAATATTTTTAAGGTGAATTCTTAAGTACCTACTACATAATGTGTCGTACCACCTTGATGAGTTGTCAAAACAATAAGAGCTGATGTGTTTAAATATTGCCAACTCAACTAGTAACAGTTAATTTTGAGAAATTGTATAATTTATGCTCAGCCCAATTGTATAATTTATGTTTTCCTTCCCCTATCGTCTATGTTCTCACTTCCTCGGGTCGTCGTTTTCGCCAAAGGTACGATTTTTAATTCACAATTGATAGGTGTTTCTATGGTTCTCGCTGTTTCTTTGAGTTGTTAAGTAGCAAGGTTGAACCGGAATTTTTTACTAGCACACCATCTGTTTGATGAAATTCCTATGTGTAAATTTCTTGTAGCAGCTGTTACCAATAGTTGAGCATCTTTGAATCAATCTAGTTTTGCAATTCCTTGATTATCAGTTATGCTCTTGTTGATTCCTTTCTTATTTTACTTGTTTTATTATTGAATTACATAGAAATCAATTCTGATTTCTGTCTTATTGTACTTGCTTTAACGTTGAATTACATAAAAATCAATTCTCAGAGAGAGACCGAACAGTGATTCGAATACTTTTGGGACTATTTCATTAATGGAATGGTTTTGAGCTTATGGGAAATTAACCAGTGTAGTTTTCAATTAGAGGCGGAGCAATGAGTACTTATTTGATTTCAGATATTTCATTATTGACTTTGTTTTCATTGCAATTTTTATGTTATCATTTACTATACAGTCTATACTACAATCAATACTGGCAATTTGGCATATGATTAAAGAACTTAATAGTAATTGTTGATTAAGAACTAGAATTGGTTTACCAAATCTCATGTGCAGGAACTTCCATTGTGCTATGATCTTACATTGTTTGATGGTGCTATGATCTTTGACATGTGTTCTTCTTCTCCATTAAAATGCATAATCTTACATTGTTTGATTGTCCAAAAAAAACAATAGGTTTCTTTTATTGCGTGTTTCAGAACGTTTGAATTCAACATTGCTCTAATTTTTGAAATATTGTGTGTTTTTATGTTTCCTTCACAAAATCCTGATACAAGAAACAAAATGAGACAAATTGAAACTTTTTCGTCAATCATAGTTGTGATCCTAATTGACTTTAGTTGCTGTTTATCTTAATCTGAGAAGTCTTGGTTGTGACTATTTATTATATGCTTTGAAGATATTTTTCTCTATGACAAGTAATTTCTAATGGCTGCGAATGATGGAGGTGGGGATGGTGAAGAAGTGAATAGTTTGAAAGATGTCTGTAGTGAGGAAGGAAAGGAGAATCAGGATACTTTCCAAAAGGTTATGGAAATGGCGAATGATGAAATAAGAGGGTTGGAATTTGAGACAATGCAAAAGGCTATAGATTTTTTATATTGTCTATGCAAAATGTCATGGTTTTGCAGCGAGAAAGGATGACGTAGAACGCGATCATAGTGGAAATATTGTTGTTCATCAGTTAGTTTGTAATAGACAGGGTACAAATAATAAGAGTTGCAATGAAAAAACTAAAAATTCGAGGTCAACCATCCGAACAAATTGTCGTGCAAGGTTTCGAGTAGCATATAATTTTGTTGTTGATAGATGGAGAGTCTCCGTATTCTAGTCCGGTCACAACCATGAATTAAGTCCAGCACGTTATGTTCATATGATTCCTAACAATCGTCGATTGATTGAATCTGATAAAGCCCTAGTTGATGGATTGCACACATATGGAGTTAAAACTTGTCATATTTTGGGTTTTATGCTTGCTCAGAAGGGTGGTCATATTTTGGGTTCTATATAAATACTTAAATGGTCAAGTAAGGGTGAGAATTGAAGATGGAGATGCCTTTGCTGCTTTGAGTTATTTGCAGGCTAAAGGTGATAATGACCTAATGTTCGATGCCAAGTTTACCACAACAAGAGAAGGAAAATTAGAAAATCTATTTTGGTCAAACTCGACTAGTCGTTGATAAACTCCAATTTAATGCATTTTTAGGGATACTTTTGAGCCACTTTTAGAGCAATTATATATCAATTATATAAATCATGTGTTTAATTTGCTATTTATTTTGCAGAAAGAAAGAAAATGTGAAAAAGAACGAATAAACCATTTTTAAAGCTACTTGAAAGATATAATTATATGTATAGTGGGCTGAAAAAGAAATCAAAAGAAAAAGTTTTTTTTGTACCCCCACTGTTTCCAATTATACCCCCACACCATATTTTTGGACTAAAATACCCCTGACAAAAAATTGACTTAATCGGATTTATGTTAGCCATATGTAAATACGATTTGGAGTTTTTCAAAGCGTATTTACGTAGATACGATTATCCTGAAAAAACTCCAATCGTATTTACAGTGGGGTAGGTACATACGATAGTTATAAAAAACAAAAGCGTATGTATGTATGTATGTATGTATGTATGTATGTATGTATGTATGGTGGAGATACATACGATTACGGTAAAATACAAATCGTTTTTACCTATGGGTGGAGGGTACATACGATTTGTTAAATACAAATCGTACCTATGGGTGGGGTTAAATACGATGTTAAAATACAAATCGTATTTACCCCCACCCATAGGTAAATACGATTTGTGTTTAAATCGACGGCCAAATTTACTCCCATGGCCCAACGGCTATTTTTTCAACGGTGTAGATTGCACCGATAATATCAACGGTTGATATTCAATCACGAATTCTATAAATATCCACTCCCACCCTCATTCTTTTCACACAAAAATTTCACTCTCAGTTACGTATTTCATACATCCAGAATGCAGATCTACCTAACACAACGGTCTGATGAGAATAGGCTCTACAGTATATATCATGGGGGCAACATCACCATGAGAGAAGATGGTGTCTACTTCTGGACTCCGAAGCCGGTGTTATACAGAATCCACCGTGCCATGGGGTTTGAAGGATAAAGTGTGGTCAAAAGTTCAAGTGACCGGCGACGATCGTGACGTAACTTGTATCACTTATCGTAAACCAGATCATGGAGACGATGGCTTCATTTCCTTCTCGTCCATGTCTATCAAGACCGACGAAGACGTGACAAACATGTTCAACATCCATGGCACGCTTCAGGGGTATAAGCTGTTGGAGCTGTACGTGGAAATACAACGGAGCGTGAATGAGATTTTACGTCGTCTGCGAGATCCGGAATATTAGGGTTTAGTTTGTTATGTTTTATCTTTTATGTAAATTTGTTTTATCGAATCAATGAAATCGAAATTAAGGAAACTCGGACGAAATAGTAATAATCAACTGATATGAAAATAGTTCAAACATAGATCATCAAGAAAAGTACAAACATAAAAGTACAAATACAAAGTGCCCTAATCACGCCTCGGTACGCCTGGTAGACGCATGTCCCGCAACTCTCCGGCAGGTGCGTGTACTGAGAGCAGAAGACGAGGAGGATGCCTGCTTAGCCCGTCGAGAAGACACTGAAAAAACAAAAAACAAATAAATTGAAGAAAAAAAAAGGAAATCGTATTTAGCTAATTACGATGCGAATTCTTTTGGAAAATCGTATGTAGCTATTGGAAGGTAAATATGACTTACTATTTTTTGCGTTTTGGGTGGAAATCGTATCTACGTATATACAAAGCGAATTTTTGCAGAAATCGTATGTACCTCTCCTCATGTAAATCTGATAAGCTCTAAAAAATTTCTGGTCAAATCGTATGTAAGTGAGAAATGCTAAATTTTTTGTAAATTTGTACAAAAAAAAAATCCAAAGAAAAAGACCATGTGGTCCAAATGAGGAGGGGCACCATGAAATCAAAAGCCCAATGACACTTGAATAATGTGAAGGAAGTTGGATTGAAGGAGGCACGTGATTGAATTAATTTAGGGTGTGAATCAACTTGATGATCACATTACCCTAGGTAGCAACAATAAAAAGGCTTCCAGCATGAATTGAAAAGAGTGCATACCATAACACAAATACAAAATTACACTAGAGGTCCTTTAAGTTATTTAATTGTAATAAGTTGGTCCTTTAAGTTTTTCTCGTACCACTTAGGTCCTTTAAGATACATAATGTGTACACCGTTAGTCCTTTTTTCATTTTTCGTTAAAAAAAACTCAAGTTGGCACTAATAGAGCTGACATGACCATGACGGAGTCTACGTGTCATCTACCTGGTGACAATTTGGTCACTTAAGACTACTGTCATGTAACAATTTGTACTTTCAACTTAAAAAAAATTAAAAAAAATGGTTCATCTTCTTTTTTATTTCAGTTAAAAGGACCAAATTATTACATGACAGTAGTCTTAAATGACCAAATTGTTACGAGATAGATGATATGTAGGATCCGTCACGACCATGTCAGCTCTGTTAGTGCCAACTTGGGGTTTTTTATAACGAAAAATAAAAAAAGGACTAACGATGTACACATTATGTAACTTAAAGGACCTAAGTGGTACAGAAAAAACTTAACGGAACAACTTGTTACAATTAAATAACTTTAAAGGACCTCTAGTGTAATTTTGCCTAACACAAACAAAACCACACACGTAGTCACGACAGGAACACGAGGAAGAAAAAGGAGTTTTGGGTACCGTTCAAGACACCGTGAGAGAGCTCTGGAGCAGAAAAAAGAGATTGAAGACTTAGATCAAAACTTTCTCTATTTTACGGGTTGTTCTTTATCTTTCCATTTCATGAACTTTATTTCTATTTTATTGTCTTTGATACCTATGGATACCTAAAAATTGGATCTTGTTTGATTAGAGACTTTTTATATTCTAGTTTTATATTTGAATTCCTGATATTATTTTAATTAATACTGTCCTATTGATTTAATCACTTACTAGGATTGATCACCCTTTGCATGTTCATAATCAATTAGTTGATCAGCGATCGTACTGCAATTAGTTGGTGGACCTATAGGATAATTGGGGGCTAGAATTAATGCATGACCAAACTTTAATTTAGTCTTCCAATCATTCAACCTTTTTGTACTTTATGCTTTTCTTGAGTTTAAATTCTTGCATGACCAAACAAGGGTTAATTTAGGAAAAAGAATATTAATCGCGAATGACCAAACGGATTAGTAGCTTTAGTGAAGGGTTTGGTAATTAAATAAAATAAAGGAATTCTAGTAGAATAAGACATAGGGGAATCGAAGCTTGCAAGTGAAACCGTGGCCCTAGAACTCTCCCCATTAATCTAGTCTTACATTTTAATTGTTTTTCTTTATTTATTTTTATTTTGTTTCCATCACAAATCAATTACTCGTTCGTCTAAACATTAAATAATCTTGACTAGTTTGGTACTTGTTAATTAATCTCTGTGGAGACGATAATCTTTTATACTACTTCTGCGAAAAAGTACACTTGTTCTAATTGCATGTATTTTTAACGCAACAGTCGTATCGACTATGAGTGTTTTGGCGACGTGATTACATTTGACATGAATTACAAGAAGAACAAGTATAACAAGCTACTTGTTATTTTTTGTGGGTACAACCATCATGGAGAAACTACAATTTTTGGTTGTGCCTTAGTCTCTGGTGAAACAGCTGAAACATACAAGTGGGTTTTAAATACCTTTTTAGATGCTATGTATCATAAACATCCTAAAGTAGTTGTTACCAATGGATCTTGCAATGAGAGAAGCTATCAGGGATGTTTTTCCAGACTCAACTGTCCTTGCTCATGGCATCTAAATAAAAATGCTTGTGAGAATGTCAAGAGGCCGAAATTCTTGGAAGAATTTAACACATTGGTTTATGCTAACTATACTGTTGACAAGTTTGAAACTGAGTGGAAAAGGGTTGTTGATGAGTGCGGTTTAGCAAAAGACAAATGGATTAATAAAACAAGATAAGGGGCCCATTTGGATAGAGCTTATTTTGAACTTATGCAAATAAATAAGCTTTTATGTATTATTCATAAGCTTGTCAAGGTAGTTTATGGAAAAACAACTTATGAAAATATAATTTTTGTTAGTGAGAACTTGTGAATCAAAATAAAAACTTATTTATTTCCATAAGCTCAAAAATAAGCTAATCCAAACGGGCCCAAGGACAATGTGGGCAAGTGCGTACATGCGTGGCAATTTTTTTTTGTGGTGTAAGAACTACATCCATATGCGAAGGCATCAACTCATTTATAAAGATGTATGTTGAAACAAAAAATAGCCTTGTTGATTTCATCCACAATTTTGAAAAATCCGTGAAACATTGCAGAAATAATGAGCTGATGTCTGATTTCAAAACGTTCTACTACCCACCAGTGTTGAAAACTAAACTGCACGGGATTGAGCTCGGAGCTTCTAAGATTTTTAAAAGGAAAATATTTATTGAAGTCCAAAATGAGATAGAAGATGCAATTGGACTAAATGTTATTGAACAGTTCGAACGCGAAAATTCTGTGATGTAGAAGGTGAATAAATTTTTCCATAGAGATCCTACATATCTTGTTTGTGTTGATAAGGAGGAAAATAAATTTTTATGTGATTGTAGGCGTTTTGAACGGGTGGGAATTCCATGCGCTCATACTATTTGTCCATGAAGAGCGAGTACATAAATGTACTTCAAATAATTTGATTTGCAAGAGATGGACTAAATCACCGAAGGATGATTGCAATAAGTCAACACCTTCTGAGGTATGTGATGACGAAAAAATGGTCATGTTACATTTAACAACCATGTCTTATGTGCTTTTATATTTGTATTCATTTATTAAATTTTAATATAATTTTGTTGGATAGGACGTTGATATGAGTTGTGGTCATCAAGATGAGACAAAAGTCAGCGATTTCAATCAAGAATCTATCAATAACAACTGATGGGAAATTGAAAAATAAGTAAACATTAGCTTTACGGAACATATTTATCAATAACAGCTCGAACATGTTAATCAACCAAATATATTGAACGCTCTTATTTGATTGAATTCACAGTCAAGAAGACAGTGATCATAAAATGAAGCGTAACTTGCAAGGAACATCTTTTGTCAACTTGATATCTTCCAGGTACATAATGCATTATTTTATTATATTTTTTCATCATTATGTATCATCAAATGCTTATTGCACTTTATTATTTGATGAAAACACATAGCCAACACGATGGTGATCAAAAGAGGAATGATGGAAAGGAAAAATATGATGACGTCCTCTCTAGACTAGAAAAAATTGAGCGTCAGGTGGAAGATTTGAAAAAAACAATAAATGAGTTGATGGAAATTATAATGAACAAATCTGACCAAAATGGTGGTGCTATTGACAATGGACGAAAGTTTTTTACATCAGCAACATTAAATAAAAAAAGGCCCCGCTTCCAAATTTGGAAACAATTAGCACACCCGACAGTTACCTCATTAAGCGAAGGCTTAAAAAAGGTGTTGCCTCTAGAAAGGACGAAAAAACCATTCCTGTAATAAGTAAATTACTTCAATATTGGCCATGTATTGAATTCGTATCTATATTTTATTATTTAATGTTATGTTTCATATGTCGATGCAGTGGTTCGCCAACAAACAAATTTTTTGATTAGTTAGTCATATCCTTCCATTTGTATTTTATATTTCCAAAAAATTGTATGAATAATATATTAATTTAACTTGTACATTTCTTTATATTCTTCAATGTAGGGAGGAGCTTTTGGTTCAACCACAAATAAATCACTGTGTGGGAAAAAGGAATTTGTTTCAATGCTTAAAGCCCATACAAATGCTTGAGCAGGATGTAAATATATTTAATTGCTACCGTGATAGTTTTATTTATTTTCTAATTATATTAATCTTCCTAGTGTCTTCACGTTGTTTCAGATAATTAATCTAGCTGTGAGTATGTTAACCTTCAATAAAAAGAAAGACAGTTCCAAAGCAAAATATTGGTTTTTACCCATCATTTTCTCAGTATATAATTCACGCGATTTTAAATTTCACATTATTAAGTTTATTTAATATAAGTTTTCTCATATATAGCTATTTGACATTACAAACTTTCTTTTGTAGCAATTTGTGCAAACACAACATTTTTAAACAACAGACATGATAGTATATTATAAAGATATTTATGGGCATTGTAAAAAAAAAGAAGATATTTATGGGCAAAGTGGACCAAGTTTCAAAGGTAATACAAACGACCGTGCAATTCTTGCTAGATAGGGAAATTACATTAATTGCCATAAAAATGACATTATGTAAGTTTGATTTTAGTTTCCTATCTCTGATATATGCATGCAGATATTTATACCGGTGCATGATTCTAACTCCATGCATTGGTTCCTGCTTGTGGTTGACCTTGTCAATAAAAAGTTAATATATCTTGACTCTCTTCCATCTGATTCAGCATATGCCAGAAGGAAGATATATATCAAGAATCTGGTAAAATAATAACTTGCATTTCTCTTTATTCATAAATTTTGTTAAGTCTTGCATACCTATTTAATATCATATTACTAGCAAAGTATTTGCTGATTTTAGGCGTTGCTCATGGAAGAGTTACTCTTGTATTCCTCTTTTTATGACAAAAAGACATCACCTAAGCCAATTGTATCTGAGTTACAACTAACCACCCAGAATGATTTGGGAAAGCAGGTAGGCAACTCATATGTAGTTATAGTTTATATATATATATATATATATATATATATATATAGAGAGAGAGAGAGAGAGAGAGAGAGAGAGAGTTAGGATATATTGACACCAGGTGTCAAATTTAACGACTTACACCAATTAATAACTTCGTGTATATAATGAAATTTATAAATCCGACCGTTGAATATCGTGATGTTATCTTTGAGATCATATATATCAAATTTCATAAAAATCCAAAACTATTTGATGGTTCATCTCACTACTCTATTTCGATGGTTAATATGTTATTTAAAATATAAGAAAATGTGTGTTGTTAGATAACACACCTATGAGTATCCAATTTTTTTTAAAATTTAATGTACATGATTATAAGGATAATATGATGCTATTCAACGGTCGGATTGACAAATTTCATTGTCTATATGAAGTTATTAATTGGTGTAAGTCGTTAAGTTTGACACCTGGTGTCAATATATCCTAACTCATATATATATATATATATATATATATATATATATATATATATATATATATTTCATTAATATATTATCTAATGAGGTATCTAAATTTCAGGAATGACTGCGAAATATGGGTGATAACATGGATGAAGGAACTAAGAAATTAAAAAATGAGCATAAGATTAAAGTAAGACACACTTCATTATTATTTCAAATTCATGTCTTTCAAATTATATTATGTGTGAATTTCGCTAACAGCTATTGAATGTAATTTTATAGGTTGATGTTGGTACAAGACTAAAGATTGCAATAGATTTGATAATGGACTCTCACAACCAACTAAATCAAGATATTTTGAAGCGAGCTCGTGGCATGGAATGAATGGATGGAACAAGGCATGGATTGAATGGATGGACCAAGGCATAAGGATGGAACCACCTGCTTCAATTGATAGTCTCGTTTAGTTTTTAGGGTTGATGGAATTAATTTGGTTAACAACCTTTTCTTGAAACATGCTACATTTTTTAAGATTTTCGATTTTGGTTATTAATTTTTTTTCTTTTGATTATGGTGTTTGACATTTGGTTTGTTATTTTGGAAGTTTACTATAAATTGAAGAGGGCTTGTATTTTTTCAAAAATAAAAGAGGCTTATAAAGATCAATGTACACAAATCCTAAAACTCAATACAAGAGTTCAAAGCGCTCAAAGAGCTCTCTTTCATTACAATTCAACACAACAGCCGATTAACAATGAATCAATTTGTGAATTTGATTAACATTGAAACATTGCAGCCGCTTTGTGAATTTGAGTAAATCAGCCACTTAGTTGATGCTTAGAATGATCCCATTCTTCAGCGTTGAGTCGCTTTGTTTTGCATCGACCCTGCCAAATTTTGCTCATAGCAGCAATACATATCAATTCAGCACATAAATTGAATCCAACTAGACAAAATAATATTAAAAAGCAAGTTTCACCTGTATTTGCAATGATATTTGATACATCTTGGTATGTTTTCTTTTAAAATATAAAGTCAGTCCTAGTATATAGGTCCAACAGTTCAGAGGAAAGTTAAATACTTAAGCAACAATATGATCTTTTAATCAGCTCCTGCAATTCACACATTGAAATAATTGAGAAACTAAAATTACATAGTCTTAAAATATAATACATAGTGCTAAAATAGTACACCTACCTAAAAATTAGGTTATTGTACAATTGGAGGATCAAAACTATCATCTTGCTACATGAGAAAATGGCACCACTAATTTATAAAATCTGCAGCTCTTTTATCTACAAAGAAAATGGCACCAACATTGGTTCAACAACTTTAGACATCAATAAAAGAATAACTGCCTTTGGTAAAAAAAAAAAAGAATAACTGCTGCCTCAGTAGCTGTTGTGTGAAAACATAGTGCAAGTATTCACTGTCCAACAAGTAGTAAAGTAGAAATAAGATTCGTTCCCACGAGGATTAATGCTCAAAATGTGTTTAATTTGATTAACAAATTAGTGAGGGTAATAAAAGTAAAGACACAAAAGTTTGGTATCATTCACTATAGTAAAAAGGTAAATGGGTAGTAAGATCAGAGATGAGAATAAGTTGAGATGCTTTACTTCAGTAAATCCATTAAAATGTGTTAATGCTATGTTCGATGCTGTCGTAATATATGTATTTTGTCAAATACTTCACACTAGGGTTTCCTTACAAGAGCTTATGTCTAAGCCCTAAATAAGTCCACCTTAGCCTGCTGGGGCACCCACAATATTCACCTTGTGAATTTTTCCCTCTTATGTCTAGGGTTTAAGGAAGGAACATTAAAATGTCTTTTAATGCACACAATTCATATTATCTTGTGAGTTGAATTTACAAACCATTGCTGAATTCATAAATGCTACTTGAGATTAGTTGGCCCTTTCTAATCTAAGATGGAAATATTATCATACACAAGATAAAATGCTCAACATTAAACATACTTCATTAACTACATTAAAACTTCATTACATCAAATTTAGCATCCCAACTATGAGTATTTAGCTCATATTGAGCGAACAACACAGGAAAACTAACTTAAACATAAATGCGAAAGTCATACTAAAATTACAAGGTAAGAAATTATACTAAGAGATGGGAACCGAAGGTGAGCTCCAAGGTATGAGTCATGGAGGTACAAGATCAGCTTCTCCAAGTAGAAATCTTCCAAGTAAATCATCGTTTGTGATTGCTGCAGCAATGATCTCAGCAATGGCTTCTTGTTTGGTAATTTGAGGTGCTTGGTACAAAAGTGGAGGAAAGCTATTTCTATACTTTCTCCTTTCGACCAAGCCTCCTTAATGAGGAAGAGAAGCAACATTTTATAGTGCAAGGGCACATGATCCTAGGAGAACCCTAATTTTGAGGCGCCTTCTGTCTTGATGTGCCAGCGCTCACACTCATGCGCAGGTGTCTTCTGTCTTGGAATATTCCAGCGCTCACACTCATGCGCAGGTGTTGTCCGTCCTGACAGATGGTGCTCTCCTTAAATTTAGCGCCTTTCTTCTTTTTCTCTCATATGATGCATTCAGGACAATGCTATGGCATCTAATGCTGCAGCAATAGAACACACAAATCAAAGCACAAATGAGGCACCAAAGTGCCACTTAACACAAACCCAGGAATTCACCTTATACTCTTCTAACATATAATATTTACAACATAATTAACTATTTTGCTCAAGAACTAGCAACAATTTAAGCTTAGGAATACATTAATAACTATCATAAATGAGAGTTATCAGTAGCATCATAGATGTTTATGTGCGTTGTCTGCCATGCAAGCATGATATATGGTCCTTAATTGCATTTCAACACATGCATGCTCAAAAGACATTTGCTAGAGACCTATAGCTATTGCTATAAGTTATAACATGCCCAGATTAGCATATATTAAAAGCATCAGTTCTGCCTCGTTCATCAAACAGATAAAATTCCAATGACAAACATTATTCACTAGTTTGGACATCAACTAGAGGCATAATTTGACCCCAGATACGAATATCGTAACTCTAATTCATGTAAGCAAAAAAGCTGGAAAGTTCGCAAGGTTCGTACCAAATAAATCAACTACCATTAGCAATATCATATCTCTGTTAGACCAATCCTTTCTAGACACTAAATGGTAAATACTACTATATGGACTAACCGCACAGAAGCATAGGAAAAAACATAGCACTAACTGCCAAATTTGGACCACCACTAACAACCCACATTAACATAAATTAGAAAGACTGCATATCTAATTTTATTTTCTATGCAGTTTCCTATAACTGTACAAATTGACATTATTGCATTTTAGAACTGTCAATAATTAAAGTCGTGCACCAAAAATAGTTCTATGGACCAGATTTATAGTCCACAAATCCTAAGTGAGAATATCTGACTAAATAAACTAGTAGATTAGATTACTGTTAAAGGTAAGGTTGCACAATAATTTGTTCATAGTCGTGAGACTAACTTCTGAGTTGGGGGTAATAGGTAATCCCCTGTGGAGACTAACTTCACAGGGTTGTGAGACTAACTTTTGTGGGTTGGATTAAAACATAAAATTAATCACTTCTGTTGTGTCTCTTCTGCTGTGAATTAAGACAATTTCTTTTATGGCTTGTTTCGTGTTGATTTTACTGTTAAATAATCTCCTATTAGTTTCAGCTGCTAAAGTCACAAGAATCTAAGGGGGAATCAAATGCTACTGCTAAAAGTCTTGCTAGGTAAAAGTTTATCTTTGGCCAACTATAGTAATGAGTTAAACATCAATAGTAAGGGCAGATAAGGATTTGTAATGTCACTGAGCATATAGACAAATTCAATCTACTTATGATCATAAGAAATTCCTTATCACAACACAAACACTAGTCCAACTTTCAAAAGTTCAAATTTTTGTCATATTCGAGATATATATGTAGACATGTGTTTCACTAGAAATACGAACAATAAACAGAAAAATAGTAAAACCTTATTAAAAGAGAGAAAGATGTTAACTGAATCTCTAACTGAATTTCATTTGTTCTAACTAATAGCATTACAATCATTGGAAAGTATTTATACGTGCTTCAGAAAATACAAGATTAGATTTGGGGAAATCTAACTGATTGAGTATGATTGAGTTTATTCTCAATCAGTTAGTTACAAAGAGAGGATTCAGTGTGGGAAGGTGCACTGGGGTGCACCGTATACAAAGTGAATAGATTGACCTATTCTCTAATACTCCTCTACAAGCCTAACTGGGAGTTGTGCACACAGTTAGCTTGGACCTAAAGGCTCCAAAACATAGCAGGAGGAAGGGGTTTTGTCATGATATCTGCATACTGATCTTTGCCAGGAACATGAAGCACCTTGAGTTGTTTCTGCAACATCTTTTCCCTTAAGAAAAAGAGATCAAGTTCCATGTGTTCCGTACGAGCGTGCAAGACAGGATCTTGAGCCAAAGATATGGTACTGAGGTTGTCACAAAGAATAGTGGGAATAGTGAAAGGGATCCCCAATTCAGTGAGCAGTGATTGCAGTCACAGTAGCTCAGTAGTTGCTAGAGCAACAGCCTTGTATTCTGCTTCAGTGCTGGAGCGAGATACAACAACTTATTTCTTAGCCCACCAGGTCACTAGATTGTTTTCAAGAAAAACACAAGCACCAGAGGTTGATCGTCGATCATCTGTATCAGATCCCTAGTCAGCATCACTGTAAGCAGTGAGTGAGATAGGAACCGCTAGAGTTGGTCTGAGGTGAAGACCCCATGAAATGGTGCCCTTTAAGTAGCGAAGGATTCTCTTAACTGCCACCCAGTGGCTGTCTAGAGGTTTGGACATAAACTGGCAGACCTTGTTCACTGCAAAGCTGATATCTGGGCGTGTAATAGTTGCGTATTGTAAGGCTCCCACAGTAGATCACTAGAGAAAGGGATCACTGAAGTCATCTGAGCTTGTTTTAGAGAGTTTACTGCTTGCAACCATAGGTGTAGAGAAGCTGTGTGCTTCATGAATAATGTCTTTGAGTAGAATATGACGAATGTATTTCCCTTGAGTGAGTTGAAGTGAGCCATCAACTTGATGTTTGACTTCAAATCCTAGGAAATAGTCAAGGGTACCCATATCTTTCAAAGAGAGTGCAACATTTAGATGAGAAATAAGAGTCCTGATAAATGCAATGTCCCTGCTAGTGATGATAATATCATCAACATAGACTAGCATGTATACTTTGATGGTTCCTTTTGTGAATATATGCTTTGACAGGATTATTTTTGATGATAGACAAAAGAAGGGCGTGCTTACAAAAAGCGGTCAAAGATCCAGTTTACTAGAGCGTTGGATTATTAGAAATATTTTTCTTCACTATCAATGTATTTTTTAGGATCCTATGTGAGTAGTAGAAAAAGCTCTCTTGAAAATAAATCACCCACTCACAAAAATTATTTTCATAAAATAATTTTTTTTTATATAATAAAACATTTTTGAAAAAGGAGGTATCTTGAAAATAAATTTTTGGGTCTTTCCAGCTTGAAAACAACTTTTTTAAACGAGTATAATCGATTATGGCCTAAGCCATAATCCATTATGACTGCGGAAGCCAAATCCCGCACAGCAGAAACTCGCATAATCTGTTATGGCATCTAGCATAATCGATTATGCCTGCGGAGTCCTCCTGCGCATTGTCAGCCGCGCCCCAATAATGGATTATGGGATCCTCATAATCGATTATGAAGCAATCTGACAGCATTTTTATTTAATTGACTTCCTTATTTAGATTTTGTCACTATCACTATAAATAGGAGTCCTTTTTGACACCTTTTACCAACTTTTTGACTCCGAATTTTCAAGCAAAAATACTCTCCAATCACTCTCATTTTATTTTGCAATTGTTTTATTAGTCTTGAGAGCTTTTATACTATTTAGTTTATTGTGTAATTTTATTTGAGCTTCCATTTGTCCTATCTACACTTGGTGTAATCATCTTTATCTATTTCTTTCTCAATTGTAATTGTTTTTGGGGTGTGATCCTATAAATTCATAGAGAGGCTATATCTAGTGAATAAAGGAGACCCTATTGAAAGTTGTTTCTATTTGTAATGGTTTCTAGCTGAACCCGTTCTAAAAGCTAGTGTTTCAGTGATTAAAATCCCTTGGTGGTTTTGCCTTGGGGACTAGACGTAGGCCATAGGAGTGGCCAAACTAGGATAAATCTCTGTGTGTCTTCTCCATTTCTCTTCATCTCTTTTATTTTCTATTTCAAGCCATTATTGTTCATTTAATTTCGTATTGCTATTTATTATCATTTGTCTCTTTCATTTCAAAATTATTATTAAAACAAAAAGATCTACGTTATTTATTTGTCATTAAACTCTATTTTTATTTTATTCAAATTTACAATTCACCCCTCTTGTGTTTGAAGTCACTTGGTCAACAAGTGGCATCAGAGCTAGACTCTTGGTAAAGACTCATCGTCTCAAGAGGCAAGATGACTTCAAACAATGATTCATTAAACAGACCCCCATCTTTCAATGGTGAAGGGTATGCTTATTGGAAAGAGAGAATGAAAGTTTTCATTGAAGGAATAGATTGTGATATTTGGGATGCTGTCATAAATGGTCCATTTGTTCCCACTCATCTTGTTAATAATGTAATGGTGAACAAACCTAGATCTCTTTGGACCAAAGAAGAAAAAGAAAAGGTTCAATACAATTTGAAAGCTAAGAACATCATCACAACTGCTTTAAGCGTCGATGAGTTCTATCGTGTATCACATTGTAAAACCGCCAAGGAAATGTGGGACGCCCTTCAAGTGACCCATGAAGGTACTACCGAGGTCAAAAGGGCTAGAATGAACACATTAACCCATGAGTATGAGTTATTTAGGATGAAACCGGGTGAAACCATCCAAGAATTGAACAAACGATTCGTCCATATAGTTAACAATCTCAGAGGCCTTGGAAAATCCTTCAAAAATGAGGATTTGATCAATAAAGTTCTACGATGCCTAAATAGAAACTGGCAACCCAAAGTGACAGCTATCTCAGAATCAAAAGATTTATCCTCTATGGACTTAACCACTCTATTTGGTAAATTACAGGAGCATGAGCTCGAATTGAATCGACTCGCTGAGAGCGATGAAGGTGAAAAGAAAAAGAAAGGACTTGCTCTAAAAACAAGTACCAAAGAAAGTGATACAGAAGATTATGACAGCCTCAATGAAAATGATGAAGACATGAGCTTAATGGTTCGAAAATTCAAAAAGTTCATGAGGCACAAAGGTAAATCAAAACAATTTGCTAATCCCCAAGAGAAAAATGAGGAAGGAACTTCCTTCAATCCAACATGCTATAAATGTGGTAAGAAGGGGCACATAAAGCCAAACTGTCCTCAAAATCAAAAATATGAGAAATCGGATAGAAAACCCCGAAAGGAATCAAAAGGAAGAAAGGCATATATAACTTGGGATGAAAACGACATGGAGTCATCCGATGAATCTGAAGATGAGGAAGCAAAACTATGTCTCATGGCAAAGCATGAGGAAGACGAGGTAAGCTCCTTTGAAACTGAACTTGATTTAACTTATGATGAGTTGCTTAGTATTTGTGAAGAACTAAATAACGAGTCAACTAAACTTAGAAAAATTGTTTCAAACTCAAAGAAAACTATTTCCACTCTTCAGTCTAAAATTGAAACTTTAAACAAGGAAATAGATGTTCTTAAAGAGAAACAAATTTTTGTAAGTGAAGTCTCCTCTTGCAACTCTTATAAAATTGAAAAGAAGAACACTACCAAATGTGAAGAATGCAATATTTTGAAAAATGAAGTTGATGATTTGCACAACACTCTTGCAAAATTCACTATGGGAAGAGACAATTTAAATATAATTTTGGGAAATCAAAGGGGAACTTATGATAAAGCTGGTTTGGGCTATCAACCAAAGAATCATGAAAAATCTTTCAAAAAGTTTTTTTGTCCAAACAAGACTACTAGTAGCCCTTTCACAAAATGTTATTATTGTTGTAGAAAAGGTCATACATCTTCTATTTGTAATGCAAGAAAGAATATTAATATGGATGACAAGAGGAAATGGATTCCAAAGGGTACAAAGCCCAAGACTAACACAAACGGACCCAAAATGATTTGGGTACCAAAAATTAAAACTTGATTTTGTGATGTAGGTGTGCTTGAAAGCCAAGAGCTCAAAGTGGTATCTAGATAGCGGCTGTTCGAAGCACATGACGGGAGACAAAGAAAAGTTCTCTCATTTAACTCCTAAAAGTAGTGGCTTTGTGTCTTATGGTGACAATACTAAAGGTAAAATTATTGGCATCGGCACTATTGGTAAGAAACCAAATCCTGTTATTGAAAATGTATTACTAGTTGATGGTTTGAAGCATAACTTGTTAAGTATAAGCCAACTTTGTGACAAAGGTAATAAAGTTGTTTTTGATTCTTCTATATGCAAGGTAAAAAGCACTGTGGACAAACAAACCCTTTTTACGGGTGAAAGAGTTGGAAACACCTATACTGTTGATCTAAATTATCTTCCCTCAAATGATGCATGTTGTCTTATTAGTAAAGAGGATGAAACATGGCTATGGCATAGGAGAGCAGCTCACATCCACATGGATCACTTAAATAAACTAGTTCGCAAGGAATTAGTAATTGGCCTACCAAAAATACATTTTGAAAAAGATAAATTATGTGATGCTTGTCAGAAAGGAAAACAGGTAAAGGTCACTTTTAAACCAAAAAATGTTATTTCTACAAATCGACCTTTACAACTTTTACACATGGACCTATTTGGCCCATCTAGAACTATGAGTTTTGGTGGCAATTACTATGCACTTGTCATTGTGGATGACTACTCTCGCTATACATGGACTTTGTTTATTTCTCATAAAAATGACGCTTTTGGTGCTTTTCGGAAACTTGCTAAGATTATTCAAAACGAAAAAGGTTTAACTATTGCATCTATTCGAAGTGATCACGGTGGTGAGTTCCAAAATGAGGCTTTTGAAAATTTTTGCAATGAAAATGGAATTGACCATACCTTTTCCTCACCGCGAACTCCTCAACAAAATGGAGTGGTGGAAAGGAAAAATAGGTCTCTTGAAGAGCTTGCGAGGACGATGCTCAATGAAACTAACCTTCCTAAGTATTTCTGGGCAGACGCGGTAAGCACCGCATGCTATGTAATGAATAGAGTCCTCATAAGGCCTATTCTAAAACAAACGCCCTATGAAATTTACAAAGGAAGAAAGCCAAATATCTCCCACTTTCACGTATTCGGATGTAAGTGCTTTGTTTTGAATAATGGTAAGGACAATCTTGGTAAGTTTGATGCTAAAGCTGATGAGGGCATATTTCTTGGATACTCCAACTCTAGTAAAGCTTTTAGAATTTATAATAAAAGAACCTTGTCCATAGAAGAATCAGTGCATGTTACCTTTGATGAAACTAACCCCCAAACTGTTGTAGAAAAGAATGTTGATGATCTTGCAGAAATTTTGGGAAATAGTCTTCTAAAAGAGCAGGACAAAAGCAAGGAAGATGAAGATCAATCACCTCATCAAGATCTACCTAAAGAATGGAGAATGTCTAAGGACCATCCTCTTGACAAAGTGATAGGTGATATCTCAGAAGGGGTAACTACTCGAAACTCTTTAAAGAATGCATGTAACCATATGGCTTTCGTCTCTCAAATTGAACCAAACAATATTGATGAAGCTATTTTTGACGAACATTGGACCCTTGCTATGCAAGAGGAATTAAATCAATTTGAAAGAAACAGTGTTTGGGAACTCGTTCCTAAACCTAAAGATCATCTAGTGATTGGAACCAAATGGGTTTTTCGGAACAAGCTTGATGAAAACGGTATCATTATTAGAAATAAAGCAAGACTTGTTGCCAAAGGTTACAATCAACAAGAGGGCATAGATTTTGATGAAACATATGCCCCCGTGGCTAGATTAGAAGCAATTCGCATGCTTCTTGCTTTCTCTTGCATCATGGATTTTAAACTTTTTCAAATGGACGTAAAAAGTGCATTCTTAAATGGTTATATTCAAGAAGAGGTGTATGTTGATCAACCCCCGGGTTTCACAAATTTTGAGTTTCCCGATCACGTTTTTAAATTGAAAAAGGCATTGTATGGTTTGAAACAAGCACCTCGAGCTTGGTATGATCGTTTAAGCAAATTTCTTCTTGAAAATGGTTTTGAAAGAGGCAAAGTTGATACAACACTTTTCATCAAACACTCAAATCATGACATCTTATTGGTTCAAATTTACGTTGATGATATTATTTTTGGAGCCACCAATGAATCTCTTTGTGAAGAATTTTCTAACATCATGCAAAGTGAGTTTGAAATGTCAATGATGGGTGAGCTTCGCTACTTCCTTGGATTACAAATCCATCAAACAAAGGAAGGAATCTTTATAAACCAATCCAAATACTGCAAGGAGCTACTTAAGAAATTTGGAATGCATAATGCCAAAGAAATCTCAACTCCCATGAGTACATCATGCTCTCTTGACAAAGACAAGGAAGGTAAGTCGGTGGAGGTAAGCAAGTATAGAGGTATGATCGGATCTCTTCTCTATCTCACTGCCAGTCGTCCTGATATTATGTTTAGTGTTTGTATGTGTGCGCGTTTTCAAGCTAATCCCAAAGAATCACATCTCTCTGCGGTCAAACGCATCATGAGATACCTCATTGGCACCCAAAACATGGGTTTATGGTATCCTAAAGGGACAGATTACACTTTGGTTGGGTACTTTGATTCTGATTTTGCAGGTTGTAAAAAACAAGCAAGTGTAGCGCTATCCACCGCCGAAGCGGAATACGTCGCTGCAGGTAGTTGTTGCGCGCAAATAATTTGGATGAAACAACAATTAGGTGATTTTGGTATTGATCTCAAAACAGTCCCAATTAAATGCGACAACACTAGCGCCATAAATCTCACAAAAAATACGGTTTATCACTCACGAACTAAACACATTGAGATTAGACACCATTTTATTAGGGATCATGTTCAAAAAGGGGATTGCTTGATTGAATTTGTGGAGTCATCTAATCAACTCGCAGATATTTTTACTAAACCTTTGCCTAAAGAAAGTTTCTTCTTTATAAGAACTGAATTAGGAATTTTAAATCAATCATGCATTGAGTGACTGTGTGTAAGTGTTTTTTCTAAATCCATACTGACTTTTATGTGGAGTGTGCTAACAATTTTATGCATCTTGTGGTCATAAAAAAAAAATAAAAAAAAAGGGAGGAAGGATGGAGGCGTTGATAATCTGTTATGGTATATGCCATAATCCCTTATGAGTATACAAGCCAACAAGGAATATGCTGGAATATCTCATTTTGCTCTCATAAAGTCTCAATAATCCATTATGGCATATGCTGGAATATCCTATAATCCATTATGGCAACGGATATCATAATCCATTATGAGATGCCATAATCGATTATTTTTCCTTTTCTTGGAATTTGAAAAAGGCGCCATCAATAATCCATTACGGAATATGCTGGGATATTCCATAATCTATTATGGCAACACTTCTCATAATCCATTATGAGATACCATAATCCGTTATTCGCACCAAACACAAGGTCAGTTTTTTTTTTCCGTTCTTTTTATTTTTTTTTACTGTTTCTCTTTCTTCTTCTCTGATCCAGCCGAATCATCCTCTTCATCAATCACCATTTCTCACAAAAATGGCACCCAAGAGACAAAAAACGCAAACAGAGAGTCAACCATTGTCACCAAACGAGTCCAAGTTCTTCTCCAACACTTCTCAAGTCGAGATTTTCGAAAAACGGTACAAAGAGAGGGTGATCCAAGAACCGAAAATTCTAGATGTAGAGTTTCTGAGAAGTGAGAAATTTCAGTTCCTAACTTTTCTTGATTTTGCTGGGCTCACGAGATATCTTTCCTCTCCGGACGATGTATATCCAGAACTCACTCGGGTCTTCTTCTGCAACCTTCATCTCGAAAATTATCCTCTGAGGTATGTCATCAAACTATCACTCTAACTGCTGATGATTTTGGGCGTATTATCGGGGTACCTTCAGAAG
Organism: Astragalus glycyphyllos; assembly: GCA_963573325.1. Classification (NCBI taxonomy): domain Eukaryota; kingdom Viridiplantae; phylum Streptophyta; class Magnoliopsida; order Fabales; family Fabaceae; genus Astragalus; species Astragalus glycyphyllos. Next base: position 53,440,413 of record OY754311.1, on the reverse strand, counting down.
GACCCTCACTATTTCTTGAAAATCCAGCAACTACTTTGGCTACCTTTGATAGATCAACAGCAACTGCCTCACTTTTGACTGATCCAACTGATGCTAGCCTGAAAGAAATTACTGCAAAAAAATTAACTGTTGAAAATAGGCTCTTGCACTATGTAATATGTAAATGTTTATTTCCCCGGCCTCACAATATTTCTCAGTTGCTGAAACAAGATGTTGTTCTTATGTGGGTACTACAAAATAATTATAATGTGAATTGGGCAGCTTTGATTATGCAACACATGCATGACATGAAAGTTGCAGGGCCATTACCACTTGCTCATATTGTGACCCGCATTCTATCTCACTATGATTTTGATCTATCCGAGGAAAAGAAATTTTCAGTTCACGAGTTCTCCTCTATGTTTACTAAGACCACGTTGAATCAAATGAAATTGGTGTTCCGCAATGGTGTGTGGATTCACAAACCAGAGGCACCCAAGAAAAATTCAACTCTTGAAATACCATCATCACCACTAGATTTTGATCTCCTTCCGGATTTTGATCCATCTCCACCGGAATCCAACTCCTTCGAGATGCTGCAACTTCTTCAAACTATTCTTACAGAAGTCAGAAACAACACTGCTGCAGTAAATGGGCTAAGCAACAAAGTGGATGGGTTGAGTGGTAGAATGGATAGTATGGAAGCTTTGTTAGCCTCTCGAGATATCATCCTAGACAGCCCCATGCAACCAGTTGTCAACGATGATGCTGGTGTTGAGGAGGATGATGATGATGATGATACTGAGAACTAAAAGTTATTATGTTTTTTGTCTTCATGCACTACTTTGTGGACTAATCTTCTCTTATATGCTCCATGTTGAATATATGCTTTAGATTACTGTTTTTTTTCCGCTTTTTGATAATGCCAAAAGGGGGAGAGATATAAATTCCATGACTTAGGGGGAGTGCTCTTTTCATAATGCATATAGTGAGGGGGAGTAATAATTGCGCTTATCTCTGATTATCTTATTTTTATTACTCTAACAATTTTACTTTGAGCACAATTCTCTTTGAGATGTTTGTCATCATCAAAAAGGGGGAGAATGTGAATATATGCTTTGACAGGATTATTTTTGATGATAGACAAAAGAAGGGCGTGCTTACAAAAAGCGGTCAAAGATCCAGTTTACCAGAGCGTTGGATTATTAGAAATATTTTTCTTCACTATCAATGTATTTTTTAGGATCCTATGTGAGTAGTAGAAAAAGCTCTCTTGAAAATAAATCACCCACTCACAAAAATTATTTTCATAAAATAATTTTTTTTTTATATAATAAAACATTTTTGAAAAAGGAGGTATCTTGAAAATAAATTTTTGGGTCTTTCCAACTTGAAAACAACTTTTTTAAACGAGTATAATCGATTATGGCCTAAGCCATAATCCATTATGAATGCGGAAGCCAAATCCCGCACAGCAGAAACTCGCATAATCTGTTATGGCATCTAGCATAATCGATTATGCCTGCGGAGTCCTCCTGCGCATTGTCAGCCGCGCCCCAATAATGGATTATGGGATCCTCATAATCGATTATGAAGCAATCTGACAGCATTTTTATTTAATTGACTTCCTTATTTAGATTTTGTCACTATCACTATAAATAGGAGTCCTTTTTGACACCTTTTACCAACTTTTTGACTTCGAATTTTCAAGCAAAAATACTCTCCAATCACTCTCATTTTATTTTGCAATTGTTTTATTAGTCTTGAGAGCTTTTATACTATTTAGTTTATTGTGTAATTTTATTTGAGCTTCAATTTGTCCTATCTACACTTGGGTGTAATCATCTTTATCTATTTCTTTCTCAATTGTAATTGTTTTTGGGGTGTGATCCTATAAATTCATAGAGAGGCTATATCTCGTGAATAAAGGAGACCCTATTGAAAGTTGTTTCTATTTGTAATGGTTTCTAGCTGAACCCGTTCTAAAAGCTAGTGTTTCAGTGATTAAAATCCCTTGGTGGTTTTGCCTTGAGGACTAGACGTAGGCCATAGGAGTGGCCGAACTAGCATAAATCTCTGTGTGTCTTCTCCATTTCTCTTCATCTCTTTTATTTTCTATTTCAAGCCATTATTGTTCATTTAATTTCGTATTGCTATTTACTATCATTTGTCTCTTTCATTTCAAAATTATTATTAAAACAAAAAGATCTACGTTATTTATTTGTCATTAAACTCTATTTTTATTTTATTCAAATTTACAATTCACCCCCCTCTTGTGTTTGAAGTCACTTGGTCAACACCTTTGTGTAGAATGAACAATGAGGATCACATTTGCTGGATTTGAACCCAAGGTGAAGCAGAGAACCTTGCAATTTCTCAAACTTGGCTCTAGGGGCCTATTTGAGACCATAGAGTGCCTTGCAATTTCTCAAACCAGGGTCTAGGGGCCTGTTCAAAACTAGGTGGTTGAACCATGAATACCTCTTCTTCAAGGGTTCCATTAAAGTCGCCCTTCATAACATCTAGGCATTCTGGTTTGGACAAGGCTTGTTTTACAGTCTTAGGTTCAACATGGACTAGAAGTAGGGTTGGCTTGATTTTTGGGCAGATAATGCCACTCTTGGCTTAGGTTTGCATAGGATGAGTGTTAGTGGGTTTGGGTGGAGGAGGTGGAGAAGGTATTAGACTAAGTTCTGGTGTAGGGTTGGAGGTGGGTGAGGGATGAGTGGAATCGGGGGTTGGAGGCTAAGTATTGGGTGTGGGGGGAGGGTTAATTGGTACAGATGGAAACCCAGGGGGATAAGGTTAAGGTGGTGATAATCTGGTGGGGTTTGAGGTTGGTATATTTGGAGTAACAAATGGAGTAGCAGATGTAGGAACAAAGTGGTCCTTGAGTATGAGCTTCTTGTAGTGAAAGACATGCTCATTGAAGATCACATCGTTGGAAATAAACACCTTGCCATCAGAGGATTGGCACTTGTAACCCTTGTGATATGTTGAATAGCCAAGAAAAAGGCATTCCTGAGATCTGAACTATAGCTTGTTTTTGTTGTTTAGGCGCAGTAGAGGAAAGCATGAACACCCAAATGCTCTTAGAAAGGCATAATTAGGCAGTGTGTGAAAGAGCTTCTCATATGGAATTTGGAAATTGAGAGCAGAAGTTGGCAACTTGTTGATTAGATGGACAATGGCTATGAAGGCATGATCCCAATATTCATAAGGAAGTGAGGCATGAGCCATGAGAGTAAGACCAGTCTCCACAATTGTATATGTTTGCGCTCTACCGTTCCATTCTGATGATGAGTGTGTGGACAGATATTCCTATGATGAATTCCAACTGCTGTCATAAAGAGGTGAAAGACCTGAATTCACCACCCCAATCACTTTGGAGAGCCTTGATTCTGCCTGCAAACTGAGTCTCAACCATTTTTTGAAAAATTTGGAAGGCTGGTAGTGCATCAGACTTCTTCCTTAGAAGGTACAACCAGGTGTATCTGGTGTGTGAGTCCACAAATGCAATATAATAATAGTAATCAGTGGAAGATACCATTGGAGCAGGCCCTCATAAATCCGTGTACACAAGTTCAAAAGGGTTAGTAGTGGTATGTGTGGAACTGTGGGAAGGAAGTCTATGAGCCTTACCAAGACAACAAGAATTGCAAAAATCATGCATAGTTTTATTAGAAAATGGGATATTGCAATGTTTGAGTACAATTCTTTGAGAATCTATGCTTGGGTGACCAAATCTAGTATGCCATAAGGTGAATGTATTTGTGTGTTCTACAACAGTGTTTACAGAAGGTAAACTAGCAAAATTAGCAGCAGAACTAATGGAATTAACAGAATTAAGAAAAGAACCAGGAGCATGAACAGGTTTTGACAGTAAGTTGGAGAACTTGTAAAGTCCTTCCATGTCAATAGGTCCACTGAGAAGAGTTTCATCTGTAGCCTGGGATTTCACAAGACAATGTTGTTCATTGAATTGAAAATACACACCATTATCTTTAGAGAACTGACGCAGACTAAGCAGATTTTTAGTAAGTGAAGGGACTTGTAACACGTTTTTAAGAGATAAGATACGTTTAGGGTTCATAAGTGATCTAAATTGAGTGAAACCAATCGATTTGATGGGCAAACCTTGTCTGTTTGCAATGGTGACTTGGTCAGGACCCTCAAACGGAGTAGTCTGTTGAGTATTTTGCGAAGCAGTGGATATTGTATGTGAAGCAGCAGAATCTGCATAAAAAACTGCGGCAGCGTTGGGATCTGCATTGGCAAGGAAAGCTTGAGGGCGAGGCACATAGGGTTGAGGAGGCATCATTGCAGCAGGAGGTTGAAACGTCCTTCCATAGTGAGGCGCCATGTGAGACTGAGCAGGATACACCGGGCGAGGTGGAGCTTGCATCATTTGATTCCAAACAGGCGCATGTGCACTACAACAATTAAAGAATACGGCAATGACTATTTCCTAACAAAAATAAGCTTGCTGATAAATGTATGCTTGTAGTAGCAATTTTTTTAATTTGTTGCAATAGGAAAAATTTTCCTCAACAATATCATTCTCGTTGAGAAAAAAAGACTTATCTCAATAACAATTTACTTTGTTGGGAATAACACAATTTTTTGGCAACAACATAACTTGTTGGGAATAACACAAGTTTTGTTAACAATACAACTTATTGTTGCGAATAATGCAGCTATTAATTTGGCATCAATGTTATAACATCGTTGGCAAACTATACATTTATTTCGACGACATAGTTTTTCGTTGTGAATGCTAGCCAAATTAACTCTTGTCAAAAAAATGTTAGCATTATTAACAAACTTACACCTTGAAACTATATTCTTTTTAAAATTGTTTTACTAGATTAGAATTGTGCAAACTAGATATATGTTTAATTACACAATTAACGTGCATATAATCTAGTATGAGTAAAACTTTGTGCAACTAGTTTTATTCAATCCTAATAATAAAATAATTTAAACCAATTTTTTTAGCAATTATTCAGTTCAAACTTTAAACTACAGAATATATTTAATTACGCTAGAAATAGTATGTTAAGCAATATTTATATTTTTGTCAAAAAAAACTAAAATTTTAGTCTAAACATTTCATCTCAAACTGATTTTTAGCGCTAACTTTAGGAGCTAAAACTGAAAAGTTACCATCCCGCTACTAGTTTCCACCAAAAAAAAATCACCCCACTACTAGCATAAGTGCATAACACACAAACACACACATTCTCTCTCTCATAGGCATTGACCTAGCCTCCCTCTCTTAATCTCATCAAACATTCTATTTCATACATGTTTTTATTCTGGCTGAATTCAATTTTGATTTGCTAATTTTTATGGTCTTATGATTTGCAGCCATGGAAGATTTCTGTTACAACAAGTCTTCTACCTATAATTGCTCCTTGATAGAATATGAAAATCATTGAAAATGAAGATGATTTTTTGAAAGAGAATGACCCTTTAAACATTAATACAAAGGTGTGTGTTTTTTGGATTTCATTGTGATGTCGAATAGCTTTAGTGCTGCAATGTTTTGGCAATATGTTTATACGTGGTTTGTTGATTTGTCAATCTGCAACCCTATTTAATCAAAATGGTTTGGACTTAACAAGAAGCCACAACATTTTTCTAGGTATGTCAAACACTCACGAACTAGAAATAGACATACTCCGACCGACGCGGAGCCATCGAGTCTTGAAGTAAGTGGGTGTTAAGCATAATGAGTCTAAGGGTGGGCCCGACACTTCCAATTGTGGTCGTCTCGTACATTGGTTTCTACTAGATATGGGTGGCAAGGGACTTAACTCAAGGCCATGATTAATGTTTCTTTTCCTCAACATACACGTATATTTATATTATTTTTCGGGTAACATGGTGAGGGTGCTTGATTATTTGATGCAGATGAAGCTTGAGTTGATTTTCATCAAATGAGAAATGCTTGATGTTGTTTCATCATTCCAGAATCCAGACCTTCAAAAATTTTGGATAAAGTTTAAAGGCTTTACTAAAAATACCAAAGATACCCCTCATTTAATAAAATTCACAACTGACAGATACATTAATAACAACACAACTTGGGTGAAAAAGTATGTATATTCAAACACCAATTAATCATTATATTTATGGCAACAACTATTGTTGTTAACAAAAATAAGATAAGGCAGCAAGTTTTTGGCTATTACAAAATACTTATGGCAACGATAAGAATACTATAATAGCAGCAACTTTAATTGTTGAGACATGTTCCATATCATAGCAACTTTTGTGGCTAACAAAAGTTATATATGGCAACGAAAAATTGTTTAAATAGCAGAGACAATTGTTGTTATAAAAACCTAAGTAATGACAACAACATCAAATGCCATTGTTAAACTTTTTGCAACGGGACTTATCGCAACAACATGCAGCGGCATTTTCTCCAATTGAAAAAAGTATTTTTATCAACAATTTTGAATAATTAGCAAGGACTTTTATGGCTGTAATAGGTCTTTTTTCTTGTAGTGGTGCCATGGCGGAGCGAAGGACCACATAGGCGGGATAGAGGCGCGAGGATGCGAAGCATCGCCAGCATCGTAATCTCGCTTGTAGCGATGAAAGCAGAAGCATGCATCGTGGCCAATTTTGTGCACACTTGGCACTGTGTTGTTGCGACTACGACCACCACGCCAACCACCAGAATTGGTGTTGGTTGTGGATTTAGAGGTTTGCGCAACAAAGGCTTTCACCAGAGTAGTGGAAGAGTCAGATTTGGTGTTAGAAGCTTGAGACGTGGCAACATTTGCAGATGCGGTGGTGTTGAGTTTGTTGAATCGCGCCATGCGAGCTTCGTGACCTAGCAAGAGTGTCTCAGTTTCAGCAATGGACACAGAACCAGATCGTCCACAGATCAGTGCAATTGTAGATTCGTAATCTTGAGGAAGACCTTCCAAAATGATGTCAAGATGTTCACGTGAAGAGATCGGTTCACTAATCACACTCAGTTAGTTGACAAGGTTTTGATCTTGAGTAGATATTTGGAGATCGTTAGACCGTCAAGAGTCGTTGCGCGTAACTCGCACCAGAAAAGTAGTTATAGTGTTGATCTGAAAATGTTCGTGAATCTTATCCCAAAGTTGCACTGAAGTTTTGCAACAGATAACGTGTGTTAACATGTCACGCGAGATGGTGAATTGCATCCACGATAGTAGTAGTTGGTCTTGTTGTTCCCATTTCGTGAAGTTAGGGTTTACAGAGTTCGAAGTGGCGTCATCTACGGTGAGAAATTTGACCGGAATAGTTGGATTGATCAAGAAGTGATGAAGCTTGTGAGCTTTGATGATTGGTTCGACCCGTTGGCATCACAACAGGTAGTTATCAGCGTCGAGTGATAGCAGAGAACAACGAGGCTTTGAGCTTCGTCGGAGATGGCAGAGCCACCACATTGTTTACAGTTGTGGATGCGCGCGGAGATGAGTGGTCACGGGGATCGGTTAGCGATGATACCATATTAACAGAGAGAAAGGTGTTAATAGAATCTCTAACTGAATTTCATTTGTTCTAACTAATAGCATTACAATCACTGGCACATATTTATACTTGCTTTAGAAAATTCAAGATCAGATTTGGGGAAATCCAACTGATTGAGTTTATTCTCAATCAGTTAGTTACACAAAGGGGATTCAGTGTGGGGAGGTGCACTGGGGTGCACCGTATACAAAGTGAATAGATTTGACCTATTCTCTAATAAACCTCAACCACGACTCACGGAACAAGATTAAAATCAACATATGTAGAGAACATCTAGTAAAAAGTTCATAAAGATAGTTGAATAATACTGCAAGTAGTTCTCCAATACTTAGACTTGGAAATTCAATTAAGCTAAATTATAATCCATCATTCATTAAACACTTAGACTTGGAAATTCCATTGACACTGTTCATGCAAGAAATTGATTCATCTTCTTCCTCTCATATTTAAATCAATAGCATTGACACCACTATTTTAGTGGCATATCAAAATAAAAATCGTACTGCAAACTAATTCGAGATCGCAGTAACCTTGATGTGGAAATACGGCGACCGTCATTGCTGCAAGGATGCAGACGAAGCAGCTTGACACATTGAGGAAGATGTGATTGTTACAATGAGGGAAGAGAAAATTTTCAGCGATGGAAAAGAAAGGAGGAAGAAGCAATTGTTGGGGCGGGATAGAAGAAAGGAGTTTTAGATGATGGTGTTGGCGAAGAATGATGGCGATGGCCGGTGGGCAATGATGTGGGGGTGATTGGAAGGAAGAGAAGAGATGGAAGAGAAATTTGAGAGAAGCCAGCCCTAACAAGTTGTATAATGTAATGAAATTGGGATCAAAAGTAAATTATTTTTAGATGAATGGTTAAAAGATAATTATTAAAAGTTGTTTTCCAATTAATGACATGCCATGTGTCTCATTTGTAGACAACTATGACAGGTGTTGGCACTCAAAATTTCAAGGTAGGTACAGTAGTTGCCACCTATTTTTAATACTTAATATTGACTTTAATCAATGATATGTTTGGGGAGAGGAAATGTTTGATGTCATAATGGTACTTTCATGCATATCAACTGTGGCATCAATTTAAGCCATTTCTTAAGCTGTGCAACTGTTGACGCATCACCCAACGACGATTACGATGATTTGATAGTGGGACATGAATGTTGAAACAACCATGAGAAGCATCCACTTTTTTCTACTACTAAGAAAGTAAAAAAAAAAAACTAACTTAATATACCAATTTACCTTTATTCCAAGACAGGAGTAATATGTAAGGGTGGTTTAGGAAGTCTATTTGCTTTTTTATGCCACTCTTAAAAACTGTGTGGAGGCACCATTTACTGAATATCAACTTGAACGGGTGTTTGAATCTTAGTGCATGTTCATTTGTTGAAAGCATTATGCTATATGTGATGCTCTTGCAATGGATGTTGTAGCAATGGATATGTGCTTTTCAGCAATTATCTTCAGGGTTTCATTACAAGTCTTATGTCTAAGCCCTAAATAAGTTCACCCTTGTATAATTAAGCCCCCATAGTATCACCCTATGGACTATGCTATCCTATGTCTAGGTTTTAGCATGGGATTAACAAAGTTTCCTTTTATTAAAACTCTTATCCATATTAGTTCTTGATTTCAAATCATAAATCATGCTTGTATTTGTGACCCTACTTATTCAAGTGATCAACCTCAAAATAAGTTTTGAAAGAATTATAGCACAAGAATTAAATTGCATACATGAATATAACATAATCACTATTCAAAGATTCATTACAAAGTTAAGGCATCACAACCAAAGATGTTTAGCTCATGCTTGACAAAACTAAGCACATATAAACATAATAATTCATGTTCATATGAAAGAAAATACATCGGAAGGAAGATGGGATAGAAATTCCACAATTGAAGATCCTTTGCATAATCTGCCTAGTAATGCTGGGGCAATTACCTGACAGCAATGAATTCAGCAACAAGAAAATGATAAAAGAGTAGAGAGAAGTTGCCACTTTCACCCTTTCCTTTACACCAAACAATCTATTTCTACTTAAAACTAAACTTGAGATGGAAATTGTGAGATGATTTCGAATGAGGAAGAGGGGATGTATTTATAAGCTCCATAAAGTGAAGTTGTCTTGGCCACCAAGGTGGTTTTTAGGGTTTCTTCTTCCACTTGTCTTCAAAATTGTGATTTGATCATTCACCAACTAAGAAGAGGGGTTCCAATGGTGTATGGACAAGTGTCCCTAAAAGTTCCCACTTTCTACTTATGATGACTTGAACTTGGCGCTGCATCCTTCCACTTGGGCAACTTGCACTTGCAACTTGACATGCTGACATCATCATAGAAATGCTGGGGCATTCTATGTTGTGAATATTGCAGGAGCAATGATTGCTGGTGCAGTTGATGCTCTTTGTATTGCTGGTTCAATGCTTCTGTTTTCTGTTGAAATGATCATTGCATGAGCAATGATTACTGGGGCAATGATTGTTGTGCCTATTTCAGGGGTAACGACTGCTGGAGCAATTGAACAAACACATCAAAAATACCACAAGTCATATGAAATAGTGATGGTGTGTCCCAAACTCCTCTTCATCATAAATTCATGCTTTTCTCTTGTATTTCTTTATTTAACACAACTTAATTACTGAGTTTCCAGCAACAATTTGTATTTAGTAACGTAAATAAATCTATATAAAATAGTTATCAATCACTGAGGTGGAGCACATTGCTTTCCTTATGTACTTCTTTTGTAGGTTCTTTTATGGTACTGCCTCTGCGGGCATTGTTCAGGAATTGCAGCCTTTTGTCGCCATGACCAGCGGCAACGTTTACGCATGGGCTCCCTATTTCCTCGGTGGGCTCTACCGAGGCATACAGGTCATGCTCGACCAGATCAAGGAGTGCGGTAGGGTGTCCAAGATTCAAGGTCCCATATGGTTTCTTCAGCTATGGGCCAAACTCTACTTTCTTCATATCCTGTCTGCGAGGCTTGTCGTTCCCAAGTCGCCGACCAAAATATTTTTGGGACCTCGGTTTTCAGCCACTCCATGCCATAAGATGACTTCAACACAGTTCAGGAAGGAGCTCCTGCGGACAAGTGCGGGCGAGATGACGTGGTATTCGGTATTGGACAAAAGGTATGGCCCGTCCTGAATTTTTTCTCCTCAAAGAAACCACTCCCAACTTTCCCTTGCGGCCCGCAACACTACCCGTGACTATTGGCGATCCTCTCTCGTGGTCAGGGATGTGCCAATTGGTTATATCGCTACCTCTCATTACAGCAAAGCACTTGAAGAGTACTACCATCCCAATTTTGTATGCACACAATTTGGATTAATACAACATGTTCCTCTACCCTACCAAGCTTTGACTGATTCTCGCCGCTGGGATAGCTTAACGGAGTCTCAAGTATATAACTTGGTCACTGGTAACTACTAAAGGATCACTGAGAGTTCGTGGGCGAACTATGAGGTGTGTCCTGGGGGAAACCAGTGCCTTTACTAATTGGTGGCTTGGCGTCAAACACCTAGTATTTCCTCGAGCGCTTGATGAATACCTATCCAAGTACCTCGGTCGACCCTACACAATTCCAACCCCTTTTGTGGCATTGGCCAACACCAGTACTGCTCTCCCTACTACCAAGACGACACCCTAGTCTGCAGCTTCTTGTCGGCGGCCCTCAACTCGGTCTTAGCCTGTAACTGGTATGTTTCTCTATTATAGCGCGTTTGTTGCTTATTCACACCCTCTTTCCTCCTCTCATCATCATCCTTTTTCAGTTGCAGATTCTTCTGGTGGACGCGATGTGAAGGATGATGATGGTGGCCCCATCACTTTCAGACAGTCATCTGCTCGACGTGCCTCGCCGGAAACTTCTTCACAGCCAGCAGCGAAAAGAGCTGCTATTGAGGTAGAAGACACCCCTCGCCTTTCCAAGAAGTCCAAGGTACAGTACTTTACTGTTTTCTTTCTTCTTTCTCGCTGGCTTGTTATCTCTTTCACTGTTATCTTTGTCCGCAGGTGGCCAATCCTCCAGTTCTGGACAAACCTCAGATTCCAATTCACCATTCCCCTCCTCCAGTACGTTCTCCTCCAAATCCTCCTTCTCATCCAGATCCCAAACAAGTGACTGAAGCAGAGGTGGCTCAGTATTTAGCTTCTCAAAGCCTGTCCCAAGTGATCCCCCCTTCGGCGGACGAGCTGCAAAGATTAGAAGATGCCCTTCAAGGAAGGATCATCACCGATCCTACCCAACTTTCAGATTTACGATCTTTGGCATTCAGGCTGGCATCCTCGGAGGACTTGCCGGAGCAGAGGACGAAGGGCCTGAAGGACATAGTCTATCGACTTCCAGAGATCTCTCAAATCTACTCGGCATCCAAAGCTGCCAAGGACGCTGCACAACAAGCCCTAGATCGTTTGAATGTCCTGTAGGCCGAGAAGAAGATGTATCTCACAGCCTACTACGAGAAGGAGGCAGAAAGCAGGTTGGCGTTAGCCGAGGAGGAGACGGCCAAGCGCGGCATTGGGGAGATTGAGACCTCCTTGTCAGAGCTCCAGCAAGAATTGCAGATCTTGCGCATTCAACAGGAGGAGGCAACAAACAAGCTTGCAATGGTCGCTGCGAAGTAGACCCGTTTATACAACCAAAGCAAACTGTTGGACCAAAGCATCAAAGAGTTAGAGTCCCAAAAAGGGGTCTTTGTTTATGATCGGGAGCATGGTCAAAGGGAAGTTCAGTCTGTGGTCTCTTCATGGGATAGACTTCGTTCTCGTTTGGCAAGCTCCTCCGCTGCTATCCCAGTCGTTGAATCTTCCGTGGCAGCCATCCCTAATCCAGCAACTCTCCCTTCTGCCAATATTGCACTAGGTCAAGAGGTGCCCGAATCTGTGGAAGGGTAAGCTTTAGTAGCCGAAGATTAGGGACAGTCTACTCCACCCTTATTTGTTTTCCCACTAGGCCTCCAATTTGTGGCGTGCCATTTTGACATTTTCACTTTAATTACAAATTTTCTTTCCCTTGCATATTTTCCCATAGAGTAGGATAATACGCTTTGAGATATTTGCCATTAATCTTTGTTTCGAACTCTTCTCTGTCTAGTGTGATCAAACGGTATTCCCCACCATTGAAAACTTCACTCACAATGTAGGGCCCATCCCAATTTGGGGTACCACTTGCCAAACTGGGGGTCCTTCTTCCTAAGTGGCAGAATAGTTTTCCACATGAGGTCACCTTCAACAAACTTCTTTGGCTTGACGTGTTTGTTGTGACTTGGGCTGTTTTAACTTTGTTCATCTCAATCCTACTGAGGGCAGCCAGCCTATTGTCATACACCGAGTCCAACTTCATTAACATTGCTTATTGGTACTCATCCATACTAAGGGAGTGTTGTCGAGCCACCATTAATGATGCTACACTGATTTCTAGTGGTAACACAGCGTCCTGTCCATATACCATACGATAGGGGGTCTCCCCCGTGGCCGTGGACTTAGAGTTTCTCATAGCCCAAAGAACCTCATTGAGGGTCTCGTGCCACCGTCGAGGCTTGTCCTCTTTGTTTTTCTTGATGACTTTGATGATGATCTTGTTGGTATCCTTGGCTTGTCCATTAGCTTGATCATAATAAGGAGACGAGTGTCTCATCTTGATGCCATACTCTTGGGCAAAGGCCACCACTTGTTCCCCGGTGAACATTGTGCCTTAATTAGTCGTGATGGTTTCAGGGATACCAAATCTGTATATGATTTTTTTCTATTAATTTAATCACCGCAGCCTGATTGACACTACCCAAAGGCACAGCTTCCACCCATTTAGTGAAGTAATCGGTGGCTACAATAATAAAATTATGGCCTTTTGAGCTTAGAGGGTATATCATACCGATTAGATCCATGGCCCACCCTCTGAATGGCCAAGGTTTAAAGATGGGATGGAGCTCGTCTGTAGGCACTCTCTCGATTGGTCCATGCAACTGGCAAGCTTCACATCCCTTCGCAAACTGGAAGCAATCGGCCGTGATTGTCGGCCAATAGTATCCATGTCTATCGATAAGTCACTTCATGATGGGGCCAGACCTGTGCGCACCGCAAATCCTTGCTTGGACTTGTGCCATCACCATATAAGCATCCTTCCTCTTGAGGCACTACAATAGCACCCCATTGGCACTCCTCTTATAAAGATCGTACCCTATCAAGATGTACTTAAGTGCCCTCTGTTTGACCTTAAAGTCAATGTTAGCCATTGGGTTACGGAGGTACTCTGTCAATACCCCAATCCAGGCATTGGCAAGATCCTCCTCGGCTGGGACCAAGGCATCTTACTGCATTACCTCGACCACCAGCTACTTGTATCCCGAGCCTTGCTAGGCCAAGTCATTCGTTTCTTGATTCTCATTCCTGTGGACATACGTGATAACAACAACGATAAACAACTTCAACAAGTCGTGCGTCGAGGCCCATAGTTGTTTAAGCTTCGTGTTGTAGCATTTGTATTCCCTAGTTATCTGTTTAATCACCAGCTATGGCTCACCTTTTATCTCTACGTACTAGTCCTTCTTGGAGACCAAGATATCAGGTCCCATAATCAAGGCTTCATATTCGGCCTGATTGTTGGAAGCTTGATCTCCTATCCTGCTCATGAACCTCCATGTTTGGCCGCAGGAGCTAGTGATAACCACACCGATGCCTTCCCCCATTTGGGTGCTCAAGCCGTCAAAGATGAGGACCCAAGGCTTCAGCCCCAAATGGTTGACAGGCTCAGCTGGCGTATTGTGTATCTTCACGCAAGGATGTTGAGCCAAGAAATCGGTCAAGGCTTGTCCTTTGACGGCTCTTAGTGTCATGTAAGTCAGAGCAAAGGCGTTTAACTTAATGGCCCACTTTACAAGTCTTCCCTGTAAGACGGGCCTTTTAAGAAGGTATTTGATAATATCCACTTTGCACACAACCAAAACTTCCTTAGGTAAAAGGTAATATTCAAGTTTAGTATAGGCATTGAACAAAGATAGACAAAGTTTCTTAATAGGAGAATATCTAGTCTCAGCATTATTGAGAATCCTACTAAGATAATATGGTGCGCACGAAACCGTTATCATCATCTTGGGCTAACAAGCAGCCGATAGCTTATTCTTCAGCCGCAATGTATAGCTTTAAGGGCTTCCCAAGTTGCGGAAGTACCAAGACAGGGGATTAGTCAAGGAAGCCTTGATCTGGTCGAAGGCTTCCTGTTGCTTGGTTTCCCATCTCATCTCCTCGGTGTTCATTATTCTCAACAGGGGTGAGAAAGCTTTCATCTTTTCAACCGAGGTGGCGATAAATCTTAGAAAATTGATCTTGCCTAGTAAACTCTGCACTATTGCACCAAACATAGCCTCTTAAATGCTGGATTCAGTTTGGAATAGATGAAGCCGTTCCAGCAGGCTTTGTACTTCTGTTGGGAGACTAATCATTATTCTCATTGCTAGGCCGTGGGTCGGCCAACATTTTGAATTTGAATCCTTTTTTAGTCTGTTCACATGATTTTATGCCTCCCTCCTCATAATTTCTTGGAATGGAAATAGGGCGCAAATGAGGGGAGTAAAAGACAGCCTCAAACATCTTTACCTCGACAGGGAATGGATTAGTGTCGGCCTCCACTATTTCCACCTTGTCTCTTACCCATATCATCAGCTTCTGGTGCAGAGTGGAAGGAACACATTCACTGGTTCCCAAAATCACAACATATGAGGACTTCACTTCTATGACAAAGAAGGCCGAGCGAGTCACCTTAGTCCCAACTGTTACATTGGCCACCAACACCCCCAAAGCGTGAGATGGGTGACCCATGAAACTAGTCATGGTCATGGTGATTGGAATGAGATCCTCTGCATTCTTCCCCAACTTCTTCATCGTTGCCAATGGTATGATGTTTAGCACAGTGCCACCATCTACAAAGACCCGATTAAATAGTTTCCCATTCAGATGGGCTTTGATGTAGAGCAGCTTCAAGTGTCTGGCCATGTCTGTCGTAGGCTTCTCAAACAACACTCCTTTTGTAACTGGTTCCTTGGGCTCTGTTAAGGCATCCCATTCAGCTTCCTCAGCAAATACATCTCCCTCGAGGGCTCTCAGCTAGTCCTTATTTCCCCAAAATTCTGTTGGGAGGAGACCCACCACTTCTATGTCAGCACAAAATTCCCCATCTTCTACCTCCATTATGTCGTCCAGTGTTGATCCCGTTAGGGAATTCCCATCAAATTCCAATGGACCGAATGGGTTCTCTTTGTCTTCCCCCAAGATGTCATCCTCTGCCTTTTCTTCTCCAGTCATAGTTCCCTCAATAGGAAGTGCATTAACTGGCTGAGGTTGTTTGGGACTGTGAAGACCAAAGAGACACTCTAACACTGCCTTGGTGAGAGGGCTATGAGCTGTATCCACAATCCCTATCATGGTGTTGGGCCCCTCTTCCTTGTCAATGGGTACACTAGGGCCAGCTGCCTCAAAGGTTTGCTGCTCTGGAGCTATATCATCGACCGTCTTTGGGAAAGCCTGTACCAAAGTCGTAGCAACAGAGGTTGTGGAGATGGTCTGGGTATTCCCTTCTCTGGCTGTGGTGCGCATCTGGAGTGTCTCCCGCATTTTGTTAAAAGCTCTTGCCCTCTGTAGCCTCCTCTTCTGAGAGCGTGATTTGGAAGCCACTCTGGGTGTTGGTGCTTCTATTGTTGCTTATGTCATCCATTGATCATGTGGCACCTTCGAAGGTGGTCTCACAGTTCTAGTAGCTCTCAACTCATGGTCATTGAGGATAGTAATGTCCACCGATGTTGAGTCATGTGCCCTAGTGACATGTGCTACCCTTCACTCCTCTTTAGGGTGAACCTTTTCTCCTGAGTTTGGCATTGTGGCTTGTCCAACAGACTCATCAGCAAGTCGACCATGCCCCAGGTGGGAGGTGTTGGAGCCTTTCTCTCAGATCTCTGGGCAAATGTGTGTTCCTCAAGGTTAAGCTTGGATAAATGTAACTGCCTGAGATCATGGACGAGCTTCCCTAGCTTTGGGAGCTTCTCCTGAGGTTCTCGATGCTGACTCGGCCCCCCTACTTGCAGCTTTTCTTGCAGGAGGGCCATGAGTTCTGCCACCGTAGATCCTCTAAGGAGTGATCCCAATCGGTCAAAGACTGACACTTTCCTCTCTGGGGAAACCTCCTGGTTGGGGACCCACGCATACTTCTTCTTCTCTTTCCCTCAGTCACTCCCCGAGAAGGAGACCATATTGATGTTCATGCTGGGAAAGGGTCAGTGCTAACAATCATCTCTAACGCCCCCTTGTCAACCATCTTGAATCTCCCCTTCCTAATAGCTTCCTAAATGGCTCGGCGGAAGATAATACAATTAGAGGTGGCATGATTGAATGAATTATGCCACTTGCAGTATTTCTTCCCCTTTATTTCCTCAAAAGGAGGTATCTTATGACCATCGAGGAGTTTGATCTGCTTTTTTTAGTAGGTAACCAAATATCTGGTTGGCCTTAGATATATCAAAAGAATAATCAACCTTGTTCTCATCCTCGTCCTTCTCCTTTCCTTTGGCAGGTTTAACGAAAAAACTAAGGTCAGCCTTTCCTTTGACTATCTCGCCCACCAAGATGTTTGCCGTGTAATCAGCTGACTCATCATAATCTAAGTCCTTAGCTGCATAAACCACTGATACTAATTGAGGTCCTCGACCCCTAGTGGCTCTCTTCCTTTCTCTCTCTTATATGAACTGCTCAATTTGAACTGCCCTAGAAGTCAGGCCACTGAGGTCACTACAAACCTCTCCCAAAGGCTTCTCCTTCAATTGAGGGTGCATTCCAGAGATGGCCATGGAAGTAAGTTGAGATTCTGAGAAACGTACAGAGCACTTTCCGGTCATCTTTCTGAATCTTTCAATGAATTCTTTCACAGCCTCATCCACCTTCTACCGTGGATTCATGATATCGGCCAATAAAATCTGTCATGGAAGCACCTTTCCATGTCTGCCCAGGTCTGTATAGAATCAGGTGGGAGTGAAGAATTTCATGAGATGGCAGTCCACGTCAGAGACAAGGGGAACAGCTGCAGCTTATGGTACTTGTTCTGTTTCCTTCTCCACATTGGGCCGTGAATCGGCTGATGTGCTCCATTATGGACTTGCCATCATCCCCGGAAAATGTGGCAAAGTCAGGGTTTTAAATCCTCTAGGCAGAGGCACCAATGTGTCCACCCATTCAGGGTAAGGCTTCTTGTACACTAGCCTGTTGAGCGTCTTCAATTGAACACCAAAGGACTTTTATTGGTGTCAGCTATCAGATTAGGGTCCAGGAGTTGGGGTCCCGATGGTCTTTCAGGCGGAGGTGTTGGTCGCCACATTGTACTTGGGGGACCCTACGCTCCTGGCTGTAGTGGTACCTAAGAAGGAGCATTTGTCCATGGTTGCTCAGGCACTACTTGGGCTAGGTTAATAAGGCCAGTTCCTAGTACAAATGTTTGAGTGCCTTGGTGAGGTGGAAGTTAATTCCATGGCTGCTCGACCGAAGCAACATTCATTTGTGTTTGTAAATAGGAACCCGTCGGGTAGGTACTAAGTGCCCCGGGGGTACGGCCGACTAGGAGGTAGGTTTGTCGAGCCAAGTGAGCTCTAGACCCATGGCTGCTGACTCAGGCAATACCCACCTCTCCTTCCATTCTCTGATTCTGAGGGGAAGGCTTGCCCCCCTGCATAAACCGGGTAGTTAGCCGTGGCAGAACATCCATGGGATGATCCTTGCGGTAGACCCACCAAGCCTACTGCCTCGGGAGGCCTTTTGGCCAATTGCACTTGTCCCTACTGAAGAGAAGTCGTATTAGTGATATTCGCCATAAACTGCCCCGCAGTGTTGGTAGTGGCAAAAGTATCAAGATGAGGAATTACAGGAGTAGGATTTACTTGATGAGAGAACGCCTACTAAGACCCCATCAAACTCCCACCCGTTGGACACTATTGCATGCATCCCATTGGGTTATAGGAAGATGCCTGCTGAGGTCCAACAGGGTTGGTGTATGGCAGAGTCTGATGCGTACCTCCCATAGAATTAGGTTTTCCTCCCTGTGATTGGTCGGGGAAACTGTAGTTCATTGTGCTGCTAGCTTGTTTAGCACGTCTCTTATCCGCTTCCTTGGCTTGCTGCACCTCATTGTGCACCATAGGTTTCACTATATCAGCCAATTAGCGGGCACTTGGTACATAATATTGTGTATCCCCATGTCGATTTGTTCCAAATTAATGACGTGGTCATCGCCACAGGCTCCCCATAGTCTTGAGGGGAGTTTTCATTTGAATCAGCATTAACCGCTGAGGTGGTTGTCCCCGAACACTTACTGGCTCTGTGTGCTTCGTTTTGGGAGCATTTCCATTTTTTGACGATGGTGGCTCCATACTTAGGTTCCTGTTGCATTAAAAACACACTTAGAGCAAGTGTACTCTTTTGCAGAAGTAGTATAAAAGATTATCGTATTCACATGGATTAATTAACAAGTACCAAACTAGTCAATATTATATATTGTTTAGACGAACAAATAATTGAGAAGTTATGAAACCAAAATAAAAAGAAATAAAGAGCAAGAATTAATACAAGATATAATAATTGGAGAGGGGTCTAGGGTCACGGTTTTACTTAAAAGCTTTGATTCCTCAATGTCTAATTCTACCTAAACTTCTTTATTTTCTTCAATTACGAATTCCTTTACTAAAACTATTAATCCGTTTGGTCATTCGTGATTAATATTCATTTTCCTAAATTAACCGTTGTTTGGTCATGCAAGAATTTAAATCCAAGAAAAGCATAAATAACAAAAGGGTTGAATGACTAGAAGATGGTGTGCTGAAAGATGTTGTGCAAGTGTACACAGTCACAAACAAGTAATAAAGTAGAAGTAAAGTATCGTTCCCACAGAGATTGTATAATTCTTAATGTATTGTTGTGAAGACATGTAAATTAATGCTACTATCTACTCACAATTTTTGGTTTTGGTTGAAGTTGAAATGAAGTTTAAAATGACAATAAATAACAGAGAGGAAATCAGTGGAGAAATATAGTTGAGATGCTTTCATCAAATAACTTTCTTTTAAGTGTTAAGTGCATTCGTGTGGTGCAGGTGCACTGGATGCAGCTGCATCAGTTGTGTGCTTTTCAGCTACTATTTCAAAAGTTGTTTTACAAGCTTCCTATGTCTAGGTGTGCTAAATAAATTCACTCTTGACCTTGAAATACTTGCTGATTTAATCCTAAGGGCTATGTTATCCTATGTCTAGGACTTAACATGGAATTAACAAGCTTCTTTTATTAAAACAAGTTAATAAAGGCTTTATTAAACACTTACCCCTATTGATTCTTGATTTCTAGTTATAAACCATGTCTGTGAATATAACTCTACTCATTTTAAGCGATCAACCTTAAAATAAGATGGATGTAGTATAACACAAGAATCAAAATACATGCAACACACAAATAACACTTAATTTTCTCAAAAGATCATTATAAGACTAGCACATCTCAACTAAAGGAATTTAGCTCATGATAGACATTGCAAGATGAAAAGAGATTAAATAAAACATATTGAGGTGATGGAAATTATCAAGAAAGAACAACAAAGTAAAGTTTACAATATTGAAGCTTTCTTGCATCAAGCAATGCAGGTGCACTGATCTCCTTCCTATATCTATGAAGAAGAGAAGGGAGAAGTCGTCAATTCCTTCCTTTTCTCCTTGCCACTATCTAAGAAATTAGAACTAAAAACTTGGAAGTAAACGTACAAGAAATTCTAAGAGTGTAAAAATGTAAGAAAAAGAGATTATGAGATATTATGAGATATTTTTCAAAGTGAGAAGTGGGGATCCTTATATAGCTTCCAAAAAGTGAATTCCTTGAGGGC
Source organism: Astragalus glycyphyllos (assembly GCA_963573325.1). Taxonomy (NCBI): domain Eukaryota; kingdom Viridiplantae; phylum Streptophyta; class Magnoliopsida; order Fabales; family Fabaceae; genus Astragalus; species Astragalus glycyphyllos. Next base: position 53,420,005 of record OY754311.1, on the reverse strand, counting down.
TAAGTAAACTTGAGAACTCAACCATGGTTACTTTTCAGCCTTTGAAAAAGCAATTTTGAGTTTCACACTCAAATATCAAGAGTGGTCCAATTAGAGCTTGCCATTTGGTTCATGAAATGATTTCTTCAGGTGGTCATCTATTGTGGGCGCCTCCTTTATAAAGTTTCCATGTGCCCCATGTGATTGTGGATCAGCTATAATGTCATTTGGTGGTGCCTTTGTCTTCTTTTGGTTTGAGGTGCTTCCGGTGTTGGCCTTTTTCCTACCATTCGCAAAATGGTGCAGCTGCATGCAGTGCAGCTGCATCAAGTGCAGGTGCATGCAGTGCAGGTGCACTGGATGATTTGGATGAAATCTTTACTTTGTGTATTGTGTTCTTCCAATGTAGGTGTCTTATCTGAAAACACTCAACAAACAAATCAAACATACCAACATCTAGACATCATGCTAAATATTGTGAATGACAACATGCTTTATCCTTTAATGTTTGTTTATCTAATTTCTTCTATAATATTTACTTAATTTATATTTGATTTCAAACAATTATTTAGGTTTAGTTGTATAAATAACTCTATATAAAATAGAGTTATCAGAAGACTAAATTAAAGTTTGGTCATACATTAATTATAGCCCCAATTATCCTATATGTCCACCAACAAGTTGCAGTACGATCGCTGATCAATTAATTGATTATTAACATGAAAAGGGTAGCTAATTCTAATTATGTGATAAAAATAATAGGACAATATTAATTGATATAAAAATACGAATTCAAATATGAAACTAGAACATAAAAGTCTCATAACTTGCAATGTCCACCTAGACCCTAGAAGAGGATTTAGCTATCCATAGGTATCAAGAACAATAAAATAGAAATAAGGTTCATGAATTACAGATATAAGAATAACTCGGTAAATAGAGAAATTTCTGGTCTTCAATCTCATTTTTCTACTCCAAAACTCTCACGGTGTCAAGAACGGTACTACAAAACTCTTTTTTCTACTCCCTCCCGCTTTGCCGTCAGTTCTGGCTTTTTTGTCCCTGTGGTGTGCGACTTCTCCTATCTAATATTCCGGCCTTTTTTTATCTCTATTCCTTAGGGTTCAGTGACAGTACATAAGTCAATTGTGGACACATGCATGCTCCTTGTTTTCCAATAGGCCGTGGGCCTTGTTTTTAGTTGGAGTCCATTTCTTTATGTCACATCCTTAATTCAATTCCTTTCCTTTTGGCTTCTTTCTTATATATATACTTCTTATATATATATATATATATATATATATATATATATATATATATATATATACACACACACACACACTAGACCCAGGACCCGTGCTTCGCACGCGTTGGCGAATGAGGAGCGTGAATATCGTTCTTTATTGTTAGCACATGAAGGAATTGTAAATATTGATAATAGGAACGTGGGATTTGTTTTTGCTCAACAACACGATCAACAGACTTGAGAATGCACTGTGTCCCCGTCGCATCTTACATTCGTTATATTAATCAATTGATCTTTTTGACATTCAATTAAAAATTATAATCTATACATACATAAGAAAAATGATTATGTGCATGCGTTGAGTTACTCGATTTGATTTTATTTGTTCTATATGTGTTGTCTGGCACCGATTCCTCTTGCTCAGCAACAGCGTCGAGGGCCTTGGGAACGCATATTTTTTAACTATAATATTTATAAATTCAGATGTGATTTTAAAAATGAATATTTGACAGCTTTTAACTACAATAGAAGTGGCTGTCAGACATCTAAATTAACTGGTCGACGCTTAAAAACACATATAATCCAGTTAACACCTAAACAACATTCGCTAAATAATTTTTTCGTGTTGAGTGCATCAGAGCAATATTGGATTATCGGCGGTGGATCCAACAGCTCTGTGGGGAAAGTAGTAGCCTCGTCGAGCGATTCCATTGACATCTGGGCGAATATTTTCGACGGGATTTGGCTGCGTCTGCATAAGTATATGGCAAACACGTTCAGCAGTCTTAGAACAGCAAATTTTAAAGTGTCCTTTAGACGTGTAGGTTAACTCAACAACCCTTGTCTGCGGTGTCCCATACAACCGATTAGCTCCAAAGATTTTCATAATCTCGGTGGTACGTGTCCTAAGATAAACAACCCTGCGGACACCCACAAAGATAGTGGCAGGGTAGATTGTACCAGTAATAGTTTCTATCTGAAGTCTTGAAGGTAGGATATGCCCATATTCATTATAGAAGTCAGCACCAATTGACGTAAAGAGCAATGTACAAACAAACACAAATTGTAAAAACATACTGAATGTGGTGCAAAAAAAAGTGAAACTTACTGTATCAAGAGACATAACAGAGGTGAAAGAACTGTTAGACACATGATCTGATATAAACCTATCAACAAATGACTGAAAAGGGAAGAAAATTAAGTAGTTAGATGATGGAATTCAATGATTTTCATGTTGTCTAGACTTATACATGTAAATTAAGTGACATATGCAATTAACGATATTTACTAATGGTACCATAAGTTAATCTGATTACAACAAATGGTATGTATGTTAAAAATATTTTCTATCTGAAGTCTTGAAGGTAGGATATGCCCATATTCACTATAGTAAAACTTACTGTATCAAGAGACATATCTTTTATCTCCTATTGTTATACTCAACCCTATCTAGAAGTTCATTTAGCAAAATCCTATTGTTATACTCAACCCTAATTTCTTTTAACTCCTCTTTCACTAATGTGCCACTTCAGTCTCCCTTTCATTTCCATGAAAAGGGAAATGTACGAACAAACACAGATTGTAGCACAAAAAAAAAGCAAAACTTACTGTATCAAGAGACATATCTTTTATCTCCTATTGTTATACTCAACCCTATCTAGAAGTTCATTTAGCAAAATCCTATTGTTATACTCAACCCTAATTTCTTTTAACTCCTCTTTCACTAATGTGCCACTTCAATCTCCCTTTCATTTCCATGCCTCACTCACCCTCATCTCCAATTCTCACAATTTCCTCTTACTTCATCTCCCTCACATGTGCCTACACTAATCTCTCATCTCCCACCTCCTCTCAAAATGTTCTCACCACACTCATATCCACTTCTTTTTGCTCCTCCTTCTAAGAACGTCGTATCATCTCTCTCTCTCTTTGCTCTAGATTTCCACATCAAAGTTTCAGATCTCCTCCTCACACTTTCAAACCGCTCCCACAACTTCAGTCTGGCCATGCAATGATAGATCTTGTAATTTTTAATTGTCTGTAATTTTAATGAATAGTGCTACCGGTAAAAGTTATTAGAAAGCTACTGGGAATGGTTTCATTTTGAAATGATTTTTTTTTTAAAATGATTTCATTTTTATCATTCTAAGTGCAACTTTTTTTCCAACTTATTCTATCACATTAATTTTTTTGATCAAACTTGTATCACTTTAATTTAAATGTTGATTTCATTTTGTTCCTTCTATTTCCAATGTAATAGTAATTTCAAGTTTCAATTAATCTCATTTAATAAATTTTGAGATCCGTACATCTGTGTATTCATATCTCTAGAAGCTTCCCATTTTTTTGGTCAAGACCAGGGTATCCAACGCTGAACGCAGTGACTATTCCCCTTGCTGGATTGGAGGCACCTCAAAGGTCTAGAAGCTTCCCATTGTGATGTAGCTCATTTCTCAATTCTCATATACTTTTCATCCTATCATCTCTGTCATGTCAAACAAACCCTCTCTACACTCATTCATGACTTTTTTAATATCACTGGCATGCCAAACTTGTTTCCCCTACAGCCCTCCCTCTACAAATTTATTATGGAGTTTATTACTATTATTATGTTTTTTTATTGCATACTTATATTAATAATATTATGTTAATATATGTATTAATAAATTTATTATATTATTTTTCAGCCTGTTATATTATTTTGAAAGTCTTCACATATGGAAACCCTAATTTTTGAGTTGAAAGGGAAGTTTTTTTCTTCTTTATAGTTGTTATGGATTTTTGTGATTTTTTGTTTTTATTAATTTGTAAACATCAAAAGTTTTTTTTGTTACCTATTGTGAGTTTTTAATCTTACCTATTGTGAGTTTGTTGGTAAGTTATCTAAACAATATGCCTAAACTATCCCCACACTAATACAATATGTTAGTCAACAATTTCCCATTGATGGGGGGAAGGATGTAAATACACTATGCTAATAATTGTTACTAAGAATTTAAGTATAATTAGGAAGTAAAATAAACTATTATAAAATGGACGAAAACATTCATAAAAGTAAGATGTTTCACATCTATACATATGGCTCCTTCCACATCTATACATATATAACTTAAGACATCTAATCAAGATCCTCATCAAACCCTAGCTCCTTCCGCATCTATGACCTCTAGCACAGGAATATAAGTGAACCCACATGTAAAGTTTTGTTTGTATAGAAATCGAACAACAATAAGAACATGCATTATCCTTTGCTAATGCCTGATACCTAGCTGAAGCTTCCCCATTGTTGAAGGTAAGAGTAGGAGTTTCCCTTTGGAAGCAGTAAGGAAGTTACAAACCAAATCTTTAATGGGATGGAGTTCAGTATACTTTGCCTATCAACAAATCGCCAAACAATCTCCATGGTATCAATTCTATGTATGCATATTCTTCATTAATGTTGTGCTTTCTTGAGAAGGTTTCAGCAAGTCCTTTTAGACCTTCAGGTCAGATTATTTATAATGTATATAGCATTCTGTATTCTTTTCTATGCTTAGTATTGTGTACCAAGCCCACCTAAGAGAAAACCAAGTTCTAGGACATGATTACATTTATCTTTCACCTCTATCACCACAATTTGAGCTATCTGCAAATGGAAAACCAAATTAAATTTCTAATCATGCACAGATTATAGGTATTAAATTACATGACACAATTTGAAATCAATGATTTTCTATGTCCAACCACTATTATGACAGAAAGAAATGCTTGTCATCATAATAAATGGGAACCGATAGGAATGAACATTAGCAATGCACACTACTGAAAATGATTTCATCCCCCAACAAAAATTGAAGCTAAAAAGTGGTTTAAGTATCACCTCATGTATTCAATTTCAACAATGTGATGCTTCAAAAATGTGTCCCATTTCAGGTTGAGTCATTACCATTTACCACAAATTCTCTATTGTTGAGAAAACCTCAACAACATCTTAATATAAGTAAACATTGGCACTGCAGTCACCAAAAATGTAGTTTTTCAACTTATAAAAGACATGCTAATAATGCTTGAGTTGTCATACACATTCCAAAGGCCTGACAGACTGAGAGAAAGAGCAACACTACCAATCAATATATCAAGCAAAAAGAAAAAGAATCATGTAGTGACAGCCTAATTGAAAACTAATGTCTATTAATTGTTTCTCCAAGAGAAGCGCACACACAGTCGATCTTTAAGTCCAAATGCATATGTATCAACTAAACCAAATGTGATCACAGACAAAAGAAGGTATTGAATTTAGCAAAACTATCTCTTGCTTGAAATCCTCTTTTCTTGCTTTGCTATTATAACACCTATATTAGTTAAATAACAAACAAAAAAACTTTAGGTCAACTACTAACTAAGCCCATGTGTAAATGAGAAAACAAATAAGCAATGCACTAACACAAAAATATAGTATTAGATAACCAAGGATTGTTGAGGGAAGTAAAGTGTCTCACTATTTTCTCATTTTCACTGAAATTCAAAAACGTGTATTACATCATGGAGATAATTTTTGTAATACCTGGACTCCAGGAGGAACAACAAAGAAACCATGAACAACAAAGAAGTCATGAACAGAATTTCAAAAGCAAAAACCATTGAACTAAAGTTAGAGGCAACAATTTATTCTTGATAAGAAATCAGTTAGATACCGAATACTTAACTACCATAGTTTACATATCCCTCTTCTTAAATAAAAAGCAATTATGATTGCTCCAGTGTTTCCAAGTCCCACAGACCACAAAAGTAATTCATTCAATATAGTCAATAAACAATTTTTAGCACTCGAAAGCAGGAATAATAAGTAAAGATCAAGGCTAGAGAGAAACAAATCCACATTCTTCTTCCAGTCAAACAAATTCACAAAGGCATGGACAGTGTGAAGGAAAAAAAAAACCGATTTGAGAACAGGGCTAAGGGAAAGCAACATCAAGCATGCAGCCAACATCTCTAATATATTCATTCAAATCTAAACTCAAGTCAAAAAGGTTGTATCTGAAACCAAATGAAGAAACTAATATGCTACACAAAAATTAAGCTTACCATTGGTATTAACACTTTTTCAAAAGCTGACAGTATAAGCATAAACTCTAGATTTCTGCCAAATGTGCTCCGGTAGAAGGTCCTTATGACACATGACCACTTCCCGATTCGATTATGTGATAGGGATGATTGGACAATACAGCTGGATGTAATCACTCCAAATAAAAATCTATTAAACATGGTAAAGCAAACCAAAACAATTTCCACAAAAGAATATTAATTTACACAAAACAATTTGCTCAATAATATTCATAGTTAACATGAATAAGTCAACAACATCAACTACAACAAAAGTATTGAAGATATTCAGGAATTTCTAATGTTACATGAGATGTAATTCTAATATTAAGATATTGCAAGGAAAATTGAGCAATTATGATATGCACACAGTTAAATATTGCCAAATTTAAAATTTATATACATCACTATTTCATCTAAGGGATGGTAAAAGGGAGTTGAAAAAATCTGACCATATCCACATCGATGAAAATGAATTAGAAAAGAGGTGCACTAGATAACTTTTTAAGAATTTCTTAACAAAACTCCATGACATAAATTGTAATCATCATATCTATTTGAAAATAACAAAAAGAATCATGTGTTGAGAGCCGAATTCAAAACTAATGTCTATTAATTGTATTGCCAAGAGAAACAGACACAGTCAAGTCCAAATGCATATGCATACACTACATCAAATGGGATCACACTCAAAGAAAGCTACGGAACTTAAAAAACGTGTCCCTTCATTTATTGTTGTTATGATAAGCCTGAGTAAGTAGCATCAAAATTCTCGGCATATCTATTTCTTTGCATGCTTAGAAGCTATATCATGGAGAAAGGCTACAATTGTGCCAAAGCAACAATGACAAAAGTTAAAAAAGAAAATTCAGGAAAAGAATTCAACAATAGTATATATAGTAGAAACTGAAATTGAGGACCTCTCCTCCTCCCTCCTTGCACCACTTTGAACACGAATGCTACTTTTCAAAGGTCATTGTCGTTTGCTGCCGTTGAACTGAAACTGAAATCACCGCTAGCGAGTGAAGAGATGGCACGTGAGAGTTCATTGTCGTCTTCGCCATCAACAACGCTCCACTTCCTTTGTTTTGCAAACAATAGACCGAATCTGCACATATCCTCTTGGTAGCTCCATCTCCTTCTACACAAAGGAATTAACAATTATGTATCTGATACCCAATCAAAAATTGTATGCACGCTTTAAAAGAAATTATTTGGTAATTAGAAAGATAAGTGATCTCATTGAAATTTAAACAAATTTAATGAAGATTTCTAAAAGATAAAATCATACCTTAATCTGTATTCATCAGTTTGAGGTAGTTCTGAGTTGAAAAACACTTTAGTTCCAAAAAGCAGTTTGGTATGCCCATGGAACATATTTATGGAGAAAAAAACAAATCATAACATAAAAGATAATAGATCAAAAATAATCAAAATAAATAGATAAGTGTCAAAGGGGGAATGAACTGATTTTATCTGAGTGGATACATAGCAACCAGGTTAACCAACCTAAATACTTTCACAATCTACATAGTTGAACAATCAAAATAGGAGGAGTAGTTGATTGAGGTTGTTCAAGTTCTCAGCATACACTCCCCAAAAGGTGCAAGAAATTTTGTTGGACCTTAAGAAAAAGGAAAAATTATTAGAAAACATAAGTTAAATAAAGACCTGTGCAAAATCAAAGACTTTAAAAATAGAAATTACTCTAAATCTTCCAAAACACTGAACTTCTTTGATTTAATTTTCACCCTAATCAGACCTTTGTTCATTAATAAACACATCAGTTATTAAAGGCAATGTGGAGTAATAGTAAAATCAGAGATTCAAAATGAGAAACAGGAGACTATGATAAATGGAAGAATGAAAACAATACCTGAGCATTATCTCTATTTCTTGTGAGGGCCTCTCTTGCTTTCTTGCAACAAATTCTTGTCCATTAGCTTCAGAATTTGTAAGAATCATTCCTACCCCTCTAGCATCTTTTACCACATTACTCTTCTGCACTCTTGGATTAAGGCCCAGTTGCAGAAATGTAATTAGGAATAACAAAAAGTATCAAAAATCAATAAGGTCTACCACCTGCAAATCAAGGGAAAAAAAGCATGTTAATCAAGGGAAAAATCAAATTCTTGCTTCACCAAAAAGGACAACCATGAGTTCGTAACTAAAAATATAGTCAAAGGAATTAAGAGAAAAAAATGCCAGTTTTTCAAACATGAAACCATCAAGTATAACTCCAATTAAAATTTGCTGAAACATGTATTTGCTTTATCTTCTACATACAAACCAACGAACATCCGAAGCAAGGAAGGGAAGAAAACATGGAGGGATCGATTGGGTCATAAACAAAACATGAAGAGAAAGAAATTTTGAAAAAATGTGAAGGAAAGATTAGAAGCAAATGGAAAGGTGTTACCTTTGGGTGCCGCTCCAACGCCAGCCCCACCGCACCGCTGCTCCGTCGCGTCCACCACTCCTGCCGCTGCTGCTGTGTACAGCACTTCACTCTCGCCCTTTCTCTCTCCACCATACCATCTCTCTCCTCACCACATGTCTCTCACATTTCATGGAAGAGGTTTATTTTAATAGAGTTGGAATGAGAGAAAAGAAATTGAAAATCTACTCTCCAAGTTCTTCTGTTCTCTCTAGGACGTGTCTGTTGCTAACATAGAGTAGAATTTGTGTTGGTGTAGGAGAAGGACAACACATAACACAGGTGTCAAATAACAATAGCAATCTTGATAAAAAAAAGAGTTTCATTAGCAAAAAAATTCTTTTGTAAAAAAAAACCAAAAAATTGAGATGGCACATGTAGAAGTTGGCACACATCTAGGAGTGGCACACATTTTTCCTGTTTACTGTTTAAAAATGGAGCTATATTTCAGTCTTGTTGGGCACCAAATTCTTTTGCTCAGCAATATTGCTAAATTTTACTTCTTTCCCCTGTTTCTAATAATGATCACTTGCTTTGGTTGCATTAAATTTTTTAATACCTTTAATTATTTTTCCTCTTTTGTCTTATTAATTTCTTTTTCCCCTTTTTCCATTTTTAAAAATATGTTGGTATGATTTAAGCCTTGGCAAAACTTCAGTCACATATCAATTGATGGTGTTGCTAAGCAAAAGAAATCTCACGTTTGTATTAAATCATGCACGAATAACATTTAGCAAAATTAGAATGAGGTAGCAACATTTAATAAATTGTGAGTTATTTTAAAAAATATATTATTGGGATGTAATTAGGGGCTATAATTTTATATTAGTTGACATTTAGAATATAACACCAAATTAAAACATATGTGACACCAAATATGAGACCAAATTAAAACATACGTGACACGAAATTAAAAGTACTATTGGCATGCAAGAAGACTGCAAGTAGAATAGGTGTTTAAGGTCCATAATTTTATATTAGATGTCATGTTTAGAAGATGAAACCAAATTAAAACATATATGACACCAATGACCACACCAAATTAAAACATATGTGACAATAAATTAAAATGACTATTGACATGCTAAACCTGGCACCAAATTAAATTAAAACATATATGACACCAATGACCACACTAAATTAAAACAAATGTGACATAAATTAAAATGACTATTGGCATGCTAAATATGCCACCAAATTAAAACACATGTGAAACCAAAGATGATACCAAATTAAAATATATGTGAGACCAAATTAAAATTACCATTGGCATGCAAGAAGACACCAAGTAGAATTGGTGTTTAAGGTCCATAATTTTATAATATGTGTCATATTTAGAAGATGACACCAAATTAAAACATATATGACACCAATGATGACACCAAATTAAAACACATGTGATACTAATTTAAAATTACTATTGGCATGCAAGAAGACACTAAGTAAAATAGGTGTTGAATTAATGTAATGACAACAAATAGAGATGTCATTATTAGACATACAAAAGGGGATATGTTAATAAAAAAAGCAACAACACATGGAACAAAAAAAAGTGATAGGATAAAAACAAAATAAGCTTATATATATCATAAAACAACAAATAAGGGATGGCTTCAAAAGAAATTTGGTTGGCACATGTGGGGAGTGGCACATGATTTGCGACTCCTCGCTTTATAGTTTTAGATATATATATATATATATATATATATATATATATATATATATATAAAATATTTTATTATCTACACAATATAAAGTAAATTGAGTTAGTAATTTAAATAATTAGTTGTTCAGCCTCCAGTATCCGACTTTGGTATTTACGTGTGGTTTTATTTCTTCATTATTTCGACGCAATATTTCTGGCGGGGTTCTTCTTCACGGCTTTGAGTTCGTGGTCTCCGAAGTGGGATTCTTTGCTTCCGAGACTGGATGGTGGACATCAGTGCATCTTCGAGAATTAATATGACGCTCCCGGGTGAGCCACCTTTTGAGAGGCCTGCCGAGGGTAGCACCGTTGTTGATGAGCAAAGTTTGAGTTCAGAAAGAGCGTCACAGGGGGTCGAGGCCAGTGGCTCGATGTCTGTTCCTCCGCCAGCAAACCCTATAGCCTCAAAATGTGTTGGAGATGGTCTTTCTCCAGTCGGCGTAATGGAGAATGAAGTTTCCGATAATATGGTAGAGAACATCTGTGAGGAGGGAGCTCTTGACAATGCAGTATGGAATTTCTCGGAAGAGTGGGCCCTTGACAATGCAGTAAGGGATTTCCAGGAAGAATAGGACCTTGACAATGTAGTAAGGGATTTCCATCTTCCTGCACAGTGTCCGAAGTCCGAGGAGGTGGCGAGAGGAGTGGTGCGGACTGGGCCGGCTCGGCTGGGAGCTCTTGTACATGACCTTCGGGAGTCTGATCCAGGACGAGTCCGACTTCGATGACGCTTTGCGGGTCAGGTTGACTGCGAGTCAGAGGTCTTCCTCACAGAGCCATGAGAAAGGACTTTGATTTGGTGAAAGTTGGCGATCAACTCCCATTGTGGTTGCCAATGTTCAGTATGTGACTTTGGATCTCGGATCTTGAGTCGATAGTTGTAGCTTGATGTCTCTATATAGTCTTCTCCTTAGCTTGAGGTTGGAAGAATGCTTTCTTCCGAGGTTGGACTCGGTAGGGTTGGCTACCTGCAGACACTCTGATGCCAAAGTCAGCAATCAAAAGTCAGTGAGAGGTACAAATGAGAGAAGCGTACTTGATTACGTGGGGAGTGTTGTATTTATAGACGCGGGCTAGGGAGCCCTCTGGGTCTTGCCCGGTTCCGAGCCGTCGGATCGGGGCGAGGTGATTTGGACCGTTGATCTTGGGTCCGTGTGGAGATGTGTTTGTTGGGTAGGACCTAGTTGCTTATTGGGCCGTTTCCAAGAGGATTGGGCCTCTATGCCGAGTCCGGAACATTACTGATAATTGCTCTAAAAATAACTCATAATTATCTCTAACAAATGCACTAAATTGGAGTTTATCAACTACCCCACACTTAACCTTTGCTTATCCTCAAGCAATAAATTGGAGTTTATCAACTACCCCACACTTAACCTTTGCTTGTCCTCAAGCAAATTTTCTGGCTTAATTTTTTTAAAATAAATAATAGAGAAAGCCAAATAAGAGACCCAAAATTAGAAGTGTAACGCCCTAAAATTTAATCAAATTATTTCGAAGTTGGATTTCCGTAGGATGATTGTAAGAATTGAAATTATGGGCGTAGTAGCTATGTTGAAAACGAGTTAGATGATAATCACGTGTTGTGGGCTAGTTAAAAATAGCATTGGGCTCCCTTCCTATGTGGATAAAGTCCCAAATAATTTAGCCCATTATGTTTCTCACTTATTATAAGTGGAGAGGATTAATTTAGGGTTGAGAGAGAGAGGAATTTCGGATTAGAGCAGCCACCAAAGAGAGAGAAAAGAAGAGAGAAAACAATTCCCGTTTTTCTCAAACCTGCCACCGTAAAATTGCGATTCCGGTTTCGTTAACAGTTGGATCGTCTTCGTTTTTGGGCAGCAGGTTCGTAAGATATAGTTCTACACTTTCACCGTTCGGATCTTCGAAACGAGTTCTGAGGAGAGAGATATTGGCTTCGCACTGAAGCTGCAGTTTGGGGGAGTCGTCGTATTCGGAGATCGAGGAACGAGGCTAGGAGGGAGTTTGCGCCACCATAGTTGAGGTAAGGGTGGGCTTAACCTTGATAATGGGTTGATGATAATTATGTGTGGGTAGTCTAGGGTTTTGTTGAATTGTTCGTGTTGTTGCATATCGTGTTTTCGTTGAGATTGGTGCTTTGATGATTATTGCACGTTATTGTGATTTGTTTCGTTATTTGTTGTTGCGTGATTGTTGTATCACGATGATGGTGTTGTTATTGTTCGTGTTTTTGTTGTTGCTGTGCGTGGTTGATTGTTGTTGTCGCGTTGTCGAATTGTCGTTTTTGTTGTGGTGGTTGCGGTGTCGTTGCCGTTAGGGTTTGGTGTTTGGCAATTTAGCGATTCTAGACACAGGTTCGGTTTTTCTAAAACTGGCGCTGTTTGGTTGATCCAAAAATTATGAGGTTGATTGTTTTTGAAAATATACTTAACGCCGGTCGTTTTGGCACTGGTTTCGTTAAATTCGGAGTTGTATAGCTCGAGTTATAGGCGATACAAGTTAGGTTAAAATTCTGGAAACGATTTGGGTATAGATTCGGTATTTCGGTGACTGGGAACGTTGTATTGACCGAAAAATTATGTGGTTTATTTTTCTGGAAAATAGACTTAATGCTTGTTAATTTGGCACTGGTTTGGTTGCGTTTAGAGTTGTGTAGCTCGAGATATGAATTCCACAAGTTAGAGTAAGATTCTGGAAACAATCTGGACACAGGGTCAGTGTTTTGGTTACCACGTTTTCAAAAGAACTCCTTTTCGAACGAATCCAATTTCTTTGAAAACTAGACAAAATTTTCCCCAGTTTATGCACAAGTTTCATGCAATTTGATTGAGTTTTGGTCACTTTGGAATTGCTTGAATTTGAAGGACAGAAACGGTCCTCTTTTGCAACTAGCCTGTGTGCTTTTCGAAAACTGTACCTATTGGACACTCTCCTTCAAAAACTGAACTTAGGGATGATAACCAGACCCATAGGGCTTTCCAACAAGTATTTATTTGTTGAAATCCGATGTCGTTTGCTATTTTAATTAATTCGCTGAAGTAGGTGCGATGTGCCTAGGCGCTGTGCGCCAGTCTTGTGCGTGGTGTGCGTGCGTTATGTCCGCGTTGTGGAGCCGTCTGGTGTTAATATTTCAGGTGCGGTGCTGGTATGCTCAGGAGAGTTTAGTGGTAGCTGTGATGCTACAACTTGGTGCTATTTTTGGTGAAATCATTTGTTTTGATTCTGGTGATATAGTATTTATTTTAAATACTTGTTATGGTGAGTTGGTGCATAATCATGGTGTCGCATTGTCATATGCATGTTTTGGTGATATAGGCTCTGCCTCTGGTGTTTATTGGTGATATGTCCGTCGTGGCTCATTTTGGTGATCGGTACCGCATGCATATGCCCACTGGAGGGGTTGCATATCATCCCATTGTCTATGAATGTTATAATTTTGGTGGTTCACTGTCAAATGGATTTTTCCTTTGGTATCTGGTGCTGTGATATGGTGTAATTGTATTGTGTTGCTATAGTTACCTGATGCTAGCATATTTTTATCATCTGCTTATTATCTCTGTTAGACTCACCCCTTCTGCTTGGAATGTTGCTCTCATGCGGCAACGCTGCAGGTGATCGCTAGTGCTCGTGGAGGAATTGCTAGGTTTTGCTTCCTCTCTCGTTTGGGTCTGTGTCAGCTCTGATATGTAGCACCGGGGAGTCGTTAGTTATCGTTTTGAACTATTATTTTAGTTATTGGAAATTGTTTTAATTTATTTTGGAGATGTCTTTAATTGTTAATTCTGGAGATGTTTAAACTGGTTAATATTTCCGCTGCTTGGTGATTTCTTTTATATAAATTATTTTGGAGATTTTCCTTTTTTAAAAATGGTGAAAAAATGTAGCGCCCTTCGAGGTGACTCTGATAATTGTCTATTTAATTGTAATAGAAAAAGGGGGGTGTTACAAGAAGCATAGTGATAGACAATAGACAATATAGCACATATGAGGTGTCAAAAGGTTTCCCAATTAGAGGCTCAAGTCCCTGAAGAATGCATTTTTGTGAACAAGGGCACTCACTCACAATCTCTCTAAGTGTTTAGGGACTAGGGAAATTTTACACTCTAGTTTCTACAAAATGCACATTACCATAAGCTAGTAATTTGACCAAATCTCCACTAAATAGTTCACATGCATGCAAAAGATGACGTGTTATGGGTTGTAATGGGGCAATAGTTAATTCGAGCTGGGTAGGAAATAAGAATAAAGGGATAATCAACAGGCTAAGAACAAGAAGCACATAATAACCTTTGAAATCAAATATGGAGAGCTCTTATCTATTTTGCAAATTTTGTCCAAACTCCAAATTAATTTTACTTCCATTCTTCACTCATTTTCTATTGAGTCAACTCTTTTTGATTTGCTTTTTCTCTTGAGTAGACTCTTTTTTTTCTTTTGATTTTCCTTTTTCCTTAGGCTCTTTCATTCTTTGGATTTGCCTTTTTCTCCTTCTTGCTTTCTTTCTTCTTCTTTTTTATTTTTTCACTTTTTCATTTTTCTATATTTTTCTCAAGAGGAAAAGGCACTTGTAACCACATGAGCCACTCTTATTTGTTTCTCTGTCATGACGATATAGACAACTAAAATACAGGACAAAATTGTAACTTTAAATAGTTGCTCCAAATTTAATTTCAAATGGTTACCACAAAAAAAAATATCTTGGTACCAAAGAAATATAGAACAAATAGGCTCAAAGGGAACTAATGGACAATTTTCAACAAATAACTCTGAGGCCAGAAAAATACCTAAATTCCCCAAATCTTTTTACAAGATGCAAATCAATTTTCGCCTTGAAATGGTCAAAAGACATATTCTAGAATGTAGCAAATTGAGAAACACACTCATAGAAAGTAAAGTGGTAAAAATTTATGATTTACTATCAATCCCCTTATGAAGGCTCAAATCTCACCTTTAGAAGCTAGTTCACAAAAAGTACTCAACAGGGACAAATGCTAATTATCAACTTCCTAAGGACATCCTCACAGTTACAATTAAGCACAAGTCTGTCAAGTAAATTAATTATGGGATCCCCTAAAGGAAAAATCTCTATTTGTTTCAACTTAGAAAAAATGCTATCAACAGATATGGTGGGTATGTGCATTAATAGAGATCCAGTGACAAAATAAACTCTCTTCCCCCACACTAGCATGAAGCATGGTCCTCAATGCAAAATGATCAAATAGAAACAAGAAGAAATAAATGTGAGAGAAATAGAGAGAGTGACTTCCAGGAGAGAGCTTGTAGTCTGAGTTTATTCCTAAAAACAAAACAAACCCTCCTACGAAGTGCTTGTTTAACATCGTGAGCCTGACGATATTTAGTGCTTAATCAGGTGGCTCTCCAAAAGCAAATTTGACATCTGACGTAGTGCACCTTCTTAGCTTTCTAACAATGTGGTTCACATTATTATTTCTTTTTTCACAGGGTGGATGAACTTCAAAGGATGGTGAAATTTTTATTGTATCTTCTCCCACCACTATGCTAGGATCCTGCAAAATAAGAATTTTTTCCAAAAAGTTCTGCATCTTTAAATCACTAAGAATGTTAATTTCAACCACATCATCAAAAGAAGGAGAAGCAAAGGGAGAGAAATTTTCACTGGAATTTAAAGCTTTAATCACATCATCTTCTTTACCACTCATTAGAGTTACCTTTCCCCTATGAACCTCAATCACAGCATCACCAATAGTTAAAATAATTTGCCCAAAAATTGGGGCTTTCTCATCTTTCTCCAACTCATGAATCAATGGATCTTTCTCATTCTCCTCACAACCGCTCTCAACAGTAGAATTTGTTGTCTCAATTTTACTCCCTTCAGCAGGAGCCACTATTTTGATTTGACTTCCTTCAGTAGGAGTCTTTTCATCTTTCTTGAGAATTTCTTCATCTAGATTTATCTTCCATATAAAAACTCTTCACCATTCCTAAGAGTACTTTCTTTGTATTGCCCAGATTCTTCATTTTGGGTAGACTTAGTTTGTAAATAAAGAGTTTCTTGAGCCATCTGAGTTGCTACCATATCGATAATCTTTGACAATTGATTCTCCAAGTTATCAAAGTTGACATCCAATTTTTCTCCAATCTATCAAATCTTTCATTTGTTTGCTCCATATTTTTCTCACATCTATCAAGTCTTTCATTTGTTTGCTCCATTAATTTGGCAAGGACCTCATTAGTATCCAGATTTTCCTCCTCTTACCTATGCAGTTGTAGTGGCTCGTAATTGTCCCAATTGGAGGAATAAGGAGGTGCCTCATAGTCATCCCAATAGTCTGAATAAGGTTCATAAGGAGGAAGAGAAATTGGGATCTGGCATTGAGACATATATCAAGATGACTTCTCTAAATTCCTTCGTGGCTCTGCCTCTCTAATGTAGTCTCCAAGACTTTTAACCATGATTTAGACTTTTCTCTGCAAAATAGGGTGAACTGTACTGGTTTCTTGGAAAAGTATTAGCAACTTTTTTTTGTATTTTTTCAATAAGATAAAAAAAAACAAAATTAAAACTAAAGCATAAAAAAATGTCTAAAGCGATAAAAATCTTTTTCGTTTAATATTGTTAAATTAATCCCCGGCAAAGGCACCAAAACTTTTTGCGTTAATTAAAAACACACTTAGAGCAAGTGTACTCTTTCGCAGAAGTAGTATAAAAGATTATCGTATCCACAGGGACTAATTAACAAGTACCAAACTAGTCAATATTATATATTGTTTAGACGAACAAATAATTGAGTTGTTATGAAACCAAAATAAAAAGAAATAAATAACAAGAATTAATACAAGATATAATAATTGGAGAGATGTCACGGTTTCACTTGAAAGCTTCGATTCCCTTATGTCTAGTTCTACCTTAATTCCTTTATTTTATTCAATTACGAATCCCTTTATTAAAACTATTAATCTGTTTAGTCATTTGTGATTAATATTCTTTTTCCTAAATTAAACCTTGTTTGGTCATGCAAGAATTTAAATTCAAGAAAAGCATAAAGAACAAAAATGTTGAATGACTAAAAGACTAAATTAAAGTTTGATCATGCATTAATTATAGCCCCAAATATCCTATAGGTCCACCAACTAATTGTAGTACGATCGCTGATCAATTAATTGATTATTAACATGCAAATGGTAGCTAATCCTAATTATGTGATAAAAATAATAGGAAAATATTAATTGAAATAAAAATAAGAATTCAAATATGAAACTAGAACATAAAAGTCTCTAAACTTGCAAGATCCACCTAGATCCTAGAAGAGGATTTAACTATCCATAGGTATCAAGAACAATAAAATAGAAATAAGGTTCATAAATTACAGAGATAAGAATAACCCGGTAAATAGAAAAATTCTTGTTCTAAGTCTTCAATCTTTTTTTTCCACTCCCTCCTGTGTTGCCGTCAATTCGGGCTTTTTTGACTCTGTGGTGTGTGGCTTCTCCTATCTAATATTACTGCCTTTTTTGCTTAGGCCCATGCTTTTCCCACACCACATGCTACTCACAAAATACCCCTTACCCCTGCGAAATGACCAAAAGGCCATTAATGAAACGCGCATTTCTGGAGTATTTGGTTATGGGCAACCGAATGTGTATTATTTGGCACACACCCCATTTTGCACTATTCGGTTGACCTCAACCGAATGTGTATTTTTTTGAAACACACCCCATTTCACGATTCGATTGACCTCAATCGAATCATCCGTTTTCCTTCGTTTGGGTGTTTTTGATAAGGGTATTTTGGGGTTTAAAGGGGTTAGGGAGTGTGGGGTGAGTAGCGTGGGGTGTGGGATAAGCCTGTACTTTTATTATATCTATTCCTTAGGGTTCAGTGAGAGTACATAAGTCAATTTGTGGACACATGCATGCTTCTTTTTTTCCAATAGCCGTGGGCCTTGTTTTTAGTTCGAGTTCATTTCTTTATGCCACATCCTTAATTCAATTCCTTTCCTTTTGGCTTCTTTCTTATATATATATATATATATATATATATATATATATATATATATATTATTTTCTACACAATATAAAGTAAATTGAGTTAGTAATTTAAATAATTAATGATAATTGCTCTAAAAATAACTCATAAATATCTCTAAAAAGTGCACTAAATTGGAGTTTATCAGTTCCTGCCGGAGCGTAGATGCATACGCCAACAATAATCCAGTCCAGGCGAATCAAAAGTGATCGTTTGTTCACCTATTTCTGTCCCACTGGGCGTGCCAGTTTTTGTTGTCGTCAAACTCTTAGGTCCTAGCCGTGGGATCGGGCAGAGGTTTGGACAGTATTTGATTCCTCTGTTCTTAAAGCAATTGCGTCTAAATGGGGACTCTGCTCCTCGACTGTGGGTTTCCCAACTCCTCTAGAAAGGGTCAGTTGAGTGAATGGGATGTGAGGGTTAGATTATTCTATTGGCCTAATGCATAAAGATAAAGATAAAAGTAAAGTGCGATAAAAAGAAGATAAACTGATAAAAATATAAAGTTGTTGTATTGATGTGTGTCTTTTTAAAATTATCCTCTTCCTATTTATTTACATAGGCCCTCATCGGCCACTATTCGAGCCAAGACTTGCCTACAGTTAGATCAATCAAAGACCAACGCCTATCACTGCTCCTAAGCCCTAAAGAGGTGGAGTAACCACCCGCGATCCCACTAGCACGGTTAGTGTTGTAAAACTCCCTCGCTCCACTTTTCAAGGCTTCGCTCCTTCGCTTAATCTTCAACTGGTCCCACGTTTTACCCACCTGCTCCTTCTCTCTTGCCTTCCAAGTAAGCCTGCCTTACCTCGGCCATTTAGTTCCTCGGCTGACCTTTTTCCTCGGACAACAGTCGTGGACACAAGCACCCGAGTCATGGTCGTGGTACTCTATAGGCTGAGACTTTACTCTCCCTCGGCCTTACTCACTATCCCCTAGGCTTACCCCTTCCTCGGGGATTTTACCTTGTGATTCGCCCTGAGCGCCTCTCTTGAGTTCATTTCTTCAGCAGATATCTCCTATGACTTTGTCTAGTGGCCTGCTTCGACGCCCTAGTCCTTTTCCTCCTTTCTCTCATCCCTCGGCCTACAGCTTAATTAATTTTGGTTGTTAACAGGTGGTTATGGGGGACGTCTGAGAAGGGGAAGAAGGTTTATGAACCCGAGATTCCTTTCATTATTGAGGAATCTTCTTCAGCTTTGAAGCGGGCTCATCCTGAAATGGATGGTAGAGTTGGGACATCAGCTCCTCCCCTTCCTCCTAAGAAGTTGTGCCCTGAAAAATCTTTCACAGACTTTGATATGTCAGAGGAAATTTCTGATTTCGGAGATGTCAAGCTGGAAGACCTCCAGCAGAATCCCTTTGACGTGGTACTTCGAATAGCTTCTTTTGGAAGTAAACTTCTTGATGCCTATCGCAAGTTTGTCGATGGAGTTATTGCTAGATCTTCCGTCTTCTTTTTCTTATTTCTTTGTAATGGTGTTTATTTCGACATGCTTCTTGGCAGGGAGGGCTCATCTTTTGAAAGAACGCGATGAGGCTCTGACCCGTTGCGAATCTACGAAGATGGCCTTCAGGATTGCGATGAAAAAGCAAAAAGAGGAGGCTGCTTCTTGGGCGACGCTGGAGGCGTAGAGGGATGCTGCTATTGAGGAAGTTTGTGTACTGACGAAGAAGGTGGAGGACGCGAAAAAGAACTTTACTGCAGCTGCTGATGCATTGACAAAGTAGGAAGGGCTTGAAGCTGAGGTTGTTAAGCTGTGGGGACAGCTTCTGAAGAGTGAGACGAAGCTTGCAGGAGGCGGGACGAGGCAATTTTATCTCGAAAAAAGACTACTCTGAGATTTGGCGGTGAGACCTTTCAAAATGCCCTGAAGTAAGTTGCGGTGTTAAACCCAAGGGTTTCCCTCTCGTACTTGTGGTGCCAACATGAATTGGAATGCTTTAGGCATCGTGTTGGTCGAGTATAATGGTGATTATTCTAAGCATGCAGTCCGGCTTATTCCTGGAGTTGATGTCCCTGAAGTCGAGGAATTTCCTGCAGTTTAATTTGGCGGATTTGTAACATCCTTGTAATTTATGCTTACCTTTGTGGCGTTCGAATAATTTGTTTGTTTCAATAATTTGGTCCCGTCCCAGTTAGTATATCCGGAGAGGTGGGTTTGTTCATTTTTCTACATTGTTTTTCTGTTTGGTTTAACTTTTGAGGAGTTTACTCAGGTTGTGAGTTTTAATCGGCCACGTAGGCAGTCATTTTACTTTTTCGAGGTCTATAGGCTTTCCGATCTCTTTACATCGACTTCCGAGAGGTTAACTTGGGTCGTAGAGATTTATGGATTTGATTAGGCCTTGTCTTTATAGGCTATTTCAATCCCCTTTGATCCGACTTCCGAGATGTTACTCAGGTCGTTTTAGGACTGGTGGGTCGGGTATGTCGTAATTGTGACTATTTTAACAACGGATTTTGTTTGATAACAACCACAATTCATTTAAGACTATCTTATACATCTGGACTAGTGCCTTCAACTATAATACTTCTTGAGCTTGGTGACGTTCCAAGTCCTTCGGATGGGCTCTTTGTCAAGGGTTTCTAGCGAATATGCTCTAGTACTTGTTCCTTCGATTCTCAATAGGGTCCTTCCCAGTTGGGGGCGAGTTTCCTTTGCCTAGCGCTCTTCAGTTCGACGTCTTCCCTCCTTAACACGAGGTCTCCGATTTGGAATTTACTGGGAACTACCTTTCTGTTGAATTTGGTTGCCATTCTTTTTTTGACTATAGCCTCTTTCAAAGAAGACTGGCATCAGACTTCTTCTACTTAGTCCAGCTATTCTCGAATTGACTCCTCATTTTGCAGAGGTGGAATGGGATGAGCTGTCCTCCGGGTGAGCTCTTCGACCTCGACATGAATGACCGCCTCAGTTCCGTAGGTTAACCGAAATGGCGAATCACCTGTTGTTTAATGTGGCATTGTTCTGTATGCCCATTGGACATAGGGTAGCTCTTCTGCCCAATTTCCCTTTGGCTCATCTAGCCTTCGCTTGAGTCCTCTGAGGATGACTCTGTTAGCAGGTTCGGCTTGCCCGTTGGTCTGGGGGTTTTCCACCGAGGTGAAATGGTGTTTGATGGAAAGGTCAGCCATGAGCTCTATGAAGTTTTTGTCTGTATTGTGTTCCATTATCGGTCACTATTACCTCCAGGAAGGCGTTAACAAAGTTAACTCGGCAGGAGGCGCTATGTGGATGTCTGCATGTTTTTGACACTTGACGCATTTCTTCACAAAGTTCATGGCGTCCTCGTTCACGGTTGGCCAGTAGTAACCTGCTCGTAAGGCTTTCTTAGTTGGAGCTTTGTCGCTGAGATGTTGTCCACATATTCCTTCATGAATTTCAGATAAGATGTATGGGCATTCGGCTCTAGCCACGCACCTAAGAAGAGGTGATGAGAATCCCCTTCGATATAGCTTTGTTAAGGCGCGACACTTGCGTTTTTGCCTTGGGGTACTGTTGCACCCCGAAAAATCCTTTGGAGGGATTTCTCCTAGCACAACATGAATTGGAGTCGCCACCAATATTTTTTTTAGAGGTAAAACATTGAAAAAAACCTTTCTTGAAAGACAATGGTCCTTGGAACCACGAGATTTGAGTTCGGGGGTCGGTTATGCATGGGGAAGGTACGAGCACCCCACACATCCTTTCTACTGAAAGGGAACCTCGATTTGACGTGTGATTTAAAAGGTTGATTTAAGAAATGCTTTGTTTTTATCTCTCTTTATCTCTCCTTACTTTATGGAAAAACTTAAGGAAAATTTAATCTTTTGCGCTTGACGGGAGGGCACCGTGCCTACGTATCCCGGGGAGGGAATCAAAGCAACGTAGTTCTTGTTTTCGAAAATTGTTTTGTTTTTAGAAATTGCCTTGTTTTGGAAAAGGGTTTGTTTTTTTGAAAAGAAAATGGTTTTTATTTGTCGTGCTTGACGGGAATGTGACCCGCTCCTACGTATCTCCCAGTGCGATGGAGAATTCAAAGCTTACGTAGTTCTCGGTTGTCGAGAAAAGGTTTTTATTTTTTAGTTGTTTAATTGCGAAAATTGAATGTTCACAGTGATCAAACAACAAAGGTTTCGAGTGATCACCACTAGCATCCCATTATTGACGATCGTGCAAGCAAAGGCTTCGCGTTATCCTCAACAAAGTTTTTAATTTGTGAAATGAGAGCTCTTTTGAAAAATGAGTGTTCATGATAATCAATTGAGCAAAGACTCCAAGTGATCACCACTAGCACCCCATTGTTGACAATCGTGCAAGCAAAGGCTTCGTATTATCCTCAACAAAGTTTGATTTGTGAAAAATAGTTTGAAATTGTTTTGAGAAGAAGTGAAGTTGTTTATCAATGATTATGTAAATGCAAAAAAATGTTTTGGAGTTGGAACGTTACTAACGAGTAACAAGTTGTTCTTTGTATGCAACATGGTTTTGAAGTTTTGGAGAGTTACTAACGAGTAACAATTGGTGGAAATCAAAACAAGCAAATTGTGAACACCAATTCAACATTTTAATGCACCACAAGCACATAAACAAGTATATCAAGCATGGAGTACCAAGCTTCAATTCAAGAATGCATGAGTAGGCAAGGATGCAAGAATAGGTAAGAATGCATGAATATGCAAAATGCATGTGCATCAAGGTTAAATGAACCTACCCTTTGCCGAAACTTCACAAGCTTCAAACAACAATTTACAATAAACTCAAAGAGCAAAGAAAGCATGATTAAACTTGAGGATGCATCAAGGTCATTGGAGACCAATCATGTGCGCAAATTCAATTGTTTATAGACCCCTTTTTGCTCACATTTCACAAGCACATCAAATGGGAATTGAATTTTTGAATGCTTACAAGCATAGGCATCAAGGTTGAAGTAACCTATCTCTTGCCAACTTAGCATAACCCAAGATCATTTGTGGATCATAAATGAACCAAAACCCAAATTCATTTTTCTCAAATCACAAATTTCACAATTAACAACATAGGTTTGAATATTTGCAAGTTTAATGGCCAATCATCAATTTATTTTAACAAGTCAACCAAATCAAGCAAGCGAGTGACATAACCAAAACATAGATGCATTTATTCACAAGATTCAACCATGAGAACCAACAAAAATCATAAAACACATATTTATTTGAAGCATGCGAAATTATCATCAAAGCAAATAACATTTTATTTCAATTAAAACAACAAAATCATGCATATAACCCCAAAATCAAAGCATCAAAACAAAGATTCATGAGATTAACATATGTACAAGCATAAAAATGAAGTTAAAAGAGAGGATCTACATTTTTGGAAGTGGAAATCTCACAAATATGCAAGAAACGATGACTTTATGCAAGGATTTACAAGAGAAGGGGTCTAGGAATCACATACCTTAAGATGAGCTCCAAATAAACACAATAGATGAAGAAACAATCAACCAAATCAACTTATCTTCAAGCTTGGTCTTCAATCTCCAAAAAATGACCCTTGATCTTGAACTTTTGTGTGATTTTATGAAGGATTGATGGTTGAAAATTAGTGTTTAGGCTCTGAAGATGGATTGAATGTGTGTGGGTAGATGAGAAATGAAGAAGTGAGTTAGAGAGAAGGGAGAGGGGGTGGTGCATAAATGGAGAGAAGGTGAGGAGGGGGTTGTGTGCTAGGGTTTATGAGTGAATGGTGGGGCCAAAAGCTCTTTTTTTTGTGTGAGGTGAGGTTAATAGGGTATATATAGAAAGCAATTAGGTTTAAGGGTAGTTAGGTCATTGTGCACTAGTTGTGCTCTAGGATTTGATTTTAATTTTGAATCAAAGGCTAGGATTGAGGCTCACATGGATTGAGGACATTGAGAAAACACAAAATGAGAGAATAGAGAGGGATAGGCGCATAAATGGGAGGGGTCCTTGGTGACCAAGTTTTGCTAGTTGTCATCTTGTACTATTGTACTATTATATGACCATTCCATTATCCCTTCATTTTTGATTATTCTTCTTAGGATAATTGTACAAAAATACACCCAATTTAGGCCACATACTAGGAATCTTAGGAATATGCCATTTTATGTGACCACCATGACCAAAATGTCATAAAAATCACATCTTGGAACTTTTTGTAGAATATTCCCTTTTGATCCTTTTTTGAAATTTTGTGCACAATGTATGCATGCATGCGCATACATACATACATGACCAAAAATGTTTTGCCTCAAATAAATTTCTCTAAAATTGCACAATGATTCTTGATGAGAAATTATCTTATTTTTGACAATGACCAAAATACCCTTTTGCCCTGAAAACCTTGTTTTTTAACAACAAATGCATTTCCACTCTAACAATGAATTTAAAAGCCCTAGAATGACTTTTAAAACCCAAAAAATGCATGCACAATGCTCTTCACTCTTCAAAAAAAATACCACACTTCTCAATTTATTTATTTTTGCGGAAAATTAGGGTTTTAAACCTAGGCGGACAAAATTAGGGTATGACAGCTGCCCCTCTTTATTTGGATTTTACCAAGGAATATGAATTGGCCGAAACATATTCCGAGGCAAAATAGAAATAAAGAATTCAGAAATAATACTAATTTTGTCTACTTAGAGAAACCCGAATTTTCCTTTTCTTTTTTCTCTTTTTTTTTGTTTCCTTTCTTTGATCTCTCTTCTTTTGAGAGAGAGAGAGAGTCAACACTTGTCGCGTCGACGAGAAAGCAGTAAATTGCGTAAAGCAGTAAATGAAAGAAGTAAATTGCGTAAGGCAGTAAATGAAAGCAGTAAATGGGAAGTGCCGTAAATTGGGGATTCGGAGGTTGCCTAAAACCTTTTGACGGACTCTCGTCGAGTCCGAGCTCTGGGGGTGGCCTTTTCGAGCGGCCGATCAATATCAGGTCCGGAACTGATATGATCAATGGATCTACGCTATGCCTTAGGTTGACACAATTAATCCGATGGACTTAACGAAGTCTGTAGGATCTGCCGCACGCTCGTACGCGACGTTGTGATCTGTGGAAGGAGTTCACTAACTCTGTGGGAGTTTACTAACTCTGTGCTGATGGAGTTCACTAACTCGGTGCCATGATGATTTTCTGAAAATGAGATTTCGGGGACCCATTGGTCCAAAGTAACTGACCTTTTGAAAATTTTGGGGACTAACGAGTCCAAAGTAACTGAGTTTCTTTTTGAAAATTGGGAAGCTTTGAATGATGCATGGAATGCAGGCTTTTGATGCTGGGATGCACATGGATGCAATGATTGATTTGGTGAGAGGTTTTTTCTGTTTGATTTTCCTTTTTCTTTTTCTTTTCTTCTGTTTCTTTTTCTTCTGTTTCTTTTCGCCTTTCTGGGATGCGAATATGAAAGTATAATGCTCTACTGTTTGATGACATGGATGATATAGGAATGATGAATGATATGAAAATGTTTTTTTTTTGGTTAAATCAATCCGTGGGACTTGTGGCACTTGACACGAAGACCGTTCCAGGATGGTGATAACGCAAGGGTTGCGCGCTGGTTTGCAATGATCTTGTTATTTTTAAGGTGACAGTGCATGTGACTCTTTTTTTTTTTTTGCAGCTTTACCCATTTTAGGAAACCATTTTTTCCTTTTGTGATTTTCAAAGATTTCGTAATAATCTGTAATGCTCTGAATGTATGCACATGTTTTGCAATTCAATTTCATCAATCATAAAATCATTATTTTGAAAGAAACTGAATAAATGAAGGTAAAGACACGAAAAGCACACATATGAAAGAAAAGTTGAACTTTTGCTGATATGGAAACTGGTCGTGCAGAAAGTCACGCCAGTTGAAAGTACAATTGCAATCTTTATTCTAAACTGATAAAATACAAGAAAAAGGAACAGATCCTGTGATTCTAGCCTTGAAGTAACGGTGCCCACCGTTCATACTTGTGACCTTGATCAACCCCTTATCCAAATCTTCGGGAGTGCTAGTTGCCTTTTTCATTTCAAGTCCAAGTTTTCTGACCCTAATTTTTGCCTGGATCGCCCTTTGCGGGTTTTCAATCCACCGGGTCGCTCTGGTTTTGCCTAGGCCGCCCTTTGCGGGTTTTCAACCTAGCGAGCTGATTCTTACTTGGCTCATCTTTCTCTTTTTTCATTTATTTCTTTAGGCATACTCCTTTCTGACTGCATCTGAATTTGCTGGAAACTGGGGTTTTCTTTTCTTGCATCCCATTTTGCGAGAATTAAAGGCCCCTCCGGAGAATAAGTTCTTCGTCTTCATGATACTGGGTTCATCTCCATGGGAATCCTTTTGGAGGTTCATGATCTTTTTGAGCATTGAGTCTTCTTTGAAATTGTTGAAGATGAGCTTTCTTCGGTTTGAGCTTTCTCTTATTCTTCTTCTGACATAAGACAAATGTACTTTGGTTTGATAAGGCTCAATGAAAGTATTACTTCCATCATATGGGGTTTGCCCCTGTTAGAGTGTAAAACGAAGCCTGATTTCCATGAAGGTCATCATCGTCCTTGATATCCTTTGTTGATTGTCTCTAACTGCCCCATTTTTAGGGTGGCGTAGGGAGGGATCATGATGCTTGACCTGGAGTCTTCATACTGTCATTTGTGACTACCTTAGCTTGGAAAGCTGCGCAACAGACCGAACTTTGGTAATTACAGACTTTGTTATAATGGCAAGTGCCTTATGTCAGAAGGGTGATTTACACAAACTTGTTGATTCATTGCTCTTTATCATGGCGTCAATCCTCTCCTTTGCTCAAATTGATCATGTCACTTGATTCCTCATGAGGACGGACCACTTTGTTCTCTTATTCTTGCGCAACAGCTTGATTGCAAATCTGATGGTGGAGTCTGAGGAATGACTGAGGGTTTGTGGAGGGCGGGATGACGAGGTCGAGGTAGTGTTTGCGGTTTTATGAAAGGAGAGATGTATAGGAATGATGAAGTGTTTGAAGGTTTATGGAAGAAAGGGTGGTCATACACAACAAGGTGTAGGAAGGTTCATTGAGAGAAGGATCTCTTACGCTTTATGGCCAAATGTATCAGCTCACAACTTATATTTCTTTCGTCTCTTTTTCCCTTGTTTTTCATTTTTGGGATTTTCATTTTTTGAATCTGTTCTTTTTTGTTTCATTTTTTCTGATTTTTTTCTTTTTTTTGCTTTTGAGTTGAGTGAGCTGATAAAAGTGATACACTATTTTTGGATATTTGAAGTGATCCTTGTCTGGGGTGATTGGAAAGATAATGGCAATGAAACCCCTGCAGCGATTGGAGGATGCTTGATTGGGTTCTGGTATTAACTGGGGTGACAAGAGGTTCAGAGGGAGGAGCAAATGAGATGGGTTGATTTTGTAGAAAGGCCACTGGTAGTGAGGAAGGTGGCGATGGCAGGCATTTGGTTATGAATTTTTTTTTTTGTGATGGGGTACTTGTAATGGGAAATGGGAAAGTTGGTTGATCTGAGGAAGGGAAAGGGTTTGGTCGCGAAAGAGGTTCGCTTGTAACATTTGTTTGGTTTCCTCAGCATTGCTCCACTTTGCTTGAACTTGTGCTTTGACTTCATTGCCCAACCTAGTTGTGGCATCATGAATTTCTACAGCCTTAGCCAATTCTTCACTTATTAATTCCGAAGAAACATCCCAGTTGTCTTCAGCCTCTCTCTCAGTTTGGTTAACCGGGTAATCAAAGTCACAGTATGAGTTATGGGCATTATTACTTTCAAGAATTGTATTCGATCTGCATTAAAATGGAGTGGCGAATAAAAATAAAGAAAAGACACGCAAATGAGAGATGAAGAAAGAGAATTTTATTGAAAATTCCAAAATAACATTTTATTCATTGATGAAGTTTGACGAAAACATGCATGCCCGAATGAAATATCCCAAGGCCTTGGGCAGAGCCGAGGAATTTTGCATTACGAAGAAAAATTACTTTAAATTGAAAATCACAGGGAAATCTAGGGCCTCCCAGTTCTGGAGCTTTTCTTTCGCAGCACAACGGCGCACTAAGCCGACAGCACCGTCACCCGAGCCTGAATCTTCTTCAATCACATTGACCTGGTCAGGGTCCAGCATGCCTACACTTCGGAAGTTGTTCCTAAGATCACCGACGACCATCCCTCCCTGGTTGGGGGTCCTTCCTCTGAGCTTTGCCAACCATTTCTCTCTTCTATCAGCTGCTAGCCTCTCTCGGTCTGCAGGGCTTGGGATGTACCCAATACCGAACCTTTTAGTATTCCCTTTCAGCAGGACGGGTGCTACAATTCCTTGAGCAGCTTTTCCCAGGCCTTTTCCAACCTGATACCCATATCCTAGCATCACCTTTGCAACCATCATGTCCGCCTTGGACCACCTAGGCTTCAATTGGGGAGGCTCACTCCCAACAAAGATAGCATTTGAGATCTCCAATCCCTAGAAGGCAGTCTCAAAAGACTCCTCTGCTGCTTCAACGTAATATTCTGGTGGTGATCGGTTTATCATCATTTCCTCCTCCCCGAAGATTACTATCAACTTGCCCTCGGCCACAAACTTGAGTTTCTGATGGAGCGAAGATGGCACTGCCCCAGCGGCATGTATCCAAGGTCGTCCTAGCAGACAGCTATAAGAGGAAGCTATATCCATGACTTGGAATGTGACATAGAACACTTCAGGGCCCACCTGCAAAGGCACCTCTACTTCTCCAAAAACTTCTTTCACAGACCCATCAAATGCTCTAACCAAGGTGGAGCTAGGCTTCAGATATGAGCAATCCACATCCAACTTATCCATTGTGGACTTGGGCAACACATTTAATGACGAGCCATTGTCGATGAGCACTCTGGCCAGCATGTAGTCCCCACACTTGACAGAGATGTGAAGGGCTTGATTGTGATTCTTCCCCGTCGGAGGTAACTCAGCGTCTGTGAAGGTCAAGTAGTTGGATGCCACTATGTTCCCAACAATACCATCAAGCTGGTTGACCGTAATGTCATGGGGTATGTGTGCTTCATTCAGGATTTTCAACAGTGCAGCTCGGTGTGCCTCGGAACTAAGCAACAACGAAAGCATTGAGATTTTGGCCGGGGTTTGATTTAACTGGTCCACCACCTGGTATTCACTTTGTCTTATTACTTTCAGAAATTCCTGAGCTTCTTTGTCTGATACTTCCTTAACTTCCACAGCTTCCTTATCTTTTCCCTTACGGGCCCTTTCTTCAGCTTCCTTTGATTGTTCCTTTCTAAGATTTTCAGGAACATACATCCTTCCACTCCTTGTAATTCCACTACTCCCAGCAATGTTTGTTATATCCAACACGCCCTGAGGGACCTCTGCTTGCATTTGCATGTTGCAGCTCCAAGGAATAACCCTAGTCTCTCTACTAGGGGTAGCAGCAGGTACCGGAATAACAACAGTCAGAGGTCTTGCCACAACCGAGCTTGAATTCGGACTGCAAGGGATTTCAACCGGTCTCCTGAAACCTCTGTTGTTTGATTACAAAGTAGATACACTTTCTTCCTTTTCCTGAACCCCAACCTGGACCAGGTGTCTGTCTAACAGCTCTTGGAGGATGGGTTTGAAGCTCTCACAGGCCCCAACACAATAAGGGTCATTGCAGATGTCTCTTCTGGCACACCCTTCTTCGATGATACCACAACGGCATAGTGCAGCATGAATGATACTCAGGGGTGTACGAATGCACTCCACCTTCCTAATTAAGTACTGACCACCCTGATCATTAATGGCATTTGCAGTGGGCCCACCATGCCCCGGCAACGGGTTGGTGGTTACATTAGGTTGCTGAAATGATATACTCTTTGCATCAAGCAGGTCTTGCACAACGTACTTGAACGCCTTACAATCCTCCACCACATGACCTACTTCCCCAGAATGAAAGGCACAGGTAGCATTTGCATTATACCCTCTGGGATAGGGAGGCTGATATGGTTTCATCTGACGAGTGTTGATTAACTTGTTGGCAATGAGATAATTGAACAAATCTGTGTACGACATGGGGATAGGTTTAAAGACAACAGGCTTTTTTTCATTGTAGTTTCTGTACTGATTGTTGGACTGGAATGGCTGAGCAGGCGGCGTCTGAGCAGGAACTGGAATGGCTTGTGGGGGATTGTTGTGTGATGGACCGCTAGCTCCGATGATTGCATTAGTTTCTCCCTCCTTCTTCTTGTGGGAACCAGAAAAAGGCTTTTTCTGATGGGAAGGAGGTGTTGGGCCATGGGCTATTCTTCCGCTGCGCATGCCGTTCTCCACTCTTTCTCCAATGACAACCATCTCAGAGAAATTCGAAGCCACGCTGTCGACCAAACGATCATAGAACACTGGGGGAAGAGTTTCCATAAACATATGGACCATCTCTTTATCAAGCAGGGAGGGTTTTACTTGTGCAGCGAGGTTCCTCCACCTCTGGGCGTATTCCTTGAATGTCTCATTATCCTTCTTAGACATACATTGCAGCTGGGTCCTATCCGGGGCTAAATCACTGTTGTACTGGTATTGACGGATAAAGGCATCCGCCAGATCCTTCCAACAACGGATATTAGTTGGCTCCAATTGCATATACCATTCAAGGGGAGCTTCAGCTAAGCTTTCCTGAAAGCAATGTATCATCAGGTTATCATCACGGGCGTGGGCAGTCATCTTCCGGCAATACATCGTCACATGGCTGCGCGGGCAGGTTGCTCCTTTGTACTTGTCGAAAAATGGTGCTTTGAACTTGGGTGGCAGGACTAGATTAGGGACCAAGCATAACTCATGGGCGTTCCTAGCCTGGAAACCTGTTCCTTCAACAGCTCTCAATCTTTCTTCTAACATCTGGTACTGACTTCTAGCTTCATCAGGGTAATTCGGCGGAAAACCACTCACACCGTAGTGAAGATTATTCATCGACACCACAGCTGGGGTCACGTGTGGGTCACGTGAGTGAGCGATAATCTGAGGAATTGGACCCTGAACTTGTGGATGGATTGTTTCTGGAGAATTGAAGCCAACCGGAGTTCCCGGGGTTAGTAGCAGGAGTAGGAATCTGAATTTGAACCTGAGGTGTCCCCGTTCCAACTTCATTCACAGCTGATTCAGGCTGGGCCTGTCCTGTGGTTCCTGAAGGACCACTTTCTGGGTTTGCATCGGCAGTAGGGGGTGTGTACCCTAATGGGAGACCATAAGGAGGCCATCGCACGTTCTGGAGAGCCTGAGAGACTCTAGGTTCAGGAGGAGGATCCACTCCTGCGGCATCAGCACCTTCAGTTATGCCAGCATCCCTTAAGGCACTTAACACTCTTATGACCTCTGCCATTTGAGCTCTTATAACTTCCATCTCAGCCCTGATTGCTCGATTCTCTTGATTCTGATCATGCTGACCCTGACCATTTGGATTCGGACCTTCTGGAACTGCATCATTCTGGATTGGTTGATGATTGCCCAGATTCGCGTTGTCTTGATTGTTGGCCATATTTCTTGCCTGTGATCGCGTCCAATACCGATGATTAACCAGCTTGTCTTACTTCTGTGGACGGAACATTTTTTTTTATGGACACAAAGACAAATGATGCAAATGCAATGCAATATGCATGTTATTATCTTTATTGCCGGGAATCGCGGTGCAACTCGTCTTGTCATAGGTGTTAAGGTTCAGGTGTTTTTAGGATTGCAACAAAGTTGGAAGCAACAAGGCAAAACAAACGTACTTCAATTAAATGGAATGCGAAGGAGTATCACAAATAGAAAGCAAATCAAAGTACAATATTCCTTAAGAGTGCAATACAATGATTTTAAACAAAGTACTATTTTCCAAAGAAAGTTACAACTTCTTAAAGAAAATTACAATTTCCTAAGGACCGCTACAATACTCTAAAGGGAACTTTAAAGGCATATGGCTTTCAACTCCTCGCTCCTTTTCCTCTTCTTGCTCTCAGCTGCCCCCCGGGCTTTCTCCAGGAGTTCTTTTGTGAGAATCTTGCAGTACTCAACAAACTCACACACCTTGACAGGGGTGTTGAAAGGATTCATTTCTGCATCCGCCTTTCTTAGCTTCTTGGGAATGTCTCTCACAACCTGATTAGCTAACCAAACTAACTTGGAGAACTTGTCTTTCCAATGTAAGCCTTCCTTTTTCAATTCCTCAAAGACTTGTTGACTTTTTACCTTACTGAGCAATTCCGCAAATTGACTCTCCCAATAGTCACTCTTCTCCCTTAGCCGGAGGTAAGACCCTTCCAAGTACTGCACATGATTGGCCAAGCTTTCCGACTTCCCTTGTTCCCTTCTTAGTGCTTGCTGATAATCCCTCAGGATCCCTTCAATAGATTCCCGATCTTGCTTGACACTCTTTAATTGATCTTCCAATTCAAGCTTCATCATTCGAGAGTCTTTTCTTGACTTAACTAGTGCGTGCCTGACTGCTTGCTCTTCTTTCCATGTGTCCTCATATAGCCTCTTCCATTTAATTGCTTCCGCTACAGCCTCATTCATCTTGGTAGTGCACTTCTTCACTTCCTCTTTGG
This sequence comes from Astragalus glycyphyllos, assembly GCA_963573325.1. Lineage (NCBI taxonomy): Eukaryota > Viridiplantae > Streptophyta > Magnoliopsida > Fabales > Fabaceae > Astragalus > Astragalus glycyphyllos. The sequence continues at coordinate 53,387,064 of OY754311.1, read as the reverse complement.
CACCCTTCAAGTGTTTTTGCATTTCCCTCTCGCTTTTCCCCTCTATTTCAAGTTTTCTATTGACTTCCTCAATAGCTGCAGCTTGGAAAGCATTTTCATTTTCTAGCTTTTTCTTGTCTTGCATCATCTTTCTCAATCTATCTTGCAGAGCCCTTTTCTCTTCTCCCACCTTTGACATGGCCAACCTAACCTCTTCCAATTCTTCAATGGTAGGAATGTGAGGTTCTTGTATCTTTTCCTCAGGCAGTGGTACTCCTTGGTTGGATGACCGAGTTTCACTAATCCTCCCTTCAAGCCATTGACAAAAAGAGATAGCAGTGGTCCTCCTGGTTAACTCTTCTCTGTCCTTCCGCACTACGGTTTCCCAAGCTTGCAGGACTCGCCGAAGTAGACTCTCGTCTTTAGGGATCCTCGCGTGGAGGTAAAAACGAAACAGCATAGCTTCGGAGGGTGAATCCCGCATAGGGTATCCGAGCTGTCGCAAGGTCAAAGAGGGATTATAGTTTATGCATCCTTGGGTTCCCATGAGAGGAACGTTCTGAAAACTCCCACACCGAAATACCACTGAAGGCCTGTCTACCCAACATTTAGGTGAGAACCAACGAATCTGGAGAGCATCTTGGTTCTTGAAAGCATGCACCCACTCTTGAGAGTTCATAGTCTTCGGATTACAACCCAAGGCATAGGAAAGCAAATCATTCACATCACTTTTGTTGGTACACACATGACTGATCAACCAAGCATATAACACAGGGAAGGAGCAACACATCTTATTCTTTTGGAATTCATGGTGACGAGTGAAGGCACGGTATGTCTCTGCGAGGATTGCGGGAACCGGGTTGATAGGATTTTTTGCACATTTGAAGGCGAGAAAGACACCGATTGCAGTTTCACTCACATGCCTCTCTATCTGAGGGAATAGCACAATGCCGAAGATGGTCAGAGCTAGCACTTGCTTGAAAGAATTCCAATCATCAGACATTACATAGCTGGTCATCAAACTCTCAAAGTATTCTTGAGGAAACCCAAATACCTTATTACGTTCTATCTTATGGGCCCGCACTTTCTCAGCAGTGATTTGCAACAAGGCAGCAAGCTTTTCATCAGAATAATACTCCCCTCGGTATTGATAAGGCTTAAACTTGGATCGATCAAAGCCCAAAATCCTATCATACTCTTCTAGGGTAGGCGCCATTTGGAAATTCTTAAAAATGAAACAGCGAATCTCCGAGTCATAGAACCGACACAGGGCAGCAATGGCACTCTCTTGCACTTCTAGTTGTAGCAGCTTGCGAATGTTCCCATAGGTTTTGTCAAAAGACCTGACCTCAATAGGACCTAGGAGGGATGCATACTCTTTCAGACTAGCCATATCAATCTCTTTCACAACAGGAAGCCTTGAATTGAAAACGGTTTTGCCTTTTGATTCCATTCCGTTTCTTACACACCTATGACAAGACTTTGTGTTACGTTGCGATCTCCGGCAAACAACTTTAATGCATGGAGGATGCAAAGAATGGAGGTTTTTTTTTTTTTCAAAATTTTTGTTAGATGCGAATGCAATGATGATGATGCAAAATGATGCAGATGTGATGATTATGACCTTTTATTTACATAGAAAAGAGAGAAGAAAATGATGTTTATTGGTGGCGGTTCAAAACATTTTCGAAAATACCCGCTATATGCCACCTCATATAGGTGTTTAAAAGGAAATTATTTTCTACATTTTTGGTAAAAGAGCTTCGAAAGAGGATGCCTAAGCTAATGCAACACACAATTTGCGTGCCCCCGTGTCCTACAAATGGGTAAGGATCGTAGGCTCTAAAGTCAACGACAAGGGTAATCCTCCCATGTGGGTTCTGGTCACTGCCTCACAAAGGCAACCAAAAGCTAAAGTCTCTCTCATGAATACACCCACAATCGTAGAGAGCTACCGATTGTGAGGTATCATGAAGAAAGCGCACTCTTGGGCGAAACTTTCATGAGAGCCAGACAGACAACGGTCTACGAATGGCAGTCACTACTCATTTCCACTCTCCTAGGGTTCTTTGCAGACCTTGGGTTTTAGGCCCCACTCAATGCTCACAAATATAAGGTGTGCAGTGTGTGATGAGGGCACAACACCTAAAAATCTACCCAAACCCCACCTGCAAAGGGAAACCAAAACAGACCAGACAATATCAAGCAACAGCATGTCGTCTACCCTAGGGTTCAATATCATTTCAACATAAGTATACTAACCTAGGGTTCCAACAACAATCGCAAGCATTGCTTACCTTAAGAAAGGGAGCCTAGAGGAGGGGACATAATAGGATTAGGGGAAATGCATGAGCTTACCTCAAGAAAGGGAGCAACGAAGAGGGGAACATGCTAGGATTGGGGGAAATGTATGAGAAAAGCATATAAACGACGAAAGTAAGAGGAGAAGAAGAAGAAACTACTCTTATTTTACTCAAGAAGCAAATATAGAAGAGGAAGAAGGCTAACACACAATGCACGCAAGCACAACATCACAAGAATGCACACGACAATTCTAAGAATAATGCAAGCATGTTTTTAAAGGCAAAGGAAAGAAAGAAGAAAGGGAAAGGAGGAGAGATATAACAAAGCATTCAAATCAACGTAATAAATCACATGTCGAATCGATTGTCTCGACCCACTAAAGAAAGGTCCCCAGCAGAGTCGCCAGCTGTTGCACCCCGAAAAATCCTTTGGAGGGATTTCTCTTCGCACAACATGAATTGGAGTCGCCACCAATATTTTTTTTAGAGGTAAAACATTGAAAAAAACCTTTCTTGAAAGACAATGGTCCTTGGAACCACGAGATTTGAGTTCGGGGGTCGGTTATGCATGGGGAAGGTACGAGCACCCCACACATCCTTTCTACTGAAAGGGAACCTCGATTTGACGTGTGATTTAAAAGGTTGATTTAAGAAATGCTTTGTTTTTATCTCTCTTTATCTCTCCTTACTTTATGGAAAAACTTAAGGAAAATTTAATCTTTTGCGCTTGACGGGAGGGCACCGTGCCTACGTATCCCGGGGAGGGAATCAAAGCAACGTAGTTCTTGTTTTCGAAAATTGTTTTGTTTTTAGAAATTGCCTTGTTTTGGAAAAGGGTTTGTTTTTTTGAAAAGAAAATGGTTTTTATTTGTCGTGCTTGACGGGAATGTGACCCGCTCCTACGTATCTCCCAGTGCGATGGAGAATTCAAAGCTTACGTAGTTCTCGGTTGTCGAGAAAAGGTTTTTATTTTTTAGTTGTTTAATTGCGAAAATTGAATGTTCACAGTGATCAAACAACAAAGGTTTCGAGTGATCACCACTAGAATCCCATTATTGACGATCGTGCAAGCAAAGGCTTCGCATTATCCTCAACAAAGTTTTTAATTTGTGAAATGAGAGCTCTTTTGAAAAATGAGTGTTCATGATAATCAATTGAGCAAAGACTCCAAGTGATCACCACTAGCACCCCATTGTTGACAATCGTGCAAGCAAAGGCTTCGCATTATCCTCAACAAAGTTTTTAATTTGTGAAATGAGAGTTCTTTTGAAAAATGAGTGTTCATGATAATCAATTGAGCAAAGACTCCAAGTGATCACCACTAGCACCCCATTGTTGACAATCGTGCAAGCAAAGGCTTCGCATTATCCTCAACAAAGTTTGATTTGTGAAAAATAGTTTGAAATTGTTTTGAGAAGAAGTGAAGTTGTTTATCAATGATTATGTAAATGCAAAAAAATGTTTTGGAGTTGGAACGTTACTAACGAGTAACAAGTTGTTCTTTGTATGCAACATGGTTTTGAAGTTTTGGAGAGTTACTAACGAGTAACAATTGGTGGAAATCAAAACAAGCAAATTGTGAACACCAATTCAACATTTTAATGCACCACAAGCACATAAACAAGTATATCAAGCATGGAGTACCAAGCTTCAATTCAAGAATGCATGAGTAGGCAAGGATGCAAGAATAGGTAAGAATGCATGAATATGCAAAATGCATGTGCATCAAGGTTAAATGAACCTATCCTTTGCCGAAACTTCACAAGCTTCAAACAACAATTTACAATAAACTCAAAGAGCAAAGAAAGCATGATTAAACTTGAGGATGCATCAAGGTCATTGGAGACCAATCATGTGCGCAAATTCAATTGTTTATAGACCCCTTTTTGCTCACATTTCACAAGCACATCAAATGGGAATTGAATTTTTGAATGCTTACAAGCATAGGCATCAAGGTTGAAGTAACCTATCTCTTGCCAACTTAGCATAACCCAAGATCATTTGTGGATCATAAATGAACCAAAACCCAAATTCATTTTTCTCAAATCACAAATTTCACAATTAACAACATAGGTTTGAATATTTGCAAGTTTCATGGCCAATCATCAATTTATTTTAACAAGTCAACCAAATCAAGCAAGCGAGTGACATAACCAAAACATAGATGCATTTATTCACAAGATTCAACCATGAGAACCAACAAAAATCATAAAACACATATTTATTTGAAGCATGCGAAATTATCATCAAAGCAAATAACATTTTATTTCAATTAAAACAACAAAATCATGCATATAACCCCAAAATCAAAGCATCAAAACAAAGATTCATGAGATTAACATATGTACAAGCATAAAAATGAAGTTAAAAGAGAGGATCTACATTTTTGGAAGTGGAAATCTCACAAATATGCAAGAAATGATGACTTTATGCAAGGATTTACAAGAGAAGGGGTCTAGGAATCACATACCTTAAGATGAGCTCCAAATAAACACAATAGATGAAGAAACAATCAACCAAATCAACTTATCTTCAAGCTTGGTCTTCAATCTCCAAAAAATGACCCTTGATCTTGAACTTTTGTGTGATTTTATGAAGGATTGATGGTTGAAAATTAGTGTTTAGGCTTGGAAGATGGATTGAATGTGTGTGGGTAGATGAGAAATGAAGAAGTGAGTTAGAGAGAAGGGAGAGGGGGTGGCGCATAAATGGAGAGAAGGTGAGGAGGGGGTTGTGTGCTAGGGTTTATGAGTGAATGGTGAGGCCAAAAGCTCTTTTTTTTTTGTGAGGTGAGGTTAATAGGGTATATATAGAAAGCAATTAGGTTTAAGGGTAGTTAGGTCATTGTGCACTAGTTGTGCTCTAGGATTTGATTTTAATTTTGAATCAAAGGCTAGGATTGAGGCTCACATGGATTGAGGACATTGAGAAAACACAAAATGAGAGAATAGAGAGGGATAGGCGCATAAATGGGAGGGGTCCTTGGTGACCAAGTTTTGCTAGTTGTCATCTTGTACTATTGTACTATTATATGACCATTCCATTATCCCTTCATTTTTGATTATTCTTCTTAGGATAATTGTACAAAAATACACCCAATTTAGGCCACATACTAGGAATCTTAGGAATATGCCATTTTATGTGATCACCATGACCAAAATGTCATAAAAATCACATCTTGGAACTTTTTGTAGAATATTCCCTTTTGATCCTTTTTTGAAATTTTGTGCACAATGTATGCATGCATGCGCATACATACATACATACATGACCAAAAATGTTTTGCCTCAAATAAATTTCTCTAAAATTGCACAATGATTCTTGATGAGAAATTATCTTATTTTTGACAATGACCAAAATACCCTTTTGCCCTGAAAACCTTGTTTTTTAACAACAAATGCATTTCCACTCTAACAATGAATTTAAAAGCCCTAGAATGACTTTTAAAACCCAAAAAATGCATGCACAATGCTCTTCACTCTTCAAAATAAAACCACACTTCTCAATTTATTTATTTTTGCGGAAAATTAGGGTTTTAAACCTAGGCGGACAAAATTAGGGTATGACAGGTACGTGTTTGACGCTGACTTCAAGGAAATATGCCATTAGCTCTTTAACCCGTGCGATGTATCTTTGTAGGATCGTGTCCATAGTCGCGTATTCTTTGCTAATTTGAGAGACGACCAGCAGTGAGTCTATGAGTATTTCGACTCTTTTAGCCTTAAAATCTTTGGCTAACATCTGCCCGGCTATGCATGCTTCATATTCTCCCTGGTTGTTCGATGTTTGGAATTAGAAGGTCAAGGAGACTTCGATTACGACCCAGTCCTAGTTTTCGACCATGACGCCTGCTCCGCTTCCTTGGCTGTTGGATGAACCGTCAACATGTATAGTCCAAAGCATATCTTCCCTTTCCTCAATTGAGGATGACATCATTTTTGCTATGAAATCCGCAAGGGATTGTGCTTTTAAGGTTGTTCTGTTCTCGTACTTGATGTCGAATTCTGAGAGTTCATTTGCCTATTTTATCATTCTTTCAGCGAGGTCAACTCTGTGGAATATCTGCCGGATAGGTTGATTTGTGTTGACGATGATCTGATGCGAGACGAAATCCTGCCTTAATCGCCGCGCCGCTATTACTAGCACCAAGGCGACTTTCTCTACCCTCTGGTACCGTAACTCGGTGCCTTGAAGAGCTTTGCTTACAAAGTATACTGGTTGTTGTCCTTCATGGGCTTCACGCACTAAGACACCGCTAAGGGCTTCTTTTGATACGGCCAGATATAAGGACAGGGTTTCGCCATCAATTGGTCGAGTTAGTATTGGTGGTTCGGACAGTGTTTCCTTGAGTTGTGTGAGCGCATTCTCGCACTCCTTGTCCCATCCGAATTTGATCCCCTTCCTTAGTAGCTTGAAGAATGGGAGAGATCGCTTCGCCGGCGGAGAGACAAACCTAGATAGATCCGCTATCATCCCAGTAAGCTTTTGGACGTCTTTCTTTGTGGATGGGGGCCTCATCTCGGTAATGGCTCTGCACTTGTCGCAGTTGGCCTCTATTCCTCGTTCGGTAAAGTAGAACCCAAGGAATTTCCCTACTCTTACTCCAAATGTACATTTCTTGGGGTTGAGCCTCATGTTGTGCTTCCGTACTTCTTCGATTACTTTTACCAAGTCCGTCACGTGCTCGTCATCCTCCTTAGTTTTGACGATCACATCGTCCATGAATACTTCCAGCATTCTTTCGATCTGTGTTTTGAAAACCTTGTTCATCATCCTTTGGTAAGTGGCACCGGCGTTCTTTAGCCCAAAGCGCATGACTCGGTAGCAGTAATTTCCTTTGGCTGTCATAAATGCGGTTTTTTCCTGATCGGTGAGGTGCATCAGAGTTTGGTTATACCCTGAGTATGCATCCATAAATGAGCGGAGTCGAAATCCGGATGAATTGTCTACCAGCTTGTCCACGCTGGGTAGTGGAAATGCTTCTTTATGGCATGCTTTATTAAGGTCGATGTAATCCACACACATTCTCTATATTCCGTTAGCCTTTTTGACCAAGACTATGTTGGATCGCCAAGTTGTATACTTGACTTTTTTGACGAAATCAGCTTTAATGAGATATTTGACTGCCTTAACGGCTGCTTTGGCTTTTTTGTAGGAGTGAGATCTTCTACATTGTGCGACCCATTTAGCATCGTGGCGCACTGAAAGGCGGTGGTAGGAAATCTCGGGGGAAATTTCAGTATGTCAGCGGAGCTCCATGCGAAGAGGTCGGCATAATTTCTGAGGCAACTGACGAGGGCCTTTTTGTTTGATTGGAGAGATTGGATCCGATTTTGACGGTCTTTTGAGGCTCGTCTCCGATCTGTATTGATATAAACTGCCCGTCGGGCTCCAGTCTTGCAATCTTCTTTCTCGACTCCCAGGTTAGGATATCATCATATTCGTCCTCGGAGTTGTAATTGTATGTCGTGTCCAACTCAGCTAGGTTAACTTTGGAACTTCCTCTGATTTTTTCAATTGTACCACATGCCTATCTACCTCTAGGGATACGACTTAGCCGCCATCGGAGTAAAACTTCATCTTCAGATGTACCTTAGAGGTGACGGCGTCTGACATTCCTAGTGCAGCTCTTCCGATTATGCAGTCGCATCCTGGTAGGGTTGATGTTACGAAGAAGTGTGTGCTAATTGTTCATTTCAGAGAATCCGATCCAAAGGTGACCGGTAAATGGATGTGTCCTAGCGAATTCGTCGAAGTTCTCTCAATGCTGGTAAGAAGCTCTCCCGGGCAAGGATCGAGATCCTTCACCGAGATTCCTAGAACCATGAGTGTTTTGATAGAAACGATATTGTGGGGGTTCCCCTGGTCTATCAGAGCTTTGCGGATCGATTTGTTGGCTACTGTGGCTTGGAGGATAGCAGGGTAAATAAGATTGGGTCTCCCGCATATTAGGTCCTTGTCCTCGAAAATCAACGGGGGGTAGACGTTGGGGGAACTGAGCTCGGTCGTCGTCGAGGTAACGCTCGTGGGCGGTGTCGTCACCATGATCGTCAGAGGGTTGCGTTAGTTACTCGAAATGGATGGATGTTTGGGGCGATGGGCTCCCACTGCAGTCGTCAATGAACTGTACTGGCTGCAGCCTTCGGCCGAGTTGAGACTGAAGTGCTCACCAAGCTGAGTAGGTAGCTCACTCCAAGTTACTAGTTGAGTGTAGTTGCCGAAGTAGCTGATTGAGTTTCGAGGTGTTTGGGCTCGCATTAATCTGGCGAGGGGGTGGTACCTGTTGTAGCGACCGAAAAATCCGGGAAAGGATTCCTCGAAGGTTCAAAAATGAAGCCACCACCAAAGTTTAGTATAAGGGCAAACATTGGAAAATCCCCCTTTGATTTGGATAAGGGTCCTTGAGACCAGATTCGAGTTCGGGAGTCGGTTATGCGTGGGGAAGGTACTAGCACCCCCACGACATCCTTCCTAAGGAAGGTTACTTGCTAATTAGTTGTAGAAGAGAAAGTTAATTTTGAAAAGGCTTAAATACTTGTCACCCCCTGCAAAATGACCTGATATCCATTTACCCCCTGCAAAAAACACCATGCAAAATATAATAATATCCAGTTACCCCCCTCCCGTTAGTTTTTCTTAAAGTTGTTAACTTAAAGCTGACGTGGATGCCTTGCAAAATATAATGATATTCATTTACCCCCCTGCAAAAAAAAATTCTTTCAAAAAACACCTTGCAAAATATAATATCATTCCTTTTTTTTTTGGTGTTCTTTTTGCCCTACATTTCACTCTATAAGGAGTACCATTAATCACTACTCTTGTTCCACCAGGTGTTGTTTGTGGTGAATTAGCTGTATTACCTCTTTTTGGTGTACCAACTGTAGCTTGTGACGGAGATGTAGGTTGTGAATGAAGTTGTTGTTCATCTCCAAATCCATCATCTTTGTCATGTGTTCTTTCTTCCTCACTATCATTTAGGAGACGGATCCAATAAAGTTTTAATCTGACTTCTTACTCTACCTCTAATGGAAAAATAAGGAAACTTATCTACCACTTCCCCTCCAAAGGCAAAAATTAGAACCCTTCTGTCTGTTTCTGAATCAATGCCGCGTGCTTGGAAATACAGGAGTTGGCTTTGTTCTAGGTCACTTATTGCAGCTCCATGGGAGCACTTTACGTCATCAGCCACAATTTGGAGATTCGGTTTAACATTTACAGTTGCACGAGACATTTGTAAACAAATGCCACCTATCTTAGCTCAATGAAGATTTGAAATAATTTGGTATAATAATAACTTAAACCGGTTAGACATAGGGATTTCAGTCTACTATCCACATTCGAAGCATAATAGCTAACTCACATACTGAGCTTAAGGGAATTCATATGGATGATAGTGAGGAAGAAAGAACACATGGTAAAGATGATGGCTTTGGAGATGAACAACAACTTCCTTCACAACCTACGGCTCCTTCACAAGCTACAATTGGTACACCAAAAAGAGGTAATACAGCTAATTCACCACAAACAACACCTGGTGGGACAAGAGTAGTGATTAATGGTACTCCTTATAGAGTGAAATGTAGGGCAAAAAAAACACCTAAAAAAAGGAATGATATTATATTTTGCAATGTGTTTTTTGAAAGAAAAAAATTTTGCAGGGGGGTAAATGGATATCATTATATTTTGTAAGGCATCCACGTCAGCTTTAAGTTAACAGCGTTAAGAAAAACTAACGGGAGGGGGGTAACTGGATATTATTATATTTTGCAAGGTATTTTTTGCAAAAAAATATTTTGCAGGGGGTAAATGGATATCAGGTAATTTTGCAGGGGGGTGACAAGTATTTAAGCCTTTTGAAAATGCTTATTTTACCCTTTTATTTTGAATTTAAAAAGCAAAAGACTAAAAAAATGTTTTAGATTTTTGTGCTTGACAGGAGTGGGCCCCCGCTCCTACGTATCTCCAGGTGCGATGGAGAAATCAAAGCTACGTAGTTCTTGGGTAGAAAAAGTTTGGTTGGTTTGTGTCTTTTATTTTAGGGGTTTTAGGACTTTTGATCCGTAACGGTTTGTTCGCCCTAGAACACTGACTAATCCGATCGTGCGATCGACTTAATCCCCTATTTTAAAAATTGGTTTTTTGTTTGAAAGAAAGAGGTGTGTTTGTATTTTTTATTTTTGGAAATTGTTTGTTTCAAATAGGGATTTCAGGGTCTGATCCGTAACGGTTCGTTTGTGATCCTAAAAAGTTGACTAACCCGACTGTACAGTCGACTTAATCCCCTATCTTGAAATTACTTGTTTATGTATTTTTATAGATTTTTTGGAAAAGAAATTGTTTTTTATTTATTTATGAGTTTGATGGTTTTTTTTTAAAAATATTGGTTTAGAAGCATCATGATATAATGATAAAAAAAGAGGGTTGTGTTATTAAAAAAAATGGGTGCGAATAAAAATTGATGTTTGAAAACTTTCATCATTCACTCTAAAAAAAAAAAGCTGAGGCATTCCATTAGTTATTTTGAACCAACATATGCATAAAAAGCACTAGTTATTACTATATAAACATATAAACAGATGCATAAAACCATAAGGTCGTTATATTTTAAAAGGGACTATAATAACACAAATATCATGCGTAGGGGAAAAACTAAAGCATGTTATGTTGAATAAACAGATGAAAATGGGAACCAACCTAGTTCCAAATATAATTTCTTTTCAGCTTCTACCTCTTTTTCTACTCTCTGGCTTGTTCTCTACTTTGCTCAAGTAAAAAATTCTGATTCTATGTGTATTTTTTGAAGTGATATCAGTATTTTGTGTTTTTTCTACTGTTGCTGTGAATATATATTTATAGGCTAAAACTGTGGTGTAGGTGTGGGTGAAGAGCAGTGTATCAAATCCCTTGGGAAAAATTCTGAAGAGCCAAGACAAAATAGCCCAGAGGTGGTGGTGCTACTGCAAAAAAGCAGTATTGTTGGTGCCAGAAATGGGTGGACAGCCAGGAACAAGGAGAAATAGGTTTGAGCTGGTAGCTCAAAATAGTTTCCATCCACATCAAGGGTAGCAAACGGCTCCCTGTTTTTTTAGTTTTGCAGACTTCTTGATTTGTACCATTATTATTGTAAAAAAAAACTGATTATAATAATAAAAATACATATTTTCAATTCTGTTTTTTTCATTACATTTTTTATAATAATAAATTAGACTAATAACAATAATAAAGTAAAGAGCAATAAAATAAACACGAGTACTCAACGAGACGCGAATACGTGTGCGTAAAACAGAGTTTGTATTCGATTAGAAATAAAACGCGTGTTCACTGAAAAGCGACATATGTGTATAGAGAGAACAAAATGCATATAAATAACACGTGTGCACAACGAGAATAAAAGGTGCAAGATTGTTAATGAACGCAAATTAAACACGCGTGCACAGTTAAAAAAAAGTAATTGAGCGTTCACAAAAATGTGTTTCTTTTTCTTTTTCTTTTTAATTTTTAAATTAACCGGACAAAATTAGGGTATAACACCTACACACACTTCGATGCCTAAGACAGTAATGAGAATAAGTGATGTGAGGTAATAAATGCGTACCTGTGGCATTTGATGGTTGGTGTTTTTATAGGTATCAGTGCCTGCACGTGGCTCTCCCTGATAGGGTCCTAGTGTGTACGCCTATGCCGTTGGATGATTAGGGAATATCTGATCCGTCCATTAGTTGTGGATTATGGGCTTTAGTAGGATTGGGCCTATTCGTTTCGCCAATCTGGAACACCATTGAAGTGGCTTTAATAGAATACACCCATTGTGTAACGATCTCATCATGAATAAAATAAGACTTTCCCGGGTGCAACACCTCTCCCACTATGACTTGGAAAGATCCTAATAACTCTCCATGCTCAAATCAACTTTGAGATCACACTTACTTACCCCTTCAGAATGTCAACTTTGAGATCACACTTACTTACTCAATCACCACCTCGAAACTCCTATTATCTTTGCGAGGTTCACGATAGAATCTGGGCAAGTTTACATGGATCATAACATCATCCACAAAAATATCATCTAAGACAGTAGCCATCCTCTCTGGTTCCTTCACATTAAGAAAATGTACAAAATCGAAGTGCTTCCCACTGCCATCTCTCCTTGTCGGGATCACCACTTCTGTAACTTTCTCACATGATTAGAGAAGACATGAAACATATCTTTTGCCCTAAATCTTGCCGAGAAATTGGTGAAGAAGAATGATGAGGTGATATAATTCATGACCCCCTTCACCCTCTCACTGTTTGCCATCCTCCTGGATCATCTCTTTGCTCCACCTCATTCTCGTATCTCACTACATGTCGCACATCGCTCCTATATCCCCTTCTATTCTCCTCCATCCCATATTCCCTTCTTTGCCAACCGCCTCAAAAATCTCTTCTATCCCTCCTACCTTTCTCCGTCACCGTATCCACCTCCTCTCTCTCTCTCTCTCACTCTTCCTTTCTCTCTCATCACATTTTCTTAAGATTTAAATAAGCATAATTTTGATTCAAATTAATGTTACACATGCCATGCTTTTGAATAAGAAATGTGGAACAATTATTACATATTAAAACATTTGTTTGTTGGTGTAAAAAAAAACACTTGTTTGCCTAGATACTAATATTATATTGTGGTTAATTTAATGAATTTGTTTGAAAAGTCACCTTGTGGACTTATTAAATTTGTGGTGATTTTTTTTTTGTCTTTTTAGGTATGTTGTGTAATTTTAACAAATTAAATTTTACATTTATAAAATTTATAGGTCATAAAATTTAAGAGTTTTTTATTCGAGATTGAGTAAATTTTCATAGGGTTTAACTACTAACCCATTCGGTTCGACTATTAACTTAGTGAGCCGGTACTTGTACCGACCCGGTCATGAGTCGGTTCTCACAACATTGTCACGACCAAAACAACCACGCCCCCCCCCCCCCCCCCCCGCCCAAACCCAACAAAGCAAAGCAAACTAGGGTTCCAGAATACACCAAACCCACGAGGCCATAAGGCAAAGCTCAGACCCCCGACCACCGCGAGGTCGCCGCAAATAGAAACGCAGGCAGCAGGGGAGTCACGACGACATCTCAGGCAAATTGCCATCCTTAATTACCGAAAGAGAGGGCGGCGTAACATAAGAAAGTGAGTGTTGGAAGAAGAATCACATCGGAAAATGGTGGCGTCCAACGTGAAAGCAGAAACCAAGTCTCTGATGGATAAGCGGAGTTCGTTGGAGGCTGAGATGAACGACATCATCTCTCGTCTCTCTCAGCCCGGCGGTCCTGGCCTTTCCGGAGATCTCATTGATTCCGAGGTTTTTTCTTTTTCTTTTCTCGTAGTTGCCTCACCACGACACAAATTTCATGTCTCTATATATTCCTTTTGCTTAAAGAGTCGATGCTATTGCTTGGTTTTTCTAGGGATTTCCTCGTTCCGATATTGACATTCCAGTTGTTCGAGCCGAACGACGTCGCCTTGCAGGTATTGTTTTTGTATAAACCCTCAATTTAACACTTCATCCTCTACTTTGTCCCTAAACTATATGAAAATACTAAGTAGTCCTTAAATTTTGTGAATTCTGTCTGATTAATCCCTAAGATTTTACTAGTAATATCTTATAGAGATCTATGTGACTGATTTTACAAAACTTTAGTGCCTAATTGAACAAATTTCACAAATTTTAGGGATTGTTTATTATTTTTCATGTAGTTTAGGGAGAGAATGTTAGTTTACGAATTAAATTGAGAGTTTAGTCTATTGTTTTTATTAGCATATATATGAGGGAATTCAAGAAAACCTAAAGCAAATCTAATACCGGAAACGTGAGAGTGAAGTGTGGGATAAGCTGAAAGATAAATTATGCATATGCAAACAGTGATGGAACATTTTTTCCCTTTTTCTCTTTGCAGAGCTGCGTAGTGACTACATGGAGATATCTGAGAAGATAAATCGAAATATAGAAATTTTGCATTCAGCGAGACTTGGAGATAGGTCACCACAGTTCAAGAATTCAGGTTGGTAACAACCAAACAATCACTTTTGTATCATTTGTAAATAGTAGCTTTGGGGACCCTAGGGGGGTTTGGTATAGTATAGGTGGTTGTGGTTTATGGGTTGAGATAGTCATTTAGATTTTGCAGACAGAAAAGTTTTTTTTCCATGCCGACTTGTAGACTTGAATTTTTTAGTCAATAAGCTGTGTAATAGTTTATGGCCATTCTGTTAATCATGCCTATATTTTTATCTTATGGGTATTATTAGCAATGCCTATATTCCTTATGATAGCTCGAATCAATGCTTCTGGTTCATACCTTCTGTTTTTGTTATTAGGCCAGTTAAAAAAAACCCAATTTTTTTAACAAAATCCAAAACCATACTGGACCAATTATAAAAACCTGGCTGATACGTTTCCATAAAACAGAGTAATGAAAATGAGTAATTCCTTGTATTATGGTCACAATTCTGAGGGTCTCTCAGAATTGGAATGAACAATTCTGAAGGACAAATGGTGATTCTACCATTGACAACTTCCATCGGATGATACTGGCTAACAAGGAGCCTCAGAGGGGTCTTCATCCTTTGATTTCTAATTGTTATTGTCAACTTTAACTCCATAATATAGAACCAGATAGTGTAAGCTAATTTAAATAAACCTTCCATAGAACCAACAGTTAGAGAAGTTATGGAAACCTGGGTGATGCGCTGCTCTGCAGTGGAAAGATGTCGTTGAAAAACATGTGAGAGTATTTCAGTGATATTGATAAATAATCCCACTCTAATTGCTGCTCCTTTTGTCTCTTGATACACCCCCCACTTAATAATACCTTGAGCAGTTATAATAAGAGTTTGGGCCCGGCCCACTGACGTATATGAAAGATCCACTCCAGCTTTAGCTTCAGCTTCCTTTACAACAACAAATTGGGCCTGGCCCATTGAGTTAGAAAAGATCCAATCTGCCCAAGCTTCCTTCTCTTGCCCAGATCTCTCGCACCACTCAACAAGAAGAAATAACAGAGAGCGCTCTTCCCAACTGGATTCATCTCCGTCACCGTCGTTCCCCATTCCGATGCCGGCGCGGCGGTTCTTCCGGCGGTCGTTCCTGGAGTTTTCCGGTGAACCACTCCCCTGTTTTGCCGTTCTTTTCCATCTTCTCCTTTACTTCCTTTGTATCGCGTAAATCAGTCGCGAGAGGAAGTGCTCCTTCCCGCAGATCGCGATCTGTAATTACCTTCTCTTTAGTTGCTTCGTTGTCGTTTTCCTCCGATGACTCTGCCTCTGGCGTTGTTTCTTCTGGCGACGTATCTTCTGGCCGCATCTGTGTTGTCGCTTCAACGTCTGACGTCTTTGTCGGTGGTTCCTGATCATGACCATTCCACTTCTTCTTCTCTGATTCCTCAGTTTCTCCTGCGACGTCATTCCTTCTTCGTTCGGAATCCTCTGCTTGTCTTGATTGTGTCTTCACGTAAAATTGTTGCAACATCTGCAATTTTTGATCTAAATAGATCTCGTGAAGCTTCTCTGAAACTTCATCTCTTTTTACTCTCCTTCTGCACGGAGCGTGATCACGCTGAGATCGACGTCGGTTTCCTTTCAAACTTTGTTCCCGGTGCTGTTTAATTTCGTCAAGCTTCGGTTTCCATTCTGGTTCACAGTGCACTGCTGTTTCTTCCTCCATTATCTTCATGGCAGCACGTCTATTCTTCCTCGCACTTAGGATCGAGTGCTTTGATACCACTTGATACGTTTCCATAAAACAGAGTAATGAAAATGAGCAATTCCTTGTATTTTGGTCACAATTCTGAGGGTCTCTCAGAATTGGAATGAACGATTACAATGATAGATGAAAATGAAAGTGATAAAACAGTGAAAATGGCACAGAGAATGCCAAGTTCCCAGCCCAAGTCCTATCCCAATCCCAGCCTAAAAACGTGAATGAAAACTAACCAACTATATATAACACTCTCTCCATATCATCAGAATATTCCCCACACTATCCACCCAATTGCCATGTAGGCAATTCTGTTACATTAGTGATTGTTTGTTTGCTAGTGGTCCCAAAGAAATTGGTTTCCACTTCTTTCTTTCATTAACTTTCTGAATATTCCCAATATGCCCTTTATTCACCTTGTTCGTATCACTGACCCATTACGTTTTGGGCTAATAGTCCAGTTTGAGTACCCGTATCTGATACCGATTTCTCCCCGCTCTCTCATTTCTCTTTCAGACTCATATAGTCGCACTCAAGATTCACAGTTTCACAAATTAGCTAAAGAGCAACCCTAATCCTAAACTCCTAATATCCTATTTGCAGCTGGAACCCAATCTCTGATTTGCTCATTGCATTTCCTTCATAAATCTGATGAGTGCTGAGTCCATTTAGTCATTCACGCATTCTTATTAGTTTTGTTCAACAAGCTTTTTCTCCTTCATGTGCATGTGAGATCCTCCTCCTTTCCTGTCTTGATTACCATGCCAATACCATTACCAATACAATAGCTTGTTATGTCATAGGTTGTGATGCTATATTATGCTCTATATTTTCATCATTAACTTTTGGGACATTGTCAAATTAGTTGTGCTACGTATTCTTCATTTTTTCATTGAATGTTATCACACTTTATATTCTATGCAGAAGACACATTAAAAAAAGCCGCTTCTCTTCGAAAACAGGGACATCTGATTGTGATTTTGTAATTCAAATATAACATAGTAAATGATGATTGTTTATCATTGCATTTTATTAAAGTGACTAATTTTCAGGTTTTGCAAAGGTATTGTTTCAGGAAAGTATGAACTTCTGTGTTAACTTTCCAACCTCCTATCTTCTGTTTGACATAAGAGTGTCTCTCCACAAGGGCAGAGGCACGATATTGCCATTGCCTCCATGGGCCCAATAATCCGCTCCCCCCTCGAATACACATTTTTCATATTTTTTTGGAGTTTGGAACCACAAAAGTTAATAGACGTCATACTGATTCTGTGTCATTATTTTTAAATTTTTTAATAGTTAACATTTTGTAAAGTCAATTAGTGTCCCCCTCCTTTGACTTTACTGACCCATTTACTTTTATTTATTTATTTTTAAATTAAATGAATAAACTATTACTTTATCAATAGTGAAAAAGGCTTTTAAGAAACAAAAAAGTGAACCCCCATCCCGGTTCCATAGCAGTGCTCTCGCATATTGGCCTATAAAATGGGTCTAGATATTTTTCAACAAAACCTGTCATTCTTTTTTCTTCTTATATTTGTTGGATGAATTTTAATTTTAATATAGTCCCCTACACCCTCCCCGCTGCCATCCAAATCTGGTTCCGCTGGTCTCTAGTCTCCACATAATAATTACTACCTTCAGTCCATTACATAAGAAACACACGACATCAAGAGCAATGAAAAGTATTTAAATCATCTAAATTCAAATGTTATTCCAAAAATCCCCATGATATTAAATGATTGAATATGATGTCCTTTAGTGTCTCTCATGTGAAAAATTACTTCACTTGCATGGGGAAATATTGACCGTCTCATTCATTGATATGCATAACAAATTTGGGTATAAAAGGATTTTAGCAATTAATATTAATATAATTAATATAACTGAAAATAGGTCTATGTTTTTTCTATTTAGGACACAAAGGAATCATTTTGTTTCTTATATAAAGGATTGGAAGTAGTAATATAATATTTATTATATCATTTATTACATCATGTTGAATGTTTACCTCTCTGCCCAGGTAATGATGGTGGTTCAGACATACAGACCTCATCAACTGTTGCATCAACGCCATCACAAAACGTCCTTTTAAGACATTCTGCCAACTTGACGGATGTGTTGGTTAGTAGACCCTTTGCAATAGTTGACGAGATAGCAGATGCATCACCAGCAGTAGAGGATGGATTACAACTTGGAGATCAAATTCTGAAATTCGCTAATGTCGAAGCAGGTGATAATTTGCTCCAGAAGCTTTCTTCTGAGGCCCAGTCAAATATGGGTCGTACAGTACCTGTTGTTATCATGAGACAAGGCGCAGTGATTAACTTAAACATCACGCCTAGAACTTGGCAAGGCAGAGGTTTACTGGGGTACGTTCTATTAGCTTCTGCTTTATTATCTTGTGCGCTTCTAGAGTTTTTGTATCACTTCAGTTCTGTTTTGGCAAGGGGGGAAATAGCTAAACATGAAATGCCATTCTTTTTTACTTTCCTGTGTTTCCCTTGCACCATAATGAATCATTTATTCTACGTAAAATTCTTATTTAAATTTATAAAAAGATTGGTATATTCTCAAAGTCAACTCAATAAGTTACCATAGGGTGTTCAGAATGATTAAGGAACTTTGATGTATTAAACTTTCTTTTCAAATCTTAAAATAGGTATTCCTTTCCACTCCTTCTAGTGAATAGAGATAGATTGCGTTCCTTTGTCTTGACTTTTCTTTTACCTTAAGTGCTACCAATTTCTGCGATGCTCCTCTTGAGCTGATTCACTTTAGTTTAAAGGCATGCATGGTTTTCCTACATCCTATTATTTGTACTTTTGGCTACCAAAGGAGGTCTGTGCCTGTGTGGAAAGAGCTATAAAGTGCAGATAAGGTGGCAATGAGATCAAATAGTTTCCAAAAGTTACTATCATATTTAGCATCCAATCCTTTGAATTTTCTGTGGGACGTCATTCTACTGGTAACTTTTGGTCATTGTAATTGAAAATACATGTAAATCTGATCCTCCGGGCTGATAATACAAATGCTCTTAGGGTGAGCATTTGTCCTCAATCCCAAATCCCAAAATCACTACATTCAGGACCCTAGGTCATTTAATTTAACACTATTTTTTGGCCAACGTCATTGTTAATTAACTCTTTCCGTCAGAAAAATGTTTGCATATGGAAACTGTTTTCCTTGATCTCCGTTTTACTTAGTTGTGTGGAACATATATTTTATTATTTCATATTATAAGGCTAGATTATCTTGAAAAAACTCAATAGTCAATATTCTAATTGTGTGCATGGCCAATCGACCTCGTACGTTGAAAATATTCTTTTACCTCTAATTTAAATTAATCGAGTTTTTACTAGTGCTGATATTTTTTTATACTTATTGCTAACCTTTCTGTAATTCTTGCAGATGCCATTTTCGGATCTTGTAGATGCTGCCAATGCCAGTTATTCATCTCATGGTGGTGGTGAAAGTTTGTTTCATTTGTGGAATCTCCATATAACTCGTTTTTTTTTTGACAATTCCATACATCTCATGGTGGTGATAGTTTGTTTCTTTTGCGGAATCTGCTTACGGAGTTACCTTTTGTTATTACTCTATCCATTTCATTTTAATTATCTTTTAGGGTACTTTTCGATAGTTTTAAGTGTATGTTTGGATTGTTGGTATGTGATGGAATAAATTCATGTTCCATTGTTCCAAAATAACTTTTTTAATAATTTGATTAAAATTATTAAATTACTATTAAATGATCTAGAATTTACTATTTATTATAATTATAATCTACTAAATTTCTAAAATCAATTAATCTAACCACTACAATTGACAACAAAACAACTTAACCACTATCAAAATTTTCAAAATATTTTTTATCATTTGATAGTTTAATTAAAATGATTAAATTAATATTAAGTGATTTAGAATTTGCTATTTAATAATGTTATTAAAATCATTAAATTAATATTAAATTATTAAATGATCTAGAATAAAAAATATAAACAAGTGGCAACGGTAGCGGATATGAAGTCCTGATACTCCAAAATAGGCCACGTACCTGTGTTTGATACGTATCCGATACCGATACCTGTTGTATATTTTCGGATACGTATCTTGAGAGTATCCTGAAATTTATATTTATTTTTAAATTAAAAAAGATAGGATACTTATCGGATATGTGAGGGACACTTTGGGGATACGTATCCTAGGAGTATCCTGAGATGTCTCTTGACGAACTAGAGTTGGAAGTTATGTTATTTTTTGACGATGGAAATGGAGGAGAGGAGAATGACAATTAGTGTTAAGTAGCCAATTCTATAGAGTGTAAACTTCTTTCAGATATGATTTATGATGTTTTTCCTATATTCTAACTTGCGTAGTAGACTGTATATCTTTTGTGACAACACGTAGGAGGAAGAATATATTTTAAATGGGTGGGGAAAGTACATTTAACTATGCTTACTTATTTTGATCAGAAGTATCTTTTTTGTAAATGTGATCATATCTATTGAATATTATGAGCAATTGTCAATTAGTAAAGTGAAGTATCTTTAGTTATGTTTTATATTTTTAAATTTTGATTTAATTTTTTATTGAAGTATCTCTGCCGTATCGTATCTTGATTTTCAAAATTTTCCCGTATCCACGTATCAAATCGTATCTTGTATCGTATTCCGTATCCGAGCTTCATAGGGTAGCGGCCACGAGTGACTGGCAAGGGGAGCGGCAATGAGACATTGGTGTAACACCCAAAGTAATTTATAATTACTTTGATTTCTAAGAGGCTTGATTTTAATTTTTATTGTTGACTTTATGTGTTTATTGAATTAATTCTTAAATGCTTTGTTAACTTAGTTTATTATGGACATGAATTTTTGAGTGATTTGTTATGTCTTTAATGCTTTAGTGAACTTGGGAAATGATTGAGTGAGAACCACAAATTCATTGAGAATTTTATGATAAGTTATTTTGTCTGAGATGCATGGTTTGGAAGGAGAATTTTTTTGAGAAAGAGTTTAACCTTCATTAGAGTGCTAAACCATATTTATTTTGTTTAAACTCAGCCACATTAAATGACCACTTTAGCCCTCATTAAACACTCTCTGTAAAAGCCCCAAAGGAAGCTAAACACCACACACACACATGCTTGGTTTGCATGTTGGTTAGAAGATAGTCTTGGGTCTTTCAGCAACCAAATTGTAGATACAAGAGTTCAAGTAGAGTGTTTAGAGGGCCGGAGCTAATGGATCGATTTCTAGGAGCTTGAGGTTGGGTCTAGAAAATCTATATCTTGTTTGTTTTGAACTTCAGCTAAATAAGGTGAGTCCTTCACGTATTTCTTTTACTTTGAAATGTTGAATTTCTGAAGTAGAATGTTAGGATTTCAATTAAAGGAATGCAATTATGTTTTGGGTTGGTTTGGTTGCTGAATTTTGTGTTCATGTGTGAATAAACCAAGTTTTAAAACCACCATTGTGTTCATAGTTTTCAAAGATCATGTGGTGTTAGAGTTGATGATTTGAGGACTTAAACCACTCCTAATTATGTGTTAAATGGTAGTTTATGTCTGTTTGAAGGTTGTGTTTCGAATTGGGAAAGGTTGGAGAACAATGGGATTGCGGAACAAAACATAAAACTGCAAAAACAGAGACTTGATGAACTGCCACAGCCAGTGGCAGCCACCACGGCCAGCTCGTGTCAGTTTCTGTTGTGGCAATTTTTTTTTGCAAAACAGCTGACACGACTCGTGTTGCCTGATATGGGTACCCGTGTGAGCATCTCTTTCCCCCTCATTTTTCCACTATTTTGACCTCAATTGCATTGTTTCTCAAGCCTAACCCAACCCTTATCATATGTGATGGCAATTTCAATTGTTTGAACTCATTTTCATGGATTGTAATGTGTTCGGAAGTCACGGGTAAACAATTTTTGTGTCGTGTTAAAAATCCTTTTCGAAAATGCGTGTGAGGAAATTAGTTAGTGCGTATTTAAACACACCTATAAATGAACTAATGAATGGATGATGTACTTCGGGTGGGTATCATGAACCTATCTCAAGGCCCAGAGGTTTTGTTTAATGAATATATATTGAGGGTGGGTCCCCCGCAGTGTACGTAGCAGCATTTATATTATGTAAGTCTATTGCGTTAGAGGGATGCATCATAGGTAATTAATAAAAGATACACGTAGCATATTATGGTAAGGGAGTCTCGAAAGGACTTACTGAGATTATTTAATCTCACCTCTCATTGTTGTTTTTCAGATACTCAATTAAAGTTGAAAGAAGGTAACACTTAACAAAGTGTATACACCCATTTTAACTAGTATTTTCTTATTTTCAAAAAATCTCAAAAAAATTATGGGTTATGTGTGTTGCGTTCCTAATTGTTTACGCATATTATTTGGTGATCGTTAGCAGTTTTACGTTGCTATTATTATTGATATCATTATAGTTATTATTATTAGTTTAACTAGGACGTATACCTGTGCGATGCACAGGACGTGGTTATAAGGAGTTGTGTAAAATATGTTAAAAAAATTATGTAATGCAAAGTTAGTGGTTGATACGAATTGATAATTTACAACCAAACATAGAATAGAATTTTTATGTTAACAGGGTTGTGTTTATATATGATATATTTGCGAAGATACGTACCAATGCGAGGTGGTGATTTAGAATGTGAGAAACTTAATTCATAAAAACATTGATAAAAACACTCTTTAACAATAATGAGGACAAGATAGTTCACAAAAAAATGGATGTGTGTACTATTGGTTAAAAAAAATGGCCGTAAAATTTTCTTGTAGATATTAACTAACCAACGGTTATGTTATATGGGCTCAACCATTCTCATAAAAATAAAGGGTTTTTTTTGTACCTCACCATTTGACTCCATATCCCCACGCATACGGTGAAAAGACTAAAATACCCCTAAAAAATTACAAATTTACAGAATATTTACCTTTTCTCACTTACATACGATTTGACCAGAAATATTTTAGAGCTCATCGTATTTACCTTCTAGGAAATAGATACCATTTCCAGCAAATTTCGCATCGTATTTATCTAGATACGATTTCCTCCCAGAAGCTTCAAAAATAGTAAGTCGTATTTACCTTCATCAAACATAAATTCGATTTTCCTTAAAAAATTGCACCGTATTTACCTTATTCTGAGATAAATAGGATTCCTTTTTTTTTTTTTTTAATTTATTTGCTTTTTGTCAGAGAAATCGTATATAGGTAAATACGACTTGAAAAAACATAAATCGTATTTACCTATTACAAACATAAATCCGATTGGTTCAATATTTGTCAGGGGTATGTTCGTCCAAAAATATAAAGTGGGGGTATATTAGTAAACAGTGGGGGTACAAAAAAAACCCAAAATATTATGGGCTTAACAATGAGGGTTACATTTTGATAATAAAAAATAATGAGTGTTGGAAAAAAAAACAATGAGTGGGGCATTAATTTTTGCTAGATTAATAATAGACATAAAGTTTGCATTATTTACGACTAATGCCATCAAAAAAATTTCCCCCCAAATTGGCTAATAAAGTAGATAGTGTATTATATAAGAATGATTTATTATTACAGTTAAAAAAATCAAAAATCAGAATTGAATATATGTTTTTATTGTAATGTGTCCAACTTTTACACAAAAAAGGTACAACAACAAGTCATCAGAATTTGTTGCAACAGAAAAAAAAAGTAAAACAAAAAAAAGAGAGGCAGTATGCGCCTCAGTTTTTTTTTGAGAAATAGGACAATGCCCTTTCTTCTCGCTCCTTTGTTGTTTTTCCATTTTAACTCAAACCAAACTGCTTTCACAGTAGCTGTTGTTCTCCCACTACCATGTACCCTCTGCTGCCTTGTCTCTAAGGGCTACAGTCCTCTATTTTGCACCATCAAATTTCACTATTAATACCAGTGAATAGTAACAGAAAGGGCAGACACACACACAACAGATATTACTAAAAAAAATTCAACATCAGAGAAAAAGAGGGTAGAAGTTGAGGTTATTATTCTCTATGTTAGATCCTATAAAATGTAAAACGTATGTTTGTGTAGTCTCTTTTATTTGACTTCCTTTTTTTTTACAAATGGAAATATTGTTAAAGCATATACTTTTACTGCATTGTTACCAAACATATATTGTTACTGTTAATGGTTGAGATATAAAAAGAGTTTTTTTACATACTCAGTAGAGGAAAACAAAAAAAATAGAAAAAATGATAGAGGAGAAAGAGAAGAGGAAACCACAACACCACCATCACAACCACCCATCACCACTCTCTCTCTTTGCAGAACAACCCCCAAACGACCACCACAACCCATCAAACCAGTGTTATTAAAGCCGGACCGGACCGGCCGGTCGGACTGGGTTCCGGTGCCCCACCCGGCTCGGCTAGCATGTTAGTCCGGTTCTGCATTTGGGCCGGCTATGACGTCATCGGGCCGGTCATCATGCCGGTTGGGCCGGTCATCATGCCGGTCGGACCGGTCATCATGACATATTTATAATTTTGCGGATATTTTATTTCTTATTAAATTTAAATATTTTATCATTTTACTTAATTACAATTATAAATACAAATACTTTCTTAGTATATATTATAATTTTTAATTTATTTAATATAGACCGGCTCATGCGGTCCGACCAAAGACCCACAGGCCCGACCAAAGAACCAGTGACCCAGTGTCTTGACCGGCTCGATGACCGGTCCGGCTTTAATAACATTGCATCAAACACCCTCTCTGTGTCTCACGGCCTCACCCTCACTGTCGTCTCCACCGCGAACCACCACCAAAAAACGTTCCCCATCTCTCTCTCTCTCTCTAAAACTCAGAATTATTATCATACCTCACTGTTACTGGTTTTTTAAAACATTAGGCTGTTATTCGCACCTCACAATTTTAAGGATGCAGCCTCTTTTTTGTTTACCTGCACCCCCTGTTTACTATCTCGCACCCCTCCTTTTAAGTTTTTGGGTTTATTTCTTTATTAATCATGGGCTATTGGTTCTATGCCTAATGCTATCATCTTTTTTTGACTTTACTAATCACACCTTTTATTTCACTGATAAATTAACCCCCTCTTTCAAAAAATGGTTTTTCAACACTTCACCATTTTTTTAAATAAAAATAAATTCTTACTCTGTATTTTCCAAAACTAAAAAAAAGGATTGGCTGAGATGTGACATATTGTTGATCTCGGTTTAAAACACCTGAGTTGTACAGTTGGGTGAACTTAAACCCCATCAAAAAGAATTAAAATCAACCAACCAGCAAACTTTTTCAGGAACTACGTGACTTTTGAGTTCCTCATTGCACCGGAGGATACGTAGGAGCAAGGCTTTCCCGTCAAGTCAAAAATTAAATTTTCTAATTTAGTTCCTTTTTTTATCTCTTTGTAAGCCAAGTATTTATTTCATTTTTTGGGTAAATCAAAGATGTCCTTCTTTATTAAATATTTTGCACAATCAAGTTTAAGGTAACTAACTGTCTTAGGACAGATGTATTAGGGGTGTTGTGGAATTAAGTTTTTGCCATTCCCTATGCATAGTCGACTCTCGAGTCCAACATAGTTTACGCAGACCAAATATTTTGAAACAAGGTTTTTCTCAATGTTTCCTATTAAATAAATTGAGTGAAGACTCCTAAAAATATATTTATATTTTTTTAGACGTCTACGTCGGGATCCCGATCACGACAGATGGCGACTCTACTGGAGACTTTGTGAGAGTCAAGCCTGTTTAATTTGGTTGTGCAAAATATTTATGAGTTAGGTTGTGTGCTCATGAGAAATTGGATATCCAAGAAGAGGCCTCCCGCACCGCGTAGTGATAACATAACATGTTGAACAAAAATGGATCGTGAGCATGTGACACTGTTCTCCCCAACACCAATTAGAAGTCATTGAGCAATTACAAAGTTGAACCAGTTATCAATGTTGTTGCTTTCATGTAATCGTTTTATATTTTGCTGATTTAGCTGATTAAGGCTATAATACTTATGTTATTTTACTTGAGACAGGAATTAAATGAATTGACACTAGAATAGTTGACCCGTGCCATGCATGGGTATAGTTATGCGATTGAAAAATCATTATAGTAATTTACATTTTGCAAGTTAATATTATATTGAATATTAAGTAACTTTTTTGAATGCCTGAGTAACTTTTTTTAAATAAGTAACTAATGATTAGTAATTTGTATAATTTGAATTTTAAATTTTAAACTATTGAAACTTTGTATTGATTTATTATCTTGGCAAAATTACACCAGAGGACCTTTAAGTTATTTATTTGTAACAAGTTGGCCCTTTAAGTTTTTTTTGTAACAATAGGCCCTTTAAGTTACCTAACGTTGACACTGTTGACCCTTTTAGTAAAATGACATATCGTTGATTACATCAAAATGCACAAAAATATGTTTGGTTGCATCAAAATACATAAGCTAGAGTAATCACAATATATAGAGTAGCATTACATCAAAATACATAAACTAGAGTAATCACTAAAAGGGCCTATTTGTTACAAAAAAAACTTAAAGGGCCAACTTGTTACAAATAAATAACTTAAAGGTCCTCTGGTGTAATTTTGCCTATTATCTTTATGCATAAACTACATCATCTTCTGGTGGTTAAGATTCTCCACTGAAATTTTTCTATTGAACGGTGACGACATAATGAGTATACCACAATTGTTTCATGTCATATAGAAGTTATATATTTGGTCTCGAAAAGGGACAAGGTGTGTTTAAAGATTTATATTTTATGTTAAAATATTATATTATTAATTAAAATATGCATTTATAGAAATTTATTTATTTGTGTTTTTTTCTTGCGAAAAAGTCATTCTCCTTATAACATATGTTTACTCAAAATTTAAATACAAATAGGTTTTTATTTAAATGTAATATAGTTTCATGCAACCCGTGAAAAAATATGTGTTCATACAAAATTATGATTAATTTGTGGTAATTTTTCTTCTGTTCTATCCTTTGTTGATGCACTCGCGAATAACATATATATTTAAGTAAGAAATAATATAATTTTTTTACAAAGTGTTATCAAAGTTCAATTTTTTTAATATTACTCAAACTACATGTAGACATTAAAATATTGAATGCCTCTGAAATATTAACAAATAATTGTTTAATAAATTACTTAGGTGAAAATATATTAAACTATAGGAAAATAACAATGATTTGTCTATAAGTCGTAACAATTTAATATTAATTTAGTTGACATTCCCATAGATATAATAAAACTAAAAATAATTGGAGAATTGAAGAAGACAAAAAATTTCCTTAATTAAAAAGGTAATTAAATATTAAAATTCACGACACTCAATAATGTTAAACTATTTTGTTTAAAAATAATATTACGCTATATAAATATTGAACTATCAATAATGTGGCGCTATTTGTTTCAAAATGATATCCATGCATAGTAATAGTAATTTAGACACAAATATTTTGTTCCTAACTGTTCCTTAAGCAGAACGTAGCTAGGAGGTGATGATTATGAGAGTAAAGAGTAGAGTATAGTATGAAGTGAGAATATTGGATCCAGGATCCTCTCAATTTGCCTCCAGGGTGTATATTTATGATACAAACACTAATTAATGCTAATAATTACAGTACATTAATACAACAAGGTCTTAGGCGAGAATCATGGGCTTTCCATATATGTTCAGTCCATGCTTGCTCGCGGCCGAAGGTGATGATGAGGCCAAATCACAGGCGGAGGGGGAGTCCCTCGCTCTGTGTGGCCGATGAGTCCCTCGCTATGTGTGGCCACAACCTTCGATGGTCTTGTCTTGTCTTCATGCGTTAGTCGTGCCGGCCTGGAGGCGAAGTGTAACCGAGCCTTCTTGGGCGGTCGGCTGGGAACACAGTCCCTCGAGCGGTGAATGCTTTACGTGAAGGGGCTCTAAGCCAGCTCCAGTTTGTTGTGAAGCCCTTAGTCCCTCAGTTGAATGCTATTGGCGTTTCCGATTGCCTTGTCTTTAATGCTCTTGACTCCTTGGGAGTTTCACACTTGACTGGTCAGCTTCAAACTCTGACTGGCGTTAACTCCTTAGTTGTCATAATTACTACTCTCTGGGAATTTGGTTTTCTCCTGTTATATAAATAGGAAGGCTTCGAGTTCTTTGGCTTTCATTCCCTCATGGCTTCTGTTCGTGCTGCGTCGCTTGGTGATGTTGAGATTACCTCCTGCACTTTGAGTCTTCTGCATAACCCCATCAGGCTTGACTGTGTTGGGGCTGTCAGGAGGTTCAACGTGGGGGTTATTGATCTTCGAGAATTGTGGTTTTTCTTTTGCAGAAACTCCTCCTCTGTTTAGGGTTGTGCCGAAGACTCAAGATGCAACCTTTTGCCACTGGCAGGAGGCGATTCTTTGGTTGCTTGGGGGGGGGGGGGGGGGGGGGGTTGGTTCTGCTGATAATCAGCAGGCAATCCCCGAGTCGCTTTGTGTCGCTTCCTGCTTGGGCAGGGGGCGCCGATGGAAGCTTAAGGTTCAACGACTTTGCACTCGGTTATGCTGCTACCCTGCATCGCTTCCTTGGCCGGTGCCGCTCAGAACATCGGATATAGCAAGGCCGCTGTGGTCCGGGCCGGGTAGCTCATCCTAAGCTTTGCAGAATTGGTAGGTACCAGGCCGGGAAGCTCGTCAGAAAATCCTTTTAGCCGGCGGGTATCAGGCCGGGAAGCTCGTCAGGTGGTCTATTAAGCCGATTTGTACCTGCATCAAAAGATGAAGAATTGGTCTCGGCCCGTAGGGCCGAGGGTAGATTAGAGACTCACATTGCTTTGTATTTGAAACCTGATTGTATAGAAATTCGAATACTAGATGTAATTTAAATACAAGATGTTCTAATAAATGAATGTTATTTATTTGATGAATAATTCTTCCCTGTGTTTTAGTCAGCTTCACGCCCTCCGTTTTCTTCCAAATCGAGCGCTTGATTGATGTGACTGTTGACAATTTGATGTGACTTCTGATAGATTTGGCGGGAAACGTCATCATGAAGTTATCGGGAACCGTCGCGCTTCCTGGAGCTCCATTGAGGGTGCGCCACGTGTCGTTCCCCCATTGCGTGAAATTTGAACCGCTGCGCCTACGCCGTTGATCAGTTAGCTGCATTTTTCACCGTTGGATCCTTTTTCATTAAACATTTAAATTTCTGCACAACTCTTCGTTAGGCTTTTTTTACTTCTTTTCTGTTTCATTTCGCGTATTCTCTTTTGTCTTCCTCTTGTGCGCTTCTGATTCTCCTTTGCTTCAGTAGGGATTCCATTGCTTGTTGCGTCTTCTACTCAGAATCGTTTTTCAGGTACGAGTTTTCTATTCGTGCTCTCGTATTTGAATGTTGCATTAATCCCTTCAGTGTTTTCTTGCTTTCCTTTTATTGTGTTTTCTCGCCATTTATAGTTCTTTTTCTTTTGGTTTTGTCATTCGCGCTCCTTGTTGTGCCTGTCCTCTTCGTGTTTTGCTGTTTCGTTTCCTGCTGTCTGTTCTTTTCGCTTTGCCTGAAATAGAAATGGTGTCTATAGTAGAGATAAGTAATGAGAGTGAGAAAGAGATAACCTCAGAATTTCGTTGTCCTAAGCACCATTCTGGTTGCAACCCCTCGCGCTGTGCGTATTGTTTAATGCATTCGTCAAAATGAGCAATAGATGCTTTGAAAGAGGAATTTGATAGTGAACCCTCTTCCCGTTCCGCAGGATCGGCTCAGTCTGTACACATGGCCGAGGGGGAGCATTCTGTTAGCAGTAACTCCAGCGACGAAGAGTCCTGGGTAGACCAAGAGGTTTTGGATTCATATTCAGAGATGCGCACAGAGGAGTCCTTGGTCGGGGTTTGGCGTGTGCTGTGTCATCCGGCCGACAAGGGTTCGGCAAAGGCAAGCCCGGCTTACTAGACGAGGCTGTTTCTGATGCTATTGAGCCGGAGGAAGAGCCATACACTTATGCGTACCAAACTTGGTTTGAGCATTTGGGTGTGAGGGTGCCCTTCTCCCCCGTTGCGTTGGGTATCCTTGGTTAATACCAAGAGTCTTTTGATGCCTTATAAGAGCAGCTACAAAGATTTCAAGAATATGTGGTTTCGGTTGCAAGCGGGGCCGAGCTTCCCTTACCTGTTAGTTGATGAATCTGGGAGAGAGCGCTTCCCTCTGTGTTGGACACATAATCCTCGCGACAAGTATTCGGTTGAGCGTAGGGCGTTGGATACCAGTGAGAGGGCAGAAGTGGATCGGTTGGATGACTACATGGAATCGGCTGAAGGGATGCCGAAGGCCTCTTTTGTGATAAGCTTAGTAGATGATGCTGACACGTTGATTGATTATCTAAGTAACTTCCGTTTTTTTTAACATGTTGCTACTTCGCTTTCAGGTGGTTTTGGGATGGCTCCGATTAGTGCTGCCGAGCGTAAGAAGTATCGCGAAAAGCAGAAACTGAAGCAGGGAATTGCTGCGGGAACCTCTTCCAGTTTGGTTGTTATTGTTGATCCTCCTGAAGAAAGACAAAGTCTTGCGATTACGAGTCCCGTTGCCGTTGAGAAAGGTATTGAAGTCACTGTTTCTGACAAAAGTCCTCCTCGGCCTCCTCTGATGTCCGAAGGACCTTCGGCTAAGAAGTAGAAGACTGGGCCGAGTGTGGAGATTGGGTTGCCGACTATGGGTCTTGCAACCAATGATTCCTCTTGAAAGAATGTCTTGAAGTGCCAGAAGAGAGCTGACGCCGCTCCTGATGCTCCTGTTCGGTCAGTTTTTGATTCCAAGTACCATTTGAACCGAGTCTTGAACTCCTTTGCTGGTTCAGTCGATGTCGAGAAAGTCGCTTCATTAGGGGTGCAACGTACTTTGGTGGCCGTTAAGAGTTATAGCCATCGGGCCTCGGTGCTCGCTCATCTGGCTGAGGATGCTTTCAACAAAACCATGGCTGAGCATGCTCGGTTGGAGGAGACCGCGAAGAAAAATGAAGAAAACCTCAAGTCTTGTCAGGAGGAGAAAGCGTAGTTGATTCTTGAATTGCAGAAGTGGGATGCAGAGAATAAAAGGCTGGAGGGCAAGGTTTATGAGTTATCTGATGAGAAGAAGAGGCTCGTGGTGAAGTAGAACGTAGAAGTGACGAACTTAAGAGGATTTCAGCTTTGTTCCCAGATTTGGCCGAGGGTTCAGATTTGGCCGAGGCTGTAGATGATCTGAAGGCTGCTGCTGCTCATGAGTATGATAAGGGCTTTGAGGCCGCCTTGGAGCAACTGAAGGTATTGTATCCTGATGCGGACGTTGGCAGGTTTGACATCGACAAAGTTGTGGTCGATGGCCAGATTGTTGATCAAGAGGCTCTTGCTGCCGATGCCACTGCAAACATGGATTTGACTGCTCTTGACACCTTTCTGAATGATGAAGACATGGTGGGGCACGTCCGTGGTGCGAGTGGTGCCGATCAAGAGAAGACCGATGCCAGGGCGGACCCAGAGCAGCTCCTTTAGTTTTCCTGCAATGTTTAGAAACAATATTTTGTCTTTGGTTTGGGATTTAGAACAATGTTACCTTCGGCCTTGTGTGGCCTTGTTTTGTTGTTTATTTGCTTTGTGTGAATATTAGAACAATGTTACTTTCGGCAAATCCCCGTGTTTACTTTTGATTTTGCAAATCTCCTTCTTCGGCTTGTTTCACCGGTTATGTTCGGCTTATTTCACCGGTTACATTTACTTCGGCTTATTTCACCGGTTATGCGAATGGCCTTGTTGGTGCCCAAGGGTCGTATGTCGGCCTTCGGCCAGTCTACTCCTGTTGGGTCTTGGTTAATTTAATGGGCCTTATCGGTGCCAGGCACGTTGGCACCGTCGGCGAGCGCGTTAGCTCCTCCTACACGTCCAAAGCTCTTACACCGCATCGAGCACGTTGGCGTCGTCGGCAATTGCTTTAGCCTATGCGATGTAAGCCCCCTTTCGGTTTTTAGCGGAGGGCTACCCCGCGTTTCAACCGAACTGGTGTGCCTAACGGAGGTACATGGCTTGTCAGCCTTGCTTTCATCCGCTAGGTCCTTGGTGTTTGTCGCCCGAGGACAACATCGAGTCATTGCTCGGTTCTTGCCTAGTCGGGCCTTTGTTATTGTGGCACATTCTTTGTTTGAAAAATCGGTTCTCTTTATTCATAATGAAAATGGAGTACATTTGGGGCTTATATTGCCGCATACAAATGACATAGAATGAATAATGAAAGATGGTGAGAACCGATTGCAGTCGCTTTTCAGCTGTAGTAGAACCAGAGGTTGGCACCGTTCCAGGATCTTGAAATGTTGCCGCCGTCTAATTTTTCCAGTTTGAAGGCCCTCTGGCCGATGACATCTTTGACTCTGAACGGACCCTCCCAGTTAGCAGATAATTTTCCTGTGGTCCCCACTCGGCTAGACTGTCTGAGGACTAAATCTCTGGCCTTAAAGCTTCTTGGTACAACTTTGGAATCATACCTCTTTGCGGCTCTCTGCTTGGCGGCACGCTCTTTGACTTTAGCAAGCTCCCTTACTTCATCTAAGAGATCCAGATTAGTTCTAAGGGCGGCTTCATCAGGGACTTTCTCTGTTAGAGTTCTCCTCGGACTAGGCTCTAGTACCTCCACCGGAATCAGAGCGTCGCTTCCAAAGACTAGCCTGAAGGGGGTTTCCCTTGTGGAGGACTGGGGGGTGGTGTTGTAAGACCATAGTACTAGTGGCAGCTCCTCTACCCAATTGCCTTTCGATTCATCAAGCTTCTTTCTCAAACCATTTAGGATAACTTTATCTGTAGCCTCGGGCTGCCCATTGGTCTGCGGGTGCTCGACCGAGGTGAATGCCTGATAGATGCTCCACTTCTTGCATAGTTGGGCGACCAAGTCAGAGGCGAACTGGGTGCCATTGTCAGTGACTATCATTGCTGGGATGCCGAAGCGACAAATGAGCTTCTTCCAGTAGAACTGTTTTACTTGCTGTGCCTAAATGATAGTGATGGGCTATGCCTCAACCCACTTTGTAAAGTAATCAATTGCCACCAGTAAATACTTGACTTGCCCGGCCGCTTGGGTTAAAGGGCCGAGGATGTCAACGCCCCAAACAGCGAACAGCCATGGAGAGACGACTGCTTGGAGGTTGGTCGGTGGTGCTTTGGGAATAGCTGAGTGGCGCTAGCACTTATCACATTTTTTGACATATTCAACTGCATCTTTTTTGATGGTCGGCCAGTAGTAGCCGGCTCTCAAGACTTTAGCGGCGAGGGCTTGGCCTCCCATGTGGCTGCGGCAAGCTCCCTCATGGATCTCTTTCAGGATCTCTGTAGCTTTCTGTTTTGGCACACATTTCAGGAGGGGCAAAGAGAACCCCCTTTTGTATAGCTCGGCCTCAATGGGGACGTACTTTGCTGCTACCCTCGTAAGTTTCTTTAGCTCCGCTTCCTGCAGTTGCAACTGTTCTCCCTGCAAGTAAGCAATTATATTGGTCATCCAGCTCTCGGGCTCAATCTCATTTGAGAGAACCTGGATTTTATTTACGCTGGGTTCAAATAATGTTTCTTGGATCACTGAGTGATTGTTGCCAGGTTTTTTAGTACTGGCGAGTTTGGCGAGGATATCGGCCCTGCCATTCTGTTCTCTGGGGACATGGGTTAGCTCAAAAGAAATGAATTTAGACTCGAGATTTTGTACCTTGTCGCAATATTTGCTGAGGAGCTCGTCTTTAGTACTGAAGGCGTTGGTGACCTGTCCCGTGATGAGAAGGGAATCACTGCGCACCTTAAGATGTTTCACCCCTAGATCTGCAGCAAGTGTCATTTCGGCAACGAGAGCCTCATACTCCGCCTGATTATTGCTAGCTTTAAAGTTGAAGCGGAGAGACTATTCTAGGAGGATTCCGTCCGGTCCTTCCAGAGTGATCCCGGCTCCACTTCCTCTCATGTTTGAGGAACCGTCAACAGATAGGGTCCAAACGAATTCTGCCGGGGGAATGACTTCTGGATATGCATCCACTAATTCAGCGATGAAATCGGCCAGTGCTTGTGCTTTTATTGGTCCTCTAGGAACATATTTGATATCGAACTCTAACAGCTCAACCGACCACGCTACCATCCTTCTTGCTAGATCTAGCTTTGCTAGGACTTGACGAATTGGCAGATCCGTC
Organism: Astragalus glycyphyllos; assembly: GCA_963573325.1. Lineage (NCBI taxonomy): Eukaryota > Viridiplantae > Streptophyta > Magnoliopsida > Fabales > Fabaceae > Astragalus > Astragalus glycyphyllos. Next base: position 53,352,879 of record OY754311.1, on the reverse strand, counting down.
TTTACCATCACCGAGTGACTCTGAAAGTAGTGTCTGAGCTTTCTGGCCGCTAGGACAACGGCGTAGGCTGCCTTCTCTATCTTTTGATACCTCTGTTCCGCTCCCCTCCACATCCGGCTAATGTAATATACAGGGAGCTGGTGGCCGCCTTGCTCCTGCACCAAGACTGCGCTGCAAGCATCTTTAGAAACCGCCAGATATAAGAGTAGGGGGATACCTTGCTTTGGAGAGGTGAGGATCGGAGGAGCCGCCAAGTATTGACGAATAAACTGAAGGGCCTTTTCACAATCTTCAGACCATTCAAAGTTTGCATCCTTCTTGAGAAGTTCAAATAAGGGCTTGATCTTATCTGCTGACCGGCCAAGGAAGCGGGAGAGGGCTCCTATCTGGCCGGCTAAGACTTGGACTTCTTCCGCTTTGGTGGGACTTCTGGCCTCAATGATGACTCGGCACTATGATGGATTCACCTCTATTCCTCTGTGGGTCCTAAAGTAACCCAGAAATTCTCCGGCTTGGACCCCGAAAGGACACTTCTCCGGGTTAAGGCGAAGATTGTGCTTCTCTAGTAGCTTGAATATCTTTGCAAAGTTGTCAATGTGGGTAGGGTCTGTATGAGATTTCACCACCATGTCACTGCTGGTAGGTTGCACCGGCGTTCTTCAGCCCAAACGGCATTACTTGGTAGCAGTAGTTGGAGCGACTGGTCATGCATGAAAGCAATCTTCTCGGCATCAGCATAGCTCATTTTGATCTGGTTGTAGCCTGAATAGGCGTCCATGAAACTGAGTAGCTTGTAACCAGAAGCTCCGTCGACAAGTCCATCTATGCTTGGCAGGGGATAGGCATCCTTCAGGCACACCTTGTTGATATCAGTATAGTCGACGCACATCCTCCATTTTCCATTTGATTTTTTAACCAGTACCAGGTTGGGCAGCCATGTAGGGTACTTCCCCTCTCAGATGAACTTGGTCGCCAGTAGCTTGTCTGCCTCCTCTTTAATAGCTTGTGTTTTCTCAAGCCCCTGTTTTCTCTTCCTCTGCAACACAGGCTGGACAGAAGGATTTAGTGAGAACCTATGATAGACAAAGTTTGGATCGATACCTGACATGTCTTGAGGAGACGATGCGAATATGTTGATGTTGTCCGTCAATAGCTCGATGAGCTGATCCTCCATTTCGGCAGGCAATCCTGTACCGATCTCATTTTCTGATGCTGTGCGGGGCCGATTATCAATTCTTTCAGATCGTCGGCTGGTCTTGGCCTGTTTTCCTCCTTGGCAGCATCGTACATTCTGGGATCCAAGTCCAGGAAACTGCAGTTGGAATTCCTTGGTGCCTCAGGCTTCTGCATCGCTTTGACTCTGGCACTGTCGGTGAAACATCTCCGAGCCATTGCTTGGTCACCTCGCACGGTGCCGACGCCCCCATTAGGAAGAGGGTATTTGAAGCACAGGTGAGGGTAGGATATCGTAGCCATCAACGCGTTTAGAGTGGTCCTGCCACCAATGATGTTATAAGATGAAACTGCATTAACGACCATATATCTGAGCACCACTGTCTTAGCCGATTCTGTTTCTTCGAATGTTGTCCTTAGATCCAGATAGCCTCGGACCTCCACCTGCTCGCCCGTGAAACCGACAAGCGTGCCGTGATAATCTTTCAATAATTCTTCAGGCAGCTTGAGATCCTAGAAACACTTCCAGTACATGACGTTCGCTGAACTTCCACCATCTACCAGCACCCGAGCCACCCTTTAACCGCTCGTCGTGATGTAAATGACAATTGGGTCATCAGAATGGGGCTGGACACCTTTGAAGTCTGTAATGTCAAAAGAGATTGGCGGATACTCCTGGATGGGTGCTTCTGCATAGTTGCCAGCCTTGAACATGATGGCTTGAGCGTATCTCCTTCTCGCTGATGAAGTGGATCCTCCCCCGAGAATCCTCCTGAAATGGTGTTTACATCACCACGATCTGCTACCTCGTGCCTTTCCTTCTGCACCGGCTCTTTACGGGTCGCTTTCTTGGGTGGTTGCTTTCTCTGAGGGCTGTCGGCCCTTCTCTTCTTCGGCTCCTCTGCTGCCACATACAGTTTTAACTATCCTCTCTGAATAAGCTGCTCGATCTGTTGCTTTAATGTCCAACAATCATCGGTGATGTGCCCCTCCGTCCTGTGGAATCTGTAGTAGGCTCCTGGATATTTCCCCATAGTGCCGACGAAAGAGGCCGGTTGCATCATCATTTCATCGCTTAGCCCTTCATCCAGTATGGTTGATGGCCTAGCCCTAAGCGGGGTATAGGTTACCTCCACGTTGGGCTGTGCTTTCCTGTTTCCGGCCTTGTTGTTCCTGTCTCGCTTGGTCGGCTGGTGTTGCTGTTCGGCCTGGGCTCTTCTTTCTGGCGAATAGTGTCTTCTTGCTCCTCTGTTGTCACTGGCCTCTTTGGTGGCAGCTGTATCTTCGGCCTCAATATGCTTGTCCACCTGTGCTCTGACTTCATCCATGGTCCTGGGGGGCGGATGGAAAGTGCCTCGCTGAAGGTTCCGTTTCTGAGACCCTTCATGAATGCCTTCACAAAGAACTTCTCGCCTGGGTCCTCAACTAGGACGGTTACCTTGTTAAATCGATCCAAGTACTTCTTCAAAGGCTCGACCGCTCCTTGCCGGAGGTCAAATAGATCTTCAGAGTAGATAAGCTTCTTCTTGTTAGCCGAGAACTGTTGCACGAATCGGCTAGCCAGGTCTTCGAAGCCGATAATGGATCGCGTAGTTAGCCCTTTGAACCATTTGAGGGCAACATCCGTAAGTGTTCCAGCAAACATCTTACAGCTGACAGGGTCGGTTCCTCCACTGATCATCATCTGGGTCTGGAAGGCGTCAACGTGGCTTTGAGGATCACTGGCTCTCGGAACCTATGGGGAATAGGTGCTGCTGCGATGTTGTCCGCGAATGGCTGAAATGCTCTCAGGGGAGCTCTGAGGTTCTCTACTTCTCTATTGTTTTGAAGCTTGACCAATTGTTCTTGCATCCTTGCTTCCCGTGTTTCCAGAGCCTGGGCAGGCAGGGTCTGCTCCTCATTCTTGCGCGCTTGCTCTACGTTATGGTCTTGTAGTGCTTTTACTGCATCCATGAGCTCCAGCAACCTGGGGTCAGTGTCACTGGAAGAAGGACCATTGGATCTGGTCGAAAATACCATCTCTGATTCTGGTGATAGACTTTGTGGGGTAGGAGTGTTTTACCTGGGCCCCACGGTGGGTGTTGCGTAAAAATGTGATAGTGCAAGTTTACACTGTCAACAAGTAATAAAGTGAAAGTAAAGTTCGTTTCCACGAGGATTAGCACTTAATCAAAGCTTAATTTAATCAACAAATTAGTCATGGTAAAAATAAAGTAAATGACACAAATAGTGGGTAACATGCAACAATAATAAAAAGTATCAGGGGAATGAAGATCAGATATTTGGAACAAGTCGAGATGCATTAACTTTCAGTAATTTCATTAAAGTGCACAAAATGTTATGTTAAGTGCTGTAGCACTAGGTGCTGCCGCAATTGTGTATTTTCTCAAATACTAGACACTAGGTTTTTTCCCCACAAATTTAGCTCTAGACCTGAAAGGAGTATTATCCTAGGCTGCTGATGTACCCGCAGTGTTCACCTCATGGCTTATGCCTCCCCTATCTCTAGGGTTAAGACAAGGAACACTAATATCTCAATTATGCAACATACCATGTTATCTTGTGAGGTAAATTTACAAACCATCTCTGTGAATATAAATGCTACTTAGATTAGACGGCCAATCCTAATCTAAAATGGAAATATTAAAAGCACACAAGATAAAGTACTCAACACTTAAACATAAACATTAATAGCACAATAAATCCATTACATTCAGTTAAGCATCCCAACTACAAAGATTTAGCTCATTAAACATTAAGATAAATGAAGAAGTCATACTAAATCCCGAGGAGAGAGTTTACACTACACTCTTGAACTAAGGAATAGCTTCAGTGAATATCAACGAAGCAAACCCAGCTCTCCAATGCAGCTTCTTCCACGAAATGAAGCTTCAGCGTTGCTGCAGCAATTGGAATCCAGCAATTGATCTTTTAGTAACTTGGAGAAGGCACAAAGCTTGAGGCTATCTCTATACCTTAATTTCGGCTTGACCTAATTCTGGGAATGTGGTCCTTTATATAGAGGAGGTTAGGAATGAGAGGCAACCCTAATTTGGGAGGCGCCTTTTGTCCTTTAGTGAGGGCAAAATGTCTTTTTTGCCAAAATCCCTAGGTCATCAACGAATTTTCCATGATTGGCACGCACACCCACGCCCGATGATCACTGACATCTGTCCTTTCCTCAATTTCCGTGTTTCTTATTGCTTTCTCTCTCATGTTGTGTAATTTGGCATTGCTGCCACAATAAGTGCTGCAGCAATTAAACAAACACATTAAACGACAATTGGGCACCAAAGTGCCAATTATCACAAGTTCAAGCTTACACCTTAAGCTACTCTAAAGTAACATATTTACAACATTAATCACTATATTGCTTGAGAATTAACAATGATTTAAGCTTGAAATAAGAGGTAATAACAATCATATGTGATTGTTATCAGTGGGCGCCAATGTTCCTAACCATTCCTTAAGCCGAACGTAGCTAGGAGGTGATGATTATGAGAGTAAAGAGTAGAGTATAGTATGAAGTGAGAATATTGGATTCAGGATCCTCTCCATTGGCCTCCAAGGCGTATATTTATGATACAAACACTAATTAATGCTAATAATTACACAGTACATTAATACAGCGAGGTCTTAGGCGAGAATCATGGGCTTTCCATATATGTTCAGTCCATGCTTGCTCGCAGCCGAAGGTGATGATGAGGCCGAATCGCAGGCGGAGGGGAAGTCCCTCGCTCTGTGTGGCCGATGAGTCCCTCGGCTCTAAAGGAAGGCCGCGGCCTTCGATGGTCTTGTCTTGTCTTCATGCGTTAGTCGTGCCGGCCTGGAGGCGAAGTGTAACCGAGCCTTTCTGGGCGGTCGGCTGGGAACATATTTCTTTATGCCAAATGTTTAGTCTCATTATAATATATTTTTACCAAATAATTTATATTTTAATAGATTTTCTTACAAATATGTTTATATAAAATGTTCATTCCCCGTCGGCAAAGCCAGAAACATGTGGCCAGTTAGGTTTCTCGACATATGCTTACCAATAACATGGTAACAAAAAATGTTCATTCCCCGTGTGGTATCTTATTACTCCTAGAATTTTATCCAAAAATTGAAACATTATCATATTTAATTTGTATGATTGTTTCTTTCTCACTGACTTAAGTATATTCTTGGTTTAAATATGTATTTAGTCCCTGCAAATGTCCCTGTTTTTCGATTTAGTCCCTGCAAAATTTTTTTTTTAAATACGTCCCTGCAAAATAGCTTTTTTTTTTTAAATACGTCCCTACAAAATAAAATTTTTAAAAACGTCCCTGCAAAATAGCTTTTTTTTAAATACGTCCCTACAAAATAACATTTTTTTTTAAATACGTCCCTGCAAAATATCACAATTTTTTTTTTGTTGGGACGTATTTCAAAAAAAGGTTATTTTGTAGGGACGTATTTAAAAAAAAGTTATTTTGCAGGGACGTATTTAAAATTCCAACTTTCGGAAGGGCATATTCAAAAAAAAGTTATTTTGCAGGGACGTATTTAAAAAATAATAATTTGCAGGGACTAAATCGAAAAATAGGGACATTTGCAGGGACTAAATACATATTTAAACCTATATTCTTTTAACTTCATATCTAAAAATAAGTACCTTTTTCATTTTATTGACTATATTGTTAACTTTGGCCCTTTAAGGTAAAAGAATAAACATTAATTCTAAGTTGTTTCGTATGGGAGTATAGAGTTTTGTGTGTTTCATCTTGTATTATCCGATATATTTGATATCTAATTTTAGCATAATCGTATCATAACTATCATCCAATATTTTTTAATTTCAATTAGCTTTCTACGATTCAAATTTGTGGTGTAAATGTCATATTAACAACATAACTGGAATTATAGAAATTATGGTATTAGAGGGTAAATCACCAACTATGTTTATTTTGTAACTTATGCTTAACTTCAACTAAATTAGCGCATTAGAAGGTAAATCTCCAAGTACGTTTATTTTGTAACTTATGCTTAATAAGTTTTACGTAAAAGTAAATTGAATTTAAAATATAATAAACCACTTAATTTGAACCAAACAAACTGTAATTCAATAAATGTGAATACAAGCATGAGTTTCGATTGAACCATACAAAAATGAACTAATTGAATTAACATTTCCAACCGAAAATCGGTACTTCATATAGTGATGATTGAAAAATACAAAATTGCATCAATAAAACATCAAAAGAATAGCATTACTTAAGGATAGCTAAATAATTATAAAATATTTTATTTGGACATCTCGAGATGCTCGTATGTCGTCATCCTAATTAGTATTGACTTCACCAATATATTCAATGGTGGAAAATCCATCATCTTTTCTGTAGTAACTTTCAATTGAGTAACTATTTTCTTGGGATGAAAAGAATAAAGAAAGGTTTGTAATTTAAAATAAGTTTTCAATAATTAAAAAGATAAAAACAGGTGTTATTATGAATCAGGAAAAAATGTAATATACTAGAAATATATATTACGATGATATCATGATGGGAACCAATAAACACGAAGTGAATATATATAGTAGTAAATAAATTAATTACCCTTTATACTCATTCAACTGAATGTGATCCCTATATAAAGTAAAAAAAATATTTTTATAAAATTTTGATTAATGAGCATGAAAGATGAGCAAAATGTTCGTACGCATTAGTGTTACATGTGTAACACCATTAATGAGCAATGATTTTACCAATTCATGCAATAACAACAAAATTAGATCCGTAAAAAATTATTGACCAAAATTAATAGATTAATGAATTTGTAAACTTTCTTTGCAAAAATAATTTGTAAAAAATTATTATTATTATTATTATTATTATTATTATTGTGGGACCATATATCATTTTTCTATTTTGGAGACCTATCGTTCAAAATCGGATTTCATTGATGTGGGGCTAGAAAATAGAATTAAATAGAAAAATCATGACATGTGAAATAGCATTTATTGAGATGAATTCACAAATGTTAAACAAATAGAATAAAAAATTAAACAGAAAACTCATGAGAAAATTATAAGTGGAATAACATTTATTGAGATGCATTCTCAAATGTTTAATTTATAGATATAGATCGATGCGTTACTATCCATTTGTGTTACTTTCTTGATCTCTTACTCTTTTAGTTATATTTGTACTCTTTTCTCTCCCCCCTCTCTCACTTTTTATCTCATTTAATTGCTTTCGGTTGTTATTTATCGTGGTTATTCTCCCTCAAAATTTGTTAGACTATTATCCCGGAATCAAAATTTCGCTAAAACTTTGCCTCATTATGGAAATGTTGAAAACCTATTATTCGACTCTCTTGCAACTTTTGGCGAAGACTACTCCGAGTCAAAAGAAGATGACGAAGAAATTGACATATTTTGAGTTTCCGAGGCACAATGAAAAGGAGTTTGGTGGAAGTCTAATGGGGAAAAGAAAAAGTTGAAGTTGGTAGATAACCCTAAACGGGAGGAGAAGATCACCTTGTTTGGGGAGTACCTAGACGTTTTTGCATGATCTTATAAAGATATGCCGGAGATTGATCAAAACACAAAAAATAATCCATATCTTTCTGGGTATAAAGCCTAAGAAAGAAAGTTGACATGTCCTCAAAATTCAAGGAAAAAGTGATCAAAGGATGGAGGCACCATCCCCCATCGAAGTTGAAAGACTGTCCCCGAGGATATTGAAGGGGACAGAAATAGAAGAGTTGGAATGAGCGAAGGACTGATATGAGCAATTGAACATGATTAAAGAGGAGAGACTAGCTGCTATATGTCATGAGAATTTATACCAAAGTAGGCCAGTGCACATATTACAAATGGACATAACAGTGCTGCAACAACTGTTGCTGCAGCATTACAGACTAACAAAGACTCTTATTTACAAACACTAGTGCTTTATAACATAGCAGCTTTCATTCAGACTTCATTCATATTCCTAAAACTATGTGCACATGACCTAATTCCATTCCTTCTTGCTTTGCCTTAGTATATCTCAAAGAAACCCCAAACTTAGTTTCATATGCTACCCTAAGTTTTTAGTAGAAATTTGGCACAACCTTTGTCTACCAAAATCTAACTTCAGCATCAGATTGTTTCTAGCTTACTAATTTCCTACATAAACCTAGAGTATGAGTGTGGGAACAATAACAATCTAATCATCAATCAAAACCAGGCTATCCTCACTCAAACTCATTATAATCATCATTAAGTCAGCCCAAAAAGAAGCATAATCTATTACTAATTTGAACAAAAGATACAACTAAACATGCCTTTTAAAAACAAATAACACAAGGTCCTCCCCCCAACTTAAGACTCAGCAGTGTCTCCACTGCTCATGCAATTACTAATGGGAGAGGCCTTAGACACAATAGAACTTTATTGAAAACATTTAACAAAAAACAGATTTTAAATCCTAAACAGATGCTGGATGCTATTACAGATGCTACAACATCCAACAGGATTATTGAGATAGAACTAAATAGAAAACAATAATTAAAAGGCTTAAATATCTATTCTTCCCCTGCAAATATCACCATAATCCAGTTATACCCCTGTAAAAATAAAAACTTTAAAATTACCCTTGCAAATATAAATCGCTTACGGTTATGCCCCTCGGTCAGCTTCCCATCCAAAAAAGTAATTTAAATAAGGTTTAAATATATGTTCTGCCCCTGCAAATATCACCATAATCCAGTTATGCCCCTATTATGCTGATATTTGCAGGGGCATAACTGGATTATAGTGATATTTGCAGGGGCATAACTGGATTATGGTGATATTTGCAGGGGTAAAACATATATTTAAACCTTATTTAAATTATTTTTTTGATGAGAAACTGACCGAGGGGCATAACCGTAAGCGATTTATATTTGCAAGGGTAATATTAAAGTTTTTATTTTTACAGGGGTATAACTGGATTATGGTGATATTTGCAGGGGCAAAACATATATTTAAGCTTAATTAAAATCAACTAACAGAACATAAACAACTAAATAACAAAAGAAAGGGTTAACTAGAAGGGACCCCTGGTTTGTTTCTGGTATTGGCTTTTGTAATTCCATTCCTTCTTGCGTTGCCTTAGTATATCTCAAAGAACCCCCAAACTTAGTTTCTTATGCTACCCTAAGTTTTTAGTAGAAATTTGGCACAACCTTGGTCTACCAAAATCTAACTTCAGCATCAGATTGTTTCTAGCTTACTAAAGAGGAGAGACTAGCTGCTATATGTCATGAGAATTTATACCAAAGTAGGCCAGTGCACATATTACAAATGGACATAACAGTGCTGCAACAACTGTTGCTGCAGCATTACAGACTAACAAAGACTCTTATTTACAAACACTAGTGCTTTATAACATAGCAGCTTTCATTCAGACTTCATTCATATTCCTAAAACTATGTGCACATGACGTAATTCCATTCCTTCTTGCGTTGCCTTAGTATATCTCAAAGAACCCCCAAACTTAGTTTCTTATGCTACCCTAAGTTTTTAGTAGAAATTTGGCACAACCTTGGTCTACCAAAATCTAACTTCAGCATCAGATTGTTTCTAGCTTACTAATTTCCTACATAAACCTAGAGTATGAGTGTGGGAACAATAGCAATCTAATCATCAATCAAAACCAGGCTATCCTCACTCAAACTCACCATAATCATCATTAAGTCAGCACAAAAAGAAGCATAATCTATTACTAATTTGAACAAAAGATACAACTAAACATGCCTTTTATAAACAAATAACACAAGGTCCTCCCCCCAACATAAGACCCAGCAGTGTCTCCACTGCTCATGCAATTACTAATGGGAGTTGCCTTAGACACAATAGAACTTAATTGAAAACATATAACACAAAACAGATTTTAAATCCTAAACAGATGCTGGATGCTATTACAGATGCTACAACATCCAATAGGATTATTGAGCCAGAACTAAATAGAAAACAATAATTAAAATCAACTAACAGAACATAAACAACTAAATAACAAAAGAGAAAGGGTTAACTAGAAGAAACCCCTAGTTTCTTTCTGGTACTGGCTCTTGTAGCTTGATGCTCTTTTCAGCAGCTGCATGGATGCTGCAACATTAGGTGTTACCACATCTCAGTTTAAGCTCATTGCACCAAATCAAAATAATTGTCCTTTGACCCTGTATGAGGTTCCTTGACATCGCCCTGGGTGAAGCCCTCTGGTGATGCAGCATTAACATTTTGCAAAACCACTTGATGCGTGGAATATTTGGCCAATGGAGGCTCTGGTGTGGGAGGTAGGGGTGTGCATGGTACAAAATCCATACCACACCACACCATACCTCTTTTAAATCCAGTTCTGGTTTACCACTTTTTTAAAACCGGTTTACATATTTAAAACCGGTTCGAAACCGGTTCCGAACCGGTACAAAACTGGTTCGGTGTCGACAACCAGTTTACCATTCTAAAACCGGTTTTCACCTTCGGGAAACGGTTTACCGGTTTTAAAAATCGGTTTTCACCTTCAGGAAACGGTTTACCAGTTTTGAAAACCGGTTTTGACTGCCAAAAAACTGTTTACCGGTTTTGAAAAACAGTTTTTACTACCAATAACCAGTTTATTGTGCCAACAAAATAAAAATCCTGTTAAATTATTTTCTGATGCACATTGTTGTCATACAGGAATCATTTTCCATTAATTAAACATTAATAGATAATAGTAATAAGAAATTGGTGCTAATTTGATCTGACGAAATTATCTACTTCTCTGAAGCAAAAGTAAACATATGTTTGCCTTGTGAATGTGATAGTATAAAATCTTCAAATTAAAATTATATGAAAATAAATATGTAAAATGAATTGAGAGAAGGGAAAAATAACAAAATTGGCATCAGGATTAATAACTTGCAGAGGAGAGAGGGACACGGGGCAATTGCAATGGTACCGATACTGACAAACTGAGAGGCTTCGAATTCATGTCATAACTCAGACGATAGAGAAGGTGTGGTCAGACTTATCACAGAACTGGGAATTTACCGGTTTAAAAATTTGGAATACCAATTTTCTGGTTTTTAAGTAAGCAACTTTGGATCAGTTTTTATCAATTCAGTACGGGATTTATTTAAATGGTACAGTATGGTTATAGTAATGGTATGAGTGTACCGGTATGTTTGCACAAGCCTAGTGGGAGGAGGGACCTATTTATCTGGTAAAGCAGAGTCAGGTTTCTCCACAATAGAATCAGATACCCTTGGCCTCTTTTTGTCCACCAACTTGTTTCTTACAACTTTCTTTGCTGCTGCAGCTTTGCCTTCTGACACCGTTGCTGTAACACTACCTGTGACAGCATTCACACTCTACATTTCAGCTTCCAATGGCCTTGGTGTTTTCTCTAGGAAGGTTGAGTTTTAGGTGGATTTTTCTTTGGTGAGGGAGGTTGTTTGGTTGATAGGGACTTGTGTAATGGATTGTTTTGGGTGGAGGGGATGGTTTTGGAATAAGGATTAATTGTTTGGTTTGAGGTGGTTGTGGATGAAGGGTAAATAATGAAGGGTTGTAACTGTGAGAAGTGGACTTTTGTGGTGGAGAAGGTGTTTTGGGTGTGAAGGGATGATTTAGGTGGAGGTGTGGTGAAAAAGTTTTGAGTGGGTGGCGCTTAATTTATAGTCTTGTTAGCCTGTAATTTCGACAGGCTAAATTAAATGCTGTCAACGCGGTTTAACTTTGGTTTTCTTAGAAGAAGGTGTTGGTTTTAACACAGAAGAGTTGTGTCAGAAGGCAAATTCGACAAAGCTTCAGACTTAACTAGATTTGAAGGGTGATATTTCGACGAGTAGAAAATTGAATTCATTAGCAAGTCAAAAGCAAGTGCTCGCTGTCGAAGCTTTGGTAGTTATCCTAGTTTTAGCGTTTTCCCTCCTCATATAAATAGGAGTTTCTCATAGGAAAAAGGGGTCACAATCTCATTACAGAATTCTCACCCTCTAACTTCCAACACATTACAGAGAAAACGAGCCAAGAGAAGAATGTATGATCTGTGCACCGACTTTCTTTACAATTAATGCAATTTTAGTTTGTTTTCTTCTTTGCTTTTCTACAATTTTTTCCTTTGTTTTATTCTCCCTCATTGAGGAAATCCGACGGTTTCGCGCGAGATCGACGGTTATCTTCTTATTTTTACTTTTAAACTGCAAGAACACATATAATTCTGGGAAAAATTTAACACAAATGGTCTTAGAATTTTCTAGTTGATCCTGCAAACAGAAGCTATTTCAAACTAGCGGTGTTTACCAAAATCCAAGGTAAACAAATTGGCACGCCCAATGGGACATTTGTGCTAATTTTAAAGTTTTTCTTTGAATTCTTAAACTTTGTGTTTCTCTGTGCATGCAATTAAGGAGTGGTAAACATCTTTCAGAGATGGCACGCTCTAGTACAAGTAATGCTTCTGCATCAAATGCACAAAATACACAAGAACAAGCGTCAGTTAGTGACGTTAGCGCTGCAAATGTCGCAGGCATAACCGTTTCTATGCCTTCTTCGACAACAATAGGAGTAACCGCTATAACTTCTCCCGTAATTACTCTTGTGTCAATGATGACCACTGCAGCATTAACAAATGTTAATTCAATGGCTTCTGTGCCACCAATAGTAGGACCAACGAGTCCTTTGATGGCAAATCCAATGATTGGAAATATGCCATTTACTATGAGTGGACGGGCTTTACCGTATGGCATGCCAACAACATTGATGGCAGGCCTTCAGACAAATTCGTCTACATTTGCAGATAATGCAAATACAGGGTATTCTCCTACTCATGGTTCAACAGAGGGCATCCATAGTCGAAATGCCCAAACTAATCTGACTATAACATCTTTGTTGGCATTAAGACAACAAATGGATGATAGCAATCATGATATGGTCAATATGTTAACATAACAAATTGGTACTGTGTTTAACCCTTTGATACAAAACACTAATAATAGTTACCAAATGTTGGCAACACAAATGGGAAGAATTGCTGATTTCTTTGGTACTCCACCAGTACATAACCAGCAAATCCCCCAAATCCAAAATGCTAGGCCTGTAGAGATACCGGTAGAAAGGCCTAAACAATGCAATTCCTATGAATCAGGGAAACCAAGGACAACAACAAATTGTCGAAGAGCCTATGAGGATAGAGGCAATCCTTGAAGTTGTGTTGGTGAATAGAAACCAAAATGCAGACGAAGTGGTCAGACAAGTGCAACAAAATAATTTTGGAGCACAAAACAACCTGGCTAATATGGTCGAAACTATTTTAGCCCAGAATGGCCTTAACTTAGGTTTACATAGGCCTAATTTTGTGTCGCCCTTGTCTGAATACACCTCACAAACAGAGCTACCTAGGGGATGGAAAATTCCCAAGTTCACAAAGTTCGCTGGAGAAATCAGTGAATCTACCGTCGAACACGTGGCTCGTTATTTGACTGAGGCTGGCGATCTAGCACATAATGAGAATTTAAGGATGAAGTACTTTCCAAATTCTCTAACTAAGAATGCCTTCACATGGTTCACTACACTGCCTCCAAATTCTATTTTTAATTGGAGTCAATTAGAAAAGGCCTTCCATGAGCAGTTCTATATGGGCCAATGTAAGATTAGTCTTAAAGAACTGGCTAGCGTTCGACGCAAGGGGGCAGAATCTATTGATGATTATCTCAATAGATTTAGACTACTCAAAGCAAGGTGTTTTACCCAAGTGCCTGAGCATGAGTTAGTCGAAATGGCTGCTGGTGGTCTAGATTACACTATAAGAAAGAAACTAGACACACTACATTTAAGAGATACGGCACAATTGGCTGATAGAGTTCGACAAGTCAAAAGACTCAAAGCCGAAACAGGTAGATTCCAAAGTAAAAAAGAAAAGGTTGCTTATGTCGAAGCTAATGACAGTGACCAAGAATACGACATATCTTATGAAGATGTCGAAGAAGTGGTTAACATTACAGAACTAAAACCAGGACCTCCTTATACTTGCAAATTGTTAAAACGTTCTAATGGGAAAAATCCTGTGGAACCTAAGAATGATAAATTTGTCACAAAAACTTACACTTATGATGTATCTAAATGTGACGAAATATTTGATCTGCTTGTGGCTGATGGTCAAATCTTACTGCCTAAAGGACTAAAGATTCCACCATTAGAACAACGACAGAAAAGAGGCTTTTGTAAGTTTCATGGTTTCTTAGGTCATAACACTTCCCGTTGTGTCATTTTCAGGGATTTGGTTCAAAATGCTATCAACGAAGGAAGGCTAAAATTTGGTGACAAATCTAAGACACCAATGAAGATTGATACTGATCCCTTGCCAACAGCTGATGCATTGCTGGTTGAAGTCGATCTCAATGTGGTAGAGGTCACAGAGGTTGTTGCTAAAAATGCTAAGGTAGAGAAAGCTGTCGACAAGGTTGATGTCGAAATAGTCACTGAAGACCAGTACGCTGAAAAAATGAAGATAGTGTATCCAGGGGCTGAAGAAGAATTGATTGATTTTCTCAATCGATCGCTGCAAAATCAACAATACTGAAGTTATGCTTTGTCCTAGGTGCAGTGCTGTCTTCGACAAAGAGGCTGCCAAGAATCTTGAGGGATTTAAGCCTCAACTGAAACGTAAAAGAAAGTGGGTTGACAAAAGGCCAAAGTTCAATTACAACAAAAGAGGGATCCAATATAAGGTTACTTCGACAAGGAATCCTCAGAAAGGTCAGATTAGAACTTATGTTCCTCCAGCAGAGTCACCTGTCGAGAATTGGGTGCATTCTGGTGGAAAGAGTACTGGGTATTACCCAGTATATTATGCTGGAAAGAATGTTGGAAATCAACAGAAACCAGCAAAATTGGTCAGGGGCAGCACTAGTGCTACTAGCCAAAATAAGGCAACTGAATCTAACAAGTATGCCTATAACAATAATTACAAAGGGAAGAACCCTATGACAAGAACGCAATGGCGCAGATATCAACGCCAGAAAAAAGTTGCTGCTGCAGGTAAAGTGGAAAACTCCAACAAAGAGAAAGGCAAACAAACACCTTCAAAGTCTCTTGAAATGGCTAGAAAGCCAGCTATTGAAAGGATATTTCCACCACTTTCAGTGATCAAAGAGGGCCTCAATTTAGATGAAGAAATGGGCTCGGATTTCGCTGATTCTGGGTCAGAATTTGACGTCTTGTGTGGTGTAGTTTCAATCCACCCAATTGAGTATGACGTGATTTCTGAAGTAAACGATGTAACACCCCCCTTACGTATTCTACCATTTTAATTTATAAAATCAGAGTTGGAAAATTTCTTTTTAAAACTCCACCATCACAAGGGAGATATCACATTTTCGTCGTTTCAAAAACCAAACATCACATAATGAAATCATCAACATAAAGTAGTACGATACATAGCACATAATCGGGACGAACCCTCACAATACACCTGTCATGACATAACAGTCGGATATACAACTCGCAGCGGAAATAAATACATATCTCATACATATATGTATAATACATCACCAAAGTACACTGTCTAATAACAGTACAAAATACAACTCCTAAAGTGTTTCGCCCACCCCCCCGGGTGCTACGTATCAGAGCAGGACACCAAAAACCGGAAATAAGGAAGGTAGAACCTTCACTCGCTATCACCTGCAGGTTGCCGACATAAGAAGCAACACGAAAGCAGAAGGGTGAGTCTCTAACATATAATAGAATATGTGATAATCAAATATGATAGAGAAAAACACAATTAAAACACCAATCTACCATAAACCGGCACACCACAACAATTCACAATACATAACTCAGCTACACCAATAAACATCACCAAATGCGTATGTATATGCATGCAAATGCAACCCAACACCAAGGGCATATGCATGTGGATCCATTCATCACCTAAAAATAAGCCTTGAGGGCATTTATCACCAAAGTTGCCGAAGCCTAGACCGCAGCCTCTTCATCACCAAAAATGCACATGATTTATGCGACACCATGAACAATGTAGAACACACACCAAAATCACCAAAATCAGCACCACTCATCATCACCAATAATTGTTTCATCACCAATAATTATTTTATCACCAATAATTATTTTATCATCACCAAAATCACCAACACCACTCCACTTTACAGCTCTAAGGCTCACACCGATATTTTTGACAAATTATAAGTCCAACCGTGGATAAACACCCACACTTGAGTTTTACAACTCAAACAGTACACACCGGCACACTAAACCGGCAAATCCGGCAAAACTGCACTCCGGCAGCCCCGGGCAACACACTAGGCCCCACACCTAGTCAACATCACTGGCAAAACTGCCAGACAGCTCCCTTGAATACAGCACACAGCATTGGCGCACCTGAGCAACGCTGCCAGGGCGCCTGCACTTTGGCACAAAATTTGGGCAGCACACACAAAGTTGGCGCCCAGCACAAGGGCTCCAGGCAGCGTGCACCAACCAACTTGGGCACGGTGCCCGCGCCGAAACCACCGCGAACCCAGGGGCCACTCTTGGCCCCGGCCCTAGTACTCCCTCTCTCCTAGATGCGCCACAAGGGTCCACCATCATTGGGGCCCTGGTCGCCACTTGGGCCCATGCCCAAATTGACAAAAAATCACAAAAACAGGATTCTGGCGCCTAGACACAGGGCTCCAAACAGCTCTGGCAACCAACTTGGGCACGGTGCCCGCGTCCCAAACCACTGGTGCATTTTGGACAAACTCTTGAACCGCCCCTTTTACTAACCCTCTACTAGGTGCGCCACTAGGGTCCACCATCATTGGGACCTTGGCTCGCCACTTGGGCCCATGCCCAAGTTGGCAAAAAATAATTTTTCATGCACACTGCACAGTTTTGGCGCCTAGACACTCTACCCACACCAAGCCACACTTCACCAAACCTAACCATTCCAACTTCAACTTCACCACCAATTCTAACCTTCAACAACCACAATTTCAACACCAATAACAACATCAATATCACCATATTCAATCATCAAATTTCATATCCGATTCACACAAAATTTCACCAACTCATTGAGACATTTTCACAAACACACAATGTGCAATTTTGACAACTTTTTATTTCAACAAAACAACACCAAAACCACACCCAAATTAGTTCAAAGACATCACCAAACAATCAATTCTCATATTCAATCAACAAAAATTCATTCAAACACATCAAAAACCCCTAAAACCCTATTCTAACACATTGAAAACACAAACCCTATTATAGGTTAGGAGAGCCCCCTTACCTTGAATTCCTTGAAGAAAATAAGCCCTAATCCAAGCAATTCCTCTTGAAAAATCAACAAAATCCCTTCCCTTTCTCTTCTTCTTGCTACGTCCTCTTCTCTCCTTTTTCTCTCTTTTCTTTGTTTCTTACTTTGATAAAAAAAAAAGAAAGGAAACAACACTAAGTCACTTAGTCAAATATGATGACTAAGTCTTCAAATTCAATTTGACTTCTATGTCTTCAAAGTTACTTTGATTACCTTATGGGCCTAAAATGATTATGGGCCTTTGGGCTTAATACCCACACCTCTTCAAACTTGCATTCCAACTCCTAAACCAATAAGTTAACATATCAATTAACTTAATTATAATTAAAATGTCGTAAACCCTAATAATCAATTAAATAAATAACTGAATTATTTTGGGGTGTTACAAATGACGTCGAAGAGGATTTCGACAAAGAAACCACTTACAAACCCATTTGTTACTATGTCTTCAAGAATGGTTGTGTGGAAGAGCAACACGCTGTCTTTGAGAGACCTGATTGTGGGATGAGGAATCATCTCACCTTTGTATATCCAAGCAAAGGTGAACAATGTTGGGGTAAGCAAGATCTTGGTTGATGGTGGCGCTGCTGTGAACCTGATGCCACAACATATGCTGAAGACGATTGGGAAGTGTGAAACAGATCTGAAAACACACAACGTAATCCTTACCAACTATGAAGGTAAAAGTGGCTACTCTCTTGGAGCCATTGAAGTTGACCTTTCTGTTGGAAGCATTAGAAGGCCAACTATGTTTATGGTGATTTCAACCAAGGCAAATTACAACATGCTGTTGGGAAGGGAATGGATCCATGCTGTGGGGGCAATTCCTTCGACAGTTCACTAGAGGCTCATTATTTGGAGAGAAGATGACCTAGTCGAAAATATTGAGGGTGATCAAAGCTATTTCAAGGCCGAGGTGAATACTATCACCAAGAAAACCTTCGACAAGAAACTGGCGAGCATTGCGCCATGCATTTCCTCTGAACATGGTTATGAAAGCCAAGATAATGTGAGGACCTCAGTGATTCTTGATCCCAACTATGGATTCATTTGGGATAGAGAGGTCATTGACGAAGACAACTACCCACAAGGCTATGTCAAGCCTACAGGGTGGGAAGGACCATAAATAGTTATTTATGGATGAACCCACTGTATGGGATAGAATTACGGCCTACGTGGCCGAAAATAAGCAAAAAGCCGTTTTAGAAGCTGACTTACAACAACAATTAGTTGCTGAAGCCGTTGAAGATAAGAATAAAGACAACATTGTCGAAAACCAGAGGCTTGATTGCGTCTATGATGACGAGCCTTTAGGTTTTGAAAAAGATCCAGTGGGTTCAACCAAAAGGATCCAAGCACAAGATCCCTTAGAAGAAATTGATTTGGGAGATGGCTCAATAAAAAGGCACACATACATAAGTGCTAAGATTGATCAAGAGTTGAGGGCGCAGATTGTTGGATTGCTGAAGGAGTACAAAGATTGCTTTGCATGGGATTACAATGAAATGCCAGGGTTGAGTCGTGAAGTTGTTGAAATCAGACTACCAATTCGACCAGGAAAGAAGCCAGTGAAGCAAACTCCAAGAAGATTTGCACCAGAAATCTTGGTGAAGATCAAGGCAGAAAAAAAAAGGTTACTAAAGAGCAAGTTCATCAGAACTGCTAGGTATGTCGAATGGCTTGCTAATATAGTGCCTGTAATTAAGAAAAATGGTACACTTAGGGTGTGTATAGATTTTAGAGATTTAAATAATGCTACACCTAAAGATGAGTATGCCATGCCAGTGGCAGAAATGCTAGTAGATTCAGCTGCAGGTTATGAATACCTAAGTATGCTTGATGGTTATTCTGGATATAACCAAATATATATTGCTGAAGAAGATACATCAAAAACAGCATTCCGATACCCAGGGGCATTAGGTGTCTATCAATGGGTTGTAATGCCTTTTGGCCTAAAAAATGCTGGTGCAACGTACCAAAGGGCAATGAATTCTATGTTCCCTGATTTTATTGAAAAATTTATGCAAGTGTACATAGATGATATTGTAATTAAGTCTTCTTCAGGAATTGGTCATATAGACCATCTTCGACAATCATTTGAAAGAATGAGAAAATATGGATTGAAAATGAATCCAATCAAATGTGCCTTCTGTGTTCGTGCAAGGGACTTTTTGGGTTTCGTTGTACACAAAAAAGGCATTGAAATCAATCAAAACAAGATGAAAGCAATCTTGGAAACGAAAGCTCCTTCGACCAAAAAAGAATTGCAGTCATTACTAGGAAAAATCAATTTCCTTAGAAGATTTATCTCAAATCTAAGTGGTAAAACCCAAGTGTTTTCGCCACTACTTCGAATGAAGAAAGAAGGTGTGTTCGAGTGGGATGCAGAACACCAACAAGCTTTCGACGAGATTAAAGCATACTTGATGAAGCCACCAATTTTGTTACCACCAATTAGGAATAAAGTAATGAAATTGTATATAGCATCATCAGAATTTTCTATAGGTAGCATGTTAGCTCAGGAAGATGAAAATGGTGTCGAAAGAGCCATTTATTACCTTAGTAGAATTCTAAATGATGCAGAAATTAGGTATCATCCTATAGAAAAATTGTGCTTATGCTTGTATTTCTCTTGTACAAAATTGAAGCAATATATAAAGCCTGTTGATGTGTATGTTTATTCGCATTACGATATTATTAAACATATGCTGTCGAAACCAATTTTACATAGTAGAATAGGTAAATGGGCTTTGGCTCTTTCTGAATTCTCTTTGACTTATCAGCCATTAAAAGCAATAAAAGGTCAAATAGTGGCTGACTTCATAGTTGACCATTCAGTGGTCGAAAATACAATAAACTTAGTGGGAATACAACCTTGGAAGTTATACTTCGACGGTTCAAGCCATAAAAATGGTGTTGGAGTTGGAGTTTTAATAATTTCATCAACAAAAATACCAACAAGACATAAGTTTAAAATTGAAGGGGCGTGCTCCAATAATGAGGCAGAATATGAAGCCTTAATAGCAGGACTTGAGATCTTGTTAGAATTTGGGGCAAAACATGTCGAAATCAAAGGAGATTCAGAACTAATTGTGAAACAGTTAACAAAAGAATACAAATGCATCAAAGAGAACTTAATAATGTATTTTGCCATTGCTAACACGTTGTTAAAAAGATTTGATACTGTTCACATAGAACATGTGCCTCGAATAGAAAACCAAGAGGCCAATGATTTGGCACAAGTAGCTTCAGGGTACAAAGTGACAAAAGAAATGCTATTGGAGCTAATAGAAATAAGGCACAAACTGATTTCGACAGATCCATCCAATGCCCAATTGTCAATGCCAAAACTTGAGGGGGAAGAGATGTTAAATTTGGTGGAAACTTTTCAACTTTTTGAAAAATATGAAGTGGAAATTTATGCCATTGACAATATGTCGAATGAGGATTGGCGAAGGCAAATTGTCGAATACTTGGGAGAATCCAACAGGAGTGACTAATAGAAAAACCAAGTACAGAGCCTTAAACTATGTGATTATTGGGAATGAATTGTTTAAAAAGACTCCTGAAGGAGTATTATTGAAATGCCTTAGTGAAAGTGAGGCATATTTAGAAATTTCCAATACTCATAGTGGTGCTTGTGGATCTCATCAAGCATGTCACAAAATGAAGTGGCTTTTATTTCGACAAGGAGTATATTGGCCAGCTATGCTGAAAGATTGCATAGATTTCGCCAAGGGTTGTCAAGAATGTCAAAAACACGCAGGAATACAACATGTGCCTGCAAGTGAATTGCATTCAATAATAAAACCTTGGCCTTTTAGGGGTTGGGCTTTAGACTTAATTGGTGAAATCAAACCAACTTCGTCGAAGGGTCACCGTTTTATTTTAGTAGGAATAGATTATTTCACCAAGTGGGTGGAAGCTGTTCCCTTAACTAATGTTGATCAAGAAGCTGTGATAAGTTTTATTCAAAACCATATCTTACATAGGTTTGGAATTTCTGAAACCATTACGATTGACCAAGGCACAATTTTTATTGGTCGAAAAATGGTTGACTTTGCTTCTGAAATTGGTTTCAAGTTACTAACTTCGACACCATGTTATGCTCAAGCTAATGGTCAAGTGGAGGCTACCAACAAAATTATTATCAATTTGATCAAGAAACACATTGAGCAAAAGCCTAGGAATTGGCATAAAACGCTTGATCAAGTGTTGTGGGCATGTAGAAATTCTCCCAGAGAATCAATCAACACTACTCCTTATAGACTTACATTTGGACATGACGCAGTCTTACCTGTCGAAATTTGTTTACAATCAGCCAGAATTCAAAGACAGTTTGAAATTCCATCAGATTCTTATTGGAATATGATGTTAAATGAATTGGTTGATTTAGATGAAGAAAGACTACATGCGTTGGATGTTCTTATAAGGGAAAAAGAAAGAGTGGCTAAAGCCTACAATAAAAAGGTTAAGCTAAAAACATTAGCCTTAGGAGATCTAATGTGGAAAGTTATATTACCCATGGATAAAAAAGATAGAGTCTTGGGTAAATGGTCACCAAATTGGGAAGGACCATTTCGCATTCTACAAGTGTATACTAACGGTGCCTATGAAGTCGAAGAACTTGGCGCTGATGGTCGAATTTTGCAAATAAATGGCAAGTACTTAAAAGAAATATATGCCGATTTTGCAAGAAGTTAAAATAGCGCAAGATTAAAGCAGTAAGAGAGTACAAATTCAAACATGGCCTTCAAGAAATAAAAGTTACCAGGACATTGTCGAAATTATAAGATAAATATTAGGCAAAATTACACTAGAGGACCTTTAAGTTATTTATTTGTAACAAGTTGGACCTTTAAGTTTTTTTTTGTAACAAATAGGCCCTTTTAATGATTTCTCTAGCTTATATATTTTGATGTAATGCTACTTTATATATTGTGACTACTCTAGCTTATGTATTTTGATGCAAACAAACATATTTTGGTGTATATTGATTTAATGAACGATATTACATTTTACTAAAAGGGCCAACGGTGTCAACGTCGGGTAACTTAAAGGGCCTATTTATTACAAAAGAAACTTAAAGGGCCAACTTGTTACAAATAAATAAGTTAAAGGTCCCCTGGTGTAATTTTGCCTAAATATTATAAGTCAGATAAGTCAAAGTTGAAGATTGGCTTTGAGCCTTTCTAAGACAGATTTGAAATGTTCCAATCTTATGGCGAGAAGAGCCTCTTCTTCGTCCAAACTTCGAACAATCGCTTCATGTTGACCATGTCTTTCCAAGTGCTCAAGAGCCACAGTGGCCTCTGCGTGAATCACAGATTCTAAAGCTTTAGGAGTCGTTTTGAGAAGAGAAGCTTTCTTCACCTCTTCAGCTTTGATCTTCGACTGTAAGTCTTCGATTTGTATCTAGTAGCTCAAGATGGCATTTTCGCAATCTGTCAATGCTTGAGCATTGTTTGCTGTTTGGGTTTCCAAAGAGGCAATCTTGGTCTGAGAGGCGTTAACAGCTGCCCATTCTTCTTCTTGAAGTTTGGCTTCCCGTGCCTTTTGTGCAATACAGTTCTTCTTTTTCTGAATGTCTTGGGTGATTCGCACTAGTAGGGGCTCAAATTCGACAATGAAGCCAATGAGGGCCTTGCCTGAGGTTGAGGTATTGAGCTTGCGCAATACCGCTTTAATCTCAAAGGCAATCATGTGGTCACGCTCAATGGCTTGGAACAAGTCAGCTTCAAGAACTTTGGCTCGAAATTCCTTGAGGAGGTCTTCCTTCGATGTGTCAGATACTTCGTCAAAAGAAGTGGTCGAAGAACTCTGTTTAGTCGAAGATTTCCTACCACTCAGTAGGAGGTTCAAAGCCTCAAGAGGATTTTTACTCTTTAATTCAGCTAAAGCCTCATCACTGACAGTGTTGCTACTTGAATAAACCATCTTGGAGGAGCTATCATCTCTTGATGGTTCATTGACATGCTCAATCTCGACGCCAACTGCCTCGACCATCTCTAAATCTTGTACTCCCTGATTTGTATCAAGAAGGTTTGTTTCAAGTGCTTGGTCATGAGAGGGAGGCTCATTGGTTGGCATATCAACAAGTTGTTGCAGGACTGTTCTTGCTATGTGGACAGGATCATCTTTTTGGGGTTGATTTTCGACCACTCTTTCAGCTATTGGTTTGACAGAGGGAGAGAGTGCCGATGTTGGTGTTAGTTGCTTATGTGAAGGGTCAAGTTGACTAGCTTCATTTCCCTGTCATGACAATACGTCGAAGTTATGATCAGTTTATGAACCAGAATAATTAGGGACTAGTTGCAAGCTCAGTTATTTACCTTTGATATGGTGTCGCCAACATGAGAGCTTGCGCTTGCAGGTCTTTTAGGAACCTCTGCTTTCTTCTGAGCAAGTTTCTCTAAAGGTGAAATTTTCTCTTTAGCTGTTTCTTTTTTGCTTTGTGTTTCTTGGACAAGCACCACAGGGATAGAAGTTCTGGAAGTTTCTTGCGAGTGTTTCATTTTCTTTTCTTTTTTTTTCTTTTCATCCGACTGAAAACCCAACATCCAGAATTAGTGATGGCTAAAGCAAATAGATGAATAATGGAGAGAGAAAAGAGAGGTACATCAAGCGTAGGATTGTTTCCTCTTTTTCGACTCTGAAATATGGAGACCAATCTAGCGTTGAAATTAAGGAGTAAATGTGATATAACAAATACCCCAAAAGAGGAAAAAAAAAGGTAGTTACCTCTTTTTTTTGGTTTGTTGAGTTGTTTGTGGTCTTTGAATAGGGGTAGCCTTTTTCTTGGTGTTTTTCTTTGACGCCTTG
This sequence comes from Astragalus glycyphyllos, assembly GCA_963573325.1. Classification (NCBI taxonomy): domain Eukaryota; kingdom Viridiplantae; phylum Streptophyta; class Magnoliopsida; order Fabales; family Fabaceae; genus Astragalus; species Astragalus glycyphyllos. The sequence goes on along the minus strand of OY754311.1, from coordinate 53,328,583 downwards.
GTAGTGCCAGTGGTTGTGGGAGTGGCTGCAAAAAATATTTCGACGAGGTTAGTTTAGAAAGATTTCAGAAATTGTTTGGTTCAAACAGTTAAAGAATGTATTATTTTGAAGAGTTTGGAAATGTAGAATGTATTAAGGTAATATACCTGAAGGTTTGGGGAAAGTAGAGAGTAAGTTCTGAAGCAAACTGGATTCGTCGACAGCAGCCAGTTTAGGCTTGTAATAGTTCGACCACCATTGGAGAAATTCTTTAGTGCAAGCGAAAAGGGGGTTGTACTTCAAAGGAATGAAAGTAGGAGTGCACTGGGTAGCCAGGGTTAGTCGATGCCAGTAGTCGCTTTCATTATCTGGGGATATCAAAGGCTTTTTCCACTTGTAAAAAGAGGCCGGTCGAGGTTGGCACAATCCAAATTGCCTTGCCACCAGATTTGGCTGGTATCCTTTCAAGCCAAATAAGCTCTCCAGATTTCATTAAGTTCATCATCGGAATCAATGGGTGTTGCAGGAAATTTTTTGAGGAACCATTGTGGCCCATGAGCTCTGTGGACGAAAGGGGCCATTGAAGGAGTAAAGGACTTGCTCTGTTAGAGAATTGGTCTTCGACTGTTTGGTTGTTCTCCCTGGGTTTTAAAAGGGCAAGTGTCACACCTTCAATGCTCCTCCTTTCAGCTATTCAGATTTGGCTTTTAGGGCACATTACTCGAAGTCTTGATTCAAAAGTGGCAAGGAGCCACAATTGGAACAGCCAAATAGGCCCAGAAATCAGCAAAGAAGATTGAGGCTTAGAATTTTTCATGTCAAGGGCCCCATCACCTAAAGTTTCATAAAGAGACCCTAGGATAAGTTTGCTAAGACAGATATTCCGACCATTATGAATTTGAGTAGCCAGATTGATATACATCTTTGCAACTTGAAGCGATGAAGAGCAGAAAATATAATGAGATAACCATAAGGTAAGAAAAGCTATGTGTTCTTCATCAGAAACCTCATCACTGTCGAGGACGTGTTGATCTTCGATGTACCCAGCGAAGGTGGCACGTTGAAAAGCGATATTGTATGTATCAGAAGCTCTGTCGGGCTCGAAGATCTCGCCTGTTGGTCGAAGACCAGTGATAGGAGCTACATCCAGCAAGGTGGGAGTAAGCATACCACATTCTAGATGAAGGCTGTTAGTAGTAGCCTCCCAAAAATGAAGTGCTGCAATAAGCATGGCACTTTGGTATTTGGGACCGTATCTCGACAATTGAATCAGGTCGAAAATACTTTGAGTTTTCCAGAAATCCCCTTTCTTTGACTCTATCTTGTTGAGCCAGTTGATGTAAGCTTCGTGGCCTACATGAGGTGCAGCTCTGAAAACCCGTGTAGCCATGAAACCCATTTCGTGTAAGGAGCTTGGTCGAAGATTCTAGGGCTATAATGATGGTAATTAGGGAAGATTTCTTGGATTTTTGGTGGTTCTGGAAGAAACTCAGGAATGAGACCGAGAAAAGCATGAGTGTGATCAATGGGACCAGGAATAATCACTTGTGATCTCCAACTTGGAGCACGTGGATCATCAAGATCAGGTTCAGCAACACAGAGGTGTTTTCCAGATGAATGAGTATGTGAAGGTGGTTCAGGTGTTGGGTTTTGGACAGGTTCTGCAAGGATTGGTTGCTTACCTGCAATGGTTGAGGGGGATCGAGGACGAGAAGAAGATGCCATTGATGAACAACGAAGGATGTTCATGAAGGTCTAGTTTTCTGGGTTTAGTGAGCACAAGTGTTCTCGCGAAGAAGAAAAAAAGGGTTACAAAGGTTTCAAAAAGAGTGAAATAAAGGAGAACCGATGGTTTTTATAGCTGTTTGAAATGCAAAGGCTAAAAACTCTTGAGTTTCCCTCTTAATGGAGCAGTTACTCGCAATGAGTAGTGGGGAGTTTCAGGGTGAAACGTGGCCCACTAACTTTACAACGGAGGCGCCAAAAGCTGTTTTATCACTGAAAAGTCGTATCACTCTGCAACGTGATGCAAGTGATGTCATCAAAGCAGTTGAAAAGGGTTTTCAAAAATGCTCTTTTTCTGTCATTCACATAGTCCATGTCGAAAAAGACATTTTTGGGGGGCAATTTGATAGCTTGTAATTTCGACAAGCTAAATTAAATGCAGTCAACGCGGTTTGACTTTGGTTTTCTTAGAAGAAGGTGTTGGTTTTAACACAGAAGAGTTGTGTCAGAAGGCAAATTCGACAAAGCTTCAGACTTAACTAGATTTGAAGGGTGATATTTCGACGAGTAGAAAATTGAATTCATTAGCAAGTCAAAAGCAAGTGCTCGCTGTCGAAGCTTTGGTAGTTATCTTAGTCGAAGGCTGGAGCAGCTTCCTTTTTTTTAAATTCTCTGTACAGTTAGTTAGTTTTAGCGTTTCCCCCTCATATAAATAGGAGTTTCTCATAGGAAAAAGGGGTCACAATCTCATTACAGAATTCTCACGCTCTAACTTCCAACACATTACAGAGAAAACGAGCCAAGAGAAGAATGTATGATCTGTGCACCAACTTTCTTTACAATTAATGCAATTTTAATTTGTTTTCTTCTTTGCTTTTCTGCAATTTTTTCCTTTGTTTTATTCTCCCTCATTGAGGAAATCCGACGGTTTCGCGCGAGATCGACGGTTATCTTCTTCTTTTTACTTTTAAACTGCAAGAACACATATAATTCTGGGAAAAACTTTAACACAAATGGTCTTAGGATTTACTAGTTGATCCTGCAAACAGAAGCAATTTCAAACAAGCGGTGTTTACCAAAATCCAAGGTAAACAAGTCTTTAGCTAGATTTGACATTCAAAATCCAAGTTAGGGTGGATAATAGGACAAGAAGAAAATATCATCCTTCCGCTTTCTCCTTTTGGTCAGAAATCCCATGTATTTGGCATAAGGAAGCAAGTGTTCCCATGCCCCAATCAATAAGCATTTGGGATAGGAATTCCCCTTCTTTTGAAACAATTGGATCTCATTTTGCAAAGGACTCTTTTCTTCAATTACCAAGGGTTGAGTCTCACTTGTCACATAAACCTTTTCATACCTCAACCTTGGCTTTTCTTCCTTGTCACTATTTTTGAATTTTTCTTGTTCTACAACTACACAATTTTTTTGTTTTTCTTCCACTACTTCCAAATGACCACATTCAAGCTCACACTCTACACTCATTTCTTCCTTTTGCTCAACCACATATTCAATACAACTCTCTTCGTTTAGGTCAATCACTTCTTCAATACAACTCTCTTCTTTTAGATGCTCTATAATTGTCCTAATGTGAGCCTCTATATTCTTACATGAAGCTTCAAAGTTGTCATGATCCACCTTAATAGATTCAATGGAATGAGCTAAGAATTTTTCAAAATTAGAGTTCCCCACATGTAATCCTTCGGTTTGAGCTTGAGAACCCAGCTCTTTCTCACACACAAAGTTTGACATGGGTTTGGAATTTAACTCAAAACATCCCCTTTCAAAGTTCTCGCGCTCCACCTTCATAGATTCAATGGATTGAGCTAAGAGTTCTATTAAGCTAGAGTTGTCCTCATGTAATCTTTCGTTTTGAGCTTGAGAAGATGGATTTGTATCAAAACAGCCCCTTTTATGTTCACTACCATGGGATTCAAAATTGAAACATTGTTGTTGAGCATTCAATTCTTGCATAAAGTAAAAACTCCAATGGTCCATGGCATAAAGTTGAATTAATTTTTTCTTTCAAAAAAAACTAAACACAAATTGTGACACTAAAAATAACAAAGAGAACACATTACAAACAGAAAGCACAATACGAAATAGAGAAAAAAATTGCTCAAAAATTGATCACACCAAAAACTAACAAAACTTACTAACTACACAGTAGAAATTAACTATCACAATCCCCGGCAACGGCGCCAAAAACTTGTTGTGTGAAAACAATATGTGCAAGTATCCACAATCGTAACAAGTAATAAAGAGTAAGTAGAGATCGTCCCCACGAGGATTGTTGAGTTCTTTTCTATATTTAATTAGCAAACAAGCTAGTGAGTAAAAGCAAAGTAAAATAACAAGTTGTAGAACTCAGTTTTATCAACAAACAGTAATTAAAATAAAGGATAAGTAGAAATTCAGAAAGAGAGTAAGTTGGGAATGCTTTCACTATGCAAATTCATAATAATGATCTAATGCTGTATTTGATGCTGCAGCACATATATTTTCTCAAATACTTCCCACTAGGATTTCACGCCAAAAGTTTATCTCCAGACCTTAAAAAGCTACGCCCTAGGCTGCTTAGGCACCCGCAGTATTCACCTTATGTCTTATGCTCTCCCTATCTCTAGGGTTTAAGCAAGAAACACTTAAATCTCTTTAAATGCAACAAACCATATTATCCTTTGAGATCAATTTATAAACCATCTCTAAATCTATAAATGGTACTTATATTTAGGTGATCAATTCTAAAATAAGTTTTGGAAATAGTATCACACAAAGGATAAAATGCTAAACATCAAATACATGCATTAAAAACATTAAGACTTCATTACATAGATCTAAACATCCCAACTAAGAGTATTTAGCTCATGATGAGCAACAAACACAAGAAATGCAACTTAAACATAATGTTTAAAGCCATAAATGAGAAAATACAAGGAAGAAATATACTAAGAAGAGGTAGACTGAAGATTGGCTCCAAGAACAGTAGCATGGAGGTTCAGATCAGCTCCCAAATCCACAAAATTCTCCAAGTAAATCAACTCGTGTATTGCTGCAGCATCACTCCCTGCAACAGAATTTCTACTTTTTATTGTGAAAATGGAGCTTGGAACGAAAATGGAGAGAAAGGCTATGTCTAAACCTTGCCTCCTTTCTGAACAAGCCTCTCAAATGAGGAAGATGAGCTCCCTTTTATAGAGCTAGGGTTTAGTGATCCAAGAAATGTCATTTGGAGGCTCTTTTTGTCATTATGTACGCGTAAGAGTACAATGTGCCCACAAAAGGGGAATATTCTGAGCATATGACAGCCTGGTACCAGCAGCGGTGAGCTGAAATCCGCGTGACATTATTTTCTCTCTCATCTGACGCAAGAATGCAATGCTGCGGCACCTGATGCTGCAATAATGAAATGCACACATAAAAGCACAAAATGAGGCACCAAAGTGCCAAATGACTCCAAACCAGAATTAATTATTCTTTTACACTAAACAACATAATTTAACTATTTAAACACAATATTACTTTAGAACTCACAACAATTTAAGCTAAGAAAACATAAATAACTCTATATCAAATAGAGTCATCACACCCTCGAATTTAAACCGTTGCTTGTCCTCAAGCAATAGCAATGACGCTTGACCTCAAGCAATGACGCTTGACAAAGACAAACAAACACAAGCAAGACAATAACCAGCTGCATTCAAACAGATTTTCAAAGATGTTCAAATTGGGCATAAACTTTCAGATCCTCAATCACTCATATACACCATAAGTTCATCAAGATTCAAAGAATTGCGTACTGCTCAAGGTGTGTGTTTGATCACTAGGCTTAGTTCAGTCCTTAGCAAGTTTCAAAAGTTCTCCTAGCCTTGGAAAACATGGCTTTCTTTTGGTTATGCCAAAGATTTTTCAAAAAGTAGGGTAGACTAACAATTTAAGCACATAATGGGGGGATAAGCATTACAAAGGGCTTTGATATAGCATTTCAGAACTCTAGGCCAGTACACTTATTGCAAATGGACATAACAGTGCTGCAGCAACTGTTGCTGCATTACAGACTAACAAAGACTCTTTGTACAGACACTTAACTGCTACTGTGCTGCATTGCCCTTATTCTTTGATTTTTTTTTGTTTGTAATCACTGTTGTTTTCTTTCTTTTTCTTTTTTTTTTTGCATTGATGATTGGGCAATTACAGCACATTACACTTATTTACAGACACTAGTGCTTTATAACATAGCACCTTTCATTCAGACTTCATTCATATTCCTAAAACTATGTGCACATGACGTAATTCCATTCCTTCTTGCGTTGCCTTAGTATATCTCAAAGAACCCCCAAACTTAGTTTCTTATGCTACCCTAAGTTTTTAGTAGAAATTTGGCACAACCTTGGTCTACCAAAATCTAACTTCAGCATCAGATTGTTTCTAGCTTACTAATTTCCTACATAAACCTAGAGTATGAGTGTGGGAACAATAGCAATCTAATCATCAATCAAAACCAGGCTATCCTCACTCAAACTCACCATAATCATCATTAAGTCAGCACAAAAAGAAGCATAATCTATTACTAATTTGAACAAAAGATACAACTAAACATGCCTTTTATAAACAAATAACACAAGGTCCTCCCCCCAACATAAGACCCAGCAGTGTCTCCACTGCTCATGCAATTACTAATGGGAGTTGCCTTAGACACAATAGAACTTAATTGAAAACATATAACACAAAACAGATTTTAAATCCTAAACAGATGCTGGATGCTATTACAGATGCTACAACATCCAATAGGATTATTGAGCCAGAACTAAATAGAAAACAATAATTAAAATCAACTAACAGAACATAAACAACTAAATAACAAAAGAGAAAGGGTTAACTAGAAGAAACCCCTAGTTTCTTTCTGGTATTGGCTCTTGTAGCTTGATGCTCTTTTCAGCAGCTGCATGGATGCTGCAACATTAGGTGTTACCACATCTCAGTTTAAGCTCATTGCACCAAATCAAAATAATTGTCCTTTAACCCTGTATGAGGTTCCTTGACTTCGCCTTGGGTGAAGCCCTCTGGTGATGCAGCATTAACATTTTGCAAAACAACTTGATGCGTGGAATATTTGGCCAATGGAGGCTCTGGTGTAAGAGGAGGGAACTAATCATCTGGTAAAGCAGAGTCAGGTTTCTCCACAATAGAATCATATACTCTTGGCCTCTTTTTGTCCGCCAACTTGTTTCTTACAACTTTCTTTGCTGCAGCAGCTTTGCCTTCTGACACTGTTGCTGTAACACTACCTGTGACAGCATTCACACTCTACATTTCAGCTTCCAATGGCCTTGGTGCTTTCTCTTGGAAGGTTGAGTTTTAGGTGGATTTTTCTTTGGTGAGGGAGGTTGTTTGGTTGATAGGGACTTGTGGAATGGATTGTTTTGGGTGGAGGGGATGGTTTTGGAATAAGGATTAATTGTTTGGTTTGAGGTGGTTGTGGATGAAGGGTAAATAATGAAGGGTTGTAACTGTGAGAAGTGGACTTTTGTGGTGGAGAAGGTGTTTTGGGTGTGAAGAGATGATTTAGGTGGAGGTGTGGTGAAAAAGTTTTGAGTGGGTGGTGATTGGGGAAAAGATTTCTAACAAGGTTTAAATGGTGAGATAGAGAAAACACATTGCGAAATAGCAGAGGTGACTGCCAAATATGCCACATTGGGACTTGAAACTTCATTTGGATCATGTGCTCAACACTTCAGCAACAGGTGTTGCACCACATGGTGCTGCAGCACCAAAATTCTGCATAATTGACAGGACAAACCACAAGACCACTTATTCATACCTGAAAAAGTAAAAACAAAAACACACAAAACACAATTAGTCCTAAAAATCTGGGTTGCCTCCCAGTAGCGCTTAATTTATAGTCTTTAGCTAGATTTGACATTCAAAATCCAAGTTAGGGTGGATAATAGGACAAGAAGAAAATATCATCCTTCCGCTTTCTCCTTTTGGTCAGAAGTCCCATGTATTTGGCATAAGGAAGAAAGTGTTCCCATGCCCCAATCAATAAGCATTTGGGATAGGAATTCCCCCTCTTTTGAAAAAATTGAATCTCATTTTGCAAAGGACTCTTTTCTTCAATTACCAAGGGTTGAGTCTCACTTGTCACATAAACCTTTTCATACCTCAACCTTGGCTTTTCTTCCTTGTCACTATTTTTGAATTTTTCTTGTTCTACAACTACACAATTTTTTTGTTTTTCTTCCACTACTTCCAAATGACCACATTCAAGCTCACACTCTACGCTCATTTCTTCCTTTTGCTCAACCACATATTCAATACAACTCTCTTCTTTTAGGCCAATCACTTCTTCAATACAACTCTCTTCTTTTAGATGCTCTATAATTGTCCTAATGTGAGCCTCTATATTCTTACATGAAGCTTCAAAGTTGTCATGATCCACCTTAATAGATTCAATAGAATAAGCTAAGAGTTTTTCAAAATTAGAGTTCCCCACATGTAATCCTTCGGTTTGAGTTTGAGAACTTGGCTCTTTCTCACACACAAAGTTTGACATGGGTTTGAGAAGATGGATTTGTCTCAAAACAGCCCCTTTTATGTTCACTACCATGGGATTCAAAATTGGAACATTGTTGTTGGGCATTCAATTCTTGCATAAAGTAAAAACTCCAATGGTCCATGGCATAAAGTGGAAAAATTTTTTCTTTCAAAAAAAACTAAACACAAATTGTGACACTAAAAATAACAAAGAGAACACATTACAAACACAAAGCACAATACGAAATAGAGAAAAAAATTGGTCAAAAGTTTAACACACCAAAAACTAACAAAACTTACTAACTAAACAATAGAAATTAACTATCACAATCCCCGGCAACGGTGCCAAAAACTTGTTGTGTGAAAACAATATGTGCAAGTATACACAATCGTAACAAGTTGTAAAGAGTAAGTAGAGATCGTACCCACGAGGATTGTTGAGTTCTGTTCTATATTTAATTAGCAAGCAAGCGAGTGACTAAAAGCAAAGTAAAATAACAAGTTGTAGAACTCAGTTTTATCAACAAACAGTAATTAAAATAAAGGATAAGTAGAAATTCAGAAAGAGAGTAAGTTGGGAATGCTTTCACTATGCAAATTCATAATAATGATCTAATGCTGTATTTGATGCTGCAGCATTAGGTGCTGCAGCAATTGATATATTTTCTCAAATACTTCCCACTAGGGTTTCACGCCAAAAGTTTATCTCTAGACCTTAAAAAGCTACGCCCTAGGCTACTTAGGCACCCGCAGTATTCACCTTATGGCTTATGCCCTCCCTATCTCTAGGGTTTAAGCAAGAAACACTTAAATCTCTTTAAATGCAACAAACCATATTATCCTTTGAGATCAATTTATAAACCATCTCTAAATCTATAAATGGTACTTATATTTAGGTGATCAATTCTAAAATAAGTTTTGGAAATAGTATCACACAAAGGATAAAAAGCTAAACATCAAATACATGCATTAAAAACATTAAGACTTCATTACATAGATCTAAACATCCCAACTAAGAGTATTTAGCTCATGATGAGCAACAAACACAAGAAATGCAACTTAAACATAATATTTAAAGCCATAAATGAGAAAATACAAGGAAGAAATATACTAAGAAAAGGTAGACTGAAAATTGGCTCCAAGAACAGTAGTGTTGCACCTCGAAAAATCCTTTGGAGGGATTTCTCTTCGCACAACATGAATTGGAGTCGCCACCAATATTTTTTTAGAGGTAAAACATTGAAAAAAACCTTTCTTGAAAGACAATGGTCCTTGGAACCACGAGATTTGAGTTCGGGGGTCGGTTATGCATGGGGAAGGTACGAGCACCCCACACATCCTTTCTACTGAAAGGGAACCTCGATTTGACGTGTGATTTAAAGGTTGATTTAAGAAATGCTTTGTTTTTATCTCTCTTTATCTCTCCTTACTTTATGGAAAAACTTAAGGAAAATTTAATCTTTTGCGCTTGACGGGAGGGCACCGTGCCTACGTATCCTGGGGAAGGAATCAAAGCGACGTAGTTCTTGTTTTCGAAAATTGTTTTGTTTTTAGAAATTGCCTTGTTTTGGAAAAGGGTTTGTTTTTTTGAAAAGAAAATGGTTTTCATTTGTCATGCTTGACGGGAATGTGACCCGCTCCTACGTATCTCCCAGTGCGATGGAGAATTCAAAGCTTACGTAGTTCTCGGTTGTCGAGAAAAGGTTTTTATTTTTTTAGTTGTTTAATTGTGAAAATTGAATGTTCACAGTGATCAAACAACAAAGGTTTCGAGTGATCACCACTAGCATCCCATTATTGCCGATCGTGCAAGCAAAGGCTTCGCATTATCCTCAACAAAGTTTTTAATTTGTGAAATGAGAGTTCTTTTGAAAAATGAGTATTCATGATAATCAATTGAGCAAAGACTCCAAGTGATTACCACTAGCACCCCATTGTTGACAATCGTGCAAGCAAAGGTTTCGCATTATCCTCAACAAAGTTTTTAATTCGTGAAATGAGAGTTCTTTTGAAAAATGAGTGTTCATGATAATCAATTGAGAAAAGACTCCAAGTGATCACCACTAGCACCCCATTGTTGACAATCGTGCAAGCAAAGGCTTCGCATTATCCTCAACAAAGTTTGATTTGTGAAAAATAGTTTGAAATTGTTTTGAGAAGAAGTGAAGTTGTTTATCAATGATTATGTAAATGCAAAAAAATGTTTTGAAGTTGGAACGTTACTAACGAGTAACAAGTTGTTCTTTGTATGCAACATGGTTTTGAAGTTTTGGAGAGTTACTAACGAGTAACAATTGGTGGAAATCAAAACAAGCAAATTGTGAACACCAATTCAACATTTTAATGCACCACAAGCACATAAACAAGTATATCAAGCATGGAGTACCAAGCTTCAATTCAAGAATGCATGAGTAGGCAAGGATGCAAGAATAGGTAAGAATGCATGAATATGCAAAATGCATGTGCATCAAGGTTAAATGAACCTATCTTTTGCCGAAACTTCACAAGCTTCAAACAACAATTTACAATAAACTCAAAGAGCAAAGAAAGCATGATTAAACTTGAGGATGCATCAAGGTCATTGGAGACCAATCATGTGCGCAAATTCAATTGTTTATAGACCCCTTTTTGCTCACATTTCACAAGCACATCAAATGGGAATTGAATTTTTAAATGCTTACAAGCATAGGCATCAAGGTTGAAGTAACCTATCTCTTGCCAACTTAGCATAACCCAAGATCATTTGTGGATCATAAATGAACCAAAACCCAAATTCATTTTTCTCAAATCACAAATTTCACAATTAACAACATAGGTTTGAATATTTGCAAGACCAAAAGTGACCAAAAGAGGGCATTAACAAGTCATTTTTGTAACCAAAATTGATTAATCAAGTTAGAAAACTAGCATTTGCATTTTCAAGCAAGAATTGCACAAAGAAAATTGAATCATCTTAGGCAATCCTCATCACTTAAAGTGAAGTACACTAGGCACAAGTGAGAGTCCTCTTGCCAATCCTCAACATAGAATAACTTTGCAAACAAGTTACTAACAAGCAAACCAAAGTTTACAATCAAAGCACAAGGTTGTGTTGAATCCTCTTAGGCAATCCTCAACACTTAAAGTGAAGTGCGCAAAGGCACAAGTGTGAGTCCTCTTGCCAATCATCAACATAACAATGACTTGCAAGCAAGATACCATCTACTAACATCAAAATAACTTGAGAAAACGTTTTTGATCACAATTGCAAACCCATTTCACAAGAAAATTAACAAACCCTAATTCTAATCATGATTTGCGAAGCACCACATCATTTTATTCAACAAAAATGCAAGATCATAGTGAAAACAACATAAATCACAATTTATTCAAGGGTGAGAAGCATCTCAAGCACCCAAACCTCCCACGGTGTTTGTCAAAATGCTTGAGACACCTCTCACCAACAACAATCAACAAATCAACAATATAACAACACTAAAATGCATGAATATGGTAGGATGCAAAATTAGAAACATGATATCTACATTTTGATGCAAAAAAAGTCGAAGATGATGCTAGGTTTTAAGAAGTTTACCTCAAATCCAAGCTAAGGAATGACTAATATGAAGAACAAGACCACAAATCAACTTGAATCTTCACCAAACTTCAATGAAACCCACGAAATGCTTGCTTAAAAATGCCCTTTGATGATGCAAGCTTGAATTAAATTAGGAGAGAAGGAAGATATATGAAGTAGGAATGGAAATGAGGTGAGAAAATGGTGATTTGGTGAAGGAGAAGTGAAGAATTGATGGAGGAAGAAGGTAGTATAATTTCGGCCAAGAGAGGGAATTAGGAGAGGGAGTTGTGTGCTAGGGTTGTGTGAGTGAAAATGAGGCCAAAAGGCTTTTTTTTGTGAGGTGAGGTTAATAGGGTATATATAGAAAGCAATTAGGTTTAAGGGTAGTTAGGTCATTGTGCACTAGTTGTGCTCTAGGATTTGATTTTAATTTTGAATCAAAGGCTAGGATTGAGGCTCACATGGATTGAGGACATTGAGAAAACACAAAATGAGAGAATAGAGAGGGGGTAGGCGACATTGGGGGTGTGGCCTTGGTCACCAAGTTTTGCTAGTTATCTTGTACTATTGTACTATTATATGACCATTCCATTATCCCTTCATTTTTGATTATTCTTCTTAGGATAATTGTACAAAAATACACCCAATTTAGGCCACATACTAGGAATCTTAGGAATATGCCATTTTATGTGATCACCATGACCAAAAATATCATAAAAATCACATCTTGGAACTTTTTGTAGAATATTCCCTTTTGATCCTTTTTTTGAAATTTTGTGCACAATGTATGCATGCAAGCGCATACATACATACATGACCAAAAATGTTTTGCCTCAAATAAATTTCTCTAAAATTTCACAATGATTCTTGATGAGAAATTATCTTATTTTTGACAATGACCAAAATACCCTTTTGCCCTAAAAACCTTGTTTTTTTAACAACAAATGCATTTCCACTCTAACAATGAATTTAAAAGCCCTAGAATGACTTTTAAAACCGAAAAATGCATGCACAATGCTCTTCACTCTTCAAAATAAAACCACACTTCTCAATTTATTTATTTTTGCGGAAAATTAGGGTTTTAAACCTAGGTGGACAAAATTAGGGTATGACAAGTAGCATGGAGGTTCAGATCAGCTCCCAAATCCACAAAATTCTCCAAGTAAATCAACTCGTGTATTGCTGCAGCATCACTCCCTGCAACAGAATTTCTACTTTTTATTGTGAAAATGGAGCTTGGAACGAAAATGGAGAGAAAGGCTATGTCTAAACCTTGCCTCCTTTCTGAACAAGCCTCTCAAATGAGGAAGATGAGCTCCCTTTTATAGAGCTAGGGTTTAGTGATCCAAGAAATGTCATTTGGAGGCTCTTTTTGTCATTATGTACGCGTAAGAGTACAATGTGCCCACAAAAGGGAATATTCTGAGCATATGACAGCCTGGTACTAGCAGCAGTGCGCTGAAATCCGCGTGACATTATTTTCTCTCTCATCTGACGCAAGAATGCAATGCTACGGCACCTGATGCTGCAATAATGAAATGCACACATAAAAGCACGAAATGAGGCACCAAAGTGCCAAATGACTCCAAACCAGAATTAATTATTCTTTTACACTAAACAACATAATTTAACTATTTAAACACAATATTACTTTAGAACTCACAACAATTTAAGCTAAGAAAACATAAATAACTCTATATCAAATAGAGTCATCACTCCCTAACTCTTAAAACACCTGATTTAAGGTATATTAAAATTTTCATACAACTCAATTTTTTTTAGTTTGTAGACGAAGTGACAAATACCACAAGAAACTCACGCACACAACTATGAGGTCCTGGGTTCGAACCCGCGATATGATATCTAACCTAACAATTTCGGCATTTGCCAGTTTAGCTAGGCCTTACGGATAAGATTTTGGTTAGTGATAAATGTTACTTTTTTTTTCTCAATTGAATGAGAAAGGAAAGAAAAATCTTGTACGATGGCGGCACATTACAAAAAGGTTTAAGAGAGGTTTCGAACCTCATCCATGAAGGACTGTGTTCGTTCTCTCTCAAGCAAATATGACATTCTCATCTTCTCTTCCCTTTGCTCATCTTCATGCTTATTGCAACATAAACCGCCGCCGCCACCACCACCATAGTCACACCGAAATTGAAATTAAAAGAAAGGTTCACGATAAACTCCACTTCCTATTCATCTCAACCTCCTCTTTCCCCTTTTGTCCCTCCAACAAACCACAATTCAACCGCAACCGCCTTCGCCACCGTCTCTTCCTCCGGGACTCTACCAACTACGATTACCTCGTCGACGGCCTTGATTCCGCGGTGGACGACGATGAGCATAGGAGGATATTCATCAAGGAGCCTCAGTGGATTTCGTCGTTGTTCATGAAGGGTTGGCTCATGAGGTCGGAGGAGGAGGAGGAGATGGGGAGGGAGACAGAGAAGAGGAGGTTCGATTTGCTGCGGCGGAGGCAAATTGAGGCGGAGACAGAGGCGTGGGAGAGGATGGTGGAGGAGTACAGGGAATTGGAGAAAGAAATGCGAGAGAAGCGATTGGCGCCGAGTTTGCCTCACGTGAAGGCCTTGATGTTAGGGTGGTTTGAGCCGTTGAAGGAGGCTGTGGAGGCGGAGCAGAGGGCGCACCAGGCACGGTCCATGAAGCAGAAGGCCTCCATTGCTCCTTACGTTGATTCATTGCCAGCAGATAAGGTGGCTGTTATTGTGATGCACAAGATGATGGCTCTGCTGATGGAGAATGAGGAAGGCTATGTTCGCGTTGTTCAGGCTGCTATTCAAATTGGCTTGGCTATAGAGCAAGAGGTACTTCCACTGCTTTTTAACTTCATCTTCTATGCTAACTGAACTAATATGCTCTCTTTCGGCAAACAACTCAATTAAGTGCTTACCATGTGAATACTTATGTAATACCTGTTTTTACAATAAAGTATAAAATAAGGTCATTTTTTTATAAGTTATAAGTTGTTTATGCTGGATAGCTTATGTATATTAGTCGGTAACAACTTACAGTTGTTTCTGTAAGCTCTTTCAAACAATCTCACAAGTTCAGTAGATAGGCACAAAGCATAAAGAAGCCAATAAACATAGGCCCTATGTTGTTTTCAAAATGGGAAATGCAGGTTCGGTAGTTAGTTCGAAAGGAATAATAAAACCATACATGCTTGCTTGTTGAATGCAACTGCTGCCTTCCCCCAAATGCTTAACCAGTTAGCAATTTATTGTTTTTTCACTCAAAGTTGCCTCCCCTTTGTAGTTCTCACTTTGACCAAACACATTTGGTACATTTATTTTGTAGATTATGTTCTGATAATCTTAATGTATTTCAGGTTAGGATTCATAAGTTCATTGAAGAAAATAGAAGTTTCCGAAGTAAGAAGACAGAGGCTGGCATTGAAGACGTTTTGAATGATGATAAAGAAAAGCAAAGAAAATATGTGAATGGTTTGATCAAAAGTAAAAGACTGAAAGAGGTGCAGGTGGTATTGAAGGAAGAAGAATCTAGTCCTTGGAGCCATGCTACCCAGGCTAAGGTTTCTCTACATGTCATTTTGTAATGGATTGTCTCTCATTGCCTTTCTTGTTTTTGTTTTAAGACTGGAATTAAATTTGTTGGCTCTATGAATTATGCAGCTCGGAAGTAGATTAATAGAACTATTAATGGAAACAGCATACGTGCACTCTCCACTTAGCCAGTCTGTTGATACTATACCTGATATTCGACCAGCTTTCAGGCATGGGTTTAAAGCTCTATCAAGGAATCCAGGGTAAGGGTTTGTTTTCTTTTTGGTTCTTTATATTAGTTGAATGGTCTGCATAGTTGTAATGAATATACAAATACAATGAGAGGGTGCATATTTATACACGAGAGAATCAGAGAATCACTCAAAATAGGATATATGGGAATGGCTAAACTATCTAATAAGGACATTATATAAATAGAAAGAATGATGATTATAATTACAATCAACAGCCCCCTTAGATTGGAGTATATATATCATATGCGTTGAACTTGTTAAACTTACATATATAATCTATTCGAGCTCTTCGTAGGGATTTAGTGAAGGTGTTGGTCAACTGATTGTTGGAGCTTGTAGAGGAAGTCTTGATGGTGCCTGGTAGGATGTTTTCTTTGATTAGGTGACAATCTACTTCTGTGATTAATTCTCATGAAAAATTGGGTTTAAGGCTTCATACAAAGCTGATTGACTATCATAAACAAGTTCTTAAGGACTTGTTATCTAGATTTTCCACGTTAGAACTGTTATATTCACATTAGCACCATAACAGTCATGTAGGAACTTTTAATGGAGTTAAACAAAAATTCAGAAAAGGGCAACGTCGTATATGTTTTGAAACTTAAAGGATCAATTTAAAGAAAAAACACTTATAGGATTAAATCGAAACTTCAAATTAACTTAAAAGACCTTGAAGTTCCACTAATTTCCAGGTCATCAACATAATTCCACGCGTACAAGCCACCTACCATGGCACACCAGCTTCTGTTAATGAAGATGGAGGGAACGTTTAAAATAGACTAATGTTGTTAACATTTTAAAACATAAAGGACTGGATTGGAAAAAAAACTTAAAGCACAAATCTGGAATTTAAAATTAACTTAAAGGACCCCAAGCACAATTTTGCTGATGAAATATGATGCATATTCTTTGCTTTGGGTAAATAAAAGAATGAGAGTCCACATTTAAAAAAATCTCAAACTTTTCCATTTCTATATTTAAACCGTGCCTTTACCACACTTGTTTTTTAATATTAGTTCTGACCAAATATTTGGTGCTTGTAGGCGGAAGAATTTGAAGAAATATGGCATTATACAATGTGATCCCTTAGTCCTAGCTGGGCTTGAAAAATGTGTAAGTTGAGATGTTGCATTTGTTTCTTCTTTTTTAGCCGTAGTTGAAGCTTCTGAAAGGTGGTAATTGGTGTTATATGATTTCTTCATCAATGCACTCAAAATCCTTTACCCTGCATAACAAGTGGGCAGTGTTCCAATAACCTACTATTTTTAACCCATTCCACCTCCACAAAATCGAACGTAAGTAGCATTAGCATTTAGATGTAGTAGAAGAGGACCTTCTCCCTTCTCATCAACTTGCATAAGTGTTTTGCTAAAGGTGTTCTCCACTTGAATGGAATCTGGTGCATTATCGGTTGTTCCTATGACTTTCTTGTATTTTATTACTCTTGCTAGCTAAAGATACCCAAATTTGTTGAAATCGTTAAACTTCAACATGACTGCTTGTCATCTGTTCTGTAATTCTCAAACTTATTTGCTATTTACCATGACATAAGCATAATTTGAACATCTGAAACTTCTAATATTTTCGTGTAGTTAGATAAATGGATATATCTTAAGTTGCTTGCTTACTAATCAATGTATATTTGTGTATGCAGGCTAAGCATATTTTGATCCCTTACATGCCAATGTTAATACCTCCAAAAAAATGGAAAGGGTATGACGAATGGATTGTGTCTTTCTTGTATTGTATTTTGAAACTCCTGCATTTGGTTAGGCATTATGTCGCTATTCCATAATTTTTTGCACTTAGTTCCAACTAGGTTTTAAATTGCGGTTGTGTGAAAGCCTTGATGGCAACGAACCTAGTGAACTTTTGCTTAGTGTTTCAACCATGGAAATTAACTGTGATGCTAGCTTGTGCGCGTGAGGGCCTGATAATATCTTATGATGCTTTTTTTAGGTATGACAAGGGTGGACACTTGTTCTTACCTTCGTACATCATGCGCACTCATGGATGTAGGAAGCAGCAAGATGTAATAAAAAATGTTAGAGGGACGCAAATGCAAAAAGTATTTGAGGTATTATATGCCAGTTTCTTTTTCCATTTCAATTTAAAAGGTAGGAGTATCGTAGTATTACATAAAGGATATGACATGGTGAAAAATCTAATGCATGGTTTTCATAATCATATTAGTTATGAGGAACTTGCTTTAAGTTCGTACAGTACTGTTCAGGAGTTAAAAACTTCATTTACTGAAAAATTATTCTCAGTATTTCTAGTCGATGTGAGATATGACAAGACCCAAAAGTCAGTAGATTCCGAGTTTGAATCATGGGATGAAGAGTATACAATATTGATGTGGTTGTGCCTTTGGAATTATGATCCTTGAAATAAGTGACACTTGTGAGTTTCTAAACACTTCAAATGATGCTTGGATGCATTGGAGCATACCTCTTCTTAGAAAGAATGGAAAGAAAAACAAAATTGTATTTAACTTTATGAATCTACATATAGAATAGAGATAATATAAGCACTCTTGGTCTACCCTAATTAAGAAAATAAATCCAGGAAATAAAAATTGTACACAATTAGAAGATTTCAGAGAATAATTTGTTTCAATAGTAAAAGGTTTAACAAATTTCTAAGGAAAATATCTTTCCTAATATGGAAAATACATATGCCAACACCCCCTCAAGTCAGTGAATGGATGCTTGTCATTTCCAACTTGTTAATAAGCTCTCAAAGCTGCTGAGGGGGCCATTGGTAAATTTATTTGCATTGGTTCCGAGAACTAATGCAGGTAAGACCACCCTCTATCTTCTCCTTGATGGAATGTTGACCAGCCTTTATGTGTTTTGTTCTGCCATGTTGAGAGGGTTTTGTGCAATCTAATAACTGGTTTGTTATCAAAAAATAACCTCATAGCATCCTAATAATTTATTTTTAGGTAATCCAATATGATCTTCCACTTCAACATCTCACAAATCCCATGAGCTATAGCTTGAAATTCTGCTTTTGCACTTGAACTGCACCGACATTTTACTTCTTACTTCACCATTTCTCTAATTCCATTCCAAAAGTATGCACTATCTTGAAGTAGCTTCTATTCATTACAGATCTTACATAGTCAAATACTGAAGGATCTTACTTGCTGCTTGTAAATGACTTTCTCGATGATCATGCATGAATTGACTTAAATTGACTTATCACACTAACCATATAAAATTGTTCTGGTCTGGTATGAGTTAGATGGATAGGTTTTTCCACTAGACCTTGGGCTATCCTAATCACTTCCGGTAGAATTAGTCACATGTAAAATAGCTCTTAGCCTCAGTATCCCAGATTAGTTGCTAATTAGGATTAATTTTGCTGTATCAATTTGTATTTATTATAACATATTATAAATAAAACCTAGTATCTCTACCATTTCGCTTATTTAGATGTACATGTTTTGTTCATGACAGTTGAGAGTCCCACATCCTATGTGATATGTCTTGAAAAGGTATTTATAAATGGGAGGCATCCTTCATCTTACTAGCCGATTTTGTAAGGTTGAGTTAGGTCCAACCCAAAATCTTAAGATGGTATTAGAGCTTATATAAAATCCATTGGGCTACCTGCTAACGGGTCAAGCTTCAGTTGTCTACTCCTTGACGTGAAGGTGTGTGTGGAAAGTCCCACATTGGATGTGGTGTGGCCTAAAAAAGTGTTAACAAATGGGAGACATCTCTCACCTTACAAGCTGGTTTTGTAGGGTTGACTTAGGCCCAACCGAAGATCTTTTATTGACCTTACTCCAAAGACAGATAAACTTGCTACCAAATCCCTCAAGTGTCTTTTAAGGGAGGGTTTTACAAATGCTTTGGTGTTCATCATTTGGAATCAGAGCTGGTTGTAAACGTTTCAGAGAAGGCTACCCGTAAGGGTTCCATCTAGTGGAGGGTTCTAACCATCAGGGGGAAGTTGAGTGAAATGTCATGAAGTGCAACTATTGAGGGCATTGTCTCTCAGCGTCGGTGCTAGGGTTGGACAAACGGGCGGGTTTGTCGGATTCGGTTTGAAAATAGCCCATCCAAACAAAACCGAACAACAGAAATAGACACCCATTACCGACCATCTGAGTGGCGGTTCCGGCGGGTTTCGGTTTTAGCGGATGGCGGTTCTGACGGTTGGGTACATTCGGTTTTCAGCTCTTTTATGCAATGATAAATAATCTTCTTATTTTCTTCTCCCGTGTTCTCTGAAGCTCTAAACTTGCAGCAATGGTGTTTTACTAAATGGTGAAGATGAAGTTAACATTGAAGAAAGAAGGAAACATGCCTTTTTCTTTTTTTAAATGATGTACTTTGTTGCAATAATATTATTAAATTAAATAAAAGTAACTTTGACAGGTGATGTGGTTTGGTAAACACACTACGTGTCTGGACTTGCTTTTGTGAATGAATTTTATTGGTTGAAAGATAAAAGCAAACATTGGGAAGTATGATAACATCACATCAATTTGCTATTTGTGCAGAGTAGTAGATTAAGTCTAGAAAATTGGTACTAGTTCTATTGATATCTCGGTTGGAATCGGGTAGACTTGGGTTGTATAAATTAGATCCGCATCCGTCCATTTCAATCCATCTGTAACTGAATGCTTCACCCGATTAACCGCTAACCTGAATATCCTTACCCGAACTGCATATATTTGTTACGGGTTATTCGGTTCACGGGCGGGTATTAATTTTTGTCCACCCCTAGTCGTTGCTATGATGCTACTTGAGTATTATGGGGTGCTTAGGTCATACCTTGTGTGGTATGGGCATGGTAGTTAAATCGGGATATATATCGTCTATTGTTCGGCCGTTTTTTTGAGTCGTGTATCATAAGATATCTAAAAAAACAAATGTTTTCAATCCTAAATCAAGATATAACTACCATCTAAAATAGTAGATAAAAAACCCAGATCTGAGGCACATTGGTTGTTAAATAAAAATGAAGAGAGGGTCACCAAGAAAAAGACAAATAAGAAAGACACTGTTTATTAAATAAAAAACGGAGGGGCCGAGGGGGTCACACAATGACTCTTAAAAAAATACAGAAGAAGAAAGTGTATAGCAAAAGAGAGGAAAGGTCAAGATGTTACTGTCTTACGAAGGAGAGAAGTCACAAAGGGCTTGTTTGTGCCTCGAGGAAAAACCTAAAATGAGCCCAGACCAAGTAACCAGCCCAATCTGTCCCAGATTAACCAAAAAAAACAAGAAAAAAACCCTAAAAGCACTTGAAACAGAAGCTGGATCTGTGACCCGACCTTATTCTGAGTTTTGAGCAGAATCGTGCGATTCATCCTGAGAATCGTGATGCGATTTAGATGCAATACATGACGATTTGCGATTCTATGTGCGATCCGTATTGATGGAGGGTGTTTTTGTATCTAATCGCGATATGTATCCCACAATATGCATGATACTTACTACCATGGGTATAGGATATGTTCGATGGAGTACTTAAGTGGCTTGGTTCTTCCCTCTTGTACTTACCAATAGATACACATTCACCAGTTTTAGGGTAAGTGTTGTAAAGATTTTGTTATTATCTTATATTTTGTAATTATTAAGATTCTTTGTATTGGGCTCATTAATCAGTCCTATTAGGTATAAGCTTTCTATATATTCAGGATTAATGCTTGTAGTTACATACAATTGAAATACTATTGAGAAATATTTTCCACAAAATCAAAATAAAATCAAGGATAATGCGTAGTGTATCTCGCTTGATTCTCCTACAGAATATCAAAGGTCTTAGGTGTTTCCTTGGACACACTGGTTGTTATTACTGCAATTTCATTGCAGATTAGGCAAACATTGGAGTGTGCATTAATTTTTAAACTTGATTTCCCATAAGATCTTCTTACTGAGATATTTATTACTAAAGGGTTGAGTAGTCCGGCTTTTTCAGAATGTTATATCCAAACTTGGAATGCAACACCTATCTACCAACAGCTTGGGAGGAAGTGTTAAAAAGCATGGTCTGATTCTGCTATCTATATTTGGCAATAGTTTGTATTCGCTAGCAAACTCCCTTAACAGGTTTAGGCAAAATTAAATGTAATTTCCAGGTCAAATAGGAAATGACAAAAATCATGGGATGTGAATATGGAAAAATATTTCTGAATAATATTAGTGAAGAATTCTATAATGTGTTGAATACTGAATTTTCATTGATTGTAAATTTTCTGAATTACAGAGATACTGATAGGCTCTATTATATAGCCAAGGGATTGGTTCAGTTGCAGCCAACAATTTCCTAACTGACTGAGCAGAAATAACAGTTTCAGTTTCTAACAGAATACAGTTTACAGTTTCTTAACAGAAAACTGTTTTAGACTCTAACTGATATGAAACTAACTGAACAGTTACTTTATATTGAGTAACTGCTCAGTTTTGTACAAGGCTGATAAGAATTAACCTACATCATCTATCAATTAGAATTGTAATGAGAGTACAAATGCTAATACCAACAAGGGTTGATCTGAGTGGTAACTGGGCTCGGATCCCACCCAAAGGTCTCGGGTTAGAATCTTGGGTTTGGCAAATACTCTATTGGGAGGGGAGAACCAGGTACACGTGACCCGCCAGGTTCCCCATTGTAGATTAGTCACTGACACATCGGCGGATACTGCGCACCAATAACAGGGAAACAAAAAAAAAAGAGTACAAATGCTAATCTATTTAAATAGGGTATTCTAAACCTAATCCTACCTGCTAAATAGGCCGGATAAATAATTACAGTGATTACACTATTTTCAACAGTATATGTAACAACAAATAATACTTTTCTATTCTTCAGTTTCTAAGTAAAGGTTTCCTTCTGCATTTTTGCTTTTTAGTATAAATTGTTGTAATGCCACTGGTACACAAGTTTAATCTAACCTTTTGTGAATAATATTTTGCACAGGCATTAGATATTCTTGGCAACACCAAATGGCGTATCAATAGAAGATTATTTGGTATTGTGGAAACCATCTGGGCAGGAGGAGGTAACATCGCAGGACTGGTTGATTGTAAAGATGTAAGCACACAAAACAAGTAAAAGATCAATTGTAATACTCTTCTGTTTATCTAAATGAATATCGTCTTTTCATGTGGAAAATACACAATAAACAAAAGATTCAAACGTGGGTAAGATTTTGAAAACTATACAGAAGAATGATTGTGTTCCTTCTGGTATTTTCTATTTTCTGATTGCTTTTCATATCTATACTAAGCTAACTAAAAATGATCTCTTAAGATAGCCAAACTTGGGGTTTTAATCTTGGGAATGGTTGGACACTTTGCAGATAGCTTTACCTTATATTTGAAAGAAGCAAATTTACAGCTTGATCTTAAAGTATATTCACCTCATGCATGGTGACATTTGAATCATTTGATGTCCTTAAACCGCAACTGTTTAGTTGAGATTTCAATGAGTCAAGAGTAATAATGACATAAAATTTCGAAATTCATTTGAAGGTCAAGTTCCTACAAGATAAAAAGGACTTTGCAGATTGTGTTTGCCAGTCCCATAATGAGTTGTCCATTTTACCTTTTAGTATGTAATTAATCTGGGGTAATATATTCTCCTTTGATTTGTAGGTTCCTATACCAGATAAGCTGCAGGATTTAATACAAATTCAGGAGTGGAAATACAAAGTATGGAAGGCAAAAAAAGTAAATTTAGAGAGGCATTCTCAAAGATGTGACACAGAACTTAAGCTTTCGGTAAGATCTTGCCTCTCAATGTTCAATGTCAATATATCTTTATGCTTTGTTATAATAGTTGAGAACAGAATTTGAATTTTCATTGTTTGAGGGACCTATGATCTTGCTTACACTTTGCATTATAGGATTTTGGTCAATGTGGATATTTGGAATTGGAATCTCATTTGGAATACATGCTTATGGCTTGATTCTTAAAGTATTTTTTTTAATAAATATGATCATGAATGTCATGATTTCAACCTAACATTTTGTAGTCATGTTCAAATCTATTGCATGCTCCAGTAGATGGGCTATAATTAGAAAATATATTCTAAAACAGGTGGCACGAAAAATGAAAGACGAAGAAGGCTTTTACTATCCACACAATCTCGACTTCCGTGGCAGAGCATATCCTATGCATCCTCATTTGAATCATTTAGGTTCTGATCTGTGTCGAGGACTGCTTGAATTTGCTGAAGGGAGGCCATTGGGGAAGTCTGGACTACGATGGCTGAAGATACACCTGGCAAATATGTATGCAGGTGGTATTGAGAAGATGTCTTCTGATGGGCGTGTAGAATTTGTAGAGAGTCATATTCGTGATATATTTGACTCTGCTGATGATCCTATTAATGGAAATCGTTGGTGGTTAATGGCCGAGGATCCTTTCCAGTGCCTTGCAGCTTGTATTAATCTATCAGAAGCCTTGAGAAGCTCATCACCAAATTCTGTTATCTCACATCTTCCCGTTCATCAGGTAAGTTGTTACTGGAAACCTTAAAAACGATGAAAAAAAGTTATTATAACATCTGCAGAGTACTCCTGTAATTAATAAATTGACATATATACCTCCAAGACGCAATTTCCGGTGTCGGATCTTTTGTAAAGTTTTACTATCTAAGAAATAACATGCTATCAAAGGAAAACTAACGGAAAACGAATAAGTGAAATCAGGTGCTAAATTCCTAAAAGGAAATTCAGTGGGAGTTTCTTCTTGTAAAGTTTTTATGGTAATCACTATTCAAATTAAATTGTTGTGTAATGTTTTCAAATTTATTTATTGGTAACATTGCTCTGATTAATTTTTAGGATGGTTCCTGTAATGGCTTACAGCACTATGCAGCTTTGGGAAGGAATGATGTAGGATCACTTCTATCTTATTTCTTTATTTTTGCGATTACTTTTAATAGAGTCCATATTTTCTTTTAAAATTTATATACTGCCGGCTTTGTGATGATTCCAGTGTTATATAACTTTTGTTCCATGCTGTCTCTTAAGAGTTGTGACAGAAAATTTCTACAATGGAAACAAGTGGAGCCGGTTAGAGTTTGCTAAAACTTGATTGACATTTGTAGGTTTCATATGGGCTAAGAGTAATGTGGGGAAAAAGGGATTATGAATACCTGATTTTCATCTAGTTTGCATTGGGTACACATTGGGTGGGAGAGATTGAAGACTGAAGAGGTGAAGATGAAGTGTATGCATTGTTGAGTGAGCAGGGGGAAACTAGGTAAAAGGGAAGTGATGTGGAGATGAAAGAGAAGAGCTAGAAGTGAATCCTGTGGCTGGATGGTTCCATGCACTTACACATTTAAAGGAATTGAGGCTGAAGAGGACGTGGGGAAGAAAGGAAATAGGTTGAAGCCTAGGAGTGAATTCTGGAGGGCAAACATATGATAAATCAACATTGGGGTTTAGGAAACAGGGAAGGATATGAAAAATTAATTTAGTTGAAAATAACATCTTTAGATTTCAAGATTCAACCATCAGAAACAAGGCATTTATACCGTTTGTGTGAACTTGAATAACTAAAAAAAAACACTTTTAGGATTGCAATTCAGCTTATACTTTTTTTATGACCTAAGAAGTGGATAACAGACAACTAAAAATTCTAAGCATATATTGTTAGGAGATTATGGAGCATCTTGCTGTAGGGGACATGAAAACTAAAAGAGGAGGTAGTAGTCTATTGAGATTGATATACAACAGAAGGTGTGTCCCATGAACAATGCCTCCCCCTTCCTCATCTCCCTGTCGTCACTTCACTTCACTGTCAGAAAAAAGCTCTCCAGAGTAGGGAAATGACTCAAGCACTCCTAAGACAAAACAAGCTAATTATCAAAAAAATAAATAAGACAAAACAAGCTTCACCACTGAAAGAGGCCGGAAAGGGATAAGGCTTCGAGAAAGGCCTAGTTAGCTGTTAAAGTTGGCGAATTTGAGATAGGGACATACATTGTAGAAATGCATGAAAAAAACATTTGAGAAGGACGAATCCATGGTTTCTTTAGGGTAAATTCCGTAGATATTCCAAGCAAGGGCTTCGTGAAATAAGAAGCAACCTTCCTCATCGCTCTGGCTTGCGACGAAGCCAGCTACCATATGTGCTTCACAAGCGCATCAGTGAGCTTCGGTTCTCTTGCTGAACTGTTGTGGACGCCATAAGTGTGTGAACCAACGAACCCTTGTTTCTCGTGAGTCAACAAGAACCACGGATTCAGTTTGCTTTGGCGAAGGCATAGATATTGATTTCTCCCCCAAGTTTTCAATTGCTTGTTGGTAGGCTGAGTTTCGTTGTCTTGGTTTTTCGGTTGTGGGAACGTGGCCCTTCCATAAATTGCTCTAGAATAAATGATGTGGACTTCCAATGCGGTGGCAAAGGCTTCGAGAATGGCTTGGTTGGCTGTGAAGTGAGCGCATCTGAGACACGAATCGTGATGAAAATCATGTGGGGGCATCTAAATTTAGGGTTCATTTTGATGGTCGGTCCAATTTTCTTTTGACAATAGGTATTGAAGTAAACAGAACTGAGAAAGAAAGAGTAAACTGTTCCATTGATTCGAAGATCAGATACAGTTAGAGACACCTTATATAGGAGGTGCTCTATGAACCGAACCAACTCGAACATAGTTCGCAACTCGACTCGATAAATAGCTCATTGAACTTGGTTCATGAACCAAATGAGCCGAACTTGAGCTAAAAGTTGAGCTCGTTAAATAAATGAGTTAAATAAATGAGCCAAGTATAGTCCGACTCGTTTGATTCATGAACCAGTTCTACCTATACATAAATCACTTTTATTTCAATAACATTAGTTTCATTTAGGAGGAACAAAAATGACATTTTTCAGGAATAGAGAAGTTAAATGAAAGAATTACGTTATTTCAAATTATTTATCAAAAAAAATGAATTAGATGATAAGTTAAATGAATTGTATGGCTTATAAAAAATGATAAGTTAAATGAAAAATTTACGTTATTTCAATGATTTATAGTACAACAAATTTTCATTTATTATTGAATGCGTGACACACTATGTAGTGAAAAAAAGCTTCTAAATCGATGGCTCAGCTATTTGACATATGAGTTAATAGCCTCGTTTATGTGATCCACAAAACACATAAAATATAGGAACTTTTGAAGTGGTTTTTATGTGTTTTAGGAAAAAAATATTGTTTTACATATTAATTATTTTCAAGATAGATCAAGGAGTGGTTCTTCTTGACAGTATTCTCCTTTCGAAGTCCCACATCGCTGGGTAGTGTAAGAAGAAAGGCAAGTGGCTCTTATAAGTAGAGCTTCAAGGGTTGGCTTGTTTCACTTAGTAATGCTGGCGGGCTATATGTAGTAGTCACTTGTCACCTAGCTTTACAAAAAAATTGTTTTATTTTTTTATTTGATGCGAGCTGAGCTAACGAGCTGAACTGAGTTGCTCACGAGCATGAGTCGAATCGAGTCGAGTTCGAGCTGAAAAAATGGTTCATTCGAACTTGAGTCGAGCTACGAGCTGAGCTAATTCTTATCGAGTCGAGTCGAGCTGAACTAAGTTCGACTCAGCTCGACTCATTTCCAGCCCTAGCTCTAGTCAGTTACAATAGGAAACCAAGGCTTAACTGAATGTGTAGTAACAAAACAAAGAAGACTAACTAGCAGTAAGTAATAACTACTAATAAACTACTAGTCTAGCTAACAGTAACATATTGGGAAAAACTGAAGTCCCACATTGACTAGAGATATGGTCTCAAATAGTTTATAAGTGTGAGACAACCCTCACCTTATAAGCCGGTTTTGTAGGGTTGAGTCAGACCCAAACCACATTCTAAGATAACAAAAGTGATATCTTCATACACCCCCCCAAAAGCTCAAGGTGGGTGTGAATCTGAAACTGGAGCAACCACATTGAGCAAGTCCTTGAGAAGAAGGAATCTAGTTGGAGACAAAGGCTGGGTTAGCACATCTACCGATTGATCAAGGGCAGGCCAGGGACATGGGACACTGTCAATTGCTTGGAGATAACCCTGTCACGAACAAAAAGTAAGTCCAACTCCATGTGCTTGGTTCTAGCATGAAGCACAGGATTACGTGCAAGGGAAAGAGGACTCTGATTGTCACACAAAATTTGAGGAACAGAGTGAGGAATCCCCAATTCAGAGACAATGATTGAATCCAAATAATTTCTGCAGAGGCAGGGGCCAAACTTCTGTATTATGCTTCGGCACTAGAACGGTCAACAACAGTTTGTTTCTTGGACCACCAATAGATAAGATAAGATTGGGGCCTAGATAAACTGCAGCACCCTATTTTAGCTAAGCTTTTCCTTTACTGTATCTGTTGTAATCTGTTAAACTGACTTAAAGTCAGTTAGAGCAAGGTGTAGGTTAAGGCCCTGCAGTGTGTACCTTAAAGGCAACTATAAATGCCTCTGTGTAACCGAATTTCTCAGTCAGTTCAATCAATGAAATAATACAATTTTCCCTCCTTTTCAGTTTCTCTCTAGATTGTATAAAATTCATTCTAAAGTGGCAATCAGGGTCATAGTTATTATAGAGCTCATTAATTTGTCCAGATACATCCATCTCTGCTACCAAGATGTATACATGCCTTCCATTACTAGGGTGGTCAAAGTAAAGAAATGTCCATTATATATGTTATTTCTGACTCGTGACATCATTCTTACTATACTGGAATAACTGTGCTTTTCAGCTGGAAGCTGCGGCAGTCAACTTGGTCGCTAACGAGAAACCTGCTGATGTCTACTCAGAGATTGCCGTTAGGTTTGTTAAATTCGTTTTCCGCATATTCTATTTTATTCCATTGATCCATTCTATTCTATGCCTATGCATATGCATTTAAGTTTACTTGTTTTTGTGCTTTTCATTGAGGGGTTTTTGCATTTTGGTCGAAATCTTACATCATGACCTACTTTGCTTGTTAATTAATATTTTATTTTGACCCAATTAATAATGAGCAGGGTTTATGATATTATGAAACGAGACGGAAACAAAGATCCAGATGTCTTTCCAAATGCTTTGTTAGCAAGGGTTTTAATTGATCAGGTTGACTCGATGCTGAAGATTCACTTTTGTGCTTGTTTCTAATTGATAAAATATTACTCCAGTAATTGACTACGGTCTCTTTCTGTTATTCTTAACTTTTGGAAGTATTCAGATTGATAGGAAACTGGTCAAACAGACGGTAATGACTTCTGTTTATGGTGTGACTTATATTGGGGCTCGAGAGCAAATAAAGAGAAGATTGAAGGAAAAAGGCCAAATCACTGATGATAGACTTCTATTTACTGCAGCATGCTATGCTGCCAAGGTCAGTATCAGCCACTTTATATGCTAGGATTCAGCTGTTATGGATTGCATTAGCCACATTAATGTACAATTTTTATTTTTGCTTGCAGTGTGAGTTCGTTACCTTCTGGAATGGTTAATAGTTGATATAATACATTAGCAATTTTTTTTAAATTAAATCTCTTGTATGCAAAAAAAAAAAGATTCTAGAGAAAGAAAGAAAGAGCAGATCACGTGGAACTTCTTAAATGCAATGCAATCAATATGAAACCCAGATGATAAATTTAAGCCGGAGTATTTAATGGTATCATATACATAGTTGATTATCCAACTGCTCCGTTGCTAACTTCTTTGGACCAATGCTGTATGTGCAAAGACAAAATTATGCATTCAATCTGCTTTCTTGGTTCTTTTGTTTGGAATCCCTTATCATAGAGGCATATTAGGAAGTTTTGATCAACATTGTCCAATTTCATTTATAAAGGTGACATTGGCTGCTCTCGAAGAAGTCTTTAAAGCTTCACGTGGCATCATGGGTTGGCTCGGTGAATGTGCAAAGGTCAGTTCACTTATTTCATGTGACATGTTGGACTCCAAATGATGCTACTGCCTGTTGGTCCAATTGGTTGCTTTTGGCTTTCCATTACTTTGTCTATTTTCCTAAAAGTGTAGGTGGTCTGAATCATTCTCAGGTGATTGCTTATGAAAACCAGGCTGTCCATTGGACCACTCCTCTTGGTCTTCCTGTTGTACAACCATATTGTAAAACTGAGCGTCATCAGGTGTGCCTTCTATGTATGTTTCTGTGTGTGTTCTTCTACCTTCTTGTGACAAATGTACAATGCAGTACAAACTTAAAGAAATAATACAAGCTTTGAAAATTGTAATACTTGAAAGAGTTGAAGTATGTGGGTGATTTTATGAGATATGATGCAATAGATCAAGAGAAATGTTATTTGAATATCAAATTGGACAGAGTAGACAACAATTTTGCTGGTTAATGCATTTCACACACGTTGATGAAGTGTTGAACTTGGTTAATGAATATACCAAGTTGTTGCAAACCATCACAAATTTTGTACATTATTAACTGTTGAAAACTAAATTGGATCTTGTAAGTAAGGATAGTATATCATGTTAATATGAGTAAGATATCCGATAATTATTTGTATTTATTGTCTTTAAGTCTATATAAAAGACTCTGCTGTGTAGTCGAAACAAACACCTTTAGCACATGTCTCTCTTTTCACTATCTTAACATGATATCTAGAGCCTAACAAGTAACAAACCTTAACCGTGCTCTCCTGGTGGATCCACTGTTCACCGGTGAACGCATTTTTTTAAAGAAATCATGTTCCTCTCCGGTTACTGCTTCGTATTGCCGCGAACCGCCTTTTCCGGCATCTTTTTCGACCAAGCCGTGACACAGCATTTTCCGGCGAGATTTTCCGATGAAAACCCTACCATCCGGCCGGTCTTGCAGTGGTGGACCATCGTTGTTCCGCTTTTGGCCTTCTCTGTTTCTGGCCTTATCTCGTTTTTTTTCATGTGGTCACTATTTCTCTCTCCTGGGCTCCGCTGAGCGCTTTTTCCAATACTGTTACGTTCATGTGATGAGTTCTTTTGTTACTGATCTATGGCTTCCCCAAGTATTGCAATCTTCTTAAGACCATGGATCATCCTTGGCCGGAAAACACCCCATAAAAGGGATACGCGGGGGTAAGAACCAAAAACCAGAACCAGAGAGAGAAACATGGTTTCTGAATGAACAAAAAATTGTTACAGATGAACAATGGGTCCTCTAGTATATAGCCTATGAGTGAATCATAATACAATCATAGTATTAGTTACAGGATAACCACGAAATCAAATCTATCCTAATTACCTAATATTCCAAGAATGAGAGTATGTTATTTACATAGATATTAACAATATCAACAAGAGTTTATAATGAATGAGCACTCCAGCCCTCACCTCACAAGCTAATTCTGTGAGCTAATTTAGACCCAAAATCTAATAGTTACTACCATCATATATAATAATTAAACTTTAACTAAGTGACTAACTTAACATTGAGTTAAGTACAGATTTTGTCGCTAAAGTATTTATAAATAATTAAGCTTTAACTAAGTCACTAACTGACTAAAGCCCAGTCAGCTACTGTTACATTGAAAGAACTGAAGAAATGAGAGAAAAAAAATACAAGTAACGGGGTAATGATACTCTAATAACTTTAAACATTTTGACCCATTACAGAACTCCGCACTAATAAATCGCACTGTGGGTTGCAGGTCAAAACTACGCTTCAGGTTTTGGCTTTGCAGAGGGAGGGAAGTGCAGTGAGTATACACAACCTTTATATTCAAGTCTCTTTTCCTTCGTAAATTTATTTAATTTTTTAAGCTATTTTTATTCCAGGTATCTGTGAAGAAGCAGAAAAGTGCATTCCCTCCTAACTTTGTACATTCACTGGATGGTTCACACATGATGATGACTGCTCTGGCGTGCAACAATGCTGGCATATGTTTTGCAGGTTTCAAGACTGCATTTCACCAATGAAAAAGAAAATAATAAACATATCTCTAATTTCCCTTTTAAGTCAATAAAATATGCAAATTTATTTTCTTAAATATGGTTTTTGTGTCTACAAAAAAATTGTGTTTCATCCCTACGAAAAATAGTTTGTTCTTCATTCCTGCAACTTCCATAACTTTGTTTTTGGTGCCTGCAATTTGTCTACTTTTGTTTTTGGTCTCTGCAAAATATTTAGTTTTCGTTCCTGTATCAAGTATATTCTTTGGAATTAGTCCTTATGTAATCCATATTTTAGGGACTAAAATTAAAATGTGTCTCTAATTTCAGGAACTGGAACCAAACATGAAAAAATAGTATTAGACACCAAGACAAAAAGGAGTTTCCAACCTTTATTATTGTATTGATTAAAGTCAATTTTTTAGAGTTTCCAACCTTTATGATTGTATTTTTTAAATGTTGCCGTGGAGATTGAATCAATTACTTCTAAACTTGTTAAAGACCGACAATCTTAAGGAAAATATCCTTTTTAAGGCTTGCATATAAGGGATGTTCTTTTTTTTCAGTGTCACTTTTTTTGGTTGAGTTTATGGAAACCAATATAATTGCTTGCATGTTAAATTCTTGATTAATTTCTGAAAATTACTTGCAAAAACTCTTCTGCTTTCTTGCTCTCTCACTTTCTTTTTATAAAGAGAAATCAAGCTTTAGTGTACTAAGAGTGGTATTGAATTGGTCATTAAATAAATTGTCATATAATAGTTTCCATAGTCTTAATTTATTGTTACATCTCAAACCTCCCAACTTGTATTTTGAACACATGGTCCGTATAATAAAGATCTTAGAATCCTTGTTCAATCAACTTGCTTTTGAAAAATGTTCAAGGCACACATAGACTCTATAATAACTGTAGTTGTTAAATCCAGTTTTTGCTACCCAGTTCTGTGGATATATTTGCATACATTTTCAGTTTGTTTTCGAGACTGAGAAATTTCTGTGTAAGAAATGACATTTTTCAATGTATTTTTTTACTTTTTAATTTTTTTTTTTTGCAATTATTGTTGGCAGGTGTTCATGACTCATTTTGGACCCACGCATGTGATGTTGACAAAATGAATCAGATTCTTAGAGAGAAATTTGTGGAGCTTTATAACAAGCCTATACTTGAAAATGTAAGTTATTGCTATGTCCCGAAGGTTAGGCTTTCTATTGCGTAATCCAAAGCTTTTACCCTTATATAATAACAGGGTGGGGTAAACAAACGCATGGGCTGTTTTCTCATACTTTTTGATTAAACTTTGATTTGTTGACAGTTGCTCGAGGGGTTCCAGACTGCATATCCAGGATTGACTTTCCCTCCAATGCCGAAGAGAGGTGATTTTGACTTGGAAAAGGTTCTTGATTCACCATACTTTTTCAACTGAGCATTTCTCCATGGTGGACAATTGTAACTTGTTGCGGAAGCATTCTTTACTTCTGATGTGAAATCCTGGATGAACTTACGTGGCATAATTCATCCTCTTTTGGGTGCCGAGACTGGAACATTGACCCGACATTGCTTCAGGAAAATGCCTGGATGGAAATCAATATGTTCTGGTATTTTTAAGAAGTGTCTTGTTGATGAATGCTCAGAGCTTCACTGATTTGAAGATCTAATTGGCTTAAAAGCTGGATCGAGAGGATATAATTTTTGACCCACATTAATGATCAACATTCAGAGATGGGAATTCACCATGAAATTTTGATGTCTGTGTTTTCCAACACCTGAAATGAGTTGCTGCTGGGAAATAGACGTGGCTAGTGCTAAATATTTGCAGCAGATCTTCTGTACAGTGCGGAAACTACTAGGGCCTGAGCTGACTTGATATTGTAAATAAGGTTTTTCTTTTTATTTGTAAAGTAGTAGATAGATAGATGTATTATAGTAGATGGCAGTGTTCGTTAGGGATTGAAAACATGCTGTTTTTCCTGATTATTCATTAAATTAGTCACTTTCTTTGAAATCATCAATAAAATGTAAATTACATATGTTGCAGTGAATCAAGTAGACCGTTCATTTATGGTATCTAAATGTTTATGGTTCATATACCGTCATCTAGGAGTTTGTCCCAAACATGATAATATTATTTATTGCATTTATTACTATATTGTATGGGGAGAGAGTGACACAAACAAAACGATAATAGTACTTGTGAGAATCCAAACACACAAGTACTTGTGGTACAATTTCGGAGAGAGTGACACATACAATATAATAATAAATGCAACAAATACTATTATCTTTTTGTTTTTGTCACTCTCCATAATTGTCTGACAAGTACTTATGAGGATCCCAACTCGTTAAAATGGATGGATTGAATGGTATTGGATTTCGATTATAATGAATGGATTGAAAACAATCTATTTATTTATTTATTTATATCCATTAAAAGTGTACTAAAGACATCTGATCCAATCTATCATTAAACAAAAATACCATCCAATCCATCAATTAGCAATTTTTTTATGAATGGATATCCAATCCATCTATTAGTATTTTTAACACAAAAGATCTTTTAATAAAAAATATTTTTAATCACTATTTAATCTAAAACAAAAACTTCTTCAATTATAATTTTTTTAATTTTGAAACTCTCTCTCTCCTTCACCCTCCCTCCCTCCTTTGCATACTAATATTCGGCACGAAACTTTGGCAAAAATAGATCCGAGTAACTTGATATAGTTTCAGGCCCATAGTTCCTACAACCCCCCTACTCACTACACACCTCCAAATTTATAAAGTTTCAAAAATACCCTCACGTGGGACGTGCATGGAAACCCACTCAGGCTGATCTAATGACTTGTACACTAGTTTATTGCTGAACTGGTTCGGGAGTTAAGTACAAGGTAACCAAAAACAAAAACGTTCGGTAATAAACTACAGTGTATATTATAAGGGGTGTGTAGGTCACAAACACAAGCATGGTAGTTTATTACCGAACCCGTTCGGTATTTTAGTACGAACGTATCTGATAATGCAGAAATAATGTAGGTTTTTTTTATAGGCAAATATTAGTCGGGGTGGGGGAACGTTAGTTTCCGGGGTTTGAACCCGGGTCCTCCTTCTTGCAAGCTGCAACTCCTTCATGTCCCTTAGGTCGCCAACTGAGCTACCTTCCTGGGACAGAAATAATGTAGTTTCGGTATAGACCAACAAATTAACTAAATTTTCAATAACAACTAAATTTAGTTAAGTGCGAATAATAATAAATATGTCAATAACAATAACAAGTGTCTTCTGAATACAAATGTCTCGTCTGAATACAAATTCGAATAGAAATTTAACAAAATATTCAACTAAATATTAAGTCTCTTAATATTAATCTTTAGTTAAGTCTACACGATAAGGGGTGCTACATCTATTAATAATGACTTTCACTGTTGCATGCGTCTAGTAAATGGCTTGTCCCAGTCCTTTGCTATGTCTCCTTTGTGTCTGATCCAGTAATAATCGGCCGAGGGTATTGGACTTCCTTTCTTCATAAATACCTACAAGTACAATATTGTTATTATTTTACCTAACATTTTAGAATATAGATATGGTTTATAATATGTGGCTCACCAATATGTACAAAATGGTCATCAATAAAGCAAATGTTGAACACATGGGCATTTTTGGAAGGTGGAACATGAAATGGGAAATTGTGAAGGAACCTTTAATAGACCAACAACTATGACATTTTATCTATTTGTGATCAAATAACCTGCCTTTGGGACAGTCATCCAATTATCTTTGAAATCCCTACGTGTACCCATCAACGACTTCATAACATGGGTGACTTTGCCAATCCCACAATACAACTTAGTGTAGAATTCGCTGTCTCGCTTAATCTCGCCCAACAAATCTTCTCACACAGACTTCCAAGCATCCTCACCCCTACCAAGTACTGCAACAATGCACTGATATCAGCCGTTACCATCACCTTTCACATTTACTATATCTTCAACAAAAGGATGCATGATCGCTGCATACTGCTAATGAATTTATTGTATGCATCCGTATGAATAATAGTAGTAGGGTTTAGGGTTGGATTAGGACTTTGAGTTAGTGTTAGAGTTGGAAATTCAATCTTTAGATTCAAACCTTCTTTAGATTCAAATCTTGAGTTAGTGATCAGAAGAATCAAACCTTCCTTGTATATCTTAAAATTCAATCTTTAGATTCAACTCATCATTTGGGATTTCTGAAGTTTGCTCAGAATCCTAATGGGGTACTTGGAAATTAAATCTCTTCCAATGATGATGAGTTGTTTCCAATGGAAAGGGGGTGAGGTCCACCATGTACCTAGCAGATATGTATGATTTTTTTAGAACTTTAAACTTGACTGATGGATAAAAAACCAAAAATGTTAGTTAAAAGATTTACCTAGCAAGCTCACATGCACATGGTAAACCGTATGTAGTTCTGATCCTGCATCCACATTCAAATTCATCAACTCCAATCATGTTTCATCGCTTCAATTCTTTGGCTATATAGTCCAATGCGTTGGAAGCCACTAAACCCTTAAGGTTATCGTATATTCTACTCAAATGATGAAACTTGACTCTATTGAGGCAATGCTCGAAAGCCACCTTAAGTTCTGTATGTTGTACCTTAAGAATGCAACATATCGAATCCCAACACAAACACAAGTCTCCCATACTGTCGTGCAATAGTCTCTTTAAACATGAGTGTGCTGACTCAACTCTGTTGATAGTAGTGTTGGCCAGGTGCATATGACAGCTTATCCTTGCATCGAAACACCTCTCTTTGTGAGGGGTGAGCCAAGTGTTCTTCACATAACTTATATTGTCAAATGGTGCTGAAACACTATCGAAGTTTTACAAAGTCTGCTTATACGAATTCAGATTAGCCGCATGGACAACTTTTTGAAATGCATCCATCACGTCGGCAACTATGTCCATTAAATCCATATCCTTGTCCCTCTCCATGGGATGTACATACACCCTAGCTTTAGCCCCGCGTTCTTTATAATGTGAAACTGGCATAATAAGTTTGCAGATGTTGGAAATGCCATAGCCACAACATTCATCATAGCAATGTCCCTGTCAGTCACTATAACTTGTGGCAAATCATCCCGCCTCCTAAATAGACCCTTCAGTTGTTCCAGAACCTATGCAAAGTTATCCAATGTGTCAAGCCCCTAAACATAAGCAAATGCAATAGAGAAAGTCTTCTCCGTTGAGGTTACATCGACGATCTCAATCAATGGATACTTATACCGGTTGGTCTTATATGTGGAATCAATCAACAATACAACGGGGAATGTATTTAGAAGCTCAATCGAGTCCGGATGTGCCCAAAACATGTCTTTGACAATCGAAGTCTCATGTGCAACTCTATGCCAATACATGTATTGATCACGCAATAAATAAGTCATCAATTGTTGGAGTTCATTCCAACCCTGACGTAGTCATCAATTATGAATAAATAAGGCTTTGTTGAAAGTTTCAGTACGCAAACCCTTAAAGAAGGCAGCGACAAAGAACTCGTCTGACTCATCGATTTGCATCGTCATTTTATTTAAACTGGCCAAAAAGCTTTTAAACGGCTCAATTCGTCGTTGACGATGATTAAACAAGTCAGATAAAATGGGCTGCTTTCCTCGGCTGGCTGAGAACTGGGCAGTGATGGACATTTGGGTTTGGAAAGCAGCCACATGATCACAGGGATCACCAGAACCATCATAGGCCATCACGATGGGTTCCCTAAAACATTGGGGAACCATCGTGGCCTGAATTCCTTCTGAGAATGGTTGGAACTTGGAACTCTCGGGGGAGTCATCCCCCCTTCAGTGGTCTAGGAGCCACTTAGAGCGACTATTTTTTCCTTGAGCCTTCGTTCGTGAGCCTCTAGAGCCTGAGTGCGGAGTTGTTCCTAGTTCTTGCATTGTTGTTCCTCATTTTGCTCTTTAACGTGTGGATAGCATTTTCATTCACTGCATTTCTTCACTCGGTTCTTCAACTTCACCGCTAAGAGTCTAGTTCGAACGTCGTGTTTCCACCATGGCTTCGGTGGAAGCACTCATCTTTTTGCTCTTGAAACCATCGAGAAAGGAGTTTTTACCAGCGGCCCCACGGTGGGTGCCAATGTTTTGGTATAAAAAATGGGATGGTACTGTCCTTAAGGATATAATCTTACTATGAGAGACCTCCCAATATATATAGAACCAAAATGATCTCTAATACAACAGCAACATGCACTATTTATACTACAAAGGAGTCCTACGGTACTCTATATTACATAGTATCGTCATCATGCGGCTGCCACTGAGGTAGCTACATGGCTACTACTTCGATACGAGCCAAATAGTTGGCAACCACGTCCTCCTCGTTTGTACTCTAGGCGGATGTGTCCTGCTTTGTTCATGGTCTGTACGGTGGCGCATGCGGTACAAGGCCTCCTTTAGTGCTATTTTTGTTTCCTCATGTGTTGATAGCACTCCTCGGTTTTCTTGGGTCTTCCTTAGCTAGTCGAGGTCTCGTTTGGTATTCAAGGGCCTAGGTCGGCATTTTCGAACACCCCCAAAACATGTTCATTGTTTTTGAAACCATTCGGTTCCAATAGGGGTTGCTTCAATTCATCGGTGTGTGAGAATGAAGTCGAGAAATTCCCCTACTTCGAACGAGCACTTATCAGGGTTGAGCTTGTGGTAATGTTTCCTCAGCAGTTGGAAGACTGCTTCTAAAGTTTCCAAGTGTTCAGAGTCGGGCGTGGATTTAGCGACCATGTCATCTATGTTTACTTCAATGGACTGACCGATGATCTCCTCAAAGATTCTACCCATTAATCGTTGGTATGTTGCACCTACATTTTTCAATCGAAAGGGCATCACCCGGTAGCAATAAATGAATCATTCGGTCATAAAGCAGATTTCTCTTCATCTATGGCGCTCATTCGGATTTGGTAGTACCTGAATAAGTGTCCATAAAACTTAGCAGTCGGTAACATGAGGCTCCATCGACAAGTCAGTCAATGCTAGGGAGTGGTTATGGATCCTTCAAGCGAGCTTTATTTACATCAACGTAATCAATGCACATTCTCCACTTGCCGTTTGAATTTTTGGCCATCATAAGGTACTTTACATCCCGGATGAAATCGGCCTTTACTAATTTCTCGATCTCCTCTTTGCTTGCCTTAGTTTTCTCCTCCCGTGCTTTCTTTTCTTCTACACCACTGGTTTCATAGTAGAGCTTAGTAATAAACGGTGACAAAAGATGGTTAGGATCAATACTTGGCATCTCTAGTGGGGATCATGCAAAGACATCCACATTATCGGTGAGGAATTTGGTTAGTCACTCCTCTGTTTCTTCGATTAGACCAACTCCAATCATGGTCTTTTGGTGCTCAGAGGAACCGGAATTTATTTCTTTCAAGTCGTTTAATAGTTTTGGCCTCTTCTCTACTTTCGTTGCGTCGAAAAGTCCAACCGTGACTTCCCTGCTCATTTTTCTAAACAGTGCCGACTTTTACGCTTTCTAGATAGCATTTCCGAGCAGCAATTTGGGTACCTATGACTACGCAAACCCTTGTATTGGGTAGAAGGTATGTGATGTGCATGTGGGAGTAGGACACCACATCCATGAGAGCATTGAGGGTTGTGATATTGTATGAAGACATTGCCCCAATCATCATGTATTTTGACCTTCTCCAAAAGTGGTTCGAAGGTCAAAATAATCGCAGACTTCCACCTGTTCTCCTGAGAAAAAGATTAAAGTTCCTGGGTACGGCTTCAGTACCTTGACCAGCAATTGTATCTCCTCAAAGCACCACTAGCAAATTACGTTTGCAGAGCTACCTCCATCGATCAATACTCTAGCCACTTTGAAACTGCTAGTGGTGATGGATAGATCATCTTCGTGGTGTCAAACTCCCCAAAAATCTTTGATGTCAAATGCTATAATTGGGTATTCTAGCACAACAAGCTCAACATCTAAGTTTTGAACAGACATAATAGAGCAGACATACCTTTTCCTCAATATCAATGATAATTCTCCTCTCAAGAATCCTCCGGTTATGGATCCCTTGACTCATTTGTTTGCTTTTTCGTGCTCATATTTTTCTTCGTCTTTCCTTCCGCTTCGCTTGCACTCCTCACATCATATCTAGTTCTTTTAATATATTTTTTCAACTAGCCTTTTGGATTAGTTGCTCGATCCGTTGTTTCAGAGTCCAACAGTCGTTAGTTGTGTGTTTGTCTGTCTGGTGGTACCTGTTAGGGGATGGTCGCTTCCGCATCTCTTTGTTCACGGCTTCGTTGAGGATGGTCGAGGGCTTAGTGTTTAGAGGAGTGTGCATGAACTCTAGACTCGGTTGGGAAGGGTGGTTCCTTAAACAGTTACCCCACGTTGGGCGCCAATGTTCTATTCTACTTCGTCAAGAATGAACACAAGTATCAATCGACTTGACTTAACAATTGACACTTGACTCAACACAAGTTTAGTTGCCACTGACAAAATCCCACTAAGAATCCACACAATTGTCGCACAACTCTCCAACAACACAACTAGTACACATCAACACATCCCCACAAAAACCCGAGTGGCTCTAATTTTAGGTGCCAGTTTGAGTCAATATGGGTGTTATGCCATTGCTCAAGAACACCTCTTTTTGAATGAGTTAGGGTTAGCGTCCAATTTTAGACCAAATACATCAATTTTCATTGACCCATTTTTTACTCATATTTTGGAACTAAAGGAGTATATACATAGCTTCTAGGCATTTCAGATAACAGTACGCTTCTCTCCAACCAACCACAATTGGATGAAAATGAACAGGACTACATAGGGGATTGAATTTTACTTATTTTACTGAAACAACGAATAAAAAACAGAACAATATTCAAAATATAAATAAAGTTAAGAGGACGCCCATGCAAGGGCACAAAATAGATGCCACATGAATCACTATGATGGGTAAAAATAGGAAAAATATTAGGGAACTGCTAACTACACCATGGCTCCACAAGTTTATTTCTGGCAAGGGTAACATTTTGCCATCCGGAAATTTATTTCTAAACATATCTGAACAAATTACGCTGTTTTGAACAGGTGAATACTTGCAAAAATGGGATTTTTTATAGTTATTCCCAAAATATTGTTGCGCAAGATTCATTCCGTGGTAAACAAAACAGACACAAATGGAAGGAAATGTAAACATAAACTTCAATAGGCACTGTGTAAATCAGGCTCAAGGGCTGCTGGCAACGAGGTTCCTGCTAAGAAGGCTTTGAACATTGTTAGAGCAAGTTTTGGTCTATGCAGAGGAACTTCGTGCCCTGCACCTCTTACATTAACAAACGTGAGTCCAGCATATTCTTGGATCCATCCTCCTACCTGTTTGATTGTGAATCACTCATATTATCAATATATCGATGCACTGAAGTGAACAATAGAATAGCAAAGGAGAAAATAGGCAAGTTATGAAATATGTGATATCACTTACCTCTCCATCATCATACCATGCACGCCAGGGGCTGACAGTTGGAAGCTTGAGAGCATCTATACTATAGCGAGTAGATGTCACTGGGATCACAGCATCTGTATTACCACTGAAATGAGGGAACAACAGAAAATGTAAGTTTGAGTTCCAAATCCAAATACAAGTCATGTGTTGTGGACATTCTTCTCATCATTTCAACTTTCAAGTTTTCCAACTACTGCACAAACTCCACTCTCATAACCTAGTATGGGCCTTGGGTCCTTGAACTAACAAAAATAGTAGATGCACCAGAAACATTGGTCGAATGGGCAAAAAAGGTCCCCTTTACTTTGTTTTTAAATTTCTACTCTGTTTTCAATAAGATAGACATACTAGTACACACATAGCCAAAATAGATAATATAAAAAGTGAGATGATATGCATAGCTAAGGAGTAGCATATTTGGAAATGAATAAAAAGCTACAAAGTTGTTACTTGTTACCATTTTCATATATGCTATTGTTTCTTGCATTACTAATCCTCACTTTGGATATCATCTCCTTGACTAAGTGTGATAGAGAATAGATAGAAGACTAGTTAAAGCCAATGTACTTTTGGAAACAACTTGTTGTCTTTTTCAAGATTTCTTAGAATAAACATGAGAATGCATGAAACGATTATACACAACATTAAGGCGGCCAACTCACAAAAAAGACGCATGTAAGTATTTTGATATGCTCAATTCATCCAGAAAACCTCATTTAGCAATAAGCAAATTCTAAAAATAAGAAGCAAAATCAAGAAATCGATTACGAGGGACAAATATGAATTTGTATATATTTTTTCAGATCGCAAGTAATTAGCAAAACTGTTTTGAACAATGTAACAGATAATGCTGCAAGTTAATAAGCATGCCTTCCTAGCTATATGACAGCCGATAAATGAGTAAACACATATGTAAGGCAAGTGTAGATATTAGAAAAAGAGAGTAACCTGAACACCCATATCCGCAGTCCCTTATGAATAAGTTCACGATAAATATTGAGCACTGTCCTGGGAGAATCCGTCCAGTTTGTATTTACCATTTCACTGCAATGGGTGAGAATAACTGTACAATGATCTCTGTGAATTTGTTCTAAGAAACAAGCATGGAAAGAAATAGAAGTAACTAAAATGATGCACTTTATCCAATGCCTACAATCCCTAAGGAAAGAAATACAAGTAACTAAAATGATGCACTTTATCCAATGCCTACAATCCCTAAAGTCGCCACGAATTATCAAAATTTTGAAATGATACAGTTTCTTAATTTAAAATTAAAAGGAATGTTGTCAAGAAAGGACAGCAGCTCTGTTAATTTGGGGTGGATTTAGCCATAGGGTAGAGACAGCATTTTGCTTTTCTGTTAGATATATCTGCTTTTAATCCTATTTTCATACTTGGAGCTGGCTCCTAGTTGATTTTTCAGTTCTATTTCTAACGGTTAATTTCACTAGTTTTCCGACTCATAACACATACTCCCTTCGTCGCACAATGAGTGTCAGTGTCACACTTGCTTATTTCACAAGAAGAATTCTAAACAAAAGAAAGAGAATAGTAATTTTACCAAAACATCTTTGTTAAGCATTGGTGTATTCACCATTATCATAAATGTAAAATGAATGATAGTGACTTGATATTGATGGACATGGTATTAATTAGAGTGTACAATGGAAAAAAGTAAGTAATATTACATTGAACATTGAAAATGACTTTCATTCTTTTACAAATGTGACATTCATTATTTGACGGAGGGAATATTCTAGAAATAAGTAGACTTTCAATGTTTCTCGAAGGAGCATTACCTGCAGGTCTCCCATTTAGCAGGCTTGTGATATGAATCAACATGTAGAGCCCTTTGGACCTCAGGTAGATTGAAGTATATAGTGGTG
This sequence comes from Astragalus glycyphyllos, assembly GCA_963573325.1. NCBI lineage: Eukaryota > Viridiplantae > Streptophyta > Magnoliopsida > Fabales > Fabaceae > Astragalus > Astragalus glycyphyllos. The sequence goes on along the minus strand of OY754311.1, from coordinate 53,285,783 downwards.
TGCTTCTCTGTGCAAGGATCATAATCAGCTCTCAATCTACCAACTATCTGTTCATCACATAGCAAATCAATAAGGATCTGTACTATAAAACCTGGATAGGTACCAGTATCCAATATCGGAGTTTATTAGCTATAGTTGCAAAAAATTTAGTTCTGCCATTATGATTGTTTGGTGGTAATTGTAGGAGTTATGCACAGTTAGTAGGCAATGAATAGATACAATACGAGTATCGGATACGATACGAATCCAATTCGGTCCTTGAAAAGCATAGGAAATGATTCGTCTAGGATTCCTTTACAAAAAATATATTCACAAAATAATTGAAAAAACTTGGACACATAGACTCAAAGAAACATAGGCTAGCACAGTCAAACAGAGAAACACAAAGACTAAGAATAGATGTCTTCTCTCGTGTTTGTATGGCTTATTTTGGTTACAATAGAATTTAAATTTTTTTAAAAAAAGAGAAGGTTAAGGCCATACAAAAACAAAACCAAGCAAGAGTATCAGCATTAAGATGCTGCTGAATGGACAGAGGAAAGAAAAGGAAGGCCCAAGGCTTTGAGCAAGGGGAGACTTCCCAAAAAGGGAACGAAGCAGCGGATGAAAATCCAAATCAATTACAAAGTTCTTGTATTTAAAGAATGTTGATATCAAAGAAATAATGATTTTCAATTTCCATTGGTCATGGCCTTTTAAAATCCATCCTCTATCTCCACATATAGATGTTATTCACAGCATTCATTCATAACAAATATGTAAAGAAATTTATGGGGAAATTATCAGCATCACTTTGATAAGCATCTAGAATAGTTAGATATGGGCGGTTATAGGCTCTGTTATAGTGTAGAGGGAGAGAAATAAAGCCATTCAATTAGTGAATCAGATTTGAACTTGGAGAAGTCGCATTCTCTTGAAAGACCTGAAGTGTATCAATTACTCATTTGAATATTGCAGCTATTCAACCTTGAGAACAAGGTGAATGTTTTACAGGGGAGTAGGTAAGAGGATGCCAGCACTTCAGTTCTAATGCATGTAATAAGAAGCTTCGTAATTGCGCTCGATCATTTATTTTGATATTAATCACGTTGACGACAATTAAAGGGAGTATTGTTAGTGAATCAGACTTGAATTAGGAGAGGTCAGGTTCTCTTAAACAACCTGACGTGCATCAATTACTCAATTGAATAGAGTTCTTTCAATTCTTATTATAACAGGTTTGGGAGGTGCTTCTTATATGCAGGCTACCCAATTCAAACTGGCCATACCAGTTTCTGAACACAGCTGGTTTGGCATGCTACTCAGATTTGCTAGAAATTCTTGAACAATAGTACAAGAAAGGTAGACTCACATGCTTTCTTCTCAGCAGCTGATTTGAGTGGCTAACATCACCATGGGCATGGCATGGAGGAGTGTAGATACTGTATGGATCTATATCACCAATTTCTTTATCAGCAATTTCCATTACTTTTTCACATGATTTGGATGGGTGCTCCAAAGACTGAAAAACACATAGCAGGTTTAAGAGCTTGTATGTTTTATCCGAAATCAAACCAGTGGACCACATGAACTGGAAAATCCCCAATTGATCACGAAAATCATCTGTTACAGCATTTCCAACCTGCAGCAGAGACATATATAATGATTAAATTGGATTGTATTGTATTTAGCTAAGGAACTAACTTTTATGCAAAAATGGAATCCATATTACCATGTAACCTTTCAGATTGATAGCATTTTCTTTAGTATCTGAGTTGTACTTCACAACAGCTTGGCTGAGTTGGGGAACATAATGTCCTGAAAAACATTATTAATGATAATTCACCAATACAATACTCTGACACTTATAATATACAAAGGGGTCCATGTTTTTTGGTCCTATGTATGGAAACATTGACATAATGTTTCCAAATGCATTAAACGTTCAATATTAAATTCAATTTATGCCTTTATTTATTGTGATATTATTAAAAGACTCAAACATTCTCCGTGCAAATGGAAATAAGAGTAACTAATATGGGAGAATTTGTGGAGTGCAATTCAAATTTATAGGAGTCTTAATCAAAATCAACTGATTTCAGTACTTTATTTTTTTTTTCCTGAGAATATTTCATTACCTTTTCATGGTCTTGTTCAATTAGGATTTTGTTTCTTATAATAAGGACCACTGAACAAAGTATATATATACAATATACAATATACAATACAATATAAATGAAAGATTAAAAATATCTGAATAAAATAATTAAACAAAACAGAATCGGAGTGTTTACCAGCATAGCTCTCACCACTGATGAAAAAGTCAGTTTTCTTGTACTGTGGAAAACGCTCAAACCACTTCAATAGAAATATCAAAGAGTCCTCAGCTGCACAAAATCCATTATTCAATTTATTGATATTAAAAGCAGAAGAGAAAAGAAGAGAGGCATGGTAAATAGTAAATACCTGTCCTCTTATCTCCATTGTTGAGAATATCAGATGAAGTATTTGAATATGAAAATCCAACTCCAACAGGAGACTCAATAAAAAGAATGTTTGCAACTACAAAAAGAATAAATTGTTACAAATAGTAGTTCCTCTAGTTAAAAGAAAAGGCTTCAGATCAACTCCTACAAATACTCTTCCACAGTTTGTGCAGCACATGTTTTAGTCCCGAACAAATGTGCAGTGTTGAAGAGAACCCAAACACTGAGAGTGAGTGACTGACCTTGATTCCAAGAATAAGGATTAAGATAAAGGGTTTTGCCATCTGGCTTTATATGAAAAGGGCCAATTTCCTCTGCCTCTCCATAAGCAATGGATGAACATCCAGGCCCTGCCAATCACATAAATTTCTTCATCTATTCCAAATAATAATAAAAAAAGATTTGGATTTGCTACAATCATAATTGAATACAGTGTCAGTTCATCAAAGATTATCTAAACTGTTTGATTAAGCTTAGACCTAATTTTCAAGTATAAAAGGTCAATATGCATCTAACTATATGATTATCCAATCCAAATCAAAAGAAAAAGCAACAAACAAGCAAAGGAAACTTAAATTAAAATAAAAAATAAAAAATAGGTTAGAGGAGGTTGAGGTTGACCTCCATTGAGCCATAAAAGAAGGGGTTTAGAGGTAGGATCTTGATGTGCTGCCTCAAAGAACCAGTAGAAAAGTGCTCTACCAGATTTCTCGTTAACCGTGACATATCCAGAATAGTGTTCAAAACTGATGTTGAAGTTTTGACCTGGAAGCCTACCAACCCTGTCGCTGGAAGAAGAAGATGCTGCTCTGCATATGGAAATGGTGGCCAGTGTTATGGCTATGCGCAAAATTTGAGACCACACACAAATAGAATGCGCCATTTCCCACACACTCGCGCGCCCATTTCTTTCTGCCCTTTGTTTATATTTATAAAGTAAAGAGCTGTGGTGATTGACCCTCATATTTCCTAAACATGTTTGTTTTACAAAAAAAGTGTTATTTTCTATTTTTAATAGATCTTTTATTTCTTGTCAATAAATAAATAAATCTTTTATTTGCTTCTAAAAAAACTTTTATTAATATTATCATCATCACTCCTTTTTTTATCGACTATTGAATATACCAATTATCAATAAAATTAATTTCGTAGTTTTTTTCTTCACATTACGCCAATGAAAGAATACTAAAAGTGACACTTAATTTGAAATGGAGGAAGTAGTAGCTACGCAATTCAATTCAACTAGACCCAGGACCCGTACTTCGCACGCGTTGGCCAAGGGGGAGGGTGGATATCGTTCCTGATTGTTAGCGCATGATTTTAAGTATTTATTACGTGCAACAACAATAATATGAATGTGGGATTTCTTTTTTTTTTTCCCGCAATACGATCAACATAATTTAGAATGAACTGTGTCTCGTGCGACATCTTACTTTTGTTATATTAATGAATTAGTGATTTGAACATTCAATTAAGAGTTTGCACTTCGAAATTTAAAAATTATAATCTATACATACATAAGAAAAATGATGATGTGCATGGGTTGAGTTATTATTTTGGATGTTTTTTGTTCTGTTTGTGTTGTCTGACACCGATTCTTCTTGCTCAGCAACATCCTCAAGGGCATTCTGAATGCGACTGGTGTTCCTGTGATTTTTCAAATTGTTAGATCAATTACTTTATTTCCTTCATATTTTAAAATAGAGTCTATACATGTATAAAAAGAATCATTATGTGCATGTATTGAGTTATTATTTTTGATTTTGTTTATTTTGTTTGTGTTGGTTGGCACCGAATTGAAGGGGGAGGGGTAATATTGTTCCTTATTGCTAGCAAATGAAGAGTTGGTATGGAAAGGTAGGATGTAATGTGGTTTCTAACTGGTGAATCAGAAATCGGAAATAACTACTACGCGTAATGATAGTAATGACGAAAATTAATAATATGTTTTCTTCTAAAATAGAATGAATAATAATAATATTGTAAGGGTTTTATGAATGGTGAGTTAAGTAAGTTTTTGAATGGTAAATAACTAAAGTAGGTGCAAATAGTAATGGGTTTCAATAATTTTGTATGAAAATAAATAATTTGAAAAAATTGGTGCATTATGACAAAGCCCAACAGTATATAGAATATATGTCCGGCCAATTATATCGAGGAAAAAAAACATTGAAAAATTTTGAAAACAACAATCATGATTCATCAAAAACACACCGTTTTGGAAACACACCAAGTACAAATAAATAGTTCTATTTGGTGCGCGCCTTTGTCATATCAGACAAAACTTGGGTTTCCTATTCCTACTTGAAATCAAAACGGTTTGCTATTGCATCAACGAAAATCAACTTGGAACTACAAATACGCTTGCAACTTTTCAATCACTGTTCATATCCAAGGGAAAACGATTGAGCACTCTGGTAGAAGAGAGTGGGGAAAAATTTTTGCAGTGAAAAGGAATAAAAAAGGTTATAGTTTTCTTCTTAACCTAACTATGTATGGATAATAATCTGTTGTTGTTATTAAAGAACCAAAAAGAATGGATTTTTTGTTTGTGAAATGTTGGATTTAATTCTTTTTTAAATCTCTATTACCATGTTTAAAACAGAGGCAATGTTATATTTTTTTGCATTTATAAATTCGTGCATTTTAATTATACTTTGTTTTGGGAATCTTCTTCAAGAAGTAACTAATTTGGAGCGTTGAATGCATGGTAAGATATTTGAAACAGCAACAATGCTCTAACCTGCGTTGAAATATTTAATAAAAATAGATTAACTGGTTGCATGTTCCAATAATCTGATTTTTTACTGTATTAAAAGTTTGTTTTTACAATTTTGTTCAGGGGAAACTTCGAATGTCGACCCCTTATTGCGTCGCAGGCATTCTCGCGTTGGTGTTGGTAATGATAATTATGTGATCAGCATTTAAATACTAATATGCATATTGTGAATGTTTTTAATGCATTTATTTATTTTAAAGTTTTATATTAAAGATGTTGTGTTTTGTAACACCCCACTTTTTATAAATAATTATTAGGAGAGATGCCTTAGAAATTATTTTAGAAATTATTCTTAGAGAAGTATTTTCTGAGGTTGACTAGGAGGGAAAAAGAGAAAGAATTTGAACATTTAAAGCAAGGAGGTATGACAGTGGGTGAGTATGCTAGGAAATTTGAGAATCTTCTCAAATATTCTGAGTTTTATCAGTTGCTTCCACGAGAGGAATGGATGTGTCAGAGGTTTCAGGATGGTTTGAAACACGAGATTCAAAGGGCGATAGCTCCATTACATTTGGTAAGGTTTCCGGAGTTAGTAGAGAGATGTATGGAAGTCGAGAGTATTGACTCCCGTCGGAGTCAAGTTAGTTTTGGAGGACATGGTAGATCAGGAGGTTCTCAGAGTAGAGGACCTATTCGGAGAAACGGAGGTGGTAGGTTTCAACAAGGTAGAGGTGGACCCTACACTAGACCGGCACAGCAGATTATTGGAGCTAAGGCAGGGGGTGGTGAGAGTCAGTTGGCCTTGAAGTGTTATGTATGCGGAGGGACCCATTTGGCTAGGGATTGTCCTCGCAAAGTTGAGAGGTTGTGCTATCTGTGTGGCCAAACTGGTCACATGGCTAGGGATTGTTTATGGGACAGAGGCAAGGGGAGAGACCAGTTGGAGTAGACCGTGGAGCTGGACCAGTAGGAGGTCGTGGTGCAACCGCAAGTGGGGGTCGTGTGTTTATCGCGTGGGGTTCTGAGGCCTCACAGTCATCGAATCTGATACAAGGTATGTGTTTAGTTTCAGGTTCTCTATTATCTGTATTGTTTGACTCTGGGGCTACCCATTCTTTTATTTCAAATGCATGTGTGGATCATTTGTGTTTACCTGTGTCTAAGTTGCCATGTCAATTGATAGTTTCTACTCCTACTAATAAACCACTTGTAACCCATTCTGTTTGTTTGAAATGTCCCATCACCATAGAGAATAAACAATTCCTTGTAGATCTTATTATTCTTCCTCTTCAAGATTTAGATATTATATTAGGCATGGACTGGCTTTCGGCTAACCATGTTAATCTAGATTGTACTAGGAAGACTTTATCTTTTTCTGAGCCTACTAGTCTTTTGCCAACCATTGAGGGTACAGTTAAACAAAGTGGTTTAACTCAAAAATACATGATGTTATGCTCTATGGAAGTAAAGGATTTTCCTGGTATTGATGCTTTACCTATCGTGAGAGATTTTCCGGAAGTTTTTCCTGAAGATGTTCCGGGATTACCACCAGAGAGGGAGGTTGAGTTTGCTATTGACTTGGTTCCAGGTACAGGACCTATTTCTATATCTCCTTATAGGATGTCACCAGTTGAACTCGCTGAGTTGAAGAAACAGTTAAATGATTTGTTAAGTAAAGAGTTTATTAGGCCTAGTGTTTCACCTTGGGGAGCTCCGATCTTATTTGTTAAGAAGAAAGATGGATCATCTAGGTTGTGTGTGGATTATCGTCAGTTGAACAAAGTGACAGTGAAGAATAAATACCCTTTGCCTAGAATAGATGACCTAATGGACCAGTTGAAAGGAGCTTCAATCTTTTCAAAGATTGATTTAAGATCTGGTTATCATCAAATTAGAGTTAAGAAGGAAGACATCCCGAAAACATCTTTTAGATCCAGATATGGCCATTATGAGTATTTGGTTATGCCTTTTGGTGTGACTAATGCACCGGCCGTATTTATGGATTATATGAATAGGATCTTTAGACCTTACCTTGATCGGTTTGTGGTGGTGTTCATAGATGATATTCTCATTTACTCTTCCAGTAAAGAAGAACATGAAGAACATTTGAGAATAGTGTTGCAAATCTTGAAGGACCGACAACTTTATGCGAAGTTGTCTAAATGTGAGTTCTGGTTGGAAGAAGTTCAGTTCTTAGGGCATGTAATCAATAGGGAAGGGATTGCTGTTGATCCTTCTAAAGTCGATGTAGTGTTAAAATGGGAAAGTCCACGGAGTGTGGGAGAAGTTCGTAGTTTCCTAGGGCTTGCAGGATATTACAGGAGGTTCATAGAAGGTTTCTCGAAGATTGCGTTGCCTATGACGCAATTAACGAGGAAGGGTAAGACCTTCGAATGGACAGAGGAGTGTGAGGCTAGTTTCCTAGAATTGAAGAGAAGATTGACTAGCTCACTAGTGTTGGTTTTGCCAGACCCTTTAGGTCAATTTGAAGTATATTGTGATGCGTCTTATCAAGGATTAGGCTGTGTATTGATGCAAGAAAAGAAGGCGGTCGCTTATGCTTCAAGACAGTTAAAAGTTCATGAGAGGAATTACCCCACTCATGACTTAGAATTGGCTTCTATAGTCTTTGCATTAAAATTTTGGAGACATTATCTCTATGGAGCTCGATTCACTGTGTTCAGTGACCACAAGAGTTTGAAGTATCTGTTTGACCAGAAGGAGTTAAACATGAGGCAACGGAGATGGATGGAGTTCTTAAAAGATTATGATTTTGATTTACAGTATCATCCAGGAAAGGCAAATGTAGTCGCTGATGCATTGAGTAGGAAAACATTGCACATGTCAGCAATGATGGTGAAAGAATTTGAATTGATAGAAGAGTTTAGAGATCTGAGTTTGAACATGAACTTAGCAAAGGGCAGAATTCACTTAGGCATGACTATAGTGTCTAGTGATTTTCTCGGGATAGTGCTGGAGAAGTAATTGGAAGATGAATATCTGCAAGAATTGAGAACGAGAATAGGAGAAGGACAAGAGTCAGATTTCAGGATTGATACAAGTGGAGTGCTTAGGTTTGGTGATAGAGTTTGTATTCCTAATGATAAAGGTATCCGGAAGATGATTCTTGAAGAAGGTCATAAAAGTAAGTTGAGTTTTCATCCAGGTGCTACTAAGATGTATCAAGATTTGAAAAAGATGTTTTGGTGGCCGGGCATGAAAAAGGAAATAGCGGAGTATGTGTTATCTTGCCTAGTTTGTCAGAAGGCTAAAATTGAACATCAAAAACCAGCAGGGATGCTACAGTCCTTAGATATTCCAGAATGGGAATGGGATAGCATTGCTATGGATTTTGTGTAGGTTTACCTAGAACTCAAAAGAAACTTGATACTATTTGGGTTATCATTGATAGGTTAACTAAGAGTGCTCATTTTATTCCAATCAATCTGAATTTCAGTCTGGAGAGATTAGCACAAATCTATGTTAGGGATATAGTGAGATTACATGTTAGTGAGATTCACCTCAAAGTTTTGGCAGCAGTTACACAAAGAAATGGAACTAAGTTAAGAATGAGTTCAGCTTATCATCCACAGACGGATGGTCAGTCTGAAAGGACGATTCAATCGCTAGAGGATCTTCTAAGAGCTTGTGTGTTGGAGCACACAGGTAGTTGGGATGATTTTCTTCCTTTGATTGAGTTTACCTATAATAACAGTTTCCACTCTAGCATAGGAATGGCACCTTATGAAGCATTGTATGGAAGAAAGTGTAGAACACCATTGTGTTGGTTTGAAGTAGGAGATACTTAGATTCTTGGGTCAGATTTTGTGCAACAAACTACAGAACAAGTTAAGCTTATTAGGGAAAAGATGAAAATTGCACAAGATAGGGAAAGAAGTTATAGTAACAAGAGAAGGAGACCTTCAGAATTCCAAGAGGGCGATCATGTTTTTCTGAGAGTAACCCCTAAGACTGGCGTTGGTCGTGCAATAAAGACTAGAAAGCTTACTCCTAGGTTTATTGGCCCATTTCAAATTCTTCGCCGAATTGGTCTAGTAGCCTATCATATTGCCTTGCCACCTAGTTTATCAAATCTCCATGATGTCTTCCATGTCTCACAGCTTCGTAAGTATTATCCTGATCCATTGCATGTAATTGAGCCTGAGTCGATACAGCTGAGAGATAATCTTGAATACGAGGCTTTAGCTGTACGGATTGCAGACCGTAAAGTTAAAGAACTACGTGGGAAACACATTCCATCAGTAAGGGTAATCTGGGATAATGTCACCGGAGATACCACTTGGGAGCGAGAGGAGGATATCCGTCAACAATATCCACATCTTTTTACAGGTATGATAAATTTCGGGGACGAAATTTCTTTAAGGGGGGTGGTAATGTAACACCCCACTTTTTATAAATAATTATTAGGAGATGCTTTAGAAATTATTTTATTTTAATTGGGTGTTTTAGGACTCCAAAAAGAAATTATAGTTATTACTATTGTTTTTGAAAATATAGTTATTATTATTATTATTAAGCCTATTTTTATATTATTTTTATCCGATGAAAGTTTCAACTTATCTATATGCTACTTTGATATAAAAGAAACAATATATACACTAAAGAGAGCAACAAGGCTTGCTTTGAGTTTGTTTGGCATCTACAAAATCCTTCAACATGAAGTAATTTGACATGGTGCAAACACCTCCATCTTACCATCTCCATGTGGTGGATTTACTAGATTGAGCCACCTAAGTGTTGTTTTAATGAGTCACTCCTTCAAACCTTTATTTTAACACCTCATGATTACAAATTTGTGTGTTGGACTTATTAGAATAAGCCACTTAGGTGCTTGCATATAATTGTTTCTTCATGGATAAGTATTGATATGGATAAGTATTGATAGATAAGTAAAATGATAATAAGACACCTCCTCCTTTCTTCCTTTTTCGTTGGATTAATGGGATGACAACATCTCAGCAAATATATTAGTGAGTCACCATGAAACTCTTGGTTAGTTGCCAACAAAAAAGTGATTTAACACCTCATGCTTGGCATGAGGGAACATGGCGGTGGTTTTGTGCTATAAATAGGGAAGTAAATCTCTCATTTCATCTCATCAAGTGAAAATATATCAAAGTTAGGCCAAACCCTTTCTCTTCAAAAACTCTCGCAGCCACTTACAAGAGAAACACAAGTCCTTCAACAATTTTTGGTTTATTTTTCATAAAAACCTTCTATTTTTCTAGCTACTCAACAATACCATACTTCGACCGTATCATTGTGTTCGTTGTCGTGTTAGTGCTTAAGCATCTGTTGGCGTTAGCAGAGAAGTCGTTACGTTTGTGCTATAGTTCAGGTGGGGGCAAGATACCGTATTCGTCAGGACGGTTAGCGTAAAGTTTTAATTTAAATATGTGTAGAGTGACCCAAACTCTACTAGAGTTAAATAGTCAGCGATACCTAAAGATCATTTGACTACTCTTCGGAGTTAAGGTTGAATGAAGTTTAGGCCGTCGATGACCGGTTAACGCGTAGGAAACTTCTATATTTTTATTTGATTGATTTAGTGATTGACTGATTGCTTGAGATATTATGATTGATTTCTTTGATTGTTATGAACTGCTTATGTGATATTCGTGATTATTTGAAATTGTTGAAATATCTTATTGATATAGTTGAGTTTGAGAAGCATGATTTTATGTAATAATGGTAATGAAGTTAAGATTTCATAATGAACCTAGGTGTGCATAATAAACTAAGAGTCATAAAGAGATATAAAGTGGAATGAATACTTAACCTTAGTGCAAGTGATAGTACGAGGTACTGATCAGCAAAATGAGTAAGGTATACGGGTTAAGGAATAATCAAACAGAATCATATAGATTGCATCTGTGTTGTAAGTCCACAGCTGTGTGGTATGGGACACACGAGGTCAAGTACCGGGTCGGGGTCCTTAGTAGGACATATTGATATTTATGCCTGCTAGATGGAGTAATGATAGGTTTAGATTACTCTGATTTGTTTCAGATAGGGAAAGACTTATAACATTTGGACTCCATGGTGACAGTCGGATGGCGTTCTGCACGGATGTGGGAACGTTGTGGCATCAGGATATGGCCAGAGTCAGTATATAGTAATGTCAGATTCTCATAGATAAAGTCTAAGAAATAAGATACTAATAAAGGATGAAAGATAAGAAATAATATGATTTAATGCACATGTAACATGTTTAAATTAAGCTTTACCTTATCTTCCCATTTTTCTGACTTATACATGTATCTTAGCCATGTGTGTTTTCTCTTGTATTGTTTATTTGTATCGCTTAGATTCCGTTGAGGAGCTGCTTGGAGTAGAAGGAGATACTCTTCCTTCCATGATGGACGTCGAAGGCACCGAGGATGCCGGTGCGATATGATGGAGCAGACAGGTGTCTCATTATGAGGACTTGAGTTTTTGTTTAGCCAATGTGTCAGTCTTTTCAGTCTCGTTAAGTTAGCTGACTTTGTTTTGTGTTATTATTTTGATATATGTTTTGACTGGCTTTAGTATAGCCATATGTTTTGTAAAACTATTAATATTATGTCTTTATCTATGTAATGCATATTCAGTCATATACATTTTAAGTTTTAAATTTATCCGTTTTTGAGGTTAAGAGATTAAGTGTTAAAGGTTACTATGATGAGGAGGAGGGTCGTCTCATGTTTATTTTTTGGAAATTTATGAAATTGTATTATTATTTGCAGAACAATCTATGAATGCAGCGCAAAAAGATTCGTTTGCTTGTGCCTACAAATCTGTAAATTGCAAGGAAGTGGTAAGGCACTGATCTCAAATTCAAATGTTAACATGAAATAAAACAGAAATTCAAATTCATTATTAGAAGTGATAAGCGTTTTATGAATGGTAAGTTAAATAAGTTTTTGGAAATTCAAATGTCGTTGTAGGTATTTCCTGAGAGATTTGTCCAGATATGGTGGTACATATTGAATAGTCCTATAGAGTTTGGTTTCTTCAAGTGGTGTTAGATCAACGGTTCATGTGTGGAACGATGGAGGTAAGTTAGTTCTTGGAAATGGTTGGGGAGAACTTGCAAGTGCACACTCCAAGGAATGTCCATTAAAAGTTATGTATTTTAGGCACGTAGGAGAAAATAAATTTAATGTATGGTTTTTTGGAGAGGATGTGGTATGGAGATGCAAGTAGTGTATCATTCATGGGGCTACACTCCTGTTTGCTTCTGTATTTCATATAGGAGACTGATAACAATCAAATATGATTGTTATTACCTCTTATTTCAAGCTTAAATCATTGTTAATTCTCAAGCAATATAGTAATTAATGTTGTAAATATGTTAGTTTAGAGTAGCTTAAGGTGTAAGCTTGAATTTGTTATACTTGGCACTTTGGTGCCCAATTGTGGTTTAATGTGTTTGTTTAATTGCTGCAGCATCTAATGTGGCAGCAGTGCAAAAATGCGCAACATGAGAAAGAAAGCAATAGGAAACACGGAAATTGAGGAAAGGACAACTGTCAGTGATCATCAGGCGTGGGTGTGCATACCAATCATGGAATATTCGCTGATGACCTAGGGATTTGGGCAAAAAGGACCTTTTGACCTCATTAAAGGACAAAAGGCGCCTCCCCAATTAGGGTTACCTCTCATCCCTAGCCTCCTCTATATAAAGGACCACATTCCCAGAATTAGGTTAAGCCGAATTTGAGGTATAGAGATAGCCTCAAGCTTCGTGCCTTCTCCAAGTCACCAAAAAGATCAATTGCTGGATTTTGATTGCTGCAGCAACATTGAAGCTTCATCTCTTGGAAGAAGCTACGTTGGAGAGCTGGAGTTTGTTCCTTTGATCTTCATTGGAGCTATTCTCACGTTCAAAGATTGTAGTGTAAACTCTCTCCTTAGGATTTAGTATGACTTCTTCATTTATGTTAATGTTTAAGTTATTTTCTTTGTTGTCAAAGCTCAACATGAGGTAAACTCTTGTAGTTGGGATGCAGAACTGAATGTAATGAATTTATTGTGTTATTAATGTTTATGTTTAAGTGTTTAGTACTTTATCTTGTGTGTTTTTAATATTTCCATCTTAGATTAGGATTGGCCGTCTAATCTAAGTAGCATTTATATTCACAGAGATGGTTTGTAAATTTACCCCACAAGATAACATGGCATGTTGCATAATAGAGATATTGTTGTTCCTTGTCTTAACCCTAGAGATAGGGGAGGCATAAGCCATGAGGTGAATACTGCGGGTGCTTCAGCAGCCTAGGACAATACTCCTTTCTGGTCTAGAGATAAACTAGTAGGAAAAAAACCTAGTGTCTAGTATTTGAGAAAATACGCAATTGCGGCAGCACCTAGTGCTGTAGCACTTAACATAGCATTTTTGTACACTTTAATGAAATTACTGAAAGTGAATGCATCTCAACTTGTTCCAAATATCTGATCTTATTTACCCTGATACTTTTTATTATTTTGCATGTTACCAAACATTTGTGTCATTTACTTTATTTCTACCATCACTAATTTGTTGATTAAATTAAGCTTTGTTTATGTGCTAATCCTCGTGGGAACAAACTTTACTTTCACTTTATTACTTGTTGACAGTGTATACTTGCACTATCACGTTTTTGCGCAACAGAGACCGACTGTTGTCCATGTAACATCAGTAAGAAATGAAAATTAAATCTTATGTATTTTTATTGTTTTAATATTTGAAACACTGTATGGTAACACTTTTTTCCTTAATCATTTTTTTGGTGTATAGAGAATACCTGGGGGGTTTGTGCAGTTGCACAAAAATTACCTAACAAACCCTCTAACCATCCATTGTGAAAATGAGTCTTCATATGAAGTATGGTTTCAGCAGTTTGGGAAAGAAATATGGTTAGAGGAAGGATGGGAATTTATGTTTAATGATCAGGAGATTAAGGGTGATTGTTACATGTTCTTCACTTATTTGGGAAATTCGGAATTCACTATGAAGATTGTAAATGAAGTTGGTAAAAATCTGGAATACACCCGTTATGACTCTCTTGCAAGACAACCCACACAACGATTAATAGAAGTGGATCTATGGATAGCTTGCATAACACCCTACATGGTTGATCGCAAAGAGCCGCTGGTAACAACAAATTCGTATTGGATGTTGTGATAGTTTTATTGTCTTAAATCAATTAAATATAGCAATGATTTGTTTACAGGAAGTGCCAATTGAAGAGGCTTCAAAGCTTGTTATCTAGCAGAAGAATTTGGAAGTGATGCTCCCAAGAGGTGAGATGGAAAGTTGGCCGTTAACATGGCATGCAACTGGTGGATCGGATAGCCAAATTTCATTGAAATGCTATATACAGGAAAATTGGCATGAATTTGCAAGGCGGGGGATAGCTATATTAGGAGATAAGCTTAGGTTCTTTAGAAGGTGTTACGGACTGGGCCAAACCTTCACTGGCTTGGGCGTGGCCCATTTCTGTATTCCAGGACATCCGTGTCAGCATTCCAAACGTACCCAACGATCAGAATCTATCCTATGCATCCAACGGCTCAGGTACGGCACCTCGTCTATAAATAGAGGCTCCGCCCTTCAATCCAGGTACGCATACGCTTATGACGCTTATAACAATGGGCGACACCTTGATATTATCTCTACATGTTCTTTGAGCAATCCCGCGCCCGGGGACGCTCTCAAACCAACCTCGGCATCCTGCCGAGTTCATATCCCTTATATTTCACTCTAATCTCTTTATCTTATCCATCTCTATTCTTTACTGACTTGAGCGTCGGAGTGTCTTGCAGGTACCCCCCGCCCGACGTGGACAGTGGATCACCTCGGGCTATCCGAGCTCCAACACAACCGAGTTCAGCACTCCGACTCAGATTACCTCAACTGGAAGCACGCAATTATTCTGAGTCCCGTGTATCCAGACCAAACTGGGAGCATCGTCATTTGCTTCCATACTCTATCAGAGCTATAAATATTTCCTCTGGATCAGACGTCCTTCCCGAGGTACGTCCCAAACTTTGAGCTGCTTCAGACCATTTTCCCAACACAACAAAAGAGCATGGAGAAGGGAAAAGGCCAGGCTTCCCTTGCTGATTTTGAGGCCTGCATCCTGGTCGGCCAGACCGGTGCCGAGGTCATCAGAGAGCTGCAGGAGCTGGCAGCAGGCAAGATGACTCAACGCTTCCAAGGTAAGATCTCCGCCCTTGATGCTGAAAATAGATATTTACAAGGCAAATTTATTCATGCATGTCACGAGTTGAGCACTTACCGAGATCGTAACTTGGTAGCCTATTCCGAGGAAAACCGGAGCTTGAAAGAAGAGCTTGAGAAGTTGAGAGGAGTCCGGCAGCAGGTTGATGAGGCCAACGCCCAGGTTAGCCAGCAAAAGAAGGCAATTGCTGATCTTCTGAAGCTAAAGGCTGATCTAAAGTCGGCTCAGGAGAGGTTGCAGGGCGCCGAAGCTGATAAGGAAAAGAAGGCCAAGGAGGTGGAGCAGCTAAAGGGGGACAAAGTAGAGCTCACCAAGAAGATGGCGAGGGTGGCCATGTCTGGCTTTGAGCGTTGTCTCAACATGGCCGTGGTTCTGGAGCCCGAAGTAAACGTCAACTTGCTGGATGCCAAGTATAAGGCTGAAGGCGGGAAGATTGTTTACAAGGGTGTCGTGATCTACGACTGTGAACACCCAATTTTAACCGGTATTTTTCACTTTTTTAGTAAAAAATCGTAAAAAATATGTTTTTTGTGTTTATTTGATTTTTAATCCCTCAAAAAGGTTGTTTTGCGCTAATTTACTAATTTTGCGTTATTATTACTTTTTTTAGAGGTTAAACATAAAATAAGTAAAATATGCTATTTGATACAAAAAGAGAATGTCCATGTACATGACTTGGCCCTAGAATGCCAAAGTTACAAAAAATATAAAAATAGACCAAACGCCTAAAACTGCAGCTACCCGCGAAGGAAATTTCTCTATCCTCAGGCCTTATTTCGACGATCCGAACGGTGAAAGTGAAGATATATGTCTCGTGAATCTTCTGTCAAAAAATAGAGACGATCCAACGGTTAACGCATCCGAAATCGCACTTTTACGGTGACAGGTTTGAGAAAAATACCAAAAACTACAGCTTTTTGCGAACGCAATTTCTCTCTCCTCAGACAATGTCTCGAGGATCCGAATGGTGAAAGAGAAGACACGTGCCTCGTGAACCTTCTGTCAAAAAAGAAAGACGATCCAACGGTTAACGAATCCGGAATCACACTTTTACGGTGCCTGGTTTGAGCAAAACGGGAATTGCTTTCTCTAAATGAAAATTGTGTTTGCTATCTTGTTTTGTCCCACATCGCTTGAGAGAAGCAAGAGCCATCTAGCAATGGGCTATATAAGAGGTTGAGAGGCGAAGACTAGAGGGCAGATCATTGACGGACTAAGTGATCTTTTGGGCTAGCCTTTGCAGGTCATTTACACTAAAAGTCTGTCTTTGATTAGTTAATATATTTTTTTTTGAGTCGGCGTTCCGGTTCTCAAAGCGGTTTTTGCGCAAGGCGGTTCTGGGCTCAAAATGGACCAGATAGGAGTCCGGTTCACAGTTGACCTTGTTAGGCTGCTCGGTCTGGTTCGGCATTCTTCGGGTTCATCAACTTAAGGTTTGTTTTGTATTTATTTAATTATTCATTTATGTACATATTTATTTATTATTTATTTGTTATTTATTTTATTGTTTATTTATTTATGTATATATTTATTTATTCCTTTTTTATGTGTATTTATTTATTTGTTTATTTATCTATTTATTTATTTATTTATTATCATTCCCTTTTTTTTACTTAATCTTTTATTTACTAATTCCTAAAAATAAGGTATTTTCCTATCTTCTCCTTTTTTTATCGATTCCTAAAAAATAATAAAAGTGGCTTTGGTCGAGGTGTACACCTTATCAAACCCGCAACCTAGTTAGGACGCCTGAGTTGTACAACTTGGTGATCCTAACCCATTTCTCCAAAAACTTAATCATTCAACAAACAAATATTTTCTCAGGAAGAACTACGTAGCCTTTGATTCTCCGCACGCGGAGATACGTAGGAGCGGGGCTTCCCCGTCAAGCACAAAAATTAACCTTTTTTCCCAAATAATCAATTTTCTTTTCTTTAGCACCTATTTTCCTAAAAATAATACAAAAATAGGGATTGGCTGAGATGTGACATCTTGTCAAATCCTGGTTTGAGACGCCTGAGTTGTACTACTTGGTGATCTCAAACCCCTTCAAAAAAATAAAATCAACCAACCAACAATATTTTCAGGAAGAACTACGTGACTTTTGAGTTCCTCATTGCACCGGAGGATATGTAGGAGCGGGGCTTCCCCGTCAAGTCAAAATTAAATTTTTCTAAATTAGTCTTTATTGTTTTCTACTATTAAATATTATTATTTTTGCGGTAAACAAATAATTCGTAATTTATTTGCACAATCGAATTTTAGGTAACCGTCTTAGAACGGATGTATTAGAGGTGCAGTGGAATTAAGTTTTTGCCCTTCCCTTTGCATAACCGATTCCTGAATCCAACCTAGTTTTCGTAGACCAATAACTTTAGTTAGGTTTTTCTCAATTTTTCCTATTTAATAAATTGGGTGGCGACTCCCTTAAATAATCTATTTTTGAGCCGTCCACGTCGGAGCCCCGGTCACGACAGATGGCGACTCCGCTGGGGACAGGTGTTGCACCCCGAAAAATCCTTTGAAGGGATTTCTCTTCGCACAACATGAATTGGAGTCGCCACCAATATTTTTTTAGAGGTAAAACATTGAAAAAAACCTTTCTTGAAAGACAATGGTCCTTGGAACCACGAGATTTGAGTTCGGGGGTCGGTTATGCATGGGGAAGGTACGAGCACCCCACACATCCTTTCTACTGAAAGGGAACCTCGATTTGACGTGTGATTTAAAAGGTTGATTTAAGAAATGCTTTGTTTTTATCTCTCTTTATCTCTCCTTACTATATGGAAAAAACTTAAGGAAAATTTAATCTTTTGCGCTTGACGGGAGGGCACCGTGCCTACGTATCCCGGGGAGGGAATCAAAGCAACGTAGTTCTTGTTTTCGAAAATTGTTTTGTTTTTAGAAATTGCCTTGTTTTGGAAAAGGGTTTATTTTTTTGAAAAGAAAATGGTTTTTATTTGTCGTGCTTGACGGGAATGTGACCCGCTCCTACGTATCTCCCAGTGCGATGGAGAATTCAAAGCTTACGTAGTTCTCGGTTGTCGAGAAAAGGTTTTTATTTTTTAGTTGTTTAATTGTGAAAATTGAATGTTCGCAGTGATCAAACAACAAAGGTTTCGAGTAATCACCACTAGCATCCCATTATTGACGATCGTGCAAGCAAAGGCTTCGCATTATCCTCAACAAAGTTTTTAATTTGTGAAATGAGAGTTCTTTTGAAAAATGAGTGTTCATGAAAATCAATTGAGCAAAGACTCCAAGTGATCACCACTAGCACCCCATTATTGACGATCGTGCAAGCAAAGGCTTCGCATTACCCTCAACAAAGTTTTTAATTTGTGAAATGAGAGTTCTTTTGAAAAATGAGTGTTCATGATAATCAATTGAGCAAAGACTCCAAGTGATCACCACTAGCACCCCATTGTTGACAATCGTGCAAGCAAAGGCTTCGCATTATCCTCAACAAAGTTTGATTTGTGAAAAATAGTTTGAAATTGTTTTGAGAAGAAGTGAAGTTGTTTATCAATGATTATGTAAATGCAAAAAAAATGTTTTGAAGTTGGAACGTTACTAACGAGTAACAAGTTGTTCTTTGTATGCAACATGGTTTTGAAGTTTTGGAGAGTTACTAACGAGTAACAATTGGTGGAAATCAAAACAAGCAAATTGCGAACACCAATTCAACATTTTAATGCACCACAAGTACATAAACAAGTATATGAAGCAAGGAGTACCAAGCTTCAATTCAAGAATGCATGAGTAGGCAAGGATGCAAGAATAGGTAAGAATGCATGTGCATCAAGGTTAAATGAACCTATCCTTTGCCGAAACTTCACAAGCTTCAAACAACAATTTACAATAAACTCAAAGAGCAAAGAAAGCATGATTAAACTTGAGGATGCATCAAGGTCATTGGAGACCAATCATGTGCGCAAATTCAATTGTTTATAGGCCCCTTTTTGCTGACATTTCACAAGCACATCAAATGGGAATTGAATTTTTAAATGCTTACAAGCATAGGCATCAAGGTTGAAGTAACCTATCTCTTGCCAACTTAGCATAACCCAAGATCATTTGTGGACCATAAATGAACCAAAACCCAAATTCATTTTCTCAAATCACAAATTAATCATCAATTTATTTCAACAAGTCAACCAAATCAAGCAAGCAAATGACACTAGCAAGACTTAGGAACATTTATTCACAAGATCCAAGCGATCAAACACCAAAATCAACAACTATTCATATTTTTTGATTTTTGTGAAAGTAAGAAGGCATGAAAAATGAATATTTGCAAAATCAAACAACATGTTTGGACATGGGAACTTCAAAATCAAGACCCAATAACAAGATTGCATAAAGAAATGCATCAAAACTCGATTAAACCTATTTTTATACTAAAGGTGCGAAACATTCATAGCTTCCTAACACAATTTTATTTCACAAAATGCAACAAGCAAAATGATAACAACACAAATCACAATTTATTCAAGGGTGAGAAGCAATCTCAAACACCCAAGCCTCCCTAAGTGCTTGTCAAAATGTTTGAGACACCTCTCACCAACAACAATCAACAAATCAACAATATAACAACACTAAAATGCATGAAGATGGTAGGATGAAAAATTAGAAATATGATATCCACATTTTGATGCAAAAAAGTTGAAGATGATGATAGGTTTTAAGAAGTTTACCTCAAATCCAAGCTAAGGAATGACTAATATGAAGAACAAGACCACAAATCAACTTGAATCTTCACCAAACTTAAATGAAACCCACGAAATGCTTGCTTAAAAATGCCCTTAAGATGAGCTCCAAATAAACACAATAGATGAAGAAACAATCAACCAAATCAACTTATCTTCAAGCTTGGTCTCCAATCTCCAAAAAATGACCCTTGATCTTGAATTTTTGTGTGATTTTATGAAGGATTGATGGTTGAAAATTAGTGTTTAGGCTTGGAAGATGGATTGAATGTGTGTGGGTAGATGAGAAATGAAGAAGTGAGTTAGAGAGAAGGGAGAGGGGGTGGCGCATAAAATGGAGAGAAGGTGAGGAGGGAGTTGTGTGCTAGGGTTTATGAGTGAATGGTGAGGCCAAAAGCTTTTTTTTTGTGAGGTGAGGTTAATAGGTTATATATAGAAAGCAATTAGGTTTAAGGGTAGTTAGGTCATTGTGCACTAGTTGTGCTATAGGATTTGATTTTAATTTTGAATCAAAGGCTAGGATTGAGGCTCACATGGATTGGGGACATTGAGAAAACACAAAATGAGAGAATAGAGAGGGGGCAGCGCATAAACATTGGGAGGGGTCCTTGGTGACCAAGTTTTGCTAGTTGTCATCTTGTACTATTGTACTATTATATGACCATTCCATTATCCCTTCATTTTTGATTATTCTTCTTAGGATAATTGTACAAAAATACACCCAATTTAGGCCACACACTAGGAACCTTAGGAATATGCCATTTTATGAGATCACCATGACCAAAAAATGTCATAAAAACCTCATCTTGGAACTTTTTGTAGAATATTCCCTTTTGATCCTTTTTTGAAATTTTGTGCACAATGTATGCATGCATGCGCATACATACATACATGACCAAAAATGTTTTGCCTCAAATAAATTTCTCTAAAATTGCACAAAGATTCTTGATGAGAAATTATCTTATTTTTGACAATGACCAAAATACCCTTTTGCCCAAAAAACCTTGTTTTTCAACAACAAATGCATTTCCACTCTAACAATGAATTTAAAAGCCCTAGAATGACTTTTAAAACCCAAAAATGCATGCACAATGCTCTTCACTCTTCAAAATAAAACCACACTTCTCAATTTATTTATTTTTGCGGAAAATTAGGGTTTTAAACCTAGGTGGACAAAATTAGGGTATGACAGCTGCCCCTCTTTATTTGGATTTTACCAAGGAATATGAATTGGCCGAAACATATTCCGAGGCAAAATAGAAATAAAGAATTCAGAAATAATACTAATTTTGTCTACTTAGAGAAACCCGAATTTTCCTTTTCTTTTTTCTCTTTTTTTTTGTTTCCTTTCTTTGATCTCTCTTCTTTTGAGAGAGAGAGAGTCAACACTTGTCGCGTCGACGAGAAAGCAGTAAATTGCGTAAAGCAGTAAATGAAAGCAGTAAATTGCGTAAAGCAGTAAATGAAAGCAGTAAATGGGAAGTGCCGTAAATTGGGGAATTCGGAGGTTGCCTAAAACCTTTTAACGGACTCTCGTCGAGTTCGAGCTCTGGGGGTGGCCTTTTCGAGCGGCCGATCAATATCAGGTCCGGAACTGATATGATCAATGGATCTACACTATGCCTTAGGTTGACACAATTAATCCGATGGACTTAACGAAGTCTGTAGGATCTGCCGCGCGCTCGTACACGACGTTGTGATCTGTGGAAGGAGTTCACTAACTCTGTGGGAGTTTACTAACTCTGTGCTGATGGAGTTCACTAACTCGGTGCCATGATGATTTTCTGAAAATGAGATTTCGGGGACCCATTGGTCCAAAGTAACTGACCTTTTGAAAATTTTGGGGACTAACGAGTCCAAAGTAACTGAGTTTCTTTTTGAAAATTGGGAAGCTTTGAATGATGCATAGAATGCAGGCTTTTGATGCTGGGATGCACATGGATGCAATGATTGATTTGGTGAGATGTTTTTTCTGTTTGATTTTCCTTTTTCTTTTTCTTTTCTTCTGTTTCTTTTCGCCCTTCTGGGATGCGAATATGAAAGTATAATGCTCTACTATTTGACAACATGGATGATATAGGAATGATGAATGATATGAAAATGTTTTTTTTTTTGCTGGTTAAATCAATCCGCGGGACTTGTGGCACTTGACACGAAGACCGTTCCAGGATGGTGATAACGCAAGGGTTGCGCGTTGGTTTGCAATGATCTTGTTATTTTTAAGGTGACAGTGCATGTGACTTTTTTTTTTTGCAGCTTTACCCATTTTAGGAAACCATTTTTCCTTTTGTGATTTTCAAAGATTTCGTAATAATCTGTAATGCTCTGAATGTATGCACATGTTTTGCAATTCAATTTCATCAATCATAAAATCATTATTTTGAAAGAAGCTGAATAAATGAAGGTAAAGACACGAAAAGCACACATATGAAAGAAAAGTTGGACTTTTGCTGATATGGAAACTGGTCGTGCAGAAAGTCACGCCAGTTGAAAGTACAATTGCAATCTTTATTCTAAACTGATAAAATACAAGAAAAAGGAACAGATCCTGTGATTCTATCCTTGAAGTAACGGTGCCCACCGTTCATACTTGTGACCTTGATCAACCCCTTATCCAAATCTTCGGGAGTGCTAGTTGCCTTTTTCATTTCAAGTCCAAGTTTTCTGACCCTAATTTTTGCCTGGATCGCCCTTTGCGGGTTTTCAATCCACTGGGTCGCTCTGGTTTTGCCTAGGCCGCCCTTTCCGGGTTTTCAACCTAGCGAGCTGATTCTTACTTGGCTCATCTTTCTCTTTTTTCATTTATTTCTTTAGGCATACTCCTTTCTGACTGTATCTGAATTTACTGGAAACTGGGGTTTTCTTTTCTTGCATCCCATTTTGCTAGAATTAAAGGCCCCTCCGGAGAATAAGTTCTTCGTCTTCATGATACTGGGTTCATCTCCATGGGAATCCCTTTGGAGGTTCATGATCTTTTTGAGCATTGAGTCTTCTTTGAAATTGTTGAAGATCAGCTTTCTTCGGTTTGAGCTTTCTCTTAATCTTCTTCTGACATAAGACAAATGTACTTTGGTTTGATAAGGCTCAATGAAAGTATTACTTCCATCATATGGGGTTTGCCCCTGTTAGAGTGTAAAACGAAGCCTGATTTCCATGAAGGTCATCATCGTCCTTGATATCCTTTGTTGATTGTCTCTAACTGCCCCATTTTTAGGGTGGCGTAGGGAGGGATCATGATGCTTGACCTGGAGTCTTCATACTGTCATTTGTGACTACCTTAGCTTGGAAAGCTGTGCAACAGACCGAACTTTGGTAATTACAGACTTTGTTATAATGGCAAGTGTCTTATGTCAGAAGGGTGATTTACACAAACTTGTTGATTCATTGCTCTTTATCATGGCGTCAATCCTCTTCTTTGCTCAAATTGATCATGTCACTTGATTCCTCATGAGGACGAACCACTTTGTTCTCTTATTCTTGCACAACAGCTTGATTGCAAATCTGATGGTGGAGTCTGAGGAATGACTGAGGGTTTGTAGAGGGCGGGATGACGAGGTCGAGGTAGTGTTTGCGGTTTTATGAAAGGAGAGATGTATAGGAATGATGAAGTGTTTGAAGGTTTATGGAAGAAAGGGTGGTCATACACAACAAGGTGTAGGAAGGTTCATTGAGACAAGGATCTCTTATGCTTTATGGCCAAATGTATCAGCTCACTACTTATATTTCTTTCGTCTCTTTTTCCCTTGTTTTTTTATTTGTGGGATTTTCATTTTTTGAATCTGTTCTTTTTTGTTTCATTTTTTTCTGATTGATTTTTTTTTGCTTTTGAGTTGAGTGAGCTGATAAAAGTGATACACTATTTTTGGATATTTGAAGTGATCCTTGTCTGGGGTGATTGGAGAGATAATGGCAATAAAACCCCTGCAGCGGTTGGAGGATGCTTGATTGGGTTCTGGTATTAACTGGGGTGACAGGAGGTTCAGAGGGAGGAGCAAATGAGATGGGTTGATTTTGTAGAAGGGCCACTGGTAGTGAGGAAGGTGGCGATGGCAGGCATTTGGTTATGAATTTTTTTTTTGTGATGGGGTACTTGTAATGGGAAATGGGAAAGTTGGTTGATCTGAGGAAGGGAAAGGGTTTGGTCGCGAAAGAGGTTCGCTTGTAACATTTGTTTGGTTTCCTCAGCATTGCTCCACTTCGCTTGAACTTGTGCTTTGACTTCATTGCCCAACCTAGTTGTGGCATCATGAATTTCTACAGCCTTAGCCAATTCTTCACTTATTAACTCCGAAGAAACATCCCAGTTGTCTTCAGCCTCTCTCTCAGTTTGGTTAATCGGGTAATCAAAGTCACAGTATGAGTTATGGGCATTATTACTTTCAACAATTGTATCCAAGGTCGTCCTAGCAGACAGCTATAAGAGGAAGCTATATCCATGACTTGGAATGTGACATAGAACACTTCAGGACCCACCTGCAAAGGCACCTCTACTTCTCCAAAAACTTCTTTCACAGACCCATCAAATGCTCTAACCAAGGTGGAGCTAGGCTTCAGATATGAGCAATCCACATCCAACTTATCCATTGTGGACTTGGGCAACACATTTAATGACGAGCCATTGTCGATGAGCACTGTGGCCAGCATGTAGTCCCCACACTTGACAGAGATGTGAAGGGCTTGATCGTGATTCTTCCCTGCCGGAGGTAACTCAGCGTCTGTGAAGGTCAAGTAGTTGGATGCCACTATGTTCCCAACAATACCATCAAGCTGGTTGACCGTAATGTCATGGGGTACGTGTGCTTCATTCAGGATTTTCAACAGTGCAGCTCGGTGTGCCTCGGAACTAAGCAACAACGAAAGCATTGAGATTTTGGCCGGGGTTTGATTTAACTGGTCCACCACCTGGTATTCACTTTGTCTCATTACTTTCAGAAATTCCTGAGCTTCTTTGTCTGATACTTCTCTAACTTCCACAGTTTCCTTATCTTTTCCCTTACGGGCCCTTTCTTCAGCTTCCTTTGATTGTTCCTTTCTAAGATTTTCAGGAACATACATCCTTCCACTCCTTGTAATTCCACTACTCCCAGCAATGTTTGTTATATCCAACACGCCCTGAGGGACCTCTGCTTGCATTTGCACGTTGCAGCTCCAGGGAATAACCCTAGTCTCTCTACTAAGGGTAGCAGCAGGTACCGGAATAACAACAGTCAGAGGTCTTGCCACAACCGAGCTTGAATTCGGACTGCAAGGGATTTCAGCCGGTCTCCTGAAACCTCTGTTGTTTGATTGCAGAGTAGATACACTTTCTTCCTTTTCCTGAACCCCAACCTGGACCAGGTGTCTGTCTAACAGCTCTTGGAGGATGGGTTTGAAGCTCTCACAGGCCCCAACACAATAAGGGTCATTGCAGATGTCTCTTCTGGCACACCCTTCTTCGATGATACCACAACGGCATAGTGCAGCATGAATGATACTCAGGGGTGTACGAATGCACTCCACCTTCCTAATTAAGTACTGACCACCCTGATCATTAATGGCATTTGCAGTGGGCCCACCATGCCCCGGCAACGGGTTGGTGGTTACATTAGGTTGCTGAAATGATATACTCTTTGCATCAAGCAGGTCTTGCACAACGTACTTGAACGCCTTACAATCCTCCACCACATGACCTACTGCCCCAGAATGAAAGGCACAGGTAGCATTGCATTATACCCTCTGGGATAGGGAGGCTGATATGGTTTCATCTGACGAGTGTTGATTAACTTGTTGGCAATGAGATAATTGAACAAATCTGTGTACGACATGGGGATAGGTTCAAAGACAACAGGCTTTTTTTCATTGTAGTTTCTGTACTGATTGTTGGACTGGAATGGCTGAGCAGGCGGCGTCTGAGCAGGAACTGGAATGGCTTGTGGGGGATTATTGTGTGATGGACCGCTAGTTCCGATGATTGCATTAGTTTCTCCCTCCTTCTTCTTGTGGGAACCAGAAAAAGGCTTTTTCTGATGGGAAGGAGGCGTTGGGCCATGGGCTATTCTTCCGCTGCGCATGCCGTTCTCCACTCTTTCTCCAATGACAACCATCTCCGAGAAATTCGAAGCCACGCTGCCGACCAAACGATCATAGAACACTGGGGGAAGAGTTTCCATGAACATATGGACCATCTCTTTATCAAGCAGGGAGGGTTTTACTTGTGCAGCGAGGTTCCTCCACCTCTGGGCGTATTCCTTGAATGTCTGATTATCCTTCTTAGACATACATTGCAGCTGGGTCCTATCCGGGGCTAAATCACTGTTGTACTGGTATTGACGGATAAAGGCATCCGCCAGATCCTTCCAACAACGGATATTAGTTGGCTCCAATTGCATATACCATTCAAGTGGAGCTCCAGCTAAGCTTTCCTGAAAGCAATGTATCATCAGGTTATCATCACGGGCGTGGGCAGTCATCTTCCGGCAATACATCGTCACATGGCTGCGCGGGCAGGTTGCTCCTTTGTACTTGTCGAAAAATGGTGCTTTGAACTTGGGTGGCAGGACTAGATTAGGGACCAAGCATAACTCATGGGCGTTCCTAGCCTGGGAACCTGTTCCTTCAACAGCTCTCAATCTTTCTTCTAACATCTGGTACTGACTTCTAGCTTGTGGATGGATTGTTGCTGGAGAATTGAAGCCAACCGGAGTTCCCGAGGTAATAGCAGGAGTACGAATCTGAATTTGAACCTGAGGTGTCTCCGTTCCAACTTCATTCACAGCTGATTCAGGCCGGGCCTGTCCTGTGGTTCCCGAAGGACCACTTTCTGGGTTTGCACCGGCAGCAGGGGGTGTGTACTCTAATGGGAGACCATAAGGAGGCCATTGCACGTTCTGGAGAGCCCGAGAGACTCTAGGAGGATCCACTCCTGCGGCAGCAGCACCTTCAGTTATGCCAGCATCCCTTAAGGCACTTAACACTCTTATGACCTCTGCCATTTTAGCTCTTATAACTTCCATCTCAGCCCTGATTGCTCGATTCTCTTGATTCTGATCATGCTGACCCTGACCATTTGGATTCGGACCTTCTGGAACTACATCATTCTGGATTGGTTGATGATTGCCCAGATTCGCGTCGTCTTGATTGTTGGCCATATTTCTTGCCTGTGATCGCGTCCAATACCGATGATTAACCAGCTTGTCTTACTTCTGTGGACGGAACATTTTTTTATGAATACAAAGACAAATGATGTAAATGCAATGCAATATGCATGTTATTATGTTTATTGCCGGGAATCGCGGTGCAACTCGTCTTGTCATAGGTGTTAAGGTTCAGGTGTTTTTAGGATTTGCAACAAAGTTGGAAGCAACAAGGCAAAACAAACGTACTTCAATTAAATGGAATGCGAAGGAGTATCATAAATGGAAAGCAAATCAAAGTACAATATTCCTTAAGAGTGCAATACAATGATTTTAAACAAAGTACTATTTTCCAAAGAAAGTTACAACTTCTTAAAGAAAATTACAATTTCCTAAGGATCGCTACAACACTCTAAAGGGAACTTTAAAGGCACATGGCTTTCAACTCCTCGCTCCTTTTCCTCTTCTTGCTCTCAGCTGCCCCCCGGGCTTTCTCCAGGAGTTCTTCTGTGAGAATCTTGCAGTACTCAACAAACTCACACACCTTGACAGGGGTGTTGAAAGGATTCATTTCTGCATCCGCCTTTCTTAGCTTCTTGGGAATGTCTCTCACAACCTGATTAGCTAACCAAACTAACATGGAGAACTTGTCTTTCCAATGTAAGCCTTCCTTTTTCAATTCCTCAAAGACTTGTTGACTTTTTACCTTACTGAGCAATTCCGCAAATTGACTCTCCCAATAGTCACTCTTCTCCCTTAGCCGGAGGTAAGACCCTTCCAAGTACTGCACATGATTGGCCAAGCTTTCCGACTTCCCTTGTTCCCTTCTTAGTGCTTGCTGATAATCCCTCAGGATCCCTTCAATAGATTCCCGATCTTGCTTGACACTCTTTAATTGATCTTCCAATTCAAGCTTCATCATTCGAGAGTCTTTTCTTGACTTAACTAGTGCGTGCCTGACTGCTTGCTCTTCTTTCCATGTGTCCTCATATAGCCTCTTCCATTTAATTGCTTCCGCTACAGCCTCATTCATCTTGGTAGTGCACTTCTTCACTTCCTTTTTGGCACCCTTCAAGTGCTTTTGCATTTCCCTCTTGCTTTTCCCCTCTATTTCAAGTTTTCTATTGACTTCCTCAATAGCTGCAGCTTGGAAAGCATTTTCATTTTCTAGCTTTTTCATGTCTTGCATCATCTTTCTCAATCCATCTTGCAGAGCCCTTTTCTCTTCTCCTACCTTTGACATGGCCAACCTAACCTCTTCCAATTCTTCAATGGTAGGAATGTGAGGTTGGTACTCCTTGGTTGGATGACCGAGTTTCACTAATCCTCCCTTCAAGCCATTGAGAAAAAGAGATAGCAGTGGTCCTCCTGGTTAACTCTTCTCTGTCCTTCCGCACTACGGTTTCCCAAGCTTGCAGGATTCGCCGAAGTAGACTCTCGTCTTTAGGGATCCCCGCGTGGAGGTAAAAACGAAACAGCATAGCTTCGGAGGGTGAATCCCGCATAGGGTATCCGAGCTGTCGCAAGGTCAAAGAGGGGTTATAGTTTATGCATCCTTGGGTTCCCATGAGAGGAACGTTCTGAAAACTCCCACACCGAAATACAACTGAAGGCCTGTCTACCCAACATTTAGGTGAGTACCAACGAATCTGGAGAGCATCTTGGTTCTTGAAAGCATGCACCCACTCTTGAGAGTTCATAGTCTTCGGATTACAACCCAAGGCATAGGAAAGCAAATCCTTCACATCACTTTTGTTGGTACACACATGACTGATCAACCAAGCATATAACACAGGGAAGGAGCAACACATCTTATTCTTTTGGAATTCATGGTGACGAGTGAAGGCACGGTATGTCTCTGCGAGGATTGCGGGAACCGGGTTGATAGGATTTTTTGCACATTTGAAGGCGAGGAAGACACTGATTGCAGTTTCACTCACATGCCTCTCTATCTGAGGGAAGAGCACAATGCCGAAGATGGTCAGAGCTAGCACTTGCTTGAAAGAATTCCAATCATCAGACACTACATAGCTGGTCATCAAACTCTCAAAGTATTCTTGAGGAAACCCAAATACCTTATTACGTTCTATCTTATGGGCCCGCACTTTCTCAGCACTGATTTGCAACAAGGCAGCAAGCTTTTCATCAGAATAATACTCCCCTTGGTATTGATAAGGCTTAAACTTGGATCGATCAAAGCCCAAAATCCTATCATACTCTTCTAGGGTAGGCGCCAGCGAATCTCCGAGTCATAGAACCGACACAGGGCAGCAATGGCACTCTCTTGCACTTCTAGTTGTAGCAGCTTGTGAATGTTCCCATAGGTTTTGTCAAAAGACCTGACCTCAACAGGACCTAGGAGGGATGCATACTCTTTCAGACTAGCCATATCAATCTCTTTCACAACAGGAAGCCTTGAATTGAAAACGGTTTTGCCTTTTGATTCCATTCCGTTTCTTACACACCTATGACAAGACTTTGTGTTACGTTGCGATCTCCGGCAAACAACTTTAATGCATGGAGGATGCAAAGAATGGAGGTTTTTTTTTTCAAAATTTTTGTTAGATGCGAATGCAATGATGATGATGCAAAATGATGCAGATGTGATGATTATGACCTTTTATTTACATAGAAAAGGGAGAAGAAAATGATGTTTATTGGTGGCGGTTCAAAACATTTTTGAAAATACCCGCTATATGCCACCTCATATAGGTGTTTAAAAGGAAATTATTTTCTACATTTTTGGTAAAAGAGTTTCGAAAGAGGATGCCTAAGCTAATGCAACACACAATTTGCGTGCCCCCGTGTCCTACAAATGGGTAAAGATCGTAGGCTCTAAAGTCAACGACAAGGGTAATCCTCCCATGTGGGTTCTGGTCACTGCCTCAAAATGGCAACCAAGAGCTAAAGTCTCTCTCATGAATACACCCACAATCGTAGAGAGCTACCGATTCTGAGGTATCATGAAGAAAGCGCACTCTTGGGCGAAACTTTCATGAGAGCCAGACAGACAACGGTCTATGAATGGCAGTCACTACTCATTTCCACTCTCCTAGGGTTCTTTGCAGACCTTGGGTTTTAGGCCCCACTCAATGCTCACAAATATAAGGTGTGCAGTGTGTGATGAGGGCACAACACCTAAAAATCTACCCAAACCCCACCTGCAAAGGGAAACCAAAACAGTCCAGACAATATCAAGCAACAGCATGTCGTCTACCCTAGGGTTCAATATCATTTCAACATAAGTATACTAACCTAGGGTTCCAACAACAATCGCAAGCATTGCTTACCTTAAGAAAGGGAGCCTAGAGGAGGGGACATAATAGGATTAGGGGAAATGCATGAGCTTACCTCAAGAAAGGGAGCAACGAAGAGGGGAACATGCTAGGATTGGGGGAAATGTATGAGAAAAGCATATAAACGACGAAAGTAAGAGGAGAAGAAGAAGAAACTACTCTTATTTTACTCAAGAAGCAAATATAGAAGAGGAAGAAGGCTAACACACAATGCACGCAAGCACAACATCACAAGAATGCACACGACAATTCTAAGAATAATGCAAGCATGTTTTTAAAGGCAAAGGAAAGAAAGAAGAAAGGGAAAGGAGGAGAGATATAACAAAGCATTCAAATCAACGAAATAAATCACATGCCGAATCGATTGGCTCGACCCACTAAAGAAAGGTCCCCAGCGGAGTCGCCAGCTGTTGCACCCCGAAAAATCCTTTGAAGGGATTTCTCTTCGCACAACATGAATTGGAGTCGCCACCAATATTTTTTTAGAGGTAAAACATTGAAAAAAACCTTTCTTGAAAGACAATGGTCCTTGGAACCACGAGATTTGAGTTCGGGGGTCGGTTATGCATGGGGAAGGTACGAGCACCCCACACATCCTTTCTACTGAAAGGGAACCTCGATTTGACGTGTGATTTAAAAGGTTGATTTAAGAAATGCTTTGTTTTTATCTCTCTTTATCTCTCCTTACTTTATGGAAAAAACTTAAGGAAAATTTAATCTTTTGCGCTTGACGGGAGGGCACCGTGCCTACGTATCCCGGGGAGGGAATCAAAGCAACGTAGTTCTTGTTTTCGAAAATTGTTTTGTTTTTAGAAATTGCCTTGTTTTGGAAAAGGGTTTATTTTTTTGAAAAGAAAATGGTTTTTATTTGTCGTGCTTGACGGGAATGTGACCCGCTCCTACGTATCTCCCAGTGCGATGGAGAATTCAAACCTTACGTAGTTCTCGGTTGTCGAGAAAAGGTTTTTATTTTTTAGTTGTTTAATTGTGAAAATTGAATGTTCGCAATGATCAAACAACAAAGGTTTCGAGTAATCACCACTAGCATCCCATTATTGACGATCGTGCAAGCAAAGGCTTCGCATTATCCTCAACAAAGTTTTTAATTTGTGAAATGAGAGTTCTTTTGAAAAATGAGTGTTCATGATAATCAATTGAGCAAAGACTCCAAGTGATCACCACTAGCACCCCATTATTGACGATCGTGCAAGCAAAGGCTTCGCATTACCCTCAACAAAGTTTTTAATTTGTGAAATGAGAGTTCTTTTGAAAAATGAGTGTTCGTGATAATCAATTGAGCAAAGACTCCAAGTGATCACCACTAGCACCCCATTGTTGACAATCGTGCAAGCAAAGGCTTCGCATTATCCTCAACAAAGTTTGATTTGTGAAAAATAGTTTGAAATTGTTTTGAGAAGAAGTAAAGTTGTTTATCAATGATTATGTAAATGCAAAAAAAATGTTTTGAAGTTGGAACGTTACTAACGAGTAACAAGTTGTTCTTTGTATGCAACATGGTTTTGAAGTTTTGGAGAGTTACTAACGAGTAACAATTGGTGGAAATCAAAACAAGCAAATTGTGAACACCAATTCAACATTTTAATGCACCACAAGCACATAAACAAGTATATCAAGCAAGGAGTACCAAGCTTCAATTCAAGAATGCATGAGTAGGCAAGGATGCAAGAATAGGTAAGAATGCATGTGCATCAAGGTTAAATGAACCTATCCTTTGCCGAAACTTCACAAGCTTCAAACAACAATTTACAATAAACTCAAAGAGCAAAGAAAGCATGATTAAACTTGAGGATGCATCAAGGTCATTGGAGACCAATCATGTGCGCAAATTCAATTGTTTATAGGCCCCTTTTTTCTCACATTTCACAAGCACATCAAATGGGAATTGAATTTTTAAATGCTTACAAGCATAGGCATCAAGGTTGAAGTAACCTATCTCTTGCCAACTTAGCATAACCCAAGATCATTTGTGGACCATAAATGAACCAAAACCCAAATTCATTTTCTCAAATCACAAATTAATCATCAATTTATTTCAACAAGTCAACCAAATCAAGCAAGCAAATGATACTAGCAAGACTTAGGAACATTTATTCACAAGATCCAAGCGATCAAACACCAAAATCAACAACTATTCATATTTTTTGATTTTTGTGAAAGTAAGAAGGCATGAAAAATGAATATTTTCAAAATCAAACAACATGTTTGGACATGGGAACTTCAAAATCAAGCCCCAATAACAAGATTGCATAAAGAAATGCATCAAAACTCGATTAAACCTATTTTTATACTAAAGGTGCGAAACATTCATAGCTTCCTAACACAATTTTATTTCACAAAATGCAACAAGCAAAATGATAACAACACAAATCACAATTTATTCAAGGGTGAGAAGCAATCTCAAACACCCAAGCCTCCCTAAGTGCTTGTCAAAATGTTTGAGACACCTCTCACCAACAACAATCAACAAATCAACAATATAACAACACTAAAATGCATGAAGATGGTAGGATGAAAAATTAGAAATATGATATCTACATTTTGATGCAAAAAAGTTGAAGATGATGCTAGGTTTTAAGAAGTTTACCTCAAATCCAAGCTAAGGAATGACTAATATGAAGAACAAGACCACAAATCAACTTGAATCTTCACCAAACTTCAATGAAACCCAAGAAATGCTTGCTTAAAAATGCCCTTAAGATGAGCTCCAAATAAACACAATAGATGAAGAAACAATCAACCAAATCAACTTATCTTCAAGCTTGGTCTCCAATCTCCAAAAAATGACCCTTGATCTTGAACTTTTGTGTGATTTTATGAAGGATTGATGGTTGAAAATTAGTGTTTAGGCTTGGAAGATGGATTGAATGTGTGTGGGTAGATGAGAAATGAAGAAGTGAGTTAGAGAGAAGGGAGAGGGGGTGGCGCATAAAATGGAGAGAAGGTGAGGAGGGAGTTGTGTGCTAGGGTTTATGAGTGAATGGTGAGGCCAAAAGCTTTTTTTTTGTGAGGTGAGGTTAATAGGGTATATATAGAAAGCAATTAGGTTTAAGGGTAGTTAGGTCATTGTGCACTAGTTGTGCCATAGGATTTGATTTTAATTTTGAATCAAAGGCTAGGATTGAGGCTCACATGGATTGGGGACATTGAGAAAACACAAAATGAGAGAATAGAGAGGGGGCGGCGCATAAACATTGGGAGGGGTCCTTGGTGACCAAGTTTTGCTAGTTGTCATCTTGTACTATTGTACTATTATATGACCATTCCATTATCCCTTCATTTTTGATTATTCTTCTTAGGATAATTGTACAAAAATACACCCAATTTAGGCCACACACTAGGAACCTTAGGAATATGCCATTTTATGAGATCACCATGACCAAAAAATGTCATAAAAACCTCATCTTGGAACTTTTTGTAGAATATTCCCTTTTGATCCTTTTTTGAAATTTTGTGCACAATGTATGCATGCATGCGCATACATACATACATGACCAAAAATGTTTTGCCTCAAATAAATTTCTCTAAAATTGCACAAAGATTCTTGATGAGAAATTATCTTATTTTTGACAATGACCAAAATACCCTTTTGCCCTAAAAACCTTGTTTTTTAACAACAAATGCATTTCCACTCTAACAATGAATTTAAAAGCCCTAGAATGACTTTTAAAACCCAAAAATTCATGCACAATTCTCTTCACTCTTCAAAATAAAACCACACTTCTCAATTTATTTATTTTTGCGGAAAATTAGGGTTTTAAACCTAGGTGGACAAAATTAGGGTATGACAACAGGTGAGAGTCAAGCCTATTTAAATTGTTTGTGCAATATATTTTTATGCTATTATTTGTTGTATATGAACCTTAGGGTAGAAGACTTTAAATATTGTTGTTTGGTTGTATTTTTTGATTATTTTACCTTTACTTATTTTATTATGATTTGAGGTTTGTATGCTCCCTTCGCACACTACACATACACTGTGAGCACACACTGAGAGTTGAGCTCACACCCGAGCCACAAAAACACATAAGTTAGAACGAGGATAAGTGGGACTCATTTTGGAAGTACATCCTATGTGACTTCCATGAATTCCTCATCTAGAGTACGATTCTTCTATGCGGATATTCACACCTGGGATGTACATCTTGGTGTGTTTAACCTTCTAGAAGAATACTTGGCTCTAGAGACCTTAAATTTCCATAGGTTAGAGCAACCCACCTTGTGAGTACTCACATTAGAAAGACATTAGACCCATCGGGCCCAAAGCCCAATAGTATGGACAAACCTGTATAGGCCACAAAGGGAGCTCTTTTGCCTATTATCCTTTGTTTTTTGTTGTTTTTTCTCTGTTGTTGTACATTCTCTTTCCTCGTTAACACTCATGGTTTATTCTTCTAGAAAATAATAAAAAGATTAAATTGCATTTCATGCATAAAAAGTATAAAAAACATAAAGATTACATTGCAATGCATAAAAAGCATAAACAAAAAAATCACATTGCATTTCATGCATAAAAAAAAACCATAAAAAAAAAATCTTGTTGCATTTGTAGTAAAAAAAATAGTGCATTCAAAAGTATAATTCATTTTTCTATGCAATAGTACTTAAAAAAATAAAAAAATTATGCATGTAGTGCACATTTTCATTGCATTGTCGTAAATTTCTCCATATTTCATTTTTTTTTCTTTGCATATACATAAAAAAAATTGAATGGTATGCAAACTTTCTCGAGTAAATAAAGCAAACCACATTTTTATTTATCAATCCTCATAGCATAATCCCTTCAAATGGGGCAAAAAAACAAAAATTGCATTGCATTTCTTGCATAAAAACATTACATCTTAGGATGAATGCCTCATACATATCATACCATGCATTCCATAACATCTTATTTGCTTTGACGCATTCTCATGTAGCATAAATTTTTCTTAAAAAAAAATCAATAAAAAAAGAGGGTTTTGAAGTCATTTGGTTATGTTCACAAGAATATAGAAAAGTTAAATTTTTGTGCTTGCGTGAAAATGGATATCAATCAAGCTTAGACTCATTGGATCATTCTCTTGAAAGTTGTTGAGAAATCACTAGAGGGTTAGAGAAGTAATGTGAGGAAATGTTTCATGGGGCACAACATATGGGCATTTTGGGAAAATGAAAAAAAAGAGGGGAGACATAAGGTTGACAATTAGTTCTTGAAAAAAAAACTTAAAGCGGGTAAAAAGAGAGGGAAAATATGATTGTCATTAGCACTTGTCTAATCATGTTGTACAAAGTCAAATAAGCTTGAAACTAAGTTGACCTTGTTGAAGCTTTATACTAATGGATTCGCATGGATTTAAAAACCCATTTCCATCCTTCCTCACCCCAAGTTTCCCTTAAAAACTGACCCCTTCAAGTTCTTGCCTCAAGTGATAATTCTCAAAGCCATTTTGGTTGCGACATTCTAGGATGGACTAGTGAACAAATATCAGATTTTTGAAGGTCCATTTCCCAACAAAAAGAAACACAAAAAAAGAGATTAAAAAAAAGAGCAAAGAATTTGTCAAAAGAGTGAATGGTTTTTTCGAAATTAAAATTTAAAAAAAAAATGAGAAATCATGATTCAAAATGAAGAGTGACCATTTTTTCTCTATCCCAAGATATATCCCTGGTTGTCCACCTTTTGAGCCTTTAATTCCCTTTCATTAAACCCTGGACAAAGATCAACACTACATCAAAATTTGGTGCATTTAGATTATCAGATGAGTTCCAAAGAATTGATGAGACACAAATCAATGGCAACGGGAAAAACAGAAAAAAGAGAGGTTGGAAAAAAATGATGGTGGAAGTTGGAAAAAATAAAGAAAGAATCAGCCGTATATAATGTAAAGGCAAAGGCTGAAATGAGAGGAGAAAAAAAATGAAGAAAAAAAGAGAAACAAAAAAAAGAAAAAAAAAGAAAAAAAAAAGAGAAATGAAGGAATCAAATGGTGTTGTCATCAAAACACATAGAAAGCTGAATGCACTAAAGATAATTGATCCACTTAACCCGTAAAACCTTTCTCTGAGCCTTCTAATCACTTTTCTTCCATAAGACATTTCTTTGAAGCCTTCTAATCATTTTTCTTTCATAACCCATAAACCCTTTCCATAAAACATTTCTTTGAGTCTTCCAATCATTTTTCTTCCATAACCCATAACCCACACATAGAATATTTCTTTGAGCTTCCTGATCACATACCCGTGAAACCTTTCTTTGAGCATTCCAATCACATTTCTTACATAACCCATACCCATGAAACCTATCTTTAAGCCTTCTAATCACATCTCTTCCATAACCCAATACCCATAGCCACATTACAAGCCTCTAAAAGTTCACTCTGATTGATGAATGATGAGTTTCATTTTCATAATATTAGTTTTGAAATAAATCATTTGCTTCTTTTAAACTTTTCTTTGCTCTAAAAAAACAAGAGAGAAAAAATGAGGCCCGCTAGACTGAAAACCTGTAAAGGCAGTCCAGGCAAAAGTTAGGGCTTTTAAAAAAAATAAAAAATAAAAAATAAATAAAAATACAAAGCCCGCTAGACTGAAAACCTGCAAAGGCAGTCTAGGCAAAAATTAGGGTACAAAAGGGAAATGAGACTTACAATGTTCACTGGATTTCTCCTACTTATGCCAAACATGAGTCTACATTGGGGCAATTTTGTCGAATGAAAGAAATCTCACATTGAGGCAAAATTTTGCAAGACCCTCTATGTGTCAAATATTTCATGCTATACCCATGTAGTGTTCTCTCTTGGCAATGTATTTCACCAGATTAAGGTAGAAGTCTTATAAGACACTTCGCGAGTCAAAACTTCTCTCTCCACCAGTGTGGTTTTATCTTGAAGAGTGTCTGTTGCCACACAGAGGCAAAAATTTTACAAGACCCATTAGGAGTCAAACTAGTGCATCCTACTCTTGGGGAAATTCCTTTAATTGGGTCAAAAATAATTGCATACCATTGATGAGTCAGATTTTGCTTGCTACACCTAGTAGTCTTCCCTCTGTGATAAAACCTTTCATCAATTCCTAACTTGTTTCCAGCAAGTCACCTACCTCAAATAAAAGAAATATCCAATTGGAGGTTATTATATACATTTTTCCCGACCATCTTGTGTCGCCTTTGTCTTCCCTAATGTTTTCACCTTAAAAACAAAAGAATACCCCTCACTTCAAACCTTCAAAATCCAAAAATCCAAAAACAAGAAAACGCAGAAAAGTCCAGGTTGTCAATACCTTTGAGTCCATGCATGCTCATTAAATAAATCTTCAACAATAGTCAACTGGGAATCAATGATATGATTTAGAGAGTTAATGACAATCTATGAAAAAAAAGAGAAAAAAGAAGAAAAAAGAAGAGAAGGTCGAACTTGAAGGTGTTTTGCTTTGAAGGATGAGAAGTAATCATAACAGAAAGCAGATCCTAAAGAGCTAGCTAGGACGAGGACAACCATCCATCTGAGGACGGGCTTGATTGATTTCAAATGAAGCATGCACAAAAACAAATGTTTTCATTGAACCTAACTTCTATGACACGTCCATCTTAATTT
Organism: Astragalus glycyphyllos; assembly: GCA_963573325.1. NCBI lineage: Eukaryota > Viridiplantae > Streptophyta > Magnoliopsida > Fabales > Fabaceae > Astragalus > Astragalus glycyphyllos. The sequence continues at coordinate 53,247,667 of OY754311.1, read as the reverse complement.
CAACTCAACGCTCATGCATAACTCATATATCTCATGTCATAGCATACATGCATTTCATGTCAAAGTAGGCATTCCACTGCATGATTAGAAGCAGGCGAATTTGTTTTTTTTAAATAAAAAAAACGGAATCATCGAAAAATTAATCCATTGCAATTTTACTTCATGCTACCGGTGACGCCCTGGCATTGTCTTTTAGTTTTGTGCTACCGGTGACGCCCTGGCACTGCATGCTACCGGTTCCGCCCTGGCATTGCACCTTTTATTTTGATGCTACCGGTTACGCCCTGGCATTGTCTTTTAGTTTTGTGCTACCGGTGACGCCCTGGCACTGCATGCTACCGGTTCCGCCTTGGCATTGCACCTTTTATTTTTATGCTACCGGTTACGCCCTGGCATTGCTTTTTAGTTTTGTGCTACCGGTGACGCCCTGGCACTGCATGCTACCGGTTCCGCCCTGGCAATGCACCTTTTATTTTGATGCTACCGGTTACGCCCCGGCATTGTCTTTTAGTTTTGTGCTACCGGTGACGCCCTGACACTGCATGCTACCGGTTCCGCCCTAGCATTGCACCTTTATTTTCATGCTACCGGTGACGCCCTGGCATTGTCTTTTAGTTTTGTGCTACCGGTGACGCCCTGGCACTACATGGCACCGGTTCCGCCCTGGCAATGCACCTTTATTTTCTTGCTACCGGTGACTCCCTGGCATTGTCTTATAGTTTTGTGCTACCGGTGACGCCCTGGCACTGCATGCTACGGGTTCGGCCCTGGCATTGCACCTTTATTTTCATGCTACCGGTGACGCCCTGGCATTGTCTTTTAATTTTGTGCTACCGGTGACGCCCTGGCACTGCATGCTACCGGTTCCGCCCTGGCATTGCACCTTTATTTTCATGCTACCGGTGACGCCCTGGCATTGTCTTTTAGTTTTGTGCTACCAGTTACGCCTTGGCACTGCATGCTACCGGTTCCGCCCTGGCATTGCACCTTTATTTTCATGCTACCGGTGACGCCCTGACATTGTCTTTTAGTTTTGTGGTACCGGTGACTCCCTAGCACTGCATGCTACCGGTTCCGCCCTGTCATTGCACCTTTATTTTCATGCTACCAGTGAAGCCCTGGCATTGCCTTTTAGTTTTGTGCTACCAGTGACGCCCTGGCACTGCATGCTACGGGTTCGGCCCTGGCATTGCACCTTTATTTTCATGCTACCGGTGACGCCCTAGCATTGTCTTTTAATTTTGTGCTACCGGTGACGCCCTGGCACTGCATGCTACCGGTTCCGCCCTGGCATTGCACCTTTATTTTCATGCTACCGGTGACACCCTGACATTGTCTTTTAGTTTTGTGCTACCGGTGACGCCCTGGCACTGCATGCTACCGGTTCCGCCCTAGCATTGCACCTTCATTTTCATGCTACCGATGACGCCCTGGCATTGTCCTTTAGTTTTGTGCTACCGGTGACGCCCTGGCACTGCATGCTACCTGTTCGGCCCTTGCATTGCACCTTTATTTTCATGCTACCAGTGACACCCTGGCATTGTCTTTTAGTTTTGTACTACCGGTGACGCCCTGGCACTGCATGCTACCGGTTCCGCACAGGCATTGCACCTTTTATTTTCATGCTACCGGTGACGCCCTGGCATTGTCTTTTAGTTTTGTGCTACTGGTGACGCCCTGGCACTGCATGCTACCGGTTCCGCCCTGGCATTGCACCTTTATTTTCATGCTACCGGTGACGCCCTGGCATTGTCTTTTAGTTTTGTGCTACCGGTGACGCCCTGGCACTGCATGCTACCGGTTCGGCCCTGGCATTGCACCTTTATTTTCATGCTACCGGTGACGCCCTGGCATTGTCCATTAGTTTTGTGCTACCGGTGACGCCCTGACACTGCATGCTACCTGTTCGGCCCTTGCATTGCACCTTTATTTTCATGCTACCAGTGACACCCTGGCATTGTCTTTTAGTTTGGTGCTACCGGTGACGCCCTGGCACTGCATGCTACCGGTTCCACCCTGGCATTGCACCTTCATTTTCATGCTACCGGCGACGCCCTGGCATTGTCTTTTAATTATGTGCTATCGGTGACGCCCTGACACTGCATGCTACTGGTTCCGCCCTTGCATTGCACCTTGATTTTCATGCTACCGGTGACGCCCTGGCATTGTCTTTTAGTTTTGTGCTACCGGTGACGCCCTGGCACTGCATGCTACCGGTTCCGCCCTGGCATTGCACCTTCATTTTCATGCTACCGGTGACGCCCTGGCATTGCCTTTTAGTTTTGTGCTACCAGTGACGCCCTGGCACTGCATGGTACCGGTTCGGCCCTGGCATTGCACCTTTATTTTCATGCTACCGGTGACGCCCTGGCATTGTCTTTTAATTTTGTGCTACTGGTGACGCCCTGGCACTGCATGCTACCGGTTCCGCCCTGGCATTGCACCTTTATTTTCATGCTACCGGTGACACCCTGACATTGTCTTTTAGTTTTGTGCTACCGGTGACGCCCTGGCACTGCATGCTACCAGTTCCGCCCTGGCATTGCACCTTCATTTTCATGCTACCGATGACGCCCTGGCATTGTCTTTTAGTTTTGTGCTACCGGTGACGCCCTGGCACTGCATGCTACCGGTTCCGCCCTGGCATTGCACCTTTATTTTCATGCTACCGGTGACGCCCTGGCATTGTCTTTTAGTTTTGTGCTACCGGTGACGCCCTGACACTGCATGCTACCGGTTCGGCCCTGGCATTGCACCTTTATTTTCATGCTACCGGGGACGCCCTGGCATTGTCCATTAGTTTTGTGCTACCGGTGACGCCCTGACACTGCATGCTACCTGTTCGGCCCTTGCATTGCACCTTTATTTTCATGCTACCAGTGACACCCTGGCATTGTCTTTTAGTTTGGTGCTACCGGTGACGCCCTGGCACTGCATGCTACCGGTTCCGCCCTGGCATTGCACCTTCATTTTCATGCTACCGGCGACGCCCTGGCATTGTCTTTTAATTATGTGCTATCGGTGACGCCCTGACACTGCATGCTACTGGTTCCGCCCTTGCATTGCACCTTGATTTTCATGCTACCGGTGACGCCCTGGCATTGTCTTTTAGTTTTGTGCTACCGGTGACGCCCTGGCACTGCATGCTACCGGTTCCGCCCTGGCATTGCACCTTCATTTTCATGCTACCGGTGACGCCCTGGCATTGTCTTTTAATTATGTGCGACCGGTGACGCCCTGACACTCCATGCTACTGGTTCCGCCCTTGCATTGCACCTTGATTTTCATGCTACCGGTGACGCCCTGGCATTGTCTTTTAGTTTTGTGCTACCGGTGACGCCCTGGCACTGCATGCTACCGGTTCCGCCCTGGCATTGCACCTTCATTTTCATGCTACCGGTGACGCCCTGGCATTGCCTTTTAGTTTTGTGCTACCAGTGACGCCCTGGCACTGCATGGTACCGGTTCGGCCCTGGCATTGCACCTTTATTTTCATGCTACCGGTGACGCCCTGACATTGTCTTTTAGTTTTGTTCTACTGGTGACGCCCTGGCACTGCATGCTACCGGTTCCGCCCTGGCATTGCACCTTTATTTTCATGCTACCGGTGACGTCCTGACATTGTCTTTTAGTTTTGTGCTACCGGTGACGCCCTGGCACTGCATGCTACCGGCTCCGCCCTGGCATTGCACCTTTATTTTCATGCTACCGGTGACACCCTGGCATTGTCTTTTAGTTTTGTGCTACGGTGACGCCCTGGCACTGCATGCTACCAGTTCCGCCCTGGCATTGCACCTTTATTTTCATGCTACCGGTGACACCCTGGCATTGTCTTTTAGTTTTGTGCTACCGGTGACGCCTTGGCACTGCATGCTACCGGTTCCGCCCTGGCATTGCACCTTTATTTTCATGCTACCGGTGACGCCCTGGCATTGTCTATTTTATTTTCATGCTACCGGTGACGTCCTGGCACTGCGTGGTACCGGTTCCGCCCTGGCATTGCACGTTTATTTTCATGCTACCGGTGACGCCCTGACATTGTCTTTTAGTTTTGTGCTACCGGTGACGCCCTGGCACTGCATGCTACCGGCTCCGCCCTGGCATTGCACCTTTATTTTCATGCTATCGGTGACGCCCTGGCATTGTCTTTTAGTTTTGTGCTACGGTGACGCCCTGGCACTGCATGCTACCAGTTCCGCCCTGGCATTGCACCTTTATTTTCATGCTACCGGTGACACCCTGGCATTGTCTTTTAGTTTTGTGCTACCGGTGACGCCTTGGCACTGCATGCTACCGGTTCCGCCCTGGCATTGCACCTTTATTTTCATGCTACCGGTGACGCCCTGGCATTGTCTTTTACTTTTGTGCTATCGGTGACGCCCTGGCACTGCATGCTACCGGTTCGGCCCTGGCATTGCACCTTTATTTTCATGCTACCGGTGACGCCCTGGCATTGTCCATTAGTTTTGTGCTACCGGTGACGCCCTGGCACTGCATGCTATCAGTTCCGCCCTGGCATTGCACCTTTTATTTTTATGCTACCGGTTACTCCCTGACATTGTCTTTTAGTTTTGTGCTACCAGTGACACTCTGGCATTGTCTATTTTATTTTCGTGCTATCGATTCAGCTCTGGCACTGTTTTATTTTCATGCTATCGATTCATCTTTGGCATTGTCTATTTTATTTTCGTGCTATCGATTCATCTCTGGCACTGTTTTATTTTCATGCTATCGATTCAGCTCTGGCATCGTCTTTAAAATTTGGTGCTATCGATTCAGCTCTGGCACTGTTTTATTTTCATGCTATCGATTCAGCTCTGGCATTGTCTTTTAAATTTCGTGCTATCGATTCAGCTCTGATACTGTTTTTGTCTTTTAATTTTGTACTACCTAATTATGCATATTTCATCGATAAAAATTGAGGTTCATATCTGTACTTCTTCCTTACTTTGATAATACAACAAAACATAGTTTTATGTATTATCTCGTAAGAAAGTAAGTACAGAGGGGCATCTGTGAACACCTAATTTTAACCGGTATTTTTTACTTTTTTAGTAAAAAATCATAAAAAATATGTTTTTTTGTGTTTATTTGATTCTTAATCCCTCAAAAAGGTTGTTTTGCGCTAATTTACTAATTTTGCGTTATTATTACTTTTTTTAGAGGTTAAACATAAAATAAGTAAAATATGCTATTTGATACAAAAAGAGAATGTCCATGTACATGACTTGGCCCTAGAATGCCAAAGTTACAAAAAATATAAAAATAGACCAAACGCCTAAAACTGCAGCTACCCGCGAAGGAAATTTCTCTATCCTCAGCCTTCATTTCGACGATCCGAACGGTGAAAGTGAAGATACATGTCTCGTGAATCTGTTGTCAAAAAATGGAGACGATCCAACGGTTAACGCATCCCGAATCGCACTTTTACGGTGACAGGTTTGAGAAAAATATCAAAAACTACAGCTTTTTGCGAACGCAATTTCTCTCTCCTCAGACCATGTCTCGAGGATCCGAACGGTGAAATAGAAGACACGTGCCTCGTGAACCTCCTGTCAAAAAAGAAAGACAATCCAACGGTTAACGAATCCGAAATCGCACTTTTACGGTGTCTGGTTTGAGCAAAACGGGAATTGCTTTCTCTAAATGAAAATTGTGTTTGCTATCTTGTTTTGTCCCACATCGCTTGAGAGAAGCAAGAGCCATCTAGCAATGGGCTATATAAGAGGTTGAGAGGCGAAGACTAGAGGGCAGATCATTGACTGACTAAGTGATCTTTTGGGCTTGCCTTTGCAGGTCCTTTACACTAAAAGTCTGTCTTTGATTAGTTAATATTTTTTTTTTTGAGTCGGCGTTCCGGTTCTCAAAGCGGTTTTTGCGCAAGGCGGTTCTGGGCTCAAAATGGACCAGATAGGAGTCCAGTTCACAGTTGACCTTGTTAGGCTGCTCGGTCTGGTTCGGCATTCTTCGGGTTCATCAAGTTAAGGTTTGTTTTGTATTTATTTAATTATTCATTTATGTACATATTTATTTATTATTTATTTGTTATTTATTTTATTGTTTATTTATTTATGTATATATTTATTTATTCCTTTTTTTATGTGTATTTATTTATTTGTTTATTTATTTATTATCATTCCCTTTTTTTACTTAATCTTTTATTTACTAATTCCTAAAAATAAGGTATTTTCCTATCTTCTCCTTTTTTTATCGATTCCTAAAAAATAATAAAAGTGGCTTTGGTCGAGGTGTACACCTTATCAAACCCGCAACCTAGTTAGGACGCCTGAGTTGTACAACTTGGTGATCCTAACCCCTTTCTCCAAAAACTTAATCATTCAACAAACAAATATTTTCTCAGGAAGAACTACGTAGCCTTTGATTCTCCGCACGCGGAGATACGTAGCGGGGCTTCCCCGTCAAGCACAAAAATTAACCTTTTTTCCTAAATAATCAATTTTCTTTTCTTTAGCACCTATTTTCCTAAAAATAATACAAAAATAGGGATTGGCTGAGATGTGACATCTTGTCAAATCCTGGTTTGAGACGCCTGAGTTGTACTACTTGGTGATCTCAAACCCCTTCAAAAAAATAAAATCAACCAACCAACAATATTTTCAGGAAGAACTACGTGACTTTTGAGTTCCTCATTGCACCGGAGGATACGTAGGAGCGGGGCTTCCCCGTCAAGTCAAAATTAAATTTTTCTAAATTAGTCTTTATTGTTTTCTACTATTAAATATTATTTTTGCGGTAAACAAATAATTCATAATTTATTTGCACAATCGAATTTTAGGTAACCGTCTTAGAACGGATGTATTAGGGGTGCAGTGGAATTAAGTTTTTGCCCTTCCCTTTGCATAACCGACTCCCGAATCCAACCTAGTTTTAGTAGACCAATAACTTTAAGTTAGGTTTTTCTCAATTTTTCCTATTTAATAAATTGAGTGGCGACTCCCTTAAATAATTTATTTTTGAGCCGTCCACGTTGGGGCCTCGGTCACGACAACGACCCTGCTGCAACTCTCAATGCTGAAGATGAGGCCGTTCCAACCAATCCGGAGCAGGAGGCTGGAGCAGAAGATAAGCAGGAGCCTGATAGAGCTGCTTGACTTTTTTTGAATTTCTTTTCCTTTTTCTGGTTGGCCTCGGGTATGTCCGGGGCCAATCTTGATTTGTAACATACAATGGGCGCCGTCCCTTTTTTCCGGCCTTTAATCAGTTTTGTACTTTATTACTTCTGTGATGATATGCTTCTGTCTTGTTTGCATGTTTTGATTGAATGCCCGTGGTAGAGTAGAAATTCGTAGCCGATATCAAACTTGTAAGTTAACATAATATAACTCCTTCGTGGATACGAGTGAAAATCCGAGGTCAACGACAGAGACTTGAAGGTCTTGTGAGATTCCTACAATTAAGAACAAGAGTTGAAGAGAGATCCGCTGAAGTCCGTGCTTTTAAAGATGGGAAGGCCACTGCGGGCCCCCTCTCCGTAGCTGGATCACTTGAGAGCTGCTGCGGGCCATAGCCTTCATAGATGAAAAAGTCGTTGCGGGCTCCTCTCTCCAAAGATTCCTCCAACGGAGATCATTGTGGATCTCCGCCCTTCAACCCCTGATGGAGCACGGAGCTCGGAGATCATAGGCGCTGCAGGCTCGCACGAGGAAAAATTGGGAAGACCTCGGCCTCTGATGGAGCTCGTCAGCTCAGAGATCAGAGGGAGGTTGGTTCGCACGGGGAGAAATTGGGAACCCTTCGGCCTCTGATGGAGCTCATCAGCTAGGACATCAGAGGGAAAGTCGGACTCTTTGATGGTGCGTGGGGCTCGGAGATCAGAGAGCTATTGGAGCCGCTGCGGGCTATTGGCTTGGTGCCAGAGGTATGACAAACCTGCAAAGAAATCTGCGAGCTTAAGCCGTGCTTTGGAGGCAAGCAGAACCTGCGAGCTCAAGCCGTGCTTGGGAGACAAGCAGAACCTGCATATAAGAAAAGAAGATGGTTTGAAGCAGTTCAAAGTTTGGGACGTAGCTCAGGGAGGAGGTCTGATCCAGAGGAAATATTTATAGCTCTGATAGAGTATGGAAGCAAATGACGATGCTCCCACTGTGGTCGCCAATGTTCGGTACCGGAGTACGGGCCTGAGGCGCCCGGGTCCCAGTTTGGTCTGGATACACGGGACTCAGGATAATTGCGTGCTTCCAGTTGAGGTAATCTGAGTAGGAGTGCTGAACTCGGTTGTGTTGGAGCTCGGATAGCCCGAGGTGATCCACTGTCCACGTCGGGTGGGGGGTACCTGCAAGACACTCCGACGCTCAAGTCAATAAAGAATAGAGATGGATAAGATAAGGAGATTAGAGTGAAATATAAGGGATATGAACTCGGCAGGATGGCGAGGTTGGTTTGAGAGTGTCCCCGGGCGCAGGATTACTCAGAGAACATGTAGATATAATATCAAGGTATCGCCCATTGTTATAAGCGTCATAAGCGTATGCGTACCTGGATTGAAGGGCGGAGCCTCTATTTATAGACGAGGTGTCGTACCTCAGCCGTTGGATGCGTAGGATAGATCCTGATCGTTGGGTATGTTTGGTATGCGGACACGGATGTCCTGGAATGCAGAAATGGGCCAGGCCCAAGCCAGCGAAGGTTTGGCCCAGTCCGGAACAAGGGCCATGTGGCATTACAATTATCCAACACTTAGTCTTTATAACTGTTAGCATGCAAAATTAAAAACATTATTTGTCAACATGGGCAAATACGTGGCAGTAGATAAAATTGAACATGTAATCAAAAAATTTGGCTATTATATATTGCAGGAAATAATATAAGCGAATAGCAAATAAAAAAAAATTATAGGTGTAAATCAAGATTTAGTAGATATTTGCTAATTAAGCAATATTTATATATATAGAAATTTATTTAGAATATATTTTATACATGTTATAGATACATTACATTAGTCCAAACATAAAAGAGTTGATAGATAGCTAAATATTGTTATTAATTGTTGTTATTATGCAGATGGTCTTGATCAACTTCATCTTCATATGAAATTTGGGATTCAGCATCTTCATTGTTAAGGACATTTAGTTGAGTATTGTTGTTGATGTTAGCTGCCAAATGTTCATTTTCAATGTAGCTGGAAAGCCTAGGAATTGATAACTGTAATTGTCCATTTGAATGATATCTGATACACATTACAATATGATTGATGCGGACCGCAAGAGCATCAAGATAATCTAATTTTATTAAAATTAGGATGAATTTTATTTTATTTTATTTGTAATAGGCTATACTTTAAGTTTGAAACTTGGGTTTAAATGTGTAGACATGTGTTAAACTATTTGGGCCAAGTTTTGGGCTTGTATGTTGGCCTTATTTTGCTTATGTTGCCTTGGCCAAACCCTAGCTATATAAGGGTTGGTGGTGCTTCTTGTACGGGACCGATTGGATCATTTTATGAAATTGTGAGTTTAGAGCAAGTTGCTCCTCTTAGTTCTTCTTAGAACCTCCATGGATCTTATCAAGGGTTTCATTGTGCTTGTGGCGGTCCAACAATAGAATTTATCATTCATCCTTGAATGTGGCATTTCTTCACTTCGTTGAACCATTTCTTTCTATTCCACATTTTATAAGTTTTTCCCCTTTTTAGTTTCTTTGTGTTTGGAAAATTTACGATTTATGGAAGGATCCTTGAATTTTTAATGAACTTATATGTCTAGTTCACATCAAGTGGTATCATTGAGCCTCTTCCGTTATCAAAAATTTGTTCCAAAATTTGTTTGAAAAAAAAAAGAGTTCACAGCGTTATTAAAAATATTTGACTGAAACTGTTGTTATCTTTGTTTTGCTCCAACGTACGTCATTAAAAAACAATCGAGTTCAGACCCCCTTTTGTTGTTGAACTCATGCCTAGTATTCCAGATTTTGTCATCCTTTGCTTTCGTTTCTGACCTTTAATCTTAAGGTAAGCATTTCATTTCCTAAAGCTTACTGTTTGGATTTTAGGTTTTTGTTAGTTTTCAATTTGTTCCTTTTTTTTGTGTGTGTAATCTTGAGTTGTTAGTCGATGATAAGTGTTTTAATATGTAGGGAAGGTTTAGTTTAGGTGATTACTAGCTGTATTTTGGGTGAAATTCGAAGTCTCTAGTTGCTGAAAAAAAATATCTGCAACTTACCCTTTTCATCACTTGCAATTGTTTGATCCAAAATTTCAAATGCAAATTTGTTTTTGATGTTATTTCCTTCATACATGTCCGATTCTGAAAATTCAAAAGCCTAAATTGATTAGAAAAAAGAGATGAATGCAAATATGCCGGAAAAAAATTGAAAAAAAATGTTGAAAAAAAAGTGATTATACCCAAAAACACTTATAGAAAAAAAGAAAGGCATTTCAAAAAAAATAATCCAGAATTGTTCATTTTGATACATCAATTATGTTTGCATCTTAGTTGCTCTATTTGACATTGCAAGTTGTTTTAGAGTCTTCCCTTCCACATGTTTGAAACACATAGTCTTTTAGTCTAATCTTTCTTGAGTTGTCTCATTAATGTTTTTTTTTATTGTGTATTTCTTTCCTTAGACTTTTCTTGTGTGTCTTTTAAATACTTTGGTTGTGTCTTAGAGTCTCATTTTGTCTTTTTTTTGGCCTCTTGATGATACATTCCTTTGTGTGCATCCACAAGTGCATTTAAGTTTTCTACATTCTTGATTGAGCAATTGGTGGGTTCTTTGAAGAGGTTCATGAGTGGCAATTTTTAGGGAGTGGAAAAAGGCAAGTGTGAACATTAGAGAAAAAGCCAAAATTTGTGTGAAACACGAGTGATACACTTTCTTTGAGTGAAACACTTAGCGAGTGGTGAGTTTCTTTTTTGTTACTTTCTTTATCATTGTGGTACTTGTTATCTTGTTGGAATCATGAATAGAGGTTTGGACTATAAAAAAGAGTGTTTTTCAAAAATACTTAAAAAGTATAAGGTTGGTGATTTAATTCGGAAGATGCATGAGAGGTATGAAGAGAATGTGAGAGAAAATCATAGAAAGTATAGAAAAGAAAGGAGCTGTGTGAGGAGAGATAGAGAAAAGGAGAAAAAACATAGAGATTATGTGAGAGAAAATGAGTTGAAAGAAAAATTAAGCATTCCAAGCTTTTATGGGAAGAGTGATCCTGAAACATATCTTAATTGGGAGCTTAAAGTAGAACAAATACTCTCGTGCTATGATGTTAGTGAAGAACAAATGTTGAAGTTGGTTGTGTTGGAGTTAAGAGATTATGCACTTATTTGGTGGGATAAAGAAAATAAGCTTAGGAAGAGTTGTGAACTTGAGCCTATTGAAAAATGGAAAGATTTGAAGGTCATAATGAGGAGGAGACATGTTCCTTCTCATACTCAAAGAGTTGCGTGATAAATTGCATAAGCTTACTCAAGGAAGTAAAAGTGTTAATGAGTATTTTGAGAAGTTAGAGGTGGCTATGACTAGAGCTAATGTGGAGGAGAATTTGGAAGATACCATTGATAGGTTTCTTGATGGTCTAAATGAAGATATAATGGAGGAAGTGCAGCGTCACCATTTTGTAACGATTGAAGATTTTGTCCACCAAGCCATTAAGGTGGAAAAACAATTACAAAGAAAGAAGGACTACAAGAAATCTCTTTCCAATTACCACTCTTCAAGTTGGAAGAACAATTCCAAGAAGGAGTCTCCACCCAAAAGACATAATGTTGCAACTTCCAATGGTAAAGGTACAAATTCTAACTCTTCTTGTTTAAACCCTAAGTTAAAGAGCATGAAATGTTTTAAATGTTTGGAGTATGGGTACATTGCATTAAATTGTCCAACTAAGAGAATTATGGTTCTAAGGGAAAATGGGTGCATTAGTTCACATGGGAGTGAATATAAGGAAAAGTCTCAAAAGGGAGATTTATTCATGCTTAGTAAATTTGTTGGATCCTATGAGAGAAATGAGAATGATTCACAAAGAACTAATATTTTCCAAACTAGATGTCTCATTCTAGGAAATATATGCTCTTTGATAGTTGATGGATGTGCAAATGTTGCTAGCACTAGGTTAGTGTCAAAGCTTAATCTTGAAACTACTCCACATCCTAGTCCATATAAAGTTCAATGGTTAAGTGATCATGGAGAATTAGAGATAAATAGACAAGTCAAAATATCATTTTCCATTGATAAATATTGTGATGAGGTTATATGTGATGTAGCACCCATGGAGGCTAGCCTCATTTTGCAAGGGAGACCTTGACAATTTGATAGGAAAGTTATTCATGACGGTGAATCCAACAAATACACTTTTGTTCACAATAGGATCAAATTCACTCTTCAACCTCTTAGTCCAAATAAGGTTAAAGAAGACATGATGGCTTTAAAACTTAAAATAGAAAAAGAAAAAGAAGAGTTTAAAGAAAATGAAAAGGAGTGTGGTAAAAGAGAACAAGAGGGTGAAAATAAAGAAGTTGGTAAGAATAAAAATCTCTTAAAGAAGGAAAATGAGGTAAAAAGAGCATTGTTGGTAAGACCTATGCTTAAACTTAAAGTCCCATTTATTTGTTTTCCTTCTTATGCTAACAATTTCTCTAGTGTTGTTGATCTATTTTTGAGCATACATAGGGATGACTATTCAAGGGAGATGTCCCATGGTTTGGTGCCTTATAGTGCTACTCCCAACTTGCAAGTTTCCGAAGAAGTCTATTTGCTTGAAGAAGTTAATTCAAAGGAAGTTTCGTTTGATTTGATTCCTCGCAAAAGTGTCAAATCAATTAAGTTTTCTAACTTCATGTTGGATGAATTGTTTATTGCATTGCTTAAGTTTTCTCATGTGCTTGAAAATTTTAAAAATTTGATGATGTGAATGTTAAACTTGTATCTTTTCTCTTTGTTTGAAATGGGGGAAGTAATTCCACAAAATATGATGTCTCCAAGTTATGTCTTGTGTGCTCCCTATACGCATTGTGATGTTGATTTTCTTGCTCCATCTTTTATACAAGGTCAATGTGTTGAAATTTTAAAAGGAGTTGACAATACCAAGACATTTTTTGTGAATGAATCTATGTGTGCTAATTTGGAAAAAAATTGTCTTGTTACTATTTTCAAGTTTATTTTTTCATGGTGTTTGTTATTGCTTATCTTTGTCATGTGCGTTGATTTTTCTCAATTTCTATTTGACCCCGGGGGTATGTTGGTATTGATTTGAGTACTTTCTTTATGAAGGATACAATGAAGATCAAATTCGAGGTCGAATTTCTTCAAGAAGGAGGGAATGATGTGGACAACAAAAGCATCAAGATAATCTAATTTTATTAAAATTAGGATGAACTTTATTTTATTTTAATTGTAATAGGCTATACTTTAAGTTTGAAACTTGGGTTTAAATGTGTAGACATGTGTTAAACTATTTGGGCCAAGTTTTGGGCTTGTATGTTGGCCTTATTTTGCTTATGTTGCCTTGGCCAAACCCTAGCTATATAAGGGTTGGTGGTGCTTCATGTAAGGGACCGATTGGATCATTTTATGAAATTGTGAGTTTAGAGCAAGTTGCTCCTCTTAGTTCTTCTTAGAACCTCCATGGATCTTATCAAGGGCTTCATTGTGCTTGTGGCGGTCCAACAATGGAATTTATCATTCATCCTTGAATGTGGCATTCCTTCACTTCGTTGAACCATTTCTTTCTATTCCACATTTTGTAAGTTTTTCTCCTTTTTAGTTTCTTTGTGTTTAAAAAATTTATGATTTATGGAAGGATTCTTGGATTTTTAATGAACTTATATGTCTAGTTCACATCAATGATGAACATATCCATGATCAAGACAAATCTGACCAGTTGTATTTTGTGGAGTAACAACCAAGCGAGCAAGATACAAAAATTCAGCAGTGTTTCGAAGAACAACTTCTGGTGGAAATCGTTGCATGAATGTCTCATGGAAGGCATGCGGAATTAAAATAACTGACTGGAATAGCCAAAAAAAGGGAAAATAAATAGTAATACGATAAAGGTGAAAAAGAGAAACAATAAATTAAATGCTATGAAAGAACAAAAAATAGAGGGAATTACATTTGCAGCATTAACAATTGTCATAAACCTTCGAGGTCGATGGTTAAGATTTTCTCCCATAGTGGCGTTTGTGTGAATCAAAAGCTCAGGATTTGGTTATAAATAAATTAAGTGTGATTTATAAAATGACAATTGTCGCAATTGTGATTTATGATTTAAGTATTAAGTGTTGCATGTGCACCATGTGTTATATACATGTCAAAAGAGGTGTGATTTTACTATTTGATTACATGAAGTATTGGTGATTCTGTATGTTAAATTTTTTGTTGTCCCATGATAATTGATTTTAATTTGAAGTGATGAAGCATTATCGTTTTCTTGGCCTTTAATGCTATTTCCACGTATATACATGGATAATTGTTAGAGATTGGTCAAATTTTGTTGGGATTGCATCTTCTAAGGATTGATATATGTATGTATTAATGCTTTCATCATAAGTGTGATTTGTTATTTAAAATGTTATGTGTTGTATGACCACCATATATTAGTTAACATGTCATAAGAGTATTGGTTTAATATTTTATTATACGACCAACAAAAAGTATTATTGTTTTGTTGCCCTTTAATGATATTGCCACGTGTACATATAAATAATTGTTAGATATTGGTTGAATTTGTTTTAGATGGTACGGTGTACAGTTGGAAGTTATAGTATAAAGTATTACCGTTTTGTTGCCCTCTAATGATATTGCCACGTGTACATATGAATAATTGTTAGATATTGGTTGAATTTTTTTTGAATGGTATGATGTACAGTTGGAAGTTATAGTATAACTCCAGTATTGTTACGCACCACAATGTTGTTGCTCAGCAAAAATATCAATAATTTTGAAGTATCATTATTGCTAGTTTGAAATCGTTGGATAAAAAAACTTAAAAAACATTTAAATACTTACATTTAAAATGTTATGTGTTGCATGGTCACCATATATTAGTTATCATGTCATAAGAGTATTGGTTTAATATTTTATTATACGACCACCAAAAAGTATTATTGTTTTGTTGCCCTCTAATGATATTGCCACGTGTACATATAAATAATTGTTAGATATTGGTCGAATTTGTTTCGGATGGTACGGTGTACAGTTGGAAGTTATAGTACTATAACTTTAGTATTGCTGCGCACCGCAACGTTGCTCAACAACAATATCAAATTAACTATTTATTAAGCATAAGTAATCATAGGAACATAAAATTGAATATCTATTTTGGTGGTCATGTGCAAGTTCTGAACTTGACAGAAGCTTCACTGTTGGGCCGAAATTAAAATTGAGGACCAAAAAATGACACATGCTCTAGCCAAATATTTTAATGAATTATATAGATATTAATTTTTAATTTTTTTTACAGATAATTTTGTAATTTTCAAAGGTAATTTTTATTGGTTGGAGTGGAGGTGGATAAGTTGGAATGCAGGAGGATAAGTTTTTGTCCGTTTGTTTTTTGTTATATTCATTAACATGTCAATCACTTTTTTTAATGTGTCGGTACTTTTTATTTTTTTATAATAAAAATACTTGAAGTTGTATTGTTATGCATGAGTGCAATTTCTTTCCCTGTATATATAGAGCTGAGTGGTTTACTGACTTAGTGCCAAGAGTTGCTCATTTCTTTACTTACTTATTTGAGGCTAATCTCTTCATGTTTGAGACCAAACCTCCTTGTTCGAGTACCCTGAGTATTCCTGCTAGTGTTTTGATGCATCGCAGGAATAGCAGGGCATTCGATGTAGGAGTCTTTGATCTGCGAGATTTATGGATTTTATTTCTTGCTAGTTTTATTCTTCTTCTTCCAGGATTACTCAGGGAACTCGAATGGTTAGACGGAGTCAGGGCGGTGGTGGTGTCTCCTCCTTTTCAATCTCTGAATCGCACATGATTAAGGTGGCACATTATCAACATTAACATCGTCCGACTCACTATAAATATCTGAACCTATAATAATAGGTTTCTCAGCTACTGGACCAGAAGCATTACTGATAAAGGTGTCACCTTTATCAATATCCATATCACTTCCTTCAACTTCATCCCTCTTTTTTCCCTTTTCAACATCAATAACAACATGTTTAGCCTTTTTCCTCTGATCATTCTTGAAAATAAGTATTTCCAATTTTCAGATATTTATCACTTGAGTTTGTCAAAGAAAGCAACTTGAAGATCGGCAATATTGTTCAACTTTGTATGACTTTCTTACCACCTATGCATAAGTATGCTGATGGTGTACGAAAATTATAAGGGAAAAAAATCGGTGTTGTTTGTAACTTTTACATTAGTTGATTTATTTTGTGTTTTATTAGTTAAAATTATAGTATTGCTTCGCACGAAATTATCTTGCCCAGCAACACCATCAATAAACTTTGAAATGCATTTCATAGGGATTTGTGCCTACGAAAAAATCTCTAAGTTGTTTCATATATGTTTTTTCGTTATTTAATTTGTGTTTAACATGTAATGTTTTGTTGTTTTTTTGGCTTGATGTGTTCTGAAAGTTAGTAAAAAAATGTTCATTTCATTAAATAAAAAAACATAAATTATTAAATAAAATGATCATGTAATACTTGAATACATTGTCTCATTAAGATCAAGGAATATTTTTTTATACAAATACATGATAAATGGCACTAATCATAACAAAGAAAAACACGATTTCGAAAATCAACGGGTATTTCTAACCGAATTCGAAATCCCTCAAGAAAGTTATATTTATTTAAAATAGGCTGCCTTCCTCTCAAGACCGAATCACGGGAGTTAATGGAAAGTTTTTTCCTTACTTCTCCCTGCCATGGTTCTCCATATTGGTCAATTATAACAAAATCATACCAAAATCATAGAATTCCAAAGGTACGTGTTGGAAAAAAGGAAAAAAATTAGTAGTAAAACAAAAACATATATAAATTAAATGAGAAATTTAAATAACATACCAAATACATAGTTGAAATATCTTGCAATGTCAATTTTTTGTGTAGAGTATAAATTGTTGTGGGATTGCGACCTATATACCAAAGAAAAACAGAGTAAAAATCTTACTTTATGGTTAAATAAACAAAAGACAACTTACAGCTGTAGGAACGTATTCGATTTCATATTGTTCAAACTTGATAGCCGTAGAGTAGTAATAATCTAACCTATTGGGTTGATTTATGAAAGGGAAATGCAAGTAACATGTAAACATCAAGTTAAATTGAAAAACATGAATAAACAAAGATGATAAAAATAAGCCTATTGATAACCTACATTCTGGGCTTCAAGAAGTTGTGATATGGTCATCTGTGGGGTCTGTAAAAATTCTTCCAAGACAGACAATGGTCTGGGGATATTCATACTTTGGATTTCTTGATTTGCCAAAAGGCCATTGGTTTGCATGCTTTTTAAAAATATCAAATAGAGTAACAGTAATTAGTGAATAGGGAAAATACAATAAAATTTGAAAGATTAGCAAAAGCTATACCTTGCTCTGTAAGTATTATTCTCAGGCAGATTTGTGTTGAAAAAAACTCTGGTTCCAAAGTAGCAATTTGACATTCCCATAGAACGTAAGTAAATTGGGAAAAAAATAAAAGGGGTCAAATAAATAGACAAAAACCAATAAGAAAATTAGATTATTAAATGAATGTATATAGAGTTGTGACACTACTAATCAAAAATATCACCAATGCACCAGAAGAACGAACAGAGTTAACCTAAATATTTCCTCAATCTACATTGTTGGACAACTAAAATTGGAGGAACAGTTGAGTCATGTTCATCAATCTGAGTCTTCAAATTTTCAGCATAAGAACCCCAGAAAGTGCAAGACAAATTAAATATTGCGACTTAGAGGAACCACAATTGACAAGCAGATATAATATATTTATGATAGGAATAACATACAACACTGCCTACAAATTTCACAGGAAAAGCATCTCGAAATTTTATACAAAGTTCATTACTGTTACTAACGCATGATGGTATACAATATTATCTATGAATTTGTTTCCACATTGTACTATGGAACAATGGATGATGTTGCAAACATGCCTGTACATATGATGCGGTGCATGAACCCGTGATTATAAGCAACATATAATTACAAACAAAATCAGTTAATATGGCAGGGAAAAAGACCTTTCTAAACGCATTGAACACTTATCAGCAAAAAGAAGGAAAAAAAAAGAGTAACACACCGATAGAAAATTAGTCAGTGTACCTTATATGTCAGCCATAGTGGTTGACCAGCACCTTGCACCCTGAAATCTCAAATATAAGTTATAAGTTATGAATATAATGGAAGGTTAAGTCATAGTCACCAAAAAGAAAATACATTGACTTATAAAAAAAAGGAAAACACATCTAAGAGCCATAACTATGTAATTGAGTTAATTAAAAAAATAAACAAACCTAATGTAAATTCCTGAATACTTCCTTATATACAACATTAGCAGTTGAATTTGAATATTGCCCATAGTCATCCATTATTAGCAGTTTTTGGAATTGTGACCGTAATATCTAAATCCTCTTCTATGCCAATAGTTCCATCTCCAATCTGGAAAGTTTTTGGAATTGTGACCGTAATATCTAGTTCACCTTGTGATCTTATTGCGGCAGACAAACCTCTCCAAATATATGTTTTACCAAAGCCTTCAATACCATTAACAAAGAACACACCAGGTTTTTTCAATATCAAACGATTTATAATTGTGTCATAAACATTTCTCTGTTCGCTTGTCATGGTTGCTAATATATGTTCATGCTCAGAAATCAACAATGATCTATCATAATTCAATTCATCATATATTAGTCTATTAAAATTCGAAGGAATTGATGACATATCTGGTTGAGGCATAGTTGGGAAATCGATCAAACTTTTGTTGTTGCTTCTTAAAAATGTATCAATTTCGACCAATGCATGATTCTGGATGTCATGGTTATCCATATGAAGGTCTGGAAAATAAAGATAAAATTGGATTTAACTAATAAGAATAACAAAAAATAATAAAGAATGCCAACTGCAACTATGATAAATTTAGTTCACATATAATAAATTGTTCATTACCTGGTATTTGGAAGACAGCCCTTTGTCTGAATAGTATATCATCAGTTAAGAATGTGCTTGTTTTGGCCCAAACATATTCTGGTCTAGATAATTGATTAGCCAATAACAAAGTTGCAAAAAGCCTATGCAAATATGATGCAGTCCCCCAAATACCCAGCAATCTCAGTGCATAGCAAGCCTTCTTGAATGTCTTGTAAACTTTGTTATTAACAGTTCTAATGTCTTCAAATGAAGCTGGACCTTTAACATAATTAAGCAAAAGTTCTTAAATAATAAATTTCACCAGTTCCCGGAGGTGTGTAATGCAGTGCCAATAGAAAACCCCTTTTTACGTGGAAACCAACGTGGTTCACTATCTTTCCAAACAAATTTTGAAGGAAATTGAGAGTAGGTTAGATTTCTTGCTTCTGGGTATAATTTGTTTGCTTCCATCCATGCAATGAATTTGCTGCTGTGAATACTTCGCCTGCTCAAAACATTATTTATATCTTCATTATCTTGAAAAAGAAGTAGCTGTTGATCTGGTAGATGAAATGCCAATCTTTCTACTGAGGGTTCTCTATAATGAACATCAAAACTAAATAACCTCCAAACAGCCTCGCATGAAGACAGATACCGACAGTCATCATACATTTTAACTTCATCTATGATTCCAGAGTTGTTTTTCTTTCTACCACTATCATAGAATGTGGTAGTTACTCGATCATGTCCTTTATTGACATACTTGAAAAGATACTTAATTGATCGAGATTGGTTACACCATTCAACATTTATATGAGCATTATATTTAAGAGTGAGTGTTTTGTTGTATGGTACATCAAATCTGTTATCAAACATGAAGTTGCCTTTTATAAGAGAAACACCATTATCTCGCCTTCGATATACTGGATATCCATCTGAATCAATTGTTGTAGAGAGAACAATTTTTTTTGGAAAATACTTACTACACTTATTTTTCCTCATACACGGAGAACTTGGATTCGATGCAAAATACTAGATTGAGTTTCAACAACAACATCTCTCTCAAACTCAGCTGTATAAAAATCCCCAACTATTAATGCCTCTCAGATACAGAAGGAAGATTCACTACAACAAAAAGTGTAATTACCGACAATTTTATAGGGACCATTACTTAATGGTCGGTAATTTAGTTATTAAATTAGATTTTTTCTTCTGATTTCTTCATTCGCTCTCTCATATTCCACCTTGTTGGCACACCTCTCGCTCTCTCAAAAGCTCTTCTCTGCTCCATCGTTTGTGTAACAGGAAACACGAATTGGTGGCTAGGGTTCACCTAGAACCGTTAACACACCACAAACTGCCCAGGCACTGCAAGGTTATGAATGCTGTGCGATGGAACAGTATGCACTAAATAAACTAGGGTTGGAATAAGAGGTAAGAGAGATAAATGATTTCAATATTGATTGCCTTATTCAATAGAGCTGCTGCTATATATAGCCAAACACAGCTGGAAATAGTACTGACAGCTAATGATTGTACAATTGACAGCCAATAATTGTACAATCATTTGAAATTTGTAAATCCTAGGTAAAAAGGAATCCTAGGACTAATTCTTATCCACAGCAGCTTCTAGAAGCAAGCTGATTTAATTACACAGTAAAAAGTAAAAACTTGCAATCAATTTTATCCTAACTTAAATGAGGATCAGGAATATTCTATCACAATACCCTCCCCTCCAAGCAGACCCTTGTCCTCAAGGGTTGAAATTTGGAAACCTTTGGAGAAGATCATGGTAAAACTCCCATGTAGCTTGGTTAGGAGGGCAGTCTTTCCATTGAACCAGCACTTTTGTAGCAGCAGTGTTGCCTCTCTTCACCATCTTCCTGCCAAGAATAGCTTCAGGAATCAGAGTCTCAGGTGGAGGGAGGTGATGTGCAGAGATTGGAACCACAGTAGCTTGCTCAGGATTAGGACATAGCTTCAATTGAGACACATGAAAAACTTAGTGTATATCAGTAGTGCTGGGGAGTTGTAACTGATAAGCTATAGCACCAATTTTATCCAAGACTTTGAAAGGACCAAAAAACTTAGGGAGAAGCTTGTGGTGTTTGTGTTGCTTCAGAGTGTGATGCCTGTATGGTTGAAGCTTTAAATACACAAATTGACCAATAGTAAAGCTCCTATCAGACCTATGTTTGTCAGCTTGCTGCTGCATACGATTCTGTGCCCTTAATAAATGAAATTGCAACAGTTTGATCATCTCTTCTCTTGCTGCTAGTGATCTGTCCACTGTGGCAGAGGTAGATTCCCCAGGCAGGTATGGCAGGTGAATAGGGGGTGGTTGTCCATATACAATTTCATATGGAGTAAGTCTAGCAGCACTGTGATAAGTAGTATTGTACCACCACTCAGCTAATGACAACCATTTAGACCATTGCGTAGGTTTCTCAGAACACATGCATCTTAGGTAAGTCTCCAGAGATTTGTTGACAATCTCAGTTTGACCATCAGTTTGAGGATGGTAAGCTGTTGATTTCTGCAAAGAGACCCCTTGTAGCTTAAAAAATTCAGACCAAAACTCACTGATAAATAAAGGATCTCTGTCACTAGTAATGGTGGATGGCATGCCATGTAGTTTGAAGATGTGATCCAAGAACAGCTGAGCAATGTCCATAGCTGTGAATGGATGAGCAAGGGGAATGAAGTGAGCATATTTGCTCAGTCTATCCACCACTACCCAGATAACTTGTTTACCAAAAGAGTTAGGTAAACCCTCCACAAAGTCCATGCTAATGTCTTCCCAGATTTTGTTGGGTACAGGCAGTGGTTGTATCAAACCAGGATAGGCAGCATTGTCAATTTTACACTGCTGACACACAGTTCAATTTCTGATGTAATTCTGAACCTCTCTGTGCATACCTTTCCAAAAGAATAGTGATTTGATTCGAGCCATAGTAGCATCTCTGCCTGAATGTCCACCAAGTGCAGAATCATGTAGCCACTGTAGTATAATCTGTTTAATGGCTGTATCAGACCCTATCACCAGTTTGCCTTTCCTTCTAAGTTCACCATTGAACCAAGAAAATTTAGAGTGAGAAGTAGGGGAGTTACTTAGGTCAGTGATGATCTGTTGTAGCACTGGATCAGTTGACCGAGAGTGTTTAATTTTATCCATAAGACCTTCAGCACCAGAGTTAACAGCAAGAGCAAGGAGTTCAGCACCTTCTCTTCTAGATAGAGCATCAGCTGCATGGTTGGTGATGCCTTCTTTATAGTGAATTTCAAACTGAAATCCCATGAGTTTGGAGACCCATAAATGCTGAAAAGGTGTATTCAACCTCTGTTCAAGAATATGCTTGATACTCTTTTGATCAGTCTTAATGATAAATGGAGCATGAGACAAGTAGGCTCCCCATTTTTGCGCAGCATACACAATAGCAAGCAATTCCCTTTCATAAATTGACATAGCTTGTAACTTAGGGCCAAGAGACTTGCTGATATATGCAATGGGATGATGTTCCTGCATAAGAACAGCACCTATACCCTTACCAGAGGCATCAGTTTCGACAGTGAAAATTTTGGTGAAATCAGGTAGTTTTAACACAGGAGCAGAGCTCAGAGCCTGTTGTAGTGCTCTGAAGGCAGTAGTAGCAGTATCAGACCATAAGAAAGAGTCTTTTTTCAACAAATCAGTCAATGGTTTAGCAAGTTTCCCATAATCTTTAATAAACCTTCTATAATACCCAGCCAGGCCCAGAAACCCTCTGAGTTGTTTAATATTCACTGGAAGTGGCCAAGTGACAATAGCTTGTATTTTAGAAGGGTCAGTAGACACTCCAGCAGCAGTAATAAAGTGACCTTAGTATTCAACTTTAGGTGTAGCAAAGTAACATTTAGGTTTGTTTAAGAAAAGCTGGTTCTCACGCAGTGTTTGGAAAGTTAATTTGAGGTGTGTAAGGTGATCAGTGAGGGATTTGCTGTAAATTAAAATATCATCAATGAATACAATGATGAATTTTCTAAGGAAAGGTCCAAAGACATGATTCATGAGTGACTGAAATGTGGCAGGAGCATTTGTCAATCCAAAAGGCATGACAAGGTATTCAAAGTGCCCTGTGTGAGTTTTAAAAGCTGTTTTAAACTCTTCCCCATAAGCCATTCTAACTTGATGATAACCTGATTTTAAGTCTAGTTTAGAGAAAATGGAAGCACCCCCCAATTCATCCATCAAATCATCAATTAGTGGGATGGGAAATCTGTCTTTGATGGTATTGCAATTAAGCTTCCTATAGTCAACACAAAGTCTCCAAGAACCATTTTTCTTTCTAACTAAGACTGTAGGAGAAGCATAAGGACTGTTACTATGTTGAATGACCCCTTGATCTAACAATTCCTTAACCAATTTGTCCACAATATTCTTTTGAACAATAGAGTATCTATATGGTCTCATATTAACTGGTGGTACATTGTCTTCTAAGGGGATTCTATGGTCAAAACCAATTCTACTAGGAGGCAGAGTTGTAGGCTCATCAGATAGATCATTAAATTCAGTCAGAAGCTGAGATATTGGATCAGGGAGTTCAGGAATTACCTCAGTTGAGTGCAATAAATTGCATGTAGGAATGAAAAACTGTGGAGTGGATTGATCCAAACTCATGAAGCACATTTCAGCCCCTTGTTGTACAGCACGAGCAAAAGATTTGTTGTTTACCAGCTTAACTGGTGGTGTCTTAGCAGCTCTAAGAATAAACCTCTTGCCTTCCATAGTGAAATCCATTTGTAGTTTCTCAAAGTCCCACAGTGTAGGTCCTAGAGAACGTAGCCATTGGACTCCTAAAATGAGATCATAGCTACCTAATGGTAGCACTAAAACATCAGCAGTAAATTCAGTTTGCTGGAATGTCCATTTGAAGCCTTTGCAAATGAAAGGAGCCACAAGCTTGTGGCCACCACCACCAGTGATGTGCATAGGAGAGACTTCTTCCAATTTGCAACCTAGTTTCTTAGCAATTTCCAAGTCAAGGAAATTGTGAGTGCTTCCACTGTCTAGTAGCACATGAATCAATTTTCTGTCATGTAATCCAGTGACTCTCATAGTATTGAAGTTAGGACTACCAGTTAGGGCTTGAAGGGATAGTTGAGGTTGTTGAGTTTCTGTTTCAGTAGGTGTAGGGTCTGTTTGAGGTTCTGGTTGTGGCTCAGGTGGTGGTTCAGCAGGTGATTCATCTTCATCATCAATTAATTCAAGCACAAACATTTGAGAGCGCCTATGTTTGAGTTGATGCCCTGGTGTAAAAGGCTCATCACAGAACATACAGAGGCATTTAGCTCTTTTGTCAGCTTGTTCTGCAGCTGAGTATAACTTTGGTGTTCTAGGCATTAGTGGAGGTAGGTTACTGTTTGAGGGAATGTTTAGTGATGTGGTGGATGAGCTGGGGTTTTGAGGGTTTCTGGTGGTGGGAATGTAGGGTTAGAAGCTTCATACAGACGTGCAAGGTGTGAAGCTTGGGCAATAGTGGTAGGATTAAACATTCTCACATGCATTTGAGTAGAGGGATCTAGGCCAGCTAGGAAAATGCTCAGTGAGTGTTCAGGAATAAGGTCAATTTGTGTTAAAGCTAGCTCAAATTTGTCAATGTAGTCTTGAAGGTTAGAGTTTTGTTTGATTTGGACCAAATCACTCAAGGGGTCTTCATAGGGATCACCAAATCTGATGGTAACATCAGTTACATATTGAGTCCAAGGAGGATAAATATCAAACCTTTGGCGCATATAATTCAAATGCCATTGTAAAGCTAATCCCTCAAAGTGAATGCAGGCTAATCTAACCTTATTCTCAGGTGGGGTTTCATCCAAAGAAAAAAATTGAGTGCATTTATATAACCAGTCCTTGACATTTTTTCCAACAAATTTAGGGAACTCTACCTTAGAGATTCTAGTAGATTAATGATGTTGAGGTCTGTTAGGAAGCTGCTGAGGAGGTTGTTGCACCACTTGAGGCTGAGTAGTGATCAATGTCTTGAGCTTCTGCATACTCTGATTCATTTGAGTAGTCAGCAAATCAATTCTGTTGTTCACCTCATGTTGTCCTTCCTCTAGTTTTCTCTCCAAATCAGCAATGGATTGCGAGCGAGTAACCATGGTAACAAGCAGGAAAGTGACTCTGAAATACCAAATGTAACAGGAAACACGAATTGGTGGCTAGGGTTCACCTAGAACCGTTAACACACCACAAACTGCCCAGGCACTGCAAGGTTATGAATGCTGTACGATGGAACAGTATGCACTAAATAAACTAGGGTTGGAATAAGAGGTAAGAGAGATAAATGATTTCAATATTGATTGCCTTATTCAATAGAGCTGCTGCTATATATAGCCAAACACAGCTGGAAATAGTACTGACAGCTAATGATTGTACAATTGACAGCCAATAATTGTACAATCATTTGAAATTCGTAAATCCTAGGTAAAAAGGAATCCTAGGACTAATTCTTATCCACAGCAGCTTCTAGAAGCAAGCTGATTTAATTACACAGTAAAAAGTAAAAACTTGCAATCAATTTTATCCTAACTTAAATGAGGATCAGGAATATTCTGTCACAGTTTATGACTTCTCCATCTCAGGTTTTCTCTTCCTCTCTCTCTCTCTCTCTCTCTCCCAACCTCTTTTATCATAAATCCTTTTCTTAGATCAAACCCTAATTAGCGATTTCACCTCAACACCGAGAAACAAACGGCGCCGATTCCATCACAACGCCGGCGAGTATTCGATCGGCTCCGGACCACATGAAAATCACTTGCTCTATTTTGGAACGCTAGAATCCCAATCGCTCACTCTGGCTTGGTGAGATATTTCTGTTCATCGTCCTTTCGATTTCTTCATTGCTTCTTCTGATTTCACCATCTCTTCATCGCTTCTTCTGATTTCTTCATCATATCTGCAGCTGATTAGGTTTCATCTGTTCTGCAATACACCAGGTAACCAATCTTCCTTCCATTTTTGAATGTTGGATAAATCCTAAGTATTATTCCCTTAAATTTCATCTTTTCTTCATTGTTCCCTTCAATTTCATCCACTCTTCATTGTATCTAATTCTTTGCTTCTGGTTTTGCTTTGTGTGTATTGGATTTCATCCACTCTCCATTGTTATATGTTGTTGCCCTGCCTTTATATAGTCATTAAGAAATTAACTGATTTGTTATATATTCACATGGGTATAGAGAAAACAGGAACTGAAAAATATGAACTGCATGAAGTGTTACGGGAACTGGAATCAGTAGATGCTCGGGTTCTTCCTCCTCCATGGGTAATTCTCTCATAATTTAATTTAATTACATACCTTATTTGATTTTGCAATTATATTGTGAGTACATTTTTGGATCTTTTCCCTGCATTTGAAATATCATGATAGTAGAAGAGAGAAAAAATACTTGCCACAAGTTGGCCAATGGAATACGATGAACAAGGTTAGTTCAGACATGAACATATTATATCATTGATAAATTTGTTGTCTCTTTTTAGGTCAATAAGTCTGTGGGATCTAAGTGTGTCTCAACAAATAGTGGAGGTAACAACACTGTATATTTCTGCTTCCTGTTGTATTTAGTTTGCATGGATTTCAGTTTCCATCTACAAAGTTGGTTGATTACATTTAAATTGGATGCTTTTACATGGTATAGTAAAATAGTTTCTGTTCTTGCTGGATTTGATGCAGTCCTTTAGTTTACAGTAATATTATGAGGATAAGAGGGAGTAAAAAAATATGATGAGCCAAAGATGTAACACAAGCATTCTTCTGATAATCCAATTGATGCTTCATCGAGACCTTCTAAGTAGATGTATCATGTACCTGCTTCTGCACTAGTATCAATCTAGCATATAAGGCAAAATGGCTTTTTGTATTTTAATCTGTGTTGATGTTAGTTACATAAAGTAACTCTATATGGCTATAAGGCAATATGGCTTTTTCTTGGGTTTTGCTCAAAGGGATTCTAGTTTCTTATAATCATTTGTATATAGCTGATTCTTGTAATGATCGGTAGCATTCCTCCAGAAATTGGGCAAATGCACTCTATGCTTGCTGCTAACATTATTTAACTTCAAGATTTTGCAGAACAAAAGTCCCAGAGGTTACCAAAAATTATTGTAAGGTGTGTCTTTTAGATTTGCATCTCTTGCAAAAAGGTAACTTTAGTACAATGACAGTAATTATTAATTAAACCTGTATATTGCTGCCAACAATAATTTAATTCAGTCCATTGTTAGTAGCTTAACACCCTTGGACTTCTGCAGGAAGTTGGGTTGCTCATTGTGACAAATCTAAATGAGTATCTGAAACATTTTCATTCTTATAGGGTTATTACAGGCGAGGTTCTGCTCATCTTGGGATGGGAAAGTTCAAAGAAGCATTGAAAATGTTGGTTTCCATTATGTCTTATATGCATGTTTATTAATTTGGAAAGTAGAGTAAATTTGGTTTTTGGCAATGATTATATATGAACAAATATTCTTACATAAGAATGAAGTTGTAGTACAAAGGTATGCTTCAACATGGACTGGAGATGATTTCACCCTTTTTACTCAAATGAGCCTCTGTACATTTCAATTCTGTTCTCTTTACTTTTGCTTTGATTCTCAATGCAATTGATTGCGTTGCAGTCTTTGAATGATTGTAAATGATGCTTTTATGTTAAAAATGCAGGATAATTTTTGTGGAGGCAACTTTTTAGTTATTTTTTTATGCTTGTCTCACTCTAGTTCACCTTTTGCATTTTATCAATTTCTGCTTCTAGATTACCAGCAGCTATGGAGTTCCACACCTTCTTCAAAGCTGATAGAAAACAGTGGTGAGTGCTTCTTGATATATTTCTAGTTATCAACTTGTCATTTATTGAAAATTTGACCAACTTAGCATTTATGTACTTTTGCTGCTTTATTCGAAGGTTCCATGTGTTTTGTTGTTATCTAATCAGCTATATAGGATCAATTATTTGATCCCCGTTACAACAGGTGTTTCCTCCAAGTTTTCCAACATAGGGATGCCACAGGACATGACTAACCCTTTATATCTTCAGTTCAATTCAGCACAACAACTTGTTTCATGTTGTGGTGGATTAATAAATAATATGGGGCTTAGAAGGAACATTAGTGTTGCTGTATCTCTGCCAGAAATGTTTCATGACTGATCCTGTTCCACTGGAAGTTCCCTCTCTAAAAATGTTGATGTTATAATGATTAATGTTCCAAAAATGAGCTAAAGATTTAGTGAATGGTGTAATTTATATTATAACTATGATTACACTTGTTGTTTGAATTAGTAGTGTCAGTAGTTATTAAATTTGAGTGATGTAATTTTTATACCTAGTTGACAACACTTGTGAATGTGAATGTAATAGATACTTGACTAATTGTTATTTTATGGTGAATCTAAAGAATATACTTCATTTTTCCTCCAATAGATTTTAGTATTATTCTTTTATAAAAAGAAATTACAATTATCATTAAATGTTTTATCGATCTAATGATGAAATGAAATTCAATCTTCTTATGACACGAGAAAAATTTTAATTAAATTGTTAATCCAATCTTTAGTCCAAAAATCTGGTGATAAGCAATAAGAAAAATGGATGATAAACATGGCTAGTATTAAATTTTTAACAGCAATAACAATTGCCACTAATATTGGAGGGATTGACATTTCAAATATCCCATTTAGGGGCTATAAAAATTGCCCCTAAAAGTATTACTTTTAGCGGCAATTAAACAAGTCTTTACCAGCATTCTTGTTAATGGCTGAAAAAACTTTTAGCAACACTGGAAACACCGACCATCATGTGAATGTCGGTAAACATTTTAGTGGCCTTCTTTAATCACTACAACAGATTTGGGGATGGGCAGTGTTTCTGGGCGCTGCTAAATTTGGCGCTGGTGATTCCTCCCCAAAAATGGGCAGCGTTTGAGAAGCGCTGCTCATTAATAGCCATAGGCAGCGTTTGAAGGGAGAAGCGCTGCTCATTCACCTAGGGCGTTTAGCAATGGGCAGCGTTTGGTAAGGGGAAGCGCTGCCCATTTCTAAACGCGCAAGGTGAATGAGCAGCGCTTGTGGGAGAAGCGCTGCCCATTCACCTAGCGCGTATAGCAATGGGCAGCGCTTGGTAAAGGAAAGCGCTGCCCATTGCTGGTGAATGAGCAGCGCTTCTCCCACCAAGCGCTGCTCATTCAACTAGCACGTTTAGCAATGGGCAGCGCTTCCCTTTACCAAGCGCTGCCCATTGCTATACGCACTAGGTGAATGGGCAGCGCTTCTCACACCAAGCGCTGCCCATTGTTTAATTTTTTTTTTCCTTTTTTTCTTGTTTTTTTGTATTTTCCTTTTTACATTTGATAATTTCCTAGTCATATACAGCCAATTAATACCAATCCAATCCATTATATACTAACAACATATATATATATATATATATATATATATATATATATATATATATATATAAACTAGTTATATATCCCAATGCACCAATATGATCACAAACCAAAACAAACTAGCTAACAAGTTATTATATGTATCCAAAACTTAGCAACTTACAATATTAACAAATTAATATGTATCCAAATCAAACTCTCTAACAATATGTATCAAAAACTAGCAAGATACTTACAATATGTATCTTAATTAAAACAAGATAGCAACTTACATATGCATGAACCAATTCATATGCATGTATCCAAAATTAGCAAGCTACTTACAATATGTATCTAAATTAAAACAAGTTAGCAACTTACATATGCATGAACCAATTCATATGCATGTATCCAATCAATAAAACTCTAACAATTTACAACATTACAATCTATCTAAAATCAAAAGAATTGCGAGACATAATGGCACCACTCTCCTCTAAGCTCATCAATCTGTGCAGTAGAGTATGTCTTCCACCGACAATCGGAAAAATACTGAAATTATATAATTAAATAAAATTAGAATTGAAATATATGGTTAAATCAAAATAAAAAAGAGTTCTGTAAAGATACCTGTCTGGGGATAACCATTTGATTGTGGGTAATAATTTCCTTCATAAATCTCATTACGTAATACCCACAATCATTGTTATTTGGTTGTTTCGGACACTACAAAACAAAAGATTAGTTAATTGTTAAATTTAATTTAATACATTATTTTGACAACAATAATGTAAATAAATATATGAGAAGATTGATTACAAACTTACCACTATTGGCACCCATTTTGTCTGTGATTGTTCCAATCCCCAATATTCCTTCAAACAACTGAACACAATTGGATATAACTATATTATTAAAAATACATATAGTTAACAACTAAAACAAAGAAATATGCAGAGTGATCGAAATACACACACCTATTAAATATGACAACCAAGTCTGGGTGGGTGTTGAAATGACCATGCACAGAATTAATGTAGTACACCGTATCTGTCTTAGGATTTATTGCAAGCAAAATCCAATGATCGCTACAAAATAAAACTTTGAATAAGTAATTGACTAGTATTTAAAAAATGCATGTTATATAAGAATAGATTAAATCTCTCACTCTCCGCATCCGTTATCAATTTCTCAAACATTTGAGGACAATCATTAAGATCGTCTTCAACAGCCTTTGCCATCTCTTCAAATTCGCCCCCTTCAAATGTAGGTTTTCGGTGTCAACCGGTGCACATCTCTCAGTACTATTACCCATATTTGAAGATTCATCTCTTTCCTCACCATGCATTGTCCAACAAGTGTTTGATCTATTCCGTAACCCTTTAAATGTCCTGCCAACTCCTCTGCATTAACTGATTTTACATAACAACAACTCAAACAAGGACACTTCATGTTACTAGAAGTCCCTAAACGTTCAACAGCACACTTCACAAAATAATCCACTCCAGCAACATATTCTTTGGACAGACGATTGGCAGACATCCACTCTCTATCCATAATTTCCCAGTATTTATTTATAATAAATTCCTGATAAGATAACTTAAAAACCTATTATAGGTGACAAACACACAAAACGAACAATTTTTTTGAAGCTAATACATTCAACTATTTTAAACTAAAGAAATCAAAGACTTTGATGTCTTCCATATTGTCATTCTTCATATAATAAATACAAGAAAACAACAAAAGTACCTGAACAAGTGGAAGCAACGATGAACTCCAACGAATGCGAACCACGCACTAGCAAATGAAGCGAACAAACACGAACTCACGAACCAACACGAACTCGAAGGAAGTATTTTCAATTTCTATAAACAATTCATTAATTAAATTACTAATTAAAGAACCATCATACAAATATGGAAGACAAAAATACAATCAATTTTTGTGACATTAACAAAATAAGACAAACACTTCGCCCTTTCAATAAACCAATCAATAAGCATCAACTTTGATCATCTAACATAAAGTTCCAATGCCATTAAAATTAATAAAACAACATGCAATCCTAAATATTCAAGTTTATAAAATCCCTTAACCGAAAGCAACATTAAATTAACAAGCATTGGACATCTCAACAAACACTAAGCCTACATCAAATTAAATTTACAACCATTTCATTTGGGCATTTCAACAAACACTAAGCCTACATCATATTAAATTAACAAGCATTTCATTTTGGGCATTTCAACAAACTCTAAGACTACATTTCCCCCAAAGTTTAGAAACACCATTTTAAAGAACCAATCATCAACCATAACCTTTAAATCATCTAACCTAATGTTCCAATGCCATTAAAATAACTAGAGCAACATGTAGTAATACTAAACTTTGTGAAAGAGAAACGAAAATGGGGAAGAAATCACCTTACACGAAAATGGAGAAGAAATGGAGAAGTGTGGAAGAGATGTCCTTTGGGAAAACGAAAATGGGAGAGAACCACGAAAATGAGAGCTTGAGAGGACAAAGATGAGAGCTTGAGAGGAGTGTGTGTCCGTTTGAGGCCAATGGAGGAGGAGGAGGAGGAAGATAGCTTGAGAGAGTGTTAGTGTGTTGAGGAGAGAGAAAATGTATGTGTTGAGAGGGAAAAAATGTACGTGTTGAGAGGGAAAAAATGAAAAAAAAAAAAACACACCAATAGGCAGCGCTTCACTAATAAGCGCTGGCCATTGAGAACGCATCTAACCCAAAAAGCAGCGCTTGCTGCATAGGCGCTGCCTACTGCGCAGCGCATCTAACCCCAAAAGCAGCGCTTGCTGCATAGGCGCTGCCTATTGCGCAGCGCGTCTAACCCAAAAGGCAGCGCTTGCTGCATAGGCGCTGCCTATTGCGCAACGTGTCCTTCCCAAAAGCAGCGCTTGCTTCATACGCGCTGCCCATTGCTCCGTGTTTTAGCCAAAAGCAGCGCTTCTAGCATAAACGCTGCCTATTTTAGCGCCTTTTTTTTCAATATCTGTTGTAGTGAATGTCGGTAAAAGCATTTTTTATTGCCGCTAAAGCCTTCTTTTGTAATAGTGATTGTATCGTCTACCATCACGGCCTCGCTTACCAAGTATTTGTAGTTTTAGACGAGGATAATGATCAGATGTAAGCTTTTGCTGAATCATTCTGTACGTTTTTGCATATGGATTGAATTCATCAAGCACCCGTTTTATATCAGCAACGATGGATGATTGCAATGAAGCTGAGTTATCTTCCATCCTACAGAGAGGAAAAAAATATGGAGTTAATAATAAATTAAAGAAAACAATTGTAATATCTATAACATAATATGTATTGACTTACTTAACAGCAGACATGCGATTTGTAATTTCATTCTTAGTGTCATAAATGTACAGTTGGGAAAATTTTGGCTGATGACTTTCAGATGGCAATAAGCTACCAATTTGGTGATAATTTTCCCCGTTCAAAACAAATGCAGGTGGTGCTCCTTCAGAATTTATTGACCTTTGAATCTTGCCTCCCATTGAAGTAAAAGCAAACATATTGTTGAAGGATCTAATATTGGTAAGAAAATATTTACTTCGCTTGTCATGCTTATGAAAAAGATCGTACAAGGGTTGCGGAGGTGGCGTGTATAAAGGCACAACAACTCTGCCTTGGATACAACACAATGAGAATTTGGGACTGGCTGAATTGTAGTGTTTGTGAATCCATTCTTCATACCACATAAGTGCACCACAGTATTGGCGGCTCACGTTAGGCTCCCCAATATTCCAATAAGATAGATTGTTGGCTGGTTAAATACAAATAAATAATGCGTTGGTCAATATAAAATAAATAACTTAAACAAAAGAACAAAGGTTTAAATTACCAGGTTTATCTAACAACTGCGGGGTAGATGTCTGAAAATCCTGGTTGGTAAGAGGGTCGGATTCAACATAAGCTGAAGTTCCTACATTTTACATGAAGGACAACCAACTGAATAAAAATCAACCGCAAAATAAAGTCAACTATGAAAGATAACTGAATAAGTTGTTTATCTAATGAATAGTTACATATATAATTTGTCTTTACCCCCACATAACAAAAACCAACAATCAGTTATGAGCAGGACAATCTGAATTTTACAGTGTAAATCGGTACGAATTGAGGCATGTTGAATCAGTCAAAAATAAGTAGTACACACGGCATTAATGGGAAAGAAAATTTAGCTCGTAGGTCATATTAAGAAATAATATACATTTTCTAAAAAAAAAAAATATTTGTTTACCAGATGGGCTATGAAAGTTGTAGTACACATAATACGGGAAAAGCTAATACAACGATATCCTAAATCCAATGAAAAAATGATAATAACTATTTTTAGGTACCTACTATTTCTTTACCTTTCATATAATTAGGACCACTTGAAGGACCTGAAAGATTGTTGGTTCAGAAAAAAAAATAAGAACAAAATAGTATGGGGAGCAACTAACAAAAAATAATAAACCATATATGGGAATAGTGTTACCTGCCAAATTTGATACAGCTTGTTGGACTCCTTGATCTAGAGTTTGGGTTGGACTCCTTGAATAAATAAATTTATTAAATAGGCTAAATAGAACAGAATATATATATAGTTAAATTTAAAATAAGGTAAATGACAAAAGGCTACAAATTTCCATTTAATTTAGGTAGCCATTAACCCGAAATTATTTGGATGTTGACATTTGGTATTTGGTATGGCTAAGAAAAGAACATACATAGAAAAAATTGCAAATAACATACATCCAATAACTTTTTATTCATAAAATAAATGAGAAAATTCAAGAGATATGACTGCCATATGTGATGGATTTCGAATGCTACATTATATAAGAAGGAGTTGGTTTTTTTTTTTTTTAATAGATAGAGAGGAGTAAAAATTAAAAATTTAATAAAAAGAAACACCCAATGCAGACTACAAAATATATCACACATCTTAGGAAAAAAAAAGCACATTATATATAAGTCAATACATCGATTAATTATTATATATTTAAATGATCGTATCTGACCAGAATTTGAGTTGCTTGAAGAAACTCTAGGTTTTAATATATATCTTCCAGGAAGCAGACCAATTCGACGCCCACCATTCGGACCTGTACCGGGAAGAAGACATGTTTACTTGGTTGTTTTTTGATTTAAATCAAAAACAACGAATATATTAAAACTCATCAAGAACGATGCCAATTTATTGTCCAAATAGTGAGTGATGGAAATTCCTCTTCTAATACAAGCAGAAGATTAAATGACAAACCTGGAAAATGTGCAAAATTACATATACAAAAAAAAACAAAATCAATACCCCTATCGAATTTATGCATACAGTGTTGGCTTGATGGCGTGTCTATATTGCCGGGAACGTCGTCCATGTAGCAGGGAAAAGACAACTGTGCACAACAACCAAAAGGAACAAAAAAAAAAATAGGTCAACTAATCAGTGAGATGCATAATTTTTAAGTAGCAATATACATGAAACAATTATAAGTGGATTGGATATTAACTGTTGAATATACTTACATATCAATAGACAGCTCAAAGTGGAGCTGGATAGAGATTAAATATAAAATGGCATTTGAAGTTGGCTAGTATCAATAGATCAGAAGATATAAATAACGTTGGCATCCAAACGGGAAGTAGTTACACAGGATGTTCAGTTAATTTAAATAGAATTTGAATAAAATACCAAGCCACACAACTAACCTACGTGTATTGTTCACAAATCCACTCAAACTCCAATTGATAGAACATTATGTTGTAAATAAGTATAATGTAATGGGGAAACTAAAAAAAACAATTAACCAAACTAAACTCAGTAACTTAAATCCAAATGGCCGACATTTGTCACATTTTAAACAAACAAAAGTGAATATTCATTTGATACTTTTGGCCTTTTATTTTTGTTCCAAAACAATGGTACTTTTAAAAACCCAATGTACAATTCACCTAATTTTACCTAATATACCCTCTATATTATTTATTTATCCTTTTAGAGTTCCAACGCATGAATTAATTGTCCCCAAGACTATTTTACTTTAACTTCAATTATCCCAATACAACTACAAGTGGGGCATTTTAGTACTTAAACAACACAAATTAATGGTACCTTAATATGTGTGTAACAAGCCAAAAGTACCAAAGATTAGGAACGGAGGGAGTATTAGTAGTATCTTTATATAAATATATCTCATTAAAATAAAATAAAAAACTACCAAGCTTTTTAGAATAAACTACTAAAACTATTTATTTATGCTATCAAAATATAGAAAATACATTATTTTTTTGCATTTTATCTTTCAGTTATAACTAAAATATTAGTCAATAAAAAATATACATAGTAAAAATATTGAACTATTAATTTTAATGTTTTTAAAATTTTTAGATATAATAAGATAACATTTTAGTCATTGCAAATATATCTTGTTTTGATTTTGGTCCTTGTAAAAAATTTATTTTTATCCCTAAAATTTTCAAAAGTGTTTTTTATGTTTAAAAAGCTGATGTGACTTTTCTTTTATTACGTGGTATTTAAAATTTCCTATATTTGTCGGTAATTGTTCGTCGGTAATTTGGTTTTTTCTTGTGGTGTACCTTCCGATTCCACTGACTATAAAATATTTCATGTACCACAATGTAAACCAAGGATTCACTTACAATCTGATTCGATTGATCAAGGATCATTCCATGTAACAGCGTGAACTACGGTTCGCTCACTGTCCGGTTCAATCGGTTATGGATGATTCAATGTATCACGATGTGAACTAGGGTTCACTTACCTTTCAGCTGAACTGACCAAAAGGAATAATCCATGTAAAATAATGTGAATTATGCTTCACTTAGCATCGAGTTCAACTAACCATGGATGACTCCATGTATCATTGAAAGAACTAGGGTTCACGTATCATCTGGTCAACTAAATTTGGATGATTCTAAGTATCGCAGTGTAAACAAGGTTTCACTTTCTGTCTTATTCGACTGGTCAAGGTGATTCCATGTATCACTATATGAACTAGGGTTCACTTACCATCCAGTTCAACTGACCATGGATGATTCCATGTACCACAATGTAAACAAGGATCACTCATCGTCTGATTTTACTGATCAAAGATGATTCCATGTATTATGGGGTGAATTAGGGTTCACCTACCTTCTGGCTCTACTTAGCATGGAAGACTACATGTATCAGAGTGTAAACTAGACTTCACTCACTTTCCGGTTCCACCTACAATATATTGCAATGTGAATCCAGGTTTACTTATTACTTGGTTCAATTGCGGAAAACTCCATGTAACATAGTGTGAACTACCAGAATTGATCCAAATAACCTTATTATAGTGTTACTCGTCTGGTATTAACTTCCAAAAGAGTGGATAACATTCAATGATATACTTAATGATATTTGGAACGTGTATTAGACGAGGTATCAAAAGAATAATAGGAATAAGTATATACCGGGGATGTCCAAAAATGCCGACTAAGGCTCATGAAAATCGGGGAAAACCTATTCTAGCCGAGGAGAAATGCCGAGGAGCACAAACGACACTTGAAGAGACATAGATAGTCCCATAGAAGGATCGTATCCATACTGCATGCCTGTACCGACCAAACTGAAATCAAAACACGTCCAATTAGAAGACAATATACAACGAAATTATCATTATCTTTCAAGCGTGATTTATTCTTTGGTGCGTAGAATCCATCGGCTTTCCAACTGACCACAACTCCGTCCACCGTCGGCCACCGCCAACCACTGCTCCGGCCACCACCGACAACCACTCCGACCACCGTCAACTACCACTTTGACCACCACCTACCACCACTCTGACATCGTTGACCACCACTCCGACCACCGCCAACCACTTCTCCAGCCACCAGTGACCACCACTCCGACCACAGTCAACTACCACTTTAACCACACTGACAACCATTTCGACCATCGATCACTACTCTGACCACCACCGACCACCACTTCGGCCACTGCCGATCACCACTCTAACCACTGTTAACTACCACTTTCGACCACCGCTCTAGCCACCAGGGACCACCACTCTGACCACCGTCAACTACCACTTTGACCACCACTAACCACCATTTCGACCATTGTTCACAACTCTGACCACAATCGACCACCACTCCAGCCACCACCGACCACCATCAACTACCACTTTTACTACTACCGACCACCACTCTGACCACCGCCGACCACCACTGTAGCCACCGTCGACCACACCGCTCCGGCCACCTACGACCACCACTTCGACCACCGATGACCACCACTCCAACCACCGTCAGCTACCACTTTGATACCAATTTTATCTTCATGTTTCAAACAATAGTTTTGATTTTTGAAAATTTCTTAACCCAAAACTGAAACTCGTTTTAGTTTATGAAATTTTTAAAACTCAAAACAGAAACTGGTTTTGGTTTTTGAAAATATCAAAACAGAAAACAGAAAACCACCCCAAACAGGGCCTTAGAGTGAGATCCGAACCCAGTTACTGCTTAGACTAATCATTATTGGTTGCAGCTGATTAAAATAAGAATAAGTCATTTAATACAATTTTTGCCAATTGTTTTTAGGTGTGAACATGTTATTGCCATTTGATTGCATAAAAAGTAAACAAATAAAATTTAAATTCTGAAACGTATAAATTAAAAATACAAAAACCAATGGTAACAATTAGTAATAAAAATATAAAGTCTCTCACTTTTATTCTACACTCAGATTGATACAAAATTTAAACAACAAAAAAATATATAAAAATCGTTTACTCTAAAATTAGTTTAAAACATTATAATGAGTTTGATAAAAAAACATTATGATGAGTTAGTGCAAAGAAGAATGTTGGAGACGTCCAAAAAAGAAGAAATCTTTGAAACATAAGAGTACATTAAATAAAAGTGCGGTTAGTATGAAATATTATAAAATATATAATAGAAAAACTAATTTGAACTCATTTAGGTGTTAATGCTAGTGAAATACACATGTCAAATTTTTAGTGAAAATGGGTAAATTGCCCACAATTCTTCCAAGGCAACCTAAGCCTCACCTATTTTATAAGCTACGGATAAGATTGTCAAAGAGTAAGGTGTAAATAATGGGTCGAGATGCTAAATTATGAAAACACAATATTATAAATAACACGGATAATACATTATATCATACACAGGTACCAACTAAGTAAGAAGGAAATAGGTAAACCATAAGGATTGTATGGACATTGTATCCTCCTGTTGGTCGTCTGGGTCTTTCTCGGGCTAGATGGGGTGTGTTCTTAAAGAAAAACTAAAATTGTTGAAGGGGGTGTTGAAGAGGTGGAATAAGGAGACGTTTGGTGAAGTGACTGTAAAGATTCAGCTTTTGGTTGATGAGATCGCGGCCGCGGATTTGAAAGGGGAGCTAGTTTGCCTTTCGGGGGAGGAAGAGGCGACTAGGAAGGATAAATTCTCTGCTTTGTGGGGCTTGCTTAGGAGCAATGATAGACTTATGTTTCAACGATCTCGCTCTAAGTGGTTAAAGGAGGGTGATGCGAATTCCAAATATTTTCATTCTTGTGTGAAGTGGAGGGGTTCCCAGAACTGTATTTCGGCCTTGAGGGTGGATGGTGTTCCGGAATGGGCCGAAGCCCATTCCAGCGATTTTACCTGGACCGGCCCAGGAATAAAGGGGCAAAGGAGCAGAGAACCGGATCAACGGCCCCGATTGATCCGTACGCATAGATCCAACGCTCGAGGGTCGCCCACCAGCGCTATAAAAGCATTGATGGCGTCAGTTGTCAAGTAGACACGATTCCTTCAGATTTATACTCTGCTCATTCGCTCCTGACTTGGGCGTTGGAGTGTCTTCGTAGGTACACCCGCCCCTTGCAGCGAAGCTCGGAGTACGACCAGAAGAGCATACCGAGGTCTGATACCTGTGAAACAGCGGTCAAGCACTCAAAGGTACAGATCAATTGGCGACCACAGTGGGAGCCCGCGTGCTTTCCACCAATCAGGAAGATGCCCCCGAAGGC
The DNA here is from genome assembly GCA_963573325.1 of Astragalus glycyphyllos. NCBI lineage: Eukaryota > Viridiplantae > Streptophyta > Magnoliopsida > Fabales > Fabaceae > Astragalus > Astragalus glycyphyllos. The sequence continues at coordinate 53,208,168 of OY754311.1, read as the reverse complement.
ACCCCGAGGCCGACCAAAGGCCACGGTTCGTTTACAAAGTGTGGCCGAGATCGCAACTCGACCACCACCAGCGGGTGTTGAAGGTAACAACACCGTCCCTGGACAGCCGATCACAGTAGAGCTTCCTGCCGACCTGGTCCAAGAGCTGCGAGAACTACTGCACGATCAAAACCAGACTCTGAATCGCAATAACGACCGCCTCACGCAATTAGAAGAGCAGATCGCCTCGAGGCGAGCACACACGGCCCCAGAGCAGCGACCTCGTCATGAGGGCACTTCGGCCGTGCGAGCACGCCCTTCAAGACCTCGTCGATCGCCTCTGCGAAGGCAACTGGTCCGTCGATCTCCAACCCCGAAGAGGGGACGAGGAGGAGCGGCCTCCCCACCAAGAAAGACTCCGTCCACATCTGATTACACTTACTGGCCTAAAGAATCATCACACGAAGGTTCCTCTCGTGGTTTGACCAGTTCACCTACTCGTTCTCGAAGTCGATCTAACGAGCGATACTCATATCGGTCGAAAGATTATTCCAACGACCACGGTAGTGGAGCAAGCTACCCAGAGAAGCGACTGTGCTGTCAAAATAAGAGGGATACCAGCCTTGGACCATATACGAGAGAAATAGATGAGTTTCGCATCCCACGCTCGTTGGAAAAGCTTCCGATCGACCTTAAGATGTACAACGGTGTGAAAGATCCGGACACCCATTTAAAGCACTTTGATATTATGATGAAATATCGCGGAGCGCCCGGACCTGTAAAATGCAAAATCTTCCCCTTACTCTAGAAGGGTCGGCATTGGAATGGTTTACCGAGCTAAAACCCAACACAATTTCATCTTGGGAGCAGATGGCTAGGGTGTTCACCGCCCGCTTTACGACCTCCAGGATCAAGCCAAAATCTCAGGACGTTTTGATCACCGTCAGACAAGGCCCGCATGAGTCTTTGAGAAGTTATGTCGAAAGATTCAATCGAGAAGTCGATCAAGTCAGAAACTTGGACGATAATCAGAGGTTATTCTTCTTGAGAACGGGCCTCTTAAGAGGAAGTCGTTTCGAAGTGGAGGTGGGTCTCCACATTCCCAGGCACCTAGAGACGTTCCTAAGACGCGCCCAAAGGTTCATGAATTATGAGGAGAGAACGACCACTCTTGAAGCTGCTGAGGCGGGCATGAACCAACACTCGCGATCAGAAAAAGATATAAAGGCAAAAGAAGAGTGCGCCAATAACCGCCCGACCAGGGAAAGTAGGATCAAGAGATTTGCTGAACGCACTAAGCTAAATACCTGGTACGCGAACATTTTAGCGGAGGATGCCAACGCAGAATTCAGAGATGTCAAACCACCGGAACCCCTCGTGCTCAAAGACGGGCAGCGTCCCTCGAAAAAATATTGTAGGTATCACAAGAGTAACAGGCATGACACTAACAACTGCATGGCTCTTAAAGATGATGTGGAAGCTCTAATCCGAAGAGGGAAGTTGACTTAGTACGTAAAAAGAGATCATGCGGAAGCACGAGAAGAGCGGAAGGTTACCCGTTCACCTAGAAGGGGAAAAGCAGAAGCAGATGAGACGATCAAAGTCATAGAAGAGGACGACGATGAGGAGAATAGTATAGGCGCTAGGAAGTCGAAGGGAAGGCCGGTCGCTATGGTCATATCTGGAGGAATACCCACAGACTCCTCGACTAACAGATCGATCAAAAGACTATGGGACGAGATCATGAGCGTCGCCTCGACCTCCACTCCACGGCCGCCTTCCGTACGACCATCCATCTCCTTTGGAGACGAGGATCTCATCGACGGAACGCCCAACTACGAAGTACCTTTGGTGATCATTGCAGTAATGGCGAACGTGGAAGTTAGGCGAATATTAGTGGACCAAGGTAGTTCAGCAGATATAATATTCGAAGACCTGTTGGACGCGTTGAAGATTTCAAAAGACGACCTAAGGCCATACAGAGGAACAGTTCTCACCGGATTCAATGGTGCCTCGACAACTCCTATAGGACGGCTAGAGCTGATGGTGACCTTTGGAGATGATACTGAAGAAAATCCCCTCTTCAGGACGGTTAGAGCGGATTTCATCGTTTTGCCGTGCAAATCGGTCTATCAGTGTATCATTGGGCGACCAACCCTTGCCCGTTTAGATGCAGTTCTGTCAACCATCTATCTGAAGATGAAGTTCTACACCAAGTCTGGGGAGGTCGCAACTGTCCCAGCCGACTTACTGTCCGCAAAGCGAGCATTGCTCCTGGGACTAAAGGAAAAAGGTAAAAAAGTAGCAAGAGAAATAGAAGAAGCAATGAAAAGCAGCGGATAGGTAAATTTGGCAGATCTTGATGCTCGTTATGACCCAGATAGTGAGGAAGAAGAAGGAGACGACCTTTTGACCAAAGAATTGAAGAACAGAATCAAGCGACTAGAGCCAGATGGAGAGTTTTGTCACGTGCAACTAGGGGACGACCCAAAGAAGACAATCAAGATCGGAAAGAATCTCTCCCCTGAGACTCAGGACGAGCTCGTCCAATGCCTAAAAGACCACGCGGATCTGTTTGCCTGGAGCCCGGCAGACATGCCCGGAATTCCCCCTCAAGTGGCATGCCATCACTTAGCAGTCAACCCAGGAGCGAAATGGGTTGCCAAAGGAGGAGAGTTCAGAAAGAAGAGAAGGCGCGAGCAGTGTCCAAGGTCGTTGAGGACTTGCTCGATGCAGGCTTCATTAAAGAAATAAAATACACCACGTGGCTGTCTAATGTCGTCCTGGTTAAGAAGGCAAATGGCAAATGGAGAATGTGCGTAGACTATACTGACCTCAACCGAGCATGCCTGAAGGATGCTTTCCCCGTCCCAGTGTTGATCGTCTGGTCGATAATGCGAGTGGATACAAAATCTTGTCTTTCCCGTACTCCTATTCTGGGTACAATCAAATTGCCATGCATCCACTAGATCAGGAGAAGACCGCATTCATGACGGACAGGGGAAATTTCTGTTACAGAGTTATGCCTTTTGGGCTGAAGAACGCTGGAGCGACCTACCAGCGCATGATGAACAAAGTGTTTCACGATCAGATTAGGAAGATGGTGGAAGTATACCTGGATGATATGATTATCAAAAGCAAGCAAGATCGAACACACATAGATGACTTAAGAGAAGTGTTCAAAGAAGCCAGAAAAAATTTATTGAGATTCAACCCAGAAAAGTGTACCTTTGGGGTAAGGGCGGGCAAATTTCTTGGATTCTATCTCACCGAAAGAGGGATTGAAGCCAGTCCAGACAAATGTCGAGCAGAGACTGAGATGAAGCCGCCAATGACCAAGAAAGAAATACAGAAACTAAATGGCATGATTGTCGCTCTCTCACAATTTGTGTCCAAAGCCGCAAACAAATCCTTACCCTTATTCAGACTGTTGAAGAAAGAAATCACGTTCGACTGGACACCCGAATGCGACCAAGCCCTCAAACAACTTAAGGCGGCATTGGCAGAACCACCGATTTTGACCACTCCTAAGCCCGGGGAAACGCTCTATCTATACTTATCCATTACAGACGAGGCTTTGGCCGTTGTTTTGGTACGAGAAGAAGGAACGAATCAAAATTCGGTCTACTTCGTTAGTAAGGTACTACAGGGGCCAGAGCTTAGATATCAAAAAATTGAGAAGTTGGCTTTAGCTCTGGTCGTATCCGCTTGAAGATTAAGGCCATATTTTGTAGCCCACCAGGTCGCTCTGCGAACCGACCAACCGATTAGGCAGATCCTTCATAGACCTGATCTAGCGGGAAGAATGATCAAGTGGGCTGTAGAATTATCCAAATTTGGAATCAAATAGCCTAGGTCAACCATTAAGGGACAAGTCTTGGCCGACTTTATTGCAGAATTGACTACAGGAGCAGAGGACTCGGTCTACGACGTACGGACGCTGCATGTTGATGGGTCGTCCAACGGCAAGGGCAGCGGAGTTGGCTTGATCCTGGAGAACGAGCAAGGAACGACTATCGAGGTCTCTTTGGCTTTCTCTTTTCCAACGTCCAACAATCAGGCTGAATACGAGGCCTGTTTGGCTCGGTTGTTGCTCGCTCTGGAATTCAATGTGAAGAAGGTAGAACTCCGATCAGACTCGTTGTTAGCAGTATCCCAGATCAAAGACATCTTTTCGGCCAAAGACGAGATCCTCCAGAAATACCTCGCAAAAGTCAAGGAGTTGATGCAGAAATTCGAATACGCCGAAGTCAAGCATGTCCCTAGAACAGAGAGCGCTAGGGTGGACATCTTATCCAAGCTCGCAAGTACGAAAAACCTGGCAACCACAGAAGTGTGATACAAAAGGTTCTATCTCAACCAAGCGTAAGGCTGGAGGCCACACTGGGAGCAAATGTGTGTGAAATTGACTCAGCCCGAACCTGGATCGACCCCATTTTTAACTACATAAAGGATGGGGAAGAACCTGTGGACCCTAAAGAAGCTGCGCTCGTTCGAAAACGAGCAACATCCTACTTGATCATAAACGAGCAGCTCTATAGAAGGGGATTCACTATTCCCTTGCTCAAGTGCCTACTTCCAACAGAAGCAAACTACGTACTAAAGGAGATCCACGAAGGCATCTGTGGGAATCATATGGGTTCGCGAGCGCTGGCAAAAAAGGCATTAAGGGCGGGCTATTATTGGCCGACCATGGATGCGGACGCAAGAGACCTAGTGAAGAAATGTGAAAAGTGCCAGAGGCATGCAGACGTTCACATTGCACCTCCAACCGAGCTCAACAGTTTGATCGTCCCATGGCCATTCTCATGGTGGGGTACTGACTTGTTAGGACCTTTCTCACTCGCCCCTGGTCAGCTGAAGTTTCTGATCGTTGTGATTGACTACTTCACTAAGTGGATCGAGGCCGAGCCACTAGCTACGATTACTTCCAGGAATTGCCTCAAGTTCGTCAGAAAGAACATCTTGGTGCGGTTTGGAATCCCCGAGGTCGTTGTATCGGACAACGGCACACAGTTCACCGACCGAAACTTTCAAGAAGCCTTAGCGGAACTAGGCGTAAAACAGCGTTTTACGTCAGTCGAACACCCGCAAACGAACGGGCAGGCAGAAGCAACCAACAGGGTCATCCTGAGGGGCCTCAAAAGAAGACTAGATGAAGCTAAAGGGAAGTGGCCAAAAGAGCTCCCTTCAGTGTTATGGGCGTACAGAACAACCCCACACTCGACCACTGGAGAAGCCCCCTTCAAACTGGTCTATGGAACGGATGCGCTGATTCCCGTCGAAATGGGAGAACTAAGCTGGAGAACGAGCAATCCTATGCCGCCGTCAGAAAACGAACAGGCGACCAGAGAAGAGCTCGATCTAGTGGAAGAGCTACGGAGTAAGGTTGCCCTCAGGGAAGCGTTAGTAAAACAAGCGATGGCCACAAGACACAACGCCAAGGTCGTTCCTAGAGCCTTCGAAAAAGGGCAGCTCGTCCTAAGAAGGGAAGATATTGGCCGAAGAAATGCCGGTCAAGGAAATTTTTCCCCAAATTGGGAAGGTCCTTACCAAGTGGCGGCCAAGACGGGTAAAGGGGCGTACATCTTGCAGAATGTAGACGGAGGCATCATTCCAAATACTTGGAATGCAGCAAATCTTAGAAGATATTTCACTTGATAGTTTGTAAAAATGTCATGTTGCTTGAACAATGAATAAAAAATCAAACCAGCGGGACACTCTTTTTCCCTACAGGGTTTTTTATCGAGGCCCGCTCACCCGTCATTCGAATGGCGAGGTATTTCATAATTTGATTCTCTTTAAAAGATGTGTATCGACCCAATAACCAATTACCTCTTAAGCGAGTTAAGTTCAAACCGAGTTTGATAAACTGCTTAGGAGGAAACTTAAGCGATCTTAAGTACGAACACACCCTGTAAACGAGCTAAATCTCAAGTAGAAACTTGGTAAGCTGTTTACAGGGATCCCTATGAAGATCGGCCCGACGAGGGCTGAAACAGTATTATAAAGCCCAAAGGCCGCGAGCAAAGTAAGTCAAAACTTAGAAAAAGTAAAGAGAAGATAGTTAACGTTAAAGTCTACCCGGAGAAAGCCGGGCTAAGAAAAGATTACAAGAAAAAAACGGGCGATCATAAAGGCGCGCGGGCTCCAAAAAGATTACAAGAAAACAAAGTCCACTTGTTGAAAATACAAAAAAGGGCGAGTCACTCAGGACGGCTGTAGATGACTGTTTCTTCTTGGATGACGTTTCCATGCTCATCTTTCTCCGCAAGACGAACGATTTGGCCGTTCCTCAAAAAATGATCGTTGCTCACGATCTCAGGGTTAATCTCCAGAGAGGGATAACAATACTGGATCTGAACAACAGCCTCGTCAAAGCGCCCTTTGGTGATTGACATCGTCATGTCCTCCAAGGCCTCTAGCTCGCCCTTGGCCTGATCCCGCTCGTCCTCAACGGCCTTCAAGGTTTCTGTTAGACCGACCACCTGCTGCCCCAGCTGATTCACCTTGGTAGATTGCTCGGTCAAACTGGCAGTAGCGGTGGCAAGTTTGGCTTCAGCATCTACCTTGGCTGTTATGGCCGGTGTCACGTTCAGCAGTGACCAAGCCAAGTGCGTTCTTCGTCGGTTGGAGGGCGACCTCAGCATCCTCAAGCTTTTTCTTGGTACTCTCGAGTTCAGCCCGCAAATCTGTAATATGACCAAGGGTGGACTTATACTTGTCAATTTTATCCAAGTGGTCACCCTCCAACCATAAGTTTCTATGGAGTAAGCGCATACCTGCTTGACGGTTAGCTCTCTCAGATTTATAGCGAGAAAGTTTTTGAGAAGCTGCTTGGGCAATTTCTGAAATGAACAGTAGAGGGTCTGCTCAAAGGCTTTCAAAATCTACATCCTTAAGATCGTCCAAATCCAAGGACGACCTCCTCGGTATTTCTCTTCTTTTTTGGGGAGGGTCAAGGTCAATCGCAACGGCGTCCACAGAATTCTGAGCCCGATCTCTCTTCTTAGAAGTGAAGTTCGTTCTCTGTTCACGAATAGGAGGTCTATGATCGCCCTCAGCGTGGAGAGGTTGAGAAGGAGAAGCAAAGGTCACCCTCTTCTACTTCCTTGACTTTGTCTTGGCCAAAAGGGCTTCAAAGCCTATGCCCGACATTTCAGCTGAAAAGAAAAAGGGTTAGAGGCAAGACGAAGTAAAAACGATCAAAGCTAACGAACAAAAGAAAAAGTAAAAGCACACCAAGTTTATTTTCAGCTTGCTCAGACGTCCTAAGACAAGCGAATTTGCTGCAAGGAATAACTCCTTCGGGCAGCCAAGTAACCAGGGTCTCTAGCATTAAGATGCTCTCAATATCGTAATCGCTTAGCCTCCTCTGATGTCTATAGTGGATGGTGTCGCGGTCATAGTGTGAGTGCGACCAACCCAGAGGGAATTTCATCGAAGTAATATGACCTTCAGCGTTCACAGTTCCCACCATCTCCTTAGCCCGATCATTGATTGGAACGACCCAGAGGATAGCATGCCTCCAAGGTTTGGCCGATTCGCAGAAAGGTTTGAAGAGTCTGATCGTGCCCTTTCACCCTTTCAAAGAAACTTGTTCCCATCGCTTGGGTTCACTCTTCATCTCCACGGTACGACTAACATCGAATAGGGAGAAGAAAAGACGGCAATTCACTTCCCGGTCAAGAGCGGCCATTATTATCTCGAAGGATTTAACAAGCGCCCAAGCGTTGAAGTGAAGTTGTGAGGGGGCGACCCCAAGGGTTCTCAGGACGCGTCTCTAGAAGAAGGTGAAGGGAGGTCGAACCCTCAAATCTCGGAGAACATTGGGGTACATGATAAATTTTAGGGAGGTCGGGATCATGGCAGCATGCTTGTGAGCCGGCACACCCTCAGCTAGCGATTCCTGGTCGCCATAACCAATTAGCTTAGTAAAAAGCGGCAATATCTCATCACCTGGTGGAAAGACCGAACGCTCGTTGGTTATAGCGGAAGAAATCCAAGAGCGGTCATCATCAAGCCTACCCCTCCAATCGTGCTCTTCAGGCAGCACCTCATTGGTCGGAACAGGAGGAGGCGCAGGGTTCACTCGAAGAGATTGAACGGTGTCGATAGTGTTCGACGAGCAACCAGACGATGACGAAGTAGAGAGATCGGTGGAAGAGAAAGTCTCGGACGGAAGCCCGCTCGCACTAGTATCTCCAGAGCGAGCAGCACACTCAGCCATCTTAGCAGATTAACGGCCGGATATCCTCGCAATCTTCTTTGTTCGCGCCACTGCCTTACCCTGCAAGGAGAATGAAGTCAGGCTCAATCTAAACGATGATTTGCAGAAGGGGGCGACTAGGTTGACCCCGAGCCTGACACCTCCTCCTCGCTCTACGCAATGAAGAATCGAACAAACTAAAGAAAAACAAGCAAAATGCGCATACCTGGAGTAGGAGAAAAGTTCGGACTCAAGGTAGAAATCTCCTTGATGAGTAAAATCAAGCGAGCGGATGAGTGAGATCGCCTGAGTTGGAATTCGTGCACAGGCGAGCACCTGGCCAGAATAGAACAGTAAACTGTTGTTCGTCTTAAGAGCAAAAGTATGACCGTTTTCAGAGCTTCAGGATAAAGTGTGAAGAATGAGGAGAGGGGGGCAGCATATTTATAAGGTTTTGGGAGAAAGCAAGCGAAATGTCGTGACCTTTCACTTGCACGCGTCTTGAAAAACTGAACCGTCATCATAACTAGGCACCGCCTTTTCGAATTTCGAGGCACCATTAACGATCCATGAAAGGACGTGAAACGTCGCTTCATGAAGATGCCACGTGTCACACAATCGGAGCAGGATCTATCACTATTTCGAACGAACGACCAAACAACCTCCTTTCTTAAAGGAGCGAGCATCTGTACGGTCAAGATTCAAGCCTACGCCCGCTCAACGAACGACCTTGGCTCGGGGGGCAACTGTTCCGGAATGGGCCGAAGCCCATTCCAGCGATTTTACCTAGATCGGCCCAGCAATAAAGGGGCAAAGGAGCAAAGAACCGGATCAACGGCCCCGATTGGTCCGTACGCATAGATCCAACGCTCGAGGGTCGCCCACCAGCGCTATAAAAGCATTGATGGCGTCAGTTGTCAGGTAGACACGATTCCTTCAGATTTATACTCTGCTCGTTCGCTCCTGACTTGGGTGTTGGAGTGTCTTCGCAGTTACACCCGCCCCCTGAAGCGGAGCTCGGAGTACGACTAGAAGAGCATACCGAGGTCTGATACCTGTGAAACAGCGGTCAAGCACTCAAAGGTACAGATCAGATGGTAATTGGGTGGAGGATGTAGCGGGCGTCAGGGGTGCGGTCTCCTCCTTTTTCTCTAATCATTTTGCAGAGGAGGTTTGGGATCGTCCTTTATTGGACGGGATCAATCTTCCTTCCCTTTCTTCGAACCAGGTTAGTAGTCTCTCAAGCCCTTTCTTGTTGGATGAGATTGAACGGGTAGTGTTGAGTTGTGATGGAAATAAAAGTCCCGGTCCGGATGGCTTCAATTTTTCTTTCATAAAGGCATTTTGGCCTTTGATTAAGGTGGAGGTGGGTGAGATGTTCGATGAGTTCTATGCTAATGGTATGTTACCTAAGTCCTTTTCTTTTTATTTTCTGGCCCTTATTCCTAAGGTTGATTGTCCATTTGCCTTGGGGGATTATCGGCCTATATATTTGTTGGGTTGCTTGTATAAGACGTTGGCAAAGGTACTAGCCGCAAGATTGGGGCGTGTGAAGGACTCAATAATCTCCCAATCTCAGTCGGCTTTCATCAAAGGCAGGATGACGGGGTTGTCGTACTAAATGAAATTGTTGATTAAGCCAGGCGCGAGAAGAAGGAGTGTTTGATTCTGAAAGTTGATTTTGAGAAAGCTTATGACTCAGTGAATTGGGCCTTTCTTGACTATATGTTACGTAGGTTTGGGTTTGATGTCAGGTGGAGGAGGTGGATGCGGGCTTGTGTTTGCTCTGGAAGTTTGTCGGTTCTGGTGAATGGGTCTCCAACTGAGGAGATTCAGATTAGGCGAGTTTTGAAACAGGGGGATCCCTTGGCTCCGTTTCTATTCTTGTTGGTGAAATAGGGGCTTGGTGGGCTTGTGAGACAGGCATCGGATGTGGGCCTTTATAGGGGCTTTAGGGTGCGGGAGTCCGGTTTGGAGGTAACACATTTATAGTATGCTGATGATACTATTCTTATTGGTGAGCCGTCGGTGGAGAATTTGTGGACAATGAAAGCGATTCTGAGGTATTTTGAGCTAGCGTCGGGTCTCAAAGTTAATTTCTCTAAGAGTAATATTATTGGGGTTAATGTACCCCCGCTTTTCCTCTCATTGGCGGAAGGGTTACTTCATTGTAAGGTGGGTGTGGTGTCGTTTAAGTATTTGGGCCTCCCGGTTGGGGCAAACCTCCGTAGGATTGATATTTGGGAGCCCTTGGTGTTAGCTTTTCAGAGGAGGATCCGGTCGTGGAAGAATAGGTTCCTTACTTTTGGGGGACGGATTGTCCTCTTGAATTCGGTCCACAATAGTATCCCTATTTTCTTCCTCTCCTATATGAGGATGCCTGTTGGGGTGTGGAGGAAGTTGGTGCGTCTTCAGAGGGATTTCTTGTGGGGTGGTTGTTTGGAGAAGAGAAAGATCCCATGGGTGCGATGGTCAGAGGTTTGTAAACCAAAGAGTGGGGGTGGCCTTGGGGTCAAGGACCTTAAGGCGTTCAAACTTTCCTTGTTAGGAAAATGGCGGTGGAGGCTTCTAGTTGGGGGCATTTCCTTGTGGAAGGAGGTCATGGTGGCTAAGTATGGGGTGGAGGCGATTTCGAATCCTTGTTTGTCCTCTCTTTCGCCCCCGTCCTTTGCGTCTGTTTGGTGGAAAGATCTGTGTTTGCTTGGCTCCGCTGCTATAGCAGATGGTGACTGGTTTGGGGATAGAATGGCGCGGCGGCTTGGGGATGGGTCTTCGATCTCCTTTTGGCGGGATACTTGGGTGGGCCCTCGTTCTCTGAGTAGGGCTTTCCCGAGGCTCTTCACGGTCTCAGATTGCCGTGAGGGATCAGTTGCGGATTTCGGGAGTTGGGAGGATGGGGTTTGGACTTGGAGATTCGTGTGGAGACGTCACCTTTTTGTTTGGGAGGAGACACTATTGCAGGAGTTGCGGGCTGCCATCCATCTGGTGGTTCCTCAGGTTGGAGATGATGGCTGGTCTTGGCTTGGGGATGTATCGGGTATTTTCTCTGTTAGCTCGGCATATGTCGGGATTATGGAGCACTCTTCTTTCGCATTGGGTATGTCAGATGATCAGGTGGATACTTTGGGTAGGTTGTGGAGGAGTTTAGCACCTCCTAAGGTGATCGCTTTTTCTTGGCAGGTGCTACTTGATAGGATTTCGACTCGGGTGAACTTGGTTCGTCGTAGAGTTATTCTTGATCCTTCCTTGGCTTCGTGTGTTCTTTTTGGGGATAGGGCTGAATCGTCTCTACACCTGTTCTTGCGGTGCCCTTTTGGCTCATATGTTTGGTATGAAGTTTTCCGATGGCTTGGGTGGATTCTCCCTTTGCCCCCAGACTTGTTCTCGCTTTTTGCAGTTTTTGGTGCGTCTGGAAGGGGTGTGAGGGCAAAACGAGGTTTGTCTCTGATTTGGCATTGTGTGCTTTGGGAGGCCAAAAATGGATGCATTTTTTCCGCTAAATCTCCCGATAGACGGCAGGCGGTGGAGAGAATTAGATCATTATCTTGGCATTGGTTCCTTGTGAGGTCGAAAGGTCCAACGTGTATTTATTATGAATGGCATGTTGATCCTTCTGTATGTATTAGTCGGAACTAGTCCTCGATTTTTGTAGGTCCTTGTTTTGGGTTTGGATACTCCTAGTGTCCAATCTTTTCTCTGTTATATATATATATACTTGTTCGTTTGCTTTTAAAAAAAAAAAAAGGTAAACCATACTTCCACAACCTAAACCAAACCAAAAGACCACGTTTTCCAGATGTTGCAATTTGGCTCGAGGAAAACACATCCACCCACAAAAAATGTCAGCCTACAGATACACAAAACTACATAGAGCATAACTGAACTTAGATAAGCAAAATAGACACAACCATGAAGCTTTAAACACATAGGTATCAAAGCTTTGTTTCAAAAGATAAGGAAATTAGATCAGCTTGCCCTTCCTAAGCTAAGGAAAAAAGCAGTCGGATAAATAGGCGTGTATCCTAGACGGATAGGAGTTCCATGCTTCAACCCAAGGCACTTGGAAAGAACAGCCCATTCACCAGTAAGGAAGATTTCAACTAATGGCATCCTCCTATGAGCCACAACTGGAGCCCGTGTCCTTCTCTCAACAATACAGAGCCAACCTCGGTTCCACTCATCAACGACAACAACAGTTCCTTGTGAGTTTTGTATAGCAATCTTGCAGAAAGAAGGTCGCAGTTGCTGTGATAACACAAAACACAAGATGATCATAATATAAAGGAAATGCCATACTTTTACAAAATCAAACAGATCACTGATAGACAACTTCTTCCTCAAAGAGACGTTGAAGCATTCAGCTGGATGGTGAACCATCATGTCAGGAGAGACCTCGGTTGAACAGAAAATAATGGGCGATGCATCAGTTCCCAATCTGAATGTGGTCCCGGGAGTTGGATACATGATCTGTATTCATAACCCTTATGTCAAAGGTTGCAGCTGAACGGAGTTTTATATGAACCCAACCCCCAGCAAAATTGCCCAACAAACGCCACCCTTGATGCAGGTAGACCAAGCCTTTATGAACAGAAAGAGTAATGTGAAACTCATTATCAGCTGGGTCAATAAACCTAACATAAGCAGGAACAGGACTCTCAAACTGCTCCGCAATCTAAGGAACAACACCATATTCCTGGAATTCCACATTAACAACTTATTATGCATTATATGTCAATGTGAAAGAAACAATTCAGTCGAAAAGCAAATAAAATACACAAACCATAAAAGGACTATAGCCACAAATGTAGGTTTTGTTGGTTGACCTAACATTGCTCACCACCATCGACAGATCAACGACAACAGGTGGTGGATCCATCTGCATGCAAATGGGAATAAGGAAATGTAAATGTGCTTAAGAACAAATGACTAAGTAATAGCATAGATCAGCTAATTAACTCATTAAACAACATGCATTCTAGTCGATAGAGAGAATACTAAAATGTAAAGCATATTTTACATACACATGCAGTGTAAATCTCAAGCATAACATATCACTCTCTAAATGTAAAAATTGAAAGATGGAAGCAAAAATAAGCATTAGATATAACAAAAAACAGGTAAAAAATAAGAAGAATGGGAGGGGAACACCTGTAAAAATAAAATAACACTTCAAAATAAGTAAAAAAACGTTTTATACACGATGTAGGGAAAGGTATAAAAAGAGTAGCTGCATGCATCCATGGATAACTAAATTTACTCAGAAAACATGATTTCAAGATGGTTAAAATCTAAGTTGATAAATTAAAAATGCATGCATGTGTGAGGAAAATTTCAAAATACTGATATTATTAAACATACTTTTAATAACCAATACAGCAGTGCAAGGACGAGAACTAAAATGCACCACAAATGTCGAAGGTAATATACGGACGAAATAAAAAATGAAAGAATGATTAGAAATGTACTTAAACGGTCGGGGTAAAAAAATAAGGAAAACCTGGTTCACATAAACGGAAATTACCGGAGTTAAAATGACATGCAACATTAATGGAAAGAACAATGTGGAAAACCATGAAAATGAAAATAGTGTAAAGTCAAAAGAACAACCTGGAGAGTTGTGTACAAAGAATAAACAAAGATCTAAGGGAAAAAGTTTTTCTTGTGACAAAGTTGTATGGAAGAAAGAAGCAGTAGAAAGAGATACAAAAAAACAACAGCTATAAAACTAACCAAAAACTCAGTTTGGATCTTCAACTGATGGGAAGAAAAGTGTAAAAAAGTTGTGGTGTGAGGCCAGCAAAGAGAACAATCATTATATAGGGAGGGAGCCATGAGTAAGGGCACTGTACATTATTTTAAAAAAAAATAATTGTGCGAAATTTTTATGAGGGTATTAATCTTACTTTAGATCCTCTAAAACAAATTGAAGTGTGGTTTTTTTCTCATTTACTTCATTGATTCTGATGTCATCTTTCTGGACCAGGTGGCCAATAACATCTGTCATTGGAAATATTTTGACTTAAAATGAGATAAATGAAATTAGGAAAATGTGTAAGTGAAAGAAAGGCTTAAGAATATTACCAACAACAACATTTTCGGCGGCCCCACTCGTGATTAATGGAAAGTCAACAAAGGTAAAATGGTGGAAAAGGAATTTCAGGAGCATCAACATGGTCACATATTGTTGTAGCCATAAAAGACAACTTGCATTTATGAGTAGTTGTGTTGAAGATAACATCATTTGCAGAAACTCTTAGGTTGGTTAGTGTGTAAGTGAAACCTTCTCGAATAACACGATCAAAACGCGCAAGTAACGAATTTGTAATTCATGCATGTATTTTATGAAAGCTATAGGAGGCAAAAAATTTAGTCAATACATAAAGTTAGCTAAAAAACTAAAATTAAACATTTTATTAAGTTGATTTACCTTTTCATCAATGAGAATCATCTCTATGGATTTAGTTGGATTTGGTTTGTTGAACTGAGGGATCCTCCACAAAAACATGACCCTTATTTTTATCTTCCAATTTACTTTACCTGGAACAATATCACTAATATAATCCATCGTTTCTTAATGAAGTCCTGTAAAAAAGAAAACATAACAATTAGACACGATTGGAACAATATGAAGAAGGGAAAACTGAAGGGAAAAATATGAGGAAAGGAATAACGAAAAAAAACACGAACAAATAGATATTGTTTCAGTGCAAATAAAAATTACAAATAGATAGAGTATCTATAGCTGACTTGAACGAAAAGTGACTACCCCTAAGTTACCTAAACTACAAATACAAAACTATGTTCCTCCTCTAATGAAAAACATGCATTATGAATGGCTGTCAAAGATAATACATATAAACGTGGTTAATAGGAATTTTGAAACGTATAGAACACGTGCATATTCATAAATTAAACATGTGGATAAAGTCATTGAAAAACATGTGGAATAAATGGTAAAATAAATGAAGTGTAGATAGCAGCATGAAGATTGAAAAAGTGTATAACAAAATGACACATATCTCATCAAACAACTTTGCTAATTCTATACAATGCCATGGCAAAACACCTGTAATATACATGTCACTTAGTAAACATCAAAACGTGTTATTAGTAGCATGAAGATTGGAAAAGTGTATAACAAAATGACACATATCCCATCAAAGAACTTTCCTAATTCTATACAATGCCATGGCAAAACACGTGTAATGTACATGTCACTTAGTAAACGTCAAAACGTGTTATTGTCAATGACATGTGTTAATCTCGAAACTAAACACATCATGCATAGGAAATACGTAGCAGACAGATGTTGTTCTACAAAGTAAACGTTCTATAGGTATTAATTAAATATTAGTTAAAATAAAATGTAGAATATGAAAATCTAATTTAATGAATTGAGATGCATTAAGGAAACTTAGAAAGCCTTATAATTGGAAGACTGACCTTATCGATGAAGATAATTTTTTGTTTTCTTATTATCAAATAAAAAAAACATCAAATATAACTTGTATAAGACAAAAAAAAACATACAAAAGAATATAGCTGTAAATCACCTGCATTACTGAAATGTTCATATTATTTTCATGAAAATAATACAGTGAAAAACCAGGGAGAAATCATCAATGATTTGCATGGTGTTTTAAAAAAAAGAAATAAGTATCTAAATATGTATAAAAAAATAGGCATTTGTTTGTAATCTCAAAATTTCAATTACAAATAAAGGTGACATCGTAACTCATTTGTATGAGGAAAAATAGGTGAAAATTGATGAGATAAGGTAGTTAAAAGAGATGTTGAAAGGTGACAGATCTGAGAGAAAACAACACATAGGTATTTGTAAGATGAACGAAAGTTGAATTAATAGTTTAAAAAAAGGTTAATTCATTTCCTCAATTGCTTCAACTGCCTGTTACAAATAATAAACATATATAAGGAAAATATGTTGAAAGTTGAACAAAATAACAGAATGAAAACAGAGTTGGGTGTGAGATTAACAAAATTCCCACAGAAGATTGCAGAAAAATGATACATATATCACTACAACATTTTGACCTAAAGGCAACGCCTAAAAATCGTTGCGTAAAGCCAAAAAACCGATGCCTTACCTTTCAGCAACGGTTTTGAAACCGTTGTTTTTGCGGTCGTTGCCTAAACTATACGCAACGGTTTTTTATGACCAAAGGCAACACAAACCTAAAACCGTTGCCATTGATAACTTAAACGCAACGGTTTTAATTTTTATGCACAGGCAACGGTTTCAAACCTTTGGCAGTTATGGCAACACTTAAAAACCGTTGCAATATATGGCAACACGCAAAAACAGTTGCCTTCCCCAACAATTACAACATTTCAAAAATGTTGCCTTAGATAATAAATGAAAAAAAATAATAGAAAAAAGATTAGAGAAGTCCATTAAAAGTTATGCGGGATATTACTCAAATTTAATGACAATCAATTAATAACACAATACAACAAAAACATGCGCTATCTTTAGTCCTGCCTACACTAAATTCTTGGTTTCTAAAGACATCCAAAATTACAATTCACGATAAAATGAGAAAATGTTCAGAATCCTAAGAACAAACAATCGCGGTTTTCTTTTGAAAAATCTATTTCTACCTAGTTATTCCTTGGTTAGGAACCGTGTTTCTCCAGAAAATATGAAGGACCACGGGTTTAGCTCCCAAGCTTGCTCAAAATGAAGTCAACCTACAAGAAAATTGCATTGTATCATATCAAAGCTAATTCACAATCTAATACAAATAAAAAATTTATTTAGGGTGACATCTGAAGACCAACTTTACAAAATGTCTACCGATATATAACAGAATCATATCTTGGTTTGAAAATAAATTAGCATTAAGACCTTTTAAGAATTATGTTCAACAACTTGTGTATTTTACATTGTACTAAATACTATGCAAAAGCAAGAATAGGAATGATGCACGGAATATAGGTACAATTTAAGTTAGGATTTTACCTTACGAAATTGAATATGCATAACACCAAAGAAGATTTTTGGCACACTAAAAGCTTACCGATTCATTTCCTGTACATATAGCTTCATAATTCTCCATTTATAAATATACTCGAGATAATATAACAGCGATCAACATGGCATGTAATAAGACTTTTATAGTGAAAATGTTGTAATGCAAGTTGAGAATGAGATAAAGGAACCAAGTCTTCATGGTTTATGTAGCACAAATATCTCCATTAAGATAGAGTTCATAGGCACAGTAACATATTGGAATTCTAGATAAAGGAACTTACGAATAGGGTTCACATTGCCTCAATTGCTTTCAAGATGGAGCTGCACAAGAGGATCTCCAAACACCTGCAACTCCAATAATCAAATAACAATAACCGATTAGAAACAAGTAAAATAAAAATCAAATAAAGTAACAATTATGTGTAATCCCAAATTCAATAGTAAAATGTCATAATATTTCTTTCATAAGCTTTTTTTTTTTGTTTCTTTGTGCTAGTAGCCAACAAAGAGACCAAAAACACCAATACATAATCATTTTATGAATAAATGTTGTAAGAAACACGACAACATTCAGACACCAATACATAATCATCTTAAAGACTTCCTTAGACAATGGCCCTGCATTAGACACTGGACCTGTCCAAACTCCAAACAAATTCGAGGCTGTTGCACAGGTACAACTTTACCCCTAATATTATGGTTCAAGAATAAAATATTGAAATTTGATTTTCTTTATGCCATTTTGGATTAACCATTAAGACATGATTGTGGGACCTTCTTAGCAATGCTTTTAACATTGTTAGTGATGCTGTGAAGACTTGTTCCTGAACTTAGTATGGATTTTGAGGAATGCATTATACTTAAGAGGCCATTAGAAGGTAGTAGTTATTCTATTGTAGTTGCTCCTCGAAGGTTCTGAGTGTTGTTATTAAGGTTGAGAAAGAATAGTTAAATATTGTAGAGTTTTTGATATGTGTACTTAATCCCAATATTGCCTATTATGAATACGGCCAATCCTATGTCACTGCCAACTTTAAACAATAATGTCTTAGACATTCAAAACTTTTCCATATTGCTATAATTTATTTCTTACCAAATGTTTCCTGTGTAAATCTACAAGCATTCTTCCCGAAATTATATATGCAACAGCACTGATAGGTAAATATCACTGAGTCAATAAGAAACAAGCAAGAAATTAGTGAATACCCATAATATGTTGCAATGGGTCTTCCTTTCTCTACACCAAGTTCCCAAGATAAAATAGGTGCACAGATTATCATGTTTGCATCCAGAATGACAACCCAGTCAACATTTTTTACATCCTTACTATGCTTGAGCCATTTTTTCATCCTTACTATGTTTACTGAAGGGTACCTGCATAGAGGACAGAAAATTTATTTCTCATTTCACTGTCTTTATGCTAAACTGATTCTACATTTAAGTGAAGTATATAAAATTTATTTCAAAATTGAAGTGCATTTGCAATGATTTACACAATGCCAAAGTACTAACAAAATATATTCTCCATGTGAAGCAAGAGCAGCAAAATTGGGGACTACTGCAACCTCAAAAGTCTTTACCTACAAGGAAAACTTTACAACAACTTTCTTTCTAAGTTTAAGTAAAACAATCGAAATTACTAAATAATTAATAAAAAGTCGCCCATTTCATTCTCCACACTAGAACTCTTCAATATCCTCCCACAGAGAGGCTCTTTAGACAATCATTCTATAGTGAATCATTGTGTATTTCTATTCACAACTAAAATACAGAACCGATCTTATGAAATAATTATATAGGGATAACAAGAGCTACCTTATGCTAGTAAGGCGATGATTCCTTTTAATCATATACAAAGATTCGCTATCTCTGGAAATTCATTTGATACATGATCAAAATTAAAAAAACAAAATGAGAGAGAAATGGAAGCAGCTTTTGTGTGAAACATAAACACAAACACCTGAAATGCAGTAAACCACTCTTATCTAGTTTCGGCAAAGATACTCAAACATAGAATTTATTATTCTGAAATGGAAAGAGAAAATTATGACCTAATCAAATTAAGATTGAATAGCAATATCAAAATCAAAATTAAGGAAAATAGTAAAAAGACTAACCTTGGCCATAACAGTGGAAAATGAAATTCCAAGAAGCTTGAGACGATGTTGCTTCGGAGGCAGCTTGCTTGATGTCGCCGATCCCTGCCGATGCGGGCTCGTTGGTAGAAAAAAGATGGAAAGAAGAGATGACTCAAGGGAGAAGAGACGACACAAGAAGAGAGGACACGACTAGGAAAGCAGAGAAGGGCGATAAACGTGAGAGTTTGAAGCTTAGGGTTTGGAGAAACCCAAACGACTGAGACTGAGAGAGCTAAAGAGGAATAAGTTAAAAAAACTGAAACCTTTTCTTTTGACAAAAAAACAGAAACCTGAGAGAACGGTATGAAAACGTTGGCTAAAAGATTAAATAAAAAACCGTTGTCAATGACCTTTAGACAACGGTTTTCAAACGTTGCTTTTGAATTTTTTTTAAAATATTCAGCTTACCAACGGATTCAAATAACCGTTGCCTATTACATTCTACGGCAACGGTTTTTTAGGCGTTGCACAGTTAGGCGTTGCCATAGGCTCAAAATGTTGTAGTGTATTTTTTTGGGTGAAGGCAAATAGAAAGATAAGGGAGTAAGAAAGAAATGAAGCAAAAGATGCAAGCGTAGGTTCAACAATAGAGTCTCCTTTTTTTTAGAAAGGATAAAATTATGTTGCATATATAAATAACATTAAATAATAAGATAATAAATATGCGGGAAAGGAACAAAAAAAACGTGGCATCTATGTGTTTAAAACAGAATAATACGCGGCGGCAAACATAACAACGTGTGTCCTAAAACATGTTAACAAACATAAAAATGACACAATTAGATATATCATAAAGTTGAATATAGCATTAGCATATTATACATCATACAAACAAAGGTGCACCATTAAGATTAAAGACCACAAAACACCACCATTTCTATTTGCCTTTAACTGCCACGCAACAAAATGGCTAAAGACTCCATTAGCACTAACCAAACTTAGGCCAAAAGAACAGACATTGTTAGATATTTACATTTGTTATGCAGCACAAAAGGGATCCATTTTCATAGCTATCTAATTATCCCAACGCACACTCAAAAACATGCAGCTAGGGAAATCCTTGTTGACACCCAATCGGACTGGATCACCTGCCTTCAAACCCTAGCATTTGCATAGCAAGGACCACTCACCTCCAAGATAACATTCAATCCACACTCTTTTTGTACCACGACCAGTTGGGAAAGGAGTAGTTTGTTCAATGGCACAAATCCAAGCTCGCTACCACTCATCTATGACAGCAATTGTACTAAGAGTGCGTGGAACAGAATTCTTAGAAAAAGAAGAATGAAGATGCTGCAACACAGTAACCAAATATATGAAGCAAGTTAGATTATGTTCAACCATAGCAACGACACAAACATAACAAAGCATGAATAAGTAACTTAACAAAACATGTATAAACTCACCAAACGGTTCAGATGAGCATTGGAGATTTTGGTTAGCACAGAATCCTTAAAGCATTCAGGAGGATGAGGAATCATAGAAGTAATGCAAACCTCCTCAAGACAAAAAACAACTGGACATTCATCAGTGACAAGGAAAAAGGTCTTTCCACGCAATGGAGGAACACTATCATTAAACCCCCTATCCATGACACGAATGTCAACCTGAGTAGTGGAAACAAACGTCATCTGAACCCGACCACCAAATGCCAATCCATAGTACCTCCCCAACTTCTTCCAGCCTTGAAAAAGATACATGTTACCCTTATGGACTCGAATGGTAACATGAAACTCATTTTTAACATCATCAATCATTCTCAAGTAGGCTGGAATTGGATTATCAAAGTGCTCGCTGAGCAAAGCTACTACATCAAATTCCTGTAAAAGGGAAAAGGTCAACTAAATGTAGTGGAAAAATTTAAAGAGTCATAACTGAGAATTAAAATAAAAAAGGAAAACAACTAACTGCATTAGGGTCTAAGCCACAAATATACGACTTAAATCCTGGACAATCTTCGCTAACACAGGGATCCAAATCCATTGGTAATGGAGGCACAACATCTTGGGAAAATGGAGGTAGAGGATCCTACAAAAATATTAAGTACAACGGAAAAAAGGAAAACAAAATAATTAATAACACAAAACAGGAAAAAATATTTATTTATATGACAATATAAGGAAAACGGAAATAATTAGTATAAGAACAGAAACAAAAAAACAAAACAAAGAAAATGACAAAGAGCCTAATGCATGCACATAAGCATTAATCTTATACATGCATGAATTACAATTCTAAAATCTTCAAATAAGTAAGCCTGGAAAACATTACCTGAGTTACGTTGGGATTCAAATGCACCATCAAAGGAGGCACAACATCCTGGGAAAATGAAGGTATAGGATCCTGTGACTATATTAAAATAAATGGGAAAAAGTAAAAAAATTAATTAATAAGACAAAAGGGGGAAAAAACAGAACAAATAAAAGGATTTTTTAATAAGCTCATGCAAAGACAGCAAACAATCAATATGATGATAGGAAGGTAAAAACAGAACAAATAAAATGAAGAGGCTTAAATTTTGAGAGCTAGACTTTTAGCTAAATGGGAAGGACACCAAGTAAGTAATGTTTGGCAAGGGGTGAGCAAAAAAACAGGAAATGTTTTTATATTGCTGGGCAAACGTAATAGGTGCCCAGCAAAACAGGACAATAAAACAACCAAAAAGAGAAAAAATAACATGCATAATTAAAATTTGGACAGCGGGTAAAAAAATCAAACAAAATACATAACGAAGAAGAACATATAGTGCATGCACATAAACACTGTTCAAATACCTGCGTAGAATAATAACTATAGAGCATATGAAACAACAATAAAGAACTTACAACATGATCAAATAGTAACGAACAAACTAACTAAACCCTCAAAACATTCTTGTTACACATGCATACAACATAAGCTAAAAGAAATGAAGAGACAATGCTAAACACAAAGGAAGGTAATTAAAAGCAAAAAACAGGAACCACAAACAATGACAATCAAAGACATAAAAGTGAATGCATGGAGTAGGAATAGAATAGCGAAATAGAGCAGTAAATATATAGTTGTATGGAATGAAAGATACGAAATTTAAAAATCACAA
Organism: Astragalus glycyphyllos; assembly: GCA_963573325.1. NCBI lineage: Eukaryota > Viridiplantae > Streptophyta > Magnoliopsida > Fabales > Fabaceae > Astragalus > Astragalus glycyphyllos. The sequence continues at coordinate 53,185,768 of OY754311.1, read as the reverse complement.
TAGCATGAGCAAAAAGGTCATGCATGCAATAGGAAAAAACATGGTGAAATAAAAAGAGAAAAGCAAGAAAGCGAAGGCAAAGAAAGTACAGTACAAAGACACACAAACACTTTTAAACGTCAACCAATGTCGACACTCCATGTAAGAAAATCAAACAAAGGAAGTAGAAAGTACAAAGAAAGAGACAACATTTAAAGAAGAATGTTGGCATGGGACAAAAAGGAAAATGGGAGACAGTACCTGGGTTTCCTCTAAAACTAATGGACCCGTGGAAGCCATAGCAAAACTCAAAGAAAATAAGAACCAGGAAATTCAAAGGAGATGATCTAAAAAACAGAGAAAATGAGTTTCGTCGAATCCCTTTTAAAAATAAGACAATAAAAATACACATTGGCTAGTAAAAACAGTGAAAATATAAACGTGGCCAAAGCGCAGTATTTCACCTAACCCCACTAACAAATCTAATCACAATGGTGGCAAACCCACATGTTGACACGTAATTCAAAAACACTGTTAACATGCATAAACATATGATTGGTAAAAAAAATTAAAACCTAAATGAGAAACAAAATAAAACAGAAAAAAAAATACGTGTCACTCTAAACAATTGACAAAACGCATAAACCAAACAATTGGAAAAAATAATTAATTTTTTATTTGAAATTTTGAATATAGACCACACAACAGTGAAAAGGAAATATACTTATTTTGCATTATCATTATTGAATTTTGAAGTATTCTTTACTATTATTATGATTGAACGTAGTGAATATTTGAAAAATGGGGAAAAAAGAACAATATTCATAAACTACATTACCAAGCACGTTGATAAGCATAAGAAGGTGATACCCAGCAAAATCAAATGGCACTTAATCGTTGACTCTATTATGATTGGAATCCAGCAACATTAAGGTTAGAATTGAGTATTAAAATATACTTGAAATCACAAACGAAGAAATGGAATTTTTTTTTAATTGGTAAGACATATGTGACATTAAATATGAGACCAAATTAATAAACATGTGACACCAAATATGCTTTCATTAATTGTAAGTAATTTTTTTAAAAAATAAGTGAAGCAGACTTTTTTGGTAAGCCGATTAAAAAAAATGGATGATACATGTGAGGAGTGACAATTTGCAATTCCTGGATTTATAGTTTTAAAGAGATTTAAAGAGATTAAACAAATATTGGCTGAAATATTCATAAACTACATCACACCAAGCACAAATATTTAATTTCCTGGGCCGTTGTAATGTCGTTTACGTAATGGCCAGCAAAACCAAGTAGCACTTAATCGCTGACTCTATTGATGATGTTGATTACGAAGAGAAGTTGGAATCTAGCAACATTAAAATTAGAATTGAGTACTAAAAAGGCAATCCTCGCGTTGATGGTTGCTAAGCATAAGAAGGTGATGCCCAGCAAAACCAAATGGCACTTAATCGTTGACTCTATTATGATTGGAATCCAGCAACATTAAGGTTAGAATTGAGTATTAAAATATACTTGGAATCACAAACGAAGTAATGGAAAAAAATTTAATTGGTAAGACATATGTGACATTAAATATGAGACCAAATTAATACACATGTGACACCAAATATGCTTTAATAAATTGTAAGTAATTTTTTTAAAAAATAAGTGAAGCCGACTTTTTTGGTAAGCCGATTAAAAAAAATGGATGCTACATGTGAGGAGCAACAATTTGCAATTCCTGGATTTTTAGTTTTAAAGAGATTAAAAGAGATTAAACAAATATTGGCTGAAATATTCATAAACTACATCACACCCGGCACAAATATTTAATTTCCTGGGCCATTGTAATGTAGTTTACATAATGGCCAGCAAAACCAAGTAGCACTTAATCGCTGACTCTATTGATGATGTTGATTACGAAGAGAACTTGGAATCTAGCAACATGAAAATTAGAATTGAGTACTAAAAAGGCAATCCTCGCGCTGATTTTGTGTCACTTCGAGGTCAGTCGCCTCATCTTCAACCCGGGCAATTGTTCATGCTGCTGCCGATGTCTATGCGATTCAGAACATCGGATATGGCAGATCAACTATTCCCAGGCTGGGAAGCTCATCTGAAAATCCACTATACCCAGGCCGGGAAGCTCATCCAAACGACTCCAAACCTAAAGAACGACGAACCACGAGAAAAGAAAATTCAGCTAATAAATGTAAATGAGCCTGAATATTTTTTTTTCATTGTTAGCAAATGCGCGAATTGTAAATATTTATGATGTGCAATGAGAACGATCGATAATGATAACGAATAATAATAATTTTGACCCAGTGAAACCAGTGTTGTTTATTTAAATCAAGCACAATTACAAATAATGTGAAGGAGACCAAGTACGTTGCTGACCAAAGCACTGGCTGCCCAGCAAAGCCCAAATTGCACCTTATTGTCATTATGTGTGGGAAATGCAAAATAAAGTAAATAGTTATTCTCTTTAATTCTTTAAAAAAACACATGGTATATTTGGTTTAAAAAATACTTGCATCAGTCCAAACAACTGAATAAAATAGAAAGACGAACTCGTTTAAGCAAATGCAAAGGAGACCAACTATATTACTGAGCAACTGGACTGGTTCCTAGCAAAACCAAAAGTGCCAAAAAAAAGTGATATTGTTATTCAGCCGAAGAGATAAGTAGATAAAAACCAGGTTGGACTTCATGCTTTCTGCATTAGCACATCAACTATACCCAAGCGGGGAAGTTCAGCTGAAGATCTACCGAACCGGTCCAAACCAAAAATCGACGAACCAAGAGAAAAGAAGATTCAGCTAGTAAATGTGAAAAAGTGTGAATATTGTTTTTGATTGTTAGCAAACAGAGCAATTTTAAATATTTAGAGCGTGCAATGAGAATAATATTAAATAACAATAATATTGGTACCATGAAAGCGGTGTTGTTTATTGAAACCAAGCTTGTGAAGGAGACGAAGTATGTTGCTGAGCAAACCACCGGGTGCCCAGCAAAACCGAAGTTGGACTGCATTATCATTATGTGCAGCAAATACAAAATAAAGTAAATAGTTATTTTCTTTAATGCTCTAAAGAAACATATATCTTACATTAAGTTTAAAAAATATACGTGTCACTCAAAAAAAAGCGTACTTAAGAACACCTGGAACAAAAGTGATTAAAGTATAGTTAACAACACATGGAACAAAAAAAGGTTATAGGATAAAACAAAATAAGGTTATACCTTTAATTTGGTGTCACATATGTGTTATCAACATTGCATGCCAACATGTTTTCTTTGTGTTGTCAAATGTTGAAGATGCCACATATATGCTTATAGGTGTTGATTTGAATATGGAAATAAATGTTTTTTTAAATCATATGTGTTTTTAATCTTATTTATGTTAGTTATCATAAAAAATTCGATGGCACATGCGGGGAGTGGCACACGATTTGCGACTCCTCGCTTTATAGTTTTAGATATGAAAGACATTTTTAATATACTATCATTAAAAATAACTTAAAAAAGTAAATATTTACATATACTTCGTTATAATTTAGAGAACCTACATTTACTTATATTTTATTGCAGGAGAGTAGAGTATTTCTTGGCCACAAATATTTCAATATTCAACTTTCGTCTAGCTAATACTAGTATTACACAATGATGCATTTTCTTTATAACAAAGACAACGAACCGTTGTCTGTCTTTTCTAAATGATTTTTTTAGTTTTGAGGCTCTTTTTTTAACCCTAATTAGTTTCCATGTATTTTGTGTTTTAATTATAATAAAACACTACAACAGAAAAATGAATCAATAGTACTTTTTTATCCTAAAAAAAGAAAAACGAATCAAAGACAACAAAATACTCATGTCTCTGGATCTATAACGTTGACACGCCCAAGTCATTAGTTGATTTGTAATGTATCGAAGTTGATCTTTTAATCAGAATCAAACAAACAGCGTAAGAAAACAGAAAACCAAACAGCACTGCACCAAGACGACCAACAAAACAACGCGGCACATAGACCACAAAATCAAGAAAAAACATAAAAGAAAAATTAGATATATTTGATGCTTATGGTTCTAATAGTTTTCTCTTTAAAGGAACAATGTTTGCTAACACTTCCTTATAAACAAAACCTAATGTGTCTCTTGGGGGTAACATATGAAAGGATGGGAGAACACATTTATAATTAAATGAGAGGGGGTTGTACGGCGGGAGAGGGGGTTGTACGGCAAAATCTCACATGAAGGAGGATAAGGTTGGGAGGAGAAGCTTCGAGGAGACATCATGGGATATGGGAGGGCAGTGAATTTGATAGAGGGAGACAAGAAGATTACAGGAGCCATAAGGTGTGTGGGAGGGATGTCGATCCTTCAGGGATGGAAGTAGCTAGGGAGTATATGAGGGGCTTCAATGTTTGGGAGGGAAAGCAGGTCTTCGGTTACAAGTTTCCTGGTCAGACGGAGGATGAGGAAGGTTGGAGTGTGGTGAGAGGTAGACGAAGGGGAAGAAACAATCCGCAGACACTTGCGAGGGTTGACATTGCTAAAGGTTCGTTTGTGACGGGGGGCGATTCTGTATCATCATTCTATTTCACAAACTTTCTTGATCATTTGTTTGCTAAAGACTTTTTGTCAGTGTTTAGAGAATATGGCGAGGTTCAATAAGTAGTGATCCCACCAAGAAGAAATAAGGGGGTTAGGAGGTTCGGTTTTGTTCGCTTTAGGGCGGTGACGGAACCTGATCATCTTGCGGTGAAACTTGATAATATTTTCATTGAGCCATTGAAGTTGTTCGTCAATACTCCCAGGTTTCAGAGGATGCTCAATGCTGTTAAGAAAGGTCAACCGAAGAGGGAGGCGACCAAACCTATCAAGCAACAATGGAAAGCTAACATCGATCTGGGTAAAGTGAGGAGTGAAGGAACCTACAAGGAGACTCTATCAAATTTCGTTTCTGATGACCCTAGTCAAGTTGATCTCATCTTTAGTCCTTGTGAAACTTACATAGCTAGTTTAGAGAAAGCTTTGGTGGGTGAAGTGATCTATCTTGGGATGATATATCATATCCAGAATATTGCATGATACTTCACTGACTCACATGAATCACACTCGACTGATTCGGATTATCGGACATCCCTGGCAAATTATGTCTCCGGTGATGAAGTTAGTGATAATGAAGAAACAGAGATCTAAGTGAGGGGACCGTCATTTGGTGAAGATGACAACTGAAGTAGAGCTGTTTTATTTTAATTGACAAATTGTTGTTATTTTATTTGGGATGTTTTATTTTAACGGATTAGTTTTGTTTAACATTCTTTTCTATCTTTTTTTTAATAGAATGTAGCAAAAATACAAAACGAAACATTCAATATTTATTTCAATTTTTTTGAAACATAACGAAACAAGAACAACAAATAAAACGATAAACGAAACATAACGAAACAATAAGGAAACTGGCGATTATTTGGGAAGTCCTTGTTGCAAAAGATAAATGATATCGTATGGAGTGCGTATTGTTTCGACATATAGCTCGAAGATATGGCGTCCCATTGGAATATTAGCATGTGCTTCCATCTTGGTGCGAACATCATCGTCGCTCCGAATCTCCATAGTTGAATAACGAATAGCCCGTCCTCTCCATAATTGTGCTTGCGGTAACGTAAACGACTTACTTCTTTACATCACTCTCCCTCTCGACGAACCTTTCTCTCTACCTTTACCTTCAACTGGGTGAATGTTATATCCTTATTCAACCTACAGAATATAGGATTGTTACATCGAAACCAAACACCAACTTCCTTGTCGGCCACAACTCCCATTCCATTTTAGCGGGTGGGGATAGGGTGTTTGTGATGAAGCAGAGATGATGAAGCAGAAATGTGGGTACGGTGTTTATGAAACTTAGTGAAAAGTGTGAACCTATTTATAATAGGTATGATCGAATGCGAGCTGTTGATTTTAATTGATCAGAATAGTTGAAATTCAATCTATTGTGGCACAATTTCCAAAGAAAATATCAGCCACTCATTTTTCTGACACGTTTGACTGCTTTTTTGACTAATTTTAGGCAGTTGATATAATGGACGGTGGAATCTGAGCTGTTGAGCGACATAACATATCTGTCATATTTTACAGTGGTTCAGCACTTTGCGTTCGAACCGCTTCGATTCTTAACTTCCAAATCTGGTAAAATCTATATTGGTGGGGTGGGGGGGGGGGGGGGGGGGGGGGGTGTGTTTGTCAAGAAACAACACTCGGGAGTTTCGTACCCAACGGGTTCGGTGGTAAACTTCTGATCCGCTGTAAACCCAGAAAAAGGGAAGCGCACGTTTCATTAATGGCATTTTTGTCTTTTCGCTAGTTTTGGGGTGTCCAGTGAGTAGAGGGGAGTTGTACGAAATATGGGCCCTATAGATGTCCCTTCAAATCCAAAGATTAATCAAGGCCTTTAGTATCTTACGCAGTCAAAACTCGGTCCAGGAAGAACAAAAGACTTGTGTTAATTGGAACTAAGTCTGGAATAAAAACTCGTAGAAAGAAATTTTCGCTAGCAGCTCGTAATCTTGTTTCGGTTAGTTTGGGGGATGGATACCAAGTACAAGCAAACCAGAATAATATGTTGGAGAAATCGCTTTCTTCCCTTTCAACAAAGGTCTCCGGAGTATCTATTCTTAGCGGTGGTTCCATATTTGACAACAGCATTAGAGCCTGCAACAATAGATTTTGGTCTTTACAAAACAAAGATGTAGCTCAAAGGGTGTGGCAGGAAGCAAAGAAGCTTGGGGTTAAGGGCGGAAGTCAGGATTCGGTCTATGTGGGTTTGATTGAAGAGGGAGAAATAACGGACCAAACAGCAAATGATAGGAGGGTGAGCACAAATGGGGTTACATGAATATCTTATCTTCGAATGTTAGAGGGTTGGGTGATGGCGGAAAACGACGACGATTGGCTTCTTTCATCAATAGAGGTAATTTTGATTTTATTTTTATTCAAGAAACAAAGAAGGAAATGTATTCTGAATTGTTGGTCGTAATTGTTTCGATTGGTTAACTAAGTCGTCTTTGGGACCGTCTGGGGGGTTTACTTAGGTTTTGGAAGCCTGAATCTGTTGTTGTTAGGAGCAGTTTTGTTGGTTCACGTTTGTGGGGTTGTGTAATTCTTGGCAGGACTTGGTTGTTTATATTGTTAATGTTTATATCCCCCGCAGAGCGATTGCAAAAAGACAAGTTTGGGGCGATTTGAGAACTTGAAAGCTTCAAGGGGAATCATGAGAGTGGTGTATTGTGGGGTTTTTAATGCAGTCACCTCGGTTGAAGAAAGACAAGGGGCTAGTGCTATTTGTAGACGCATAGAGATGCAGGATTTTAATTTGTTTATTGATCATATGGTTCTAACTGATGTACCGGTTGTTGGTACAAGTCTTATTTGGTATTGCTCATCAGATGGCATATCTAGAAGCAAACTAGATCGGTTTTTCTTATCTGATGGTTTAATTTTAGCTTGGAAGGTGAGTGGCCAATGGGTGGGCGATCGTGATATTTCTGATCATTGTCCCATTTGGTTGCTTTGTTCGTTTAAAGATTTGGGTCCAAAACCTTTTCGGATGTTGAATGCCTGGATGGACCATAGTGAGTTCAAAAGACAAGTAACTCATTCCAGGAATGATGGTCAGATTCAAGGTAAGAACGGTTATGTGTTGAAAGAAAAGCTGAAGCTTTTGAAATCAAATCTTAGAATTTGGAACAAGAAGGTATTTGGCAGCCTGGACCTTCACAGTTATGGGCTTGTTTCAGATTTGAAAGCCCTTTATAAATCTATATCTGAAGGGGGTGGGTTAGAAGATATTGAGAAGCTTAAGGAAGTTTTGACTTATTTTTGGTAGAATATTCATCAAAAGGAGAGCATGATTAGACAGAAGTCAAGAACTAGATGGATCAAAGAGGGGGATTCACATTCCAGGTACTTTCATGCTTGTTTGAATAATCGTAGAAGATCTAATCAGATAGTATCTTTATAGAAGACTGATGTGAGCTTGGAGGAGGTGTAGGAGGAAGTTAGAAGTGAAGTGACTAAGTTACACAAGAAAGGGGGGGTTTGAATTGTGTGCCCCTTTTTAAATCTATTCAAACCTGCAACCTTCTTAACAGTTTATTCTCAAGTTTAACTTGGAGATGAGAAGGTCAGAGTTAGTTATAAAAACAATTTATACTTGTAAACCCTTAAGGAATAATACCTATACTGATTGTAAGACAAGTATGAACTATGCAAGAGATGAGTAGGTTGAATGATGCAGTGTGTTAAAAACTGTCTTGAGAAGGTTGAAGAATTTAACCTTCTCTTGGTTTGGAAAACAGTATTCAGTGCAAAGCAATTTAAACAATAGTTAAGGAAAGCAATATAAAGAAGAAAATACAAAAAGCATCAATACCAAGGAGCTCATTTAATTCTTGTTTTTTTAAGTTAAGTTTCCAAAATACCCTCCACTCAACTTCAAATGGATTTATGTGCTACTCCCACACACCTTGAAAACTGAAAAGACAAAACATTCAATGATGGTAAAATTGGTATTTAAGCAATAAATCTACACTAAAAGCTAGAATGTTTTCTTATATTTGAGACCAAAATTAACTCCAAATTTTTTCTTATTATAGGGACCGGAGGGAGTATGTCTTAGGTTGTAACCGTTGGCCTCAAGCTTTCTAGTATGCACAAACACACCAAATATGGAAAGGGAATAATCAAGCATTTCCTCTTTATTGCTCGAGACTTTCCAACATATTTATTGCAAGATACCATCATTTAATTCAGGTGAATGTCATTCAAGAGAAGTTAATGTGTTTGGGTTGAAGTTGATATGGTTTCCAGCAACCTTCTCAACATTCATTCAAGCTACACATCAACCTTCTCAAGCATGAACTTATGCTTCTAAGGTGTTTGTGAGTCCACCTTCTTTTGACTTCAGGTCAAACCTTCTGTTGACTTTTGGTCAACCTTCTGTAGAGTTGGTCAAACCTTCTGTTGACTTATTTTAAGCTTCTCATGTTTAACCTTCTCAAGGCTTTTTCTACCCTTGTATATTACCAAATTGTTGAACGTAGAGCCTTATTTTGCTATGTTTAGACACCTGCTCTTATCACTTGGCAAACATGTGAGATCACACTTCATTAGAAAACCTAAATCTTACTTTGTTTGTTATCATCAAAACACAGAATGAGATTCTTATTACAACAATCTCCCCCTTTTTGTTGATGACAAACTTTCAGTAAGTTTTTTAGTTTTCTATTTTATGCATAAATAATTTTAAGGCATATTGATCTCATCTTTGCTTTTATGTATTGAACAGATAATTCACAAGAATTTTTTAACATGCAAATTAAGTGAAACATAGCAACATTGATGATTATCATATATTTGAAACATTTAGAGTACATTTGATAATCATACACAGACAGAAAATTAAAATAGACATAAACATGTTTTTGTGACTTCCTTCACAGTTGCATAATATAGGTTATCTTATCCTAAGATGTCACATAAACCCCAAACTAGACTTTTAAAACAAAGTAGCAAAAAACTTTCTTTATCTCCCCCTTTTGTTAACAACAAAATGGAAGGAAAATAAGAAATGCAGATTCTACTTTGCTGGAGAAGAGTCATCAGAACGAATAGAGGAGGAGGTGGAATGGTGGATGATGTCTTCAAGGAATTGAGGTGGAGGGAATGATGGTGGTTCAAGCTCAGGTACCATTGAGGGGACTACATTCTTTACAAGTCATTCTTGATAGGCAAAGTTTCTCTTTGCTTTTATTTTGCTTTCCTTCTGCAGCACAACAATGTATTTGAGAAGAGTTTCTTGTTGAGCTTTCATCTACTCCATTTGCTCATCATGCTTTGCACTCGTTTTTCTCATCTCAGCCATGAGATCTTCTTTGTCCTCAGCAATGGGGGATTTTTCCTTTTCTGTAGAAGGTTCCTTGCTTGGAGGAGGTTTGAAAGAGGAGAACAGTGGGGCACTCATAGTGTGAGTGGGACCAGAGGTATCTGATGTGTTTGCTGCATAGGAGTTGAAAACAAGAGTCTTGGTCAATTCTGTGAGAGCAATTGAAGCAAGAACTTCTGATTGAGTTTGTGGGGAGGCTCTTGGAGAAGCTTGTTCTGCATTCACTGGTGGAGATGTAGGAGGTGTGTTCTTGTTGATATTATCACAAATCTCTTGCACTGCTTTAGAGATTGGAGAGAGATTTTCTTGAGTAGGATCTTGTGGCATATCATTTTCTTCATGCTCCCCTGAGACAGATCCATGTTAATGTCTTCTTGAGTTTCAGTAGCTTTTTTTCTAACTTTCATAGTGGAGGAGTCCACAGCCATATCTTTCTCTTCACTTGCCACAACTTTAGTTTGTTGAGAAACTTCAACAGTGGGCAAATCAACTTCATGAGAAGGTTGATTTTCTACAGGCTTTGGAGATGGATGCTCAAAGACTTCTATCCATTTGTGGGTCTCTTCTTCTTCAGTGTAAGAGCTTATAGAAGGTTGAGCAAGTTGAGAATTTTGACTGATTACATCTATCTCCCCCTGAGAAGATGCTTTCTCTTGCTCTTTGAGATCAGATGTGGCTTGATTTGGCTCTTGAGGATCATCAATGTTGATGTCAAGGATAAGAGGCGAATTTGAAGGTTGATCTTCTTCTGGAGTAGGTTCATTTATGGGTTCTTTTGTGGGTGAAGGGCTAGGTTCTTTAGATAGTTCTGGAGAAGGTTGTTTAGTAGGTTCAGGACTTGGTTCTTTCTCTGAAGAAGGTTCAATGTTAGGTTCTGGGTTTGATTTCTCTATGGGTTCTGAAGATGGTTCTGCAATCTCAGCAATTGGTTCTAGTTTCAAACCCATGTTTGATACTTTTAGACCAGAAAATTGTCTTATCCCTAGATGAAGGCTCCATATCTAGTGATATGTCATGTCTTTTAAAGACTTTAGTTAGAAACATACCATAGGGTAGGTAAGACGTTTTCTTAAGGGTTTGGACTATGTCTATCATGTAGTTAAAGATAACATAGGGAAGGTCGATTGCAAGTTTCCTGTAGAGATGGTAAACAACAAGGAGATCAGTGGTTTTTACCTTCTCAAAACTTCCTGCCTTTGGTACAAGTGAATGTACAGCCATGTTGTGCATAATTCTGGCATGGTCTTCGAGGGATGAGGAGATGAGATTGGCCTTTGGATCCTTCATGACTTCCTTCAGAACTTGCTGCTTAGTTGTATTTGCCTCTGCATAGAACTGTCTCACCAGTTTGGAGTAGGTTACTTCTTCTTGAGACAAAATCTTTCTCGTGCCTTGTTTCCCTATCTGTGGATTAACATCCCCTCCAGATTTTCTAAGTTCATCAATAAGATAGATTCTTCCTGTCAGAATGCCTCTTCTTTCCCATTTCTCTGGTTTGTAGACTTGAGAAGGTTGAATTTCGTTCAATAGTTCATCATCTTTAGTGGATTCCACCACTAACTTTCCTTTTGCCTTGCTTCGGATGGGTAGTTTAGGAATTTTGGGCTTCTTTGAAGATGATTCAATGATAGGAGAAGCTTTCCTCTTGGCAATGGTGGAGGCAACCAGTTGAGCAATTGGTGTATCGCCATCGTGAACGATGAGTGGTTAACTTTCTTTTGCACCAGGACCAGAGATAGGTTTTCTTTTGCTTGCCAAAATCCTTGATGATCTGCGAGACAATGATGGAGATGATTTTGGTTGTGACATTTTGGTTTTTGATTTTGTAGGGTTTACAGGAACAGAGGATTGATTTTTAGAATCAGAGGGTGTCATACCCTAATTTTGTCCGCCTAGTTTCAAAACCCTAATTTTCAGCAAAAATAAATAATTTTGTGAGTGATGCATTATTTGAGAAAGGGTTTAGGGTATTTACCCAAGCATTCTAAGGTTTTCAAAATCATTTTTGAGAAATTAAGGAATTTTGGGGCATTTAAAAGGGGCATTGTTTGGTCAATTTCAATTTAATAAATTTTTGCTAGCTGAAAATCCAATTAATTAATTTTTGGGAATTTATTTAATGAAATTGTATTATTTTGAACAAAAAAAATAAATAAAGAAAATCATTTTTCAAATTATGCGCATATTTTATATGTGTAGTAAAAAAAGTCAAGTTCAAATTAATTCAAGAAAGCATTTCAAAAAAATAGTACAAGGAATATTCCCAAAAATTATATGATAAGATTTTGGTTGGCAATTTTGGTCATCTCTCATTTTCAAAAATGGCATATTCTTCAAGATACCTTGTATATGGCTCAAAATGGTTAGATTTATGTACAATTATCTTGAAAAGAATAATCAAAATGGAGAGGATAATTGGAAGGTTCATGGATAGTACAATAGTACAAGATGACAACTTGCAAAGCTTGGGCACCACTCTCCCTTGATATTTCGAATACCCTCCCCTTCATTTCCCTCTCATTTTGCATTTTTTTTGCCCCTCATCAAAGTGTGTTTCAATCCTCACCCTTGATTCAAAATTAAAATGCAATCCTGGAATGAGATGAGGTACACAATGACCTAAATGCCCCTAAACCTAATTGCACATTATATATACCCTCATATCCTCACCTCTCATAAGGTTTTGGCTCACAATTCACACTCAAAACCCTAGCACACAAACCTCTCCTCTCCTCTCTTCCTTTGGCCGAATCCACCCCCTCATTCCCTCACCTCATTTCTTCACTTTTTCACTTCAAATCAACATTCTAGTCCTAAATCCTTCATCATCCTTGCATTCTCTTCAAAGATCCATCTTCAAATCTCAAGAATCAAGCTCAAGATTGAAGATTAGAGGGTTGATTCAAGTGGTTTAGTGTTCATTCACCTTATTTCTTTTGCTATTTTAGCTTGGAGTTGAGGTATACTCTCACTCTTAACATCATCAAAATTTTAGCATAAAAAATGTAGATCATCAATTTACTTTTGCATATCAAGCATTTCTTTGCATTTTAGTGCTCTACTTTTTTGATGAAATGGTGATATAATTGTTGTTGTTGAATGAGAGATGTGTTTCAAGCATTTTGACAAACACTTTGGGAGGTTTGGATGCTTGAAATGCATCTCTCTCTTGGAATAAATTGTGTGTTGGTGCTATTTTCATTTTGTGCTTGCATTTTCATGAATAAAATTGTGATTTGGGATTATGTTTCATTTCGCATATTGTAGAAAAATTAGGGTTTGTGTGATTTTAGTGCATTCCTTTGCTTAATCATGTGAATCCTTGCCAAAAAGCTTGATCTATGTCATTTGCTTGCATGATTTTGTTGTTTTCAAAGAATAAAATGAGCTTTTAGCTCTATGTTGGTGTCGCAAATCATGATTAGAATTAGGGTTTGTTAATTTTCTTGTGAAATGGGTTTGCAATTGTGATCAAAAACGTTTTCTCAAGTTATTTTGATGTTAATTGATTGTATCTTGCTTGCAAATTGTTATATGTTGATGATTGGCAAGAGGACTCACACTTGTGTCTTTGTGCACTTCACTTTAAGTGTTGAGGATTGCCTAAGATGATTCAACACAACCTTGTGCTTTGATTGTAAAATTTTGGTTTGCATGTTAGTAACTTGTTTGCAAAATTACTCTATGTTGATGATTGGCAAGAGGACTCATACTTGTGCCTTAGGCACTTTCACTTTAAATGTTGAGGATTGCCTAAGATGATTCAACTTTCCTTTGTGCAATTCTTGTTTAAAAATGCAAATGCTAGTTCTCTAACTTGATTAATCAATTTCGGTTACAAAATGACTTGTTAATGCCCTCTTTTGGTCACTTTTGGTCTTGCAAATGTGATGTTCTTTCTAGGTCAATGTTATGCTTTAATGTTGATGATTTGGTAAAAGGACTAGACACTTATGCCTTTGTGCATTGTCTCAAATGTCAAGGATTACCAAAAGGGATTCAACCTTGTGTTTTTATCTTGTGTTGATGCCTATTTGAATTAAACGTTTGCATTATCTATTTGTGTGCCTATTCTTGCAATCTATTTGGTTAATGTTGATCTTGCATGTTCATGGCCATTAAATGTTAGATGACTAAGTGTCATTCTCGTGCTCAAATGTTGTAATTGGTAATGTTTAGGCTTATGCTTACATTGTTGATTGCTTTACTTGCAATTTGTTAAATGTTGCACTTTGGTTCTTGACTTGGAAATTGATTGAATGTTCTACTTTCTTCTCCTTTTGGATGCCACGCCATCCCAACAAACCTTTTGTGACCAATGTCACCCTCAAACTCCCTTCTCCTTTCTTCAAATCAATCATTTTCTAAAGCTTTTTCCAAACTCAATCTTTTCTCAAATTGTTTTCATAAGACAATCAAATTCTTTCTAAGATCAACAATAAACCTTTTTGAAAACTCATAAGGAGGCAAGTCGGACGTACGGCCGGTGTTGTCTAGCGTCCTAAGATCGGAGCTGTACAGCTCAAACATCTTGGGATACTTATGAGAATCAAAACAAGTAATTAACAACTTGAACCCTATTTCAAAAAATGAGTAAGGAATCGAGTCGGATGTACATCCGGTATTGCTTAGCGTCTTAGGGTTAGTGAGCTGTACAGTTCGTGCGAGCCTAAGATACTTGCTCAAATAAAAGCAACCAACCTCACAACAAATCTTTTTCTTCCTTAATCAAAAAAACATTTTCAATAAGTAGGGGGCACGTCGTCTGTACAGGCGGGGTTGTCTTTGATCTAGGTCTAGTGGACTGTACAGTCTAGGACCGAAAACCCCTACAATAAAAAACACCAACACAAAGTTTCTCAACTAAAGAGAACTACGTAAGCTTTGAATTCTCCATCGCACCGGGAGATACGTAGGAGCGGGTCACATCCCGTCAAGTACACTTTTAAAAAATAATAAAAAGATTCTTCTTTTCCCCCGTTTTCAAAAACATTTTCTCAAATAAAAAAAGAAGTAGAATGAATTGTTTCAAATCAACTCTGTCAAAACCGCACATCAAGTTAAAGGTTCCCTTTCGGTAGAAAGGAGGTGTGGGGTGCTAATACCTTCCCCACACCTAACCGACCCCCGAACCTACATCTCTAGTTCTCAAAGGACCACCCGCCTTAAAAAAAAAGGACCCTTTTTCAATGTTTTGGTCCCTAAATAAAAAATGTTGATGGCGGCTTCACAAATTTTCACGTTGTACGATGAAAGGTCCAATCCGGATTTTTCGGGGTGCAACAGCTGGCAACTTCACTGGGGACTTTCCTTTTAAAACGAGGGTCAGGCCTAATTAACTTGATGTGCGGTTTAATTGTTTGATTTGAATGTGATTGTTCTATTTCTCTCTTTTCTTCTCCTTCTTTTTCTTCTCTCTTTCCGATGTTTGAACGTTCTCTTGCATTCTCGTGTTGTTATGTTGCATTCATGTGCATTTGACTCTTCTTCTTCTATGTTCGCTTCTTGTTCCTTCTTCTCCTTTCATCTTCTTTGGTTTATATGCTTAATCCCCATGTCCCCTTCTTCTTTGCTCCCTTTCTTCAAGGTAAGCTCATGCATCATTCCCCCAATTCTACTATGATCCCTTCTTCTTTGCTCCCTTCTTCAAGGTAAGTTCATGCATTACCCCGATTCTATTCTGACCCCTCTTCTTGGCTCCCTTTCTTGAGGTAAGCAGTGCATATGATTGTTGTTGGAACCCTAGGTTAGTTTACTTGTTTGTATTGAAATGATATATGCTTGCAAAACCCTAGGGTAGACGACTCTTTGTATAGACTGTTTCTGGATTTTCTTTGCAGGTGGGGGGGTATGTTTGTCGTTGTGCTCCTACACACACGTTGCACTCTTTTTACCTTTATTTTTTTGGTGAGACAGCCCTATACCCGGGCTAGAGCATACCTTAGGCTAGAACGAAGTCATTAGTGGCTGCTCACTGGACGTACGTCTTGTTGGGTTGTTGCGAAGACTTCACCTAGAGTTTGGCTTTGTTTGAAGACATCATCACTTGGACGTACGTCCCTGGGATCAGTGCTCTCAGATGAGGTCGTTGGCTCTAGGAACTTTATTTAGGGCCCTTCTTTTAGTGCTATCCTTGAAGTGTGTACCCATAGAAATAGCCATAGACCCTGTCTCTAAGAAACCTTGTAGGACACAAAGGAGCTACATACCCCTGCATCTGAATAAAGATTTTTGCAAATAAACCGAAAATTTTCAAAAAAAAATGTGAATTTCTAGCTTTTGAAAAACTGTTATGTTGAAAATATATATTTTTTTTCATCATGCATCCATTCATACACTTTGCATGCATTCTCACCAGTGCCGGGGAAATTGTAGATACAAAAAAAAAACGCATTTTGCATCGCATACATACACATATACTTATGCATCCATTCATTTCATGCATCCATGCATCTATTCATTCAGGCTCTTACACAATAAATATTTAAACAAACAGAAAAGGCAAGCTGGTTCGCCGTCACCGTTACTACACTCGTCTACAGGCAAGGCTCATGGCAGAGAATCAAGAAAGTCCAGACATTGAGATTGAGAGTTATCACTCGGGTCCAGATGATCCGGTTATAGAGATACTCAACCCCGAGCAGCTAGCTCAAGAAAACCGGGTTTTGAAGGATAAGGTAGGGGCTATGGAGGCCCAGATGGTTGAAATGATGGGTATGCTGAGGAATCTGAAAAGTGGGGCCAGTACTGAGGCCACCGCCGTTGTAAACCCTGATGGAGTTGTCACCTTCATTCCCCCTCCGAGGCCTGTTAATACTGCAACTACTATTTCTCCTCCGGGAACAGGGTTCCCTCATTTTGTCCACTCTCCAGGGGCAAACGGTCAGAGCCATCCAGCTGCTTAGAGGTACCCGTGGGGAATGCCAGTCGGTTATACTCCTCAAAATGTTGAATCCAATCCAGCTGGGGTAACAGGGCCAAGTCAGGCTACTGTGGTCGTACCTGGTGGAGTTGTTGGTAGACCACAGGTCCACGCTCTTAATCATGATGCTGCACTACAGAGAAATCCACTCAGTCCTACTCCTGGGATCACTACCGATCCTCAGAATGTTGCGTATCAAGTAGGAAATCCCGCTCAGTTTGGGGGAAATTATTATGGCATGAGTAGTCATCCTCAGGGGCATGTGTTTGAAAACTCTCAGCCCAGAGACCAGTATCGTGTGCTTGAAGAACGGTTAAGGGCTGTGGAAGGTACAGGTGTTAGAGTCAAGGATGCCCGTGATTTGTGTCTCGTTCCAGATATAGTCCTTCCTCCAAAGTTTAAGGCACCTGATTTTGACAAGTACCGGGGTGTTGGTTGTCCATCAAGTCATATAACCATGTATTGCCGAAAAATGGCTGCGCATGCTAGTGATGATAAGCTGTTGATCCACTGCTTTCAGAATAGCTTAGTTGGGGCATCCTTAGACTGGTACATGCAGTTACAGTCTTCCGACATCCATAGTTGGAAGGACCTCTCAGAAGCCTTTTTGAAACAGTACCAGTACAATATGGATATGGCTCCAGATCGATCTCAGTTAGAGCACATGGGCAAAGGAGATAAAGAATCTTTTAAATAAATACGCCCAACGGTGGAGAAGTACAGCTGCACAAGTAAAGCCATCACTAACAGAGAAAGAGATGGTATACATGTTCATGGAAACTCTTCCGGCAATCTACTACGACAGACTGATAGGGAGTGTCTCGTCAAATTTCTCAGACATGGTAGTTATTGGGGAAAGGCTTGAAAACGGTTTGCTTTAATCATTTTTCAATTTGAAGAAGGTTGGTCAGAAGCTTGAGTAGCTTCATTCAATCGTTGAGAAGGTTGAGGAGAAGCTTCTGTTTCTTCTTTCTCAAGCCTATATTTAATTACATGACCTTCTTCTCTGTCTTGACTATCAAGCATTTCATTTGCACCTGTAATATTACTACAAAAAGGACATGCTTTCTTTCTTCAATGATATAAGTCCTAAGGTGATTTCTCTATATGCCTTAGATGTTGGTGAAAATCCCAAATTAATTTCTTTAACTGACTTAGAGTCACAACTTTCCAAAACTGGTCTTGATCATTTAAAAGGAATTAAGTTGCCACTCAGTACATGTAAGTAGACAGCGTTTGGTTTTTCAAAACTTTAAACTTCATAAGGAATTAAGAGAGAATATTCTGATAGATATTCTTTTTAGAAGGATTATGCAACATTAATGACTTCTATCAAGAATCTTCTTCTTAAACTTTGACTTAGCCAAGAAGGTTGTTGAAAAGATTTGCTATTAAGAGCACCCATATGATTACTTCTTCTTAGAGTGACATTTGATTCTTTATCTGACTATTCTCCTAGAGATACTTGAAGATTTCAAGTAATTTCACAATTATTTTCCTAGAGATAAACCATTACTTAATAAAACACCATCTCTCTTTAAATCCATTTGATCTATTTTGTTAGTAGGCAAAGAGTATTTTTTTATAGCCATTGAGAGAAGCTGTCTGAAAAATACAGCTGTGTTTCTCCTTTTCTGCAGAAGACAGCTGTTTCCAGTTGTCATGACTCTTCTCAGCTTGACTCTTCTCAACTATGACAAATCTTGATTGTGATGCTTCTCAACTTGATGCTTCAAATGAAGATATTTATGATATGACCTTATGACCTTTCTCAACTTGACTCTTCTCATCATGACCCTTCTGATGGTCATGATTCTTCACAACTTGACTCTTCTCATCTCTTTTCTTATGGTTCTGTCATGATACTTCTTTAGATTGATCCTTCTTAGATACACTTCTCATGTTGCCACTGATATAGATGAAGCTTCTCATGATGATCTTTCTCAAGATTACCATATGGACTTGATCTTTTGATCTTATCATAAGAAGGTTTCTTCTTTAAGAATATTGTGAGAAACATTCTTCTAAGTCTTCTCACATACAATGCTTCTCATAAGCATATACCTTCTTGAGATATGCTTGGATATTCCTGTTCTTATTTGTCACTCAAGAAGAAACATTAGTAGCATATGAAATTAGATAACTTAAGCTTCTCACCATCTGAGGTTTGTTAATCATCAAAACTTAACTAGGGATTTTGCCTCAACAATCTCCCCCTTTTTTATGTTTGACAAACTCATTTGAGATGGATTATGTTTTCTGATTTTGTTTTATAATATTTTCTAAGGCAAGTTAAATTTGTACTCCCCCTGAATATGTGCATATAGATTTTCAATAATTTATTCCACACAGTTTAGATATCACATATAAGAACATAAGAAAGAACATATTTTTTCATTTGAGACCATCGAAAGAATAATTACAATGATTACAATAGGTTATGTTCTATGTGGCAGATATGCCTATGAAAAATAAAACAGACAATGAGAAGAACACTTCTCAACAAAAAGTGTCAAGAACACACATATGCTAGCTAATGCAGATCATTCAAAAGACTCCTGAGACCTAAGAACTTAATATACTCTCTTCTCCCCCTTTTGTCACACATCAGAAAGGTGGAGATGAAGGAGCTACTTTGATGGGGAAGACCCATCAGAGGAGGAAGAAGTAGCAGGCCTAGGAATGTCAAGAAACTGAGCAGCATGACCAAATTCTGGTGGAATTAGATTAGGAGCAATAGTGATAAGTCCTTGGTGCAGAATCCATGACTGGTATTGCTCATCACGAGCAGCTTGAGCCCTTTCGGCTTGTTGTATGATTGCTTGAACCTCAAGTACTTCTTTCAGCGAAATCGACATCCTTCTCATCATTTTCTCCATCTTAGACATCCTCTTTTCAATAGTTTCAGAAGCAGGTGGGCTTTTCTCTTTAGATTCCCCGTCAACCTTCTCTTATGCAACACCAGAAGGTTGACCAACATTAAAGAAGGAGGAATCCAGAGACCCAAATTTGGATGGCATGTCAGAAGGGTGGATTTAGGTGTTGAGAGAAGGGAATATTAGTTGAGGAGAGTCATCTTGGGGAGTTTTGTTAAGGTTCAGAAGTTTATTGATGTTTGAGGAGGTGATTGTATTAGAGGTTTTGAGAGGAGAAATTCCATGCTCTATGTTAATAGCAGCAAGGAGTTGTTCAAGATTGTGTGAGGTTACACGGGAAATTGTTGGATTTGGTGAAGGTTCTGTAGGTGGAGTAGTTGCAATGGGAATAGGTTGTGGTGAGAAAGGTGGGATAGTGTTAGGTAGGGTTGAGGTAGGTGAGAAAGGTGGAAGAGTGGGCTTTTGTCCATTGAACATGGATGGAAGAGGCGTTTCTATGACAGGTGAGGAGGTGTTAAATTTAAGCTCCCCCTGAGGTGATGCTGGGATTGGTTGGGTTAAAAGTTCAGAGACATTACCATCAAAAATTCCTTGAGCAGAATCAACTTGCTCAGCTTCATCACTTTCACTCTTCTCAGCTTCTGCAAATCCTTCTTTCTCAGCTTCCATGTTAATATGTTCTTCATTTACCTTTATTGCAACCTCAAGATGTGGTTCCTCAGTGGTCTCAACTTTCAGATTCAATGGAGTTATGCCCTCAAGCACCACTGTTCTCTCAAAACCATGCTCATCAGATGAGTTGAGGTTCAATTGCTCAGTTCTTTCTTCAAATTTATCACCACCATACATCCTGTCTGGTGTGTTTAGTTCTTCTCCATCAGCAACAAAGTCTAACCTTTGCACCAAAATGCCTGTAGCTTCTTGCTCAGCAGGTTTCCACACACCTCTTGTTTTTCCTCTAGTGTAGACCTTTGTTAAAGGAGCCATTACTTCTTTTGATGAGGAGTGATTTGAATCACCTTTCTTGTCTGTGATGGTCCTCTCATCATCAAACGTGTCTTGAGGACCCTTCTCAAGAACTATTTGAACCTGCTCCTTTTGAGATTCAATCTTCTCAGCACTTTTTTCTTTAGTTTGAACCTTCTCAGACATATTTTCCTCACTTTGTTCAGGGACATTTGTCTCTACTCTTTCACTCTTCTCAAGTTCTGTTTCCTCTTCAGAACTCTTCTCAGGTGTCTTCTCCTTCTCCTGAGGTATTGGGTCATGGTTCTTCTAAGTCTTGGTCTCTCTTCTGCCACTTCAGCTAGTGTTTCCTCTGTTTCTACTTCTGTGGACATAGTAGACACAGACACTGTCTTTTGCTCTTTCTTCTTCCTATCATTTCTTTCCTCTTCAGTTGCAACATCTAGTCCCATGAGTAAGTTTTTGGCAGTAAATGTTTTGGTTTCTATGACTCCTTCATCAACAGAAATCTTAATCAAGTAGTGATTGAAAACTCTAGTAAGGAAGTTGAGGTTTTTTATGCCCTAATTGCATTTATCATGTGATGGATCATGAGAAATGGAAGGCTAATTGGTTTCTCGGTGATGAGCTGGTATAGGATCATGTAATCACCAGTAGTGACCTTCTCAAATGATCCAGCTCTAGGAAGAAGAGTATGGGAACAGATACGGTGAAGTATCCTAACCATATCTTTGAGATTTGGGGCTGTGATAGGGAGAGAAGGGTCTTTGAGAAGGGTGGCTTTGAGTTCCAGAATAGAGATTCCTATTAAATTATAGGCAAAATTACACCAGGGGACCTTTAACTTATTTATTTGTAACAAGTTGGCCCTTTAAGTTTCTTTTGTAACAAATAGGCCCTTTAAGTTACCCGACGTTGATACCGTTGGCGCTTTTAGTAAAATGTAATATCGTTCATTACATCAAAATACACCAAAATATGTTTGTTTGCATCAAAATACATAAGCTAGAGTAGTCACAATATATAAAGTAGCATTACATCAAAATATATAAGCTAGAGAAATCATTAAAAGGGCCTATTTGTTACAAAAAAAACTTAAAGGTCCAACTTGTTACAAATAAATAACTTAAAGGTCCTCTAGTGTAATTTTGCCTAAATTATATCAGGATTCTTCATACATCTGAGTTCCCTCATTTGGTATATTAAGGGATAGAAAATTCCTTGTCACCAATCCATGAGGTGATCTTTGGAGGATCATATTGGATGGTGGCATTTGCGTAGAACTCTCTCACCTTTTCTCTGTAGACTAAGTCATCCAAAGTCATGAACTTCTCCCATTTCTGTTGAGAGAGAAATGGGGAATGTTCCAGCCACATTTTTCAATCTCCTCAAGTGAGTAGACTGTACCAGAGACAATAGCCTTTGATCTCCATTTGGTTCTCTCTGGTTGCTTCCTTTTCTTCAAAGACCGACCCTTCTTACCACTTGGAGGCAAGGGAATCTCAATCTTCTTTCCTTTATCTAATTTCTTCTTCTCTTCAACCTTTTTAGCAGCAGTTTTAGTAACAGGTTGAGAAGACTCAACCTTCTGCTCTGCAACAGTGGGTTGCTCTGCACTCTGCGCAGGAGGGTTTTCTTCTTTTTCAAGATCAATGGGTGCCTCAAAAGAGATCCCAGATGTGTTTTTGGATGCGAAATGGAATCTAACACACATTGAATGCCTTGGGGTTCCACTAGGAGTATGCATCATCTTTCCTGGTCGTGCTTTTAGAGAGAGAGAGGAAGAAAACTATTTTGCGCGTTTATGAGAAAGAAAGAGAGAATTGCGATGTTTTATTCACTTCAAGACAGTTATTACCCAACTGTTGGAACATCATTATTTGATGTGTAACCGTTGATGAGACGTGTGTGAGAAAGAGAGAGAAAGATATAGAAAGGAGCCGCTGTACGGCTAGGAACCTATTTTTTGGGTTTTTAATAAAGATAAACCTAAAGCAAAAGGAATAAACATAAATAAACAATTAAATGCACACCTTAATTAAAACAAACAACAAACAACATAAATTCTTTGTGTATTTTTATGGTCATATGATTCTGATGACCCTTCTCAAGAGTTGAGAAGGTTGAGGGTTATGATTCTTCTCATTAATGAGAAGGTTGCTGGTCATGACCCTTCTCATTGGAGGGGGTTTCAATGATATGAAGCATGCTCTTAATGTAACTAAAACTTTTCTCTAGAAGGGGTTTAGTAAAGATATCAGCTAGTTGATGTTTAGTATCCACAAACACAAGTTCAATATCTTTCTTTTGTACATGATCTCTAATGAAATGATGCTCAATGTCAATGTTCTTTCACCTAGAATGTTGAATTGGATTTTTAGACAAATTTATAGCACTAGTATTATTACAAAATATTGGAATACCTGAGTAACTTAAAGAGAAGTCTTCAAGTTGATTCTTGATCCATAGAATTTGAGAGCAACAACCAGCAACTGAGACATATTCAGCTTCTGTAGTTGATAGGGCAATTGTGCTTTGTATTCTACATGACCTTGAGATGAGTGATTCCCCAAGTAGTTGGCATGAACCACTTGTGCTTTTTCTTTCAATTTTATCTCCAGCATAGTTAGCATCACAATACCCAATGAGCTCAAAATGTGTTCTCTTTTTGTACTATAACCCAATATTTGGTGTTCCAACAAGATATCTAAAAATTCTTTTGACAACACATAGATGAGATTCTTTTGGAGCAGTTTGAAACCATGCAGATTGTAACGCCCTAAAATTTAATCAAATTACTTCGAAGTTGGATTGCCGTAGGATAATTGTAAGAATTGAAATTATGGGCGTAGTAGCTATGTTGAAAATGAGTTAGATGATAATCACGTGTCGTGGGCCAGTTAAAAATAGCGTTGGGCTTAGCACCTCGAGTGCGCAGCGCTCACGCAACCCTAGCAGCATGTCCAGTGCGCAGCTTGCGCAGGAAGGCGCTTGTGCGCCACTCCTCCTTATAAATATAGCGCAAATATGCGCTAGGGCTGGTCTTTTTGCGCAGCCGCCCTCTTTTCCCTTCTTCTCCTTCTTCCTCTCACTGCTAAGTTACACAAAAGCCTCAATTTTCAAGAGCTCTAGCCTAGGATTGGATTGGGAGGGTTGATTTTCATTGCAATTCTCTACGTTCGTGATCGTCACGCGTCGTTACTATCGCAGGGGAGTCGCCGTATTCGGAGTATCGAGGAACGAGGCTAGGAGGGAGTTTGCGCCACCATAGTTGAGGTAAGGGTGGGTTCGAATTCTATAATAGCGTATATGAGGGATCGTATGCGGGGTTTGGGGTTTATTATAGATTGCCTCTGTGTATGTTGCGTAGTTATATATATATATATATCGTATGAGAAATGTTTGATGAATTGACCGTGTGTGCTTGAATTCCTATGTCGTTAGTTCTAATTAAATCGAATTGTAATTTTTTTGGATTAAGGTTTTCACTATTATAATAAAAAAAATGATAGGAATATAGATAACTCGTTAGTAAGAATTATAAATAATTTTCGTAATTGAATTGATGGTTACGTTAATGCTGTTACTGTTTTGATGTAATGCTGTTGCTGTTTTGCTGTTAATGCTGTTGCTGTTTTGCTGATAATGCTGTTGCTGTTTTGCTGTTAATGCTGTTGATGTTTTGCTGTTAAAGCTGTTGCGGTTTTGCTGTTATTGTTGTCATTGCTGTTACGTTTTGCTGCTGTGTTGTTGCTATTCTTGCTGTTTTGCGCTGTTGATGTTGCTGCTTTGTCAATATTGTTGCCACAGTTGCTGTTGTGGTTAATTGTTGCGTTGAATACCTTGTCGAAAATGTGGTAAATTGGAGGTGAAGTTGTAAAAGTTGATTTGCCTCTATTTATTGACAAAGATAGTAAATTGTAGGCCTATGGCCGCCATGACGTTTTGGTATTGTTGTCGTGCGATTGCGTGACTGTGATTAGCGTTACTTGTACATTCACATTGTGTCGCATACCTTTGCATTTGCTTTACGACGTGAACGATGAGGGCTATGCCTTGTGAGCCACTATTTAATGGCAACGACGATTTTTACGACGAGAGTTTTGCTCCAATGGTACCATGCATATGCACAGTTGAGTCGCATTCCGCATTGCACTTCGATGTTTCTATTGATGACTCTATTGAGTATTTTATTGATGATATGTGTAATTCTATAGTACCTGACCTATCATATTGTTCTTCATACATGATCTTATATAGTTCGATATCTCACCCCTTCTGTTTGAATGTTACCCCTATGTGGTAACGTGCAGGTAGTCGCGAATGAAGGCGGTGATCCTTCCTTAGTTGAGTCGGTGTCGTCACTCTGATACGTAACACTCGGGGGGATTGAACGCTGTTTTTTTTCCTTTATCATTTAGGTTGCAATATTTGTTGAACTCGAAGTTGTTTCTATTAAGCAAATTGTTGATTTTGAGTTGTCAAATGGACAAGGATTGTTAAGATTGCTTCAAATTGAATTTACCATGAATGAATTATATTGTTTGTGTTGGGAAGTAAGTGTAGCACTTCAATATTTATGTTGAAAATTCCGCACTCTGATTTATAGTATTATTGGGTAGAACTGGGGTGTTACATTAGTGGTATCAGAGCATGGTTGGGTCTGTCCGACCAAGTTGTCGAGTCATCGCTTCGATTAACAATCAAGTATTGTTATTCGTTCTAAACTATAATTTGTGTTGTGGGGATAAGCTGAAATGGCCGGACGGAATGATGCTGCTATTGTTGCTGCTTTGGGCGCTATGGCTCAGGCATTGGAGAATCAACAGAACGCTGGTGAGAATGCTGGATCTTGCAGTTTGGCGACTTTCCAAAGGGAGAATCCGCCCACTTTCAAGGGTAAGTATGATCCTGATGGAGCATTGGCTTGGTTGAAGGAGATTGAGAGAATCTTGCGTGTGATGGATTGCACTCCAGCGCAGAAGGTTCGTTATGGTACTCATATGCTGTCAGAAGAGGCTGACGACTGGTGGTTAGATCCACGTCAGAGATTGGAAGCTGCAGGTGAAGAGATCACTTGGGTTGTGTTCCGTAGGGAGTTTTTGAGGAAGTATTACCCTGAGGATGTTCGGGGTAAGAAAGAAATTGAGTTTCTTGAGCTGAAGCAAGGGAACCTGTCAGTTACTGAATATGCTGCTAAGTTTGTGGAGTTGGCCAAATTTTATCCGCACTACAATGAAGCAACTGCTGAATTTTCAAAGTGCATCAAGTTTGAGAATGGGCTGGGACCTGAGATCAAAAAGGCAATTGGGTATCAGGAGATCCGTGTTTTCTCCGATTTGATTGACAGTTGCAGGATCTATGAGGAGGACAACGATGCTCACTATAAGATCATTAATGAGAAGAGGAGCAAGCAGCAGACTCGTGGTAAGCCGTATGATGCTCCAGTTGGTAAAGGTAAGCAGAAAAGTTTTGATGGTAAGAGAACTAGTGGGGGAGACGCCCCTGCTGGTATTGTATGTTACAAATGTGGCAAACCTGGTCATAAAAGTAACGTGTGCAAGGTTGAGGTGAAGAGGTGCTTTCGTTGTGGTAAGACTGGGCACGAATCATCCGAGTGCAAGCACAAGGAGCAGGTCTGTTTCAACTGTGGCGAAGAAGGGCATATTAGTAATCAATGTCAGAAGCCAAAGAAAGAAAGAGTTAGTGGAAGAGTGTTCGCTCTGGCAGGGACACAGACTACTGAGAACGACGGATTTATTGGAGGTACATGTTTCATTAATGGTGTTCCTCTAATAGCTATTATTGATACTGGTGCTACTCATTGTTTTATTGCTGCGGAATGTGTTAAAAGATTGGGTCTTGTGTTGTCTTCTATGAATAGGGAGATGGTTGTCGATACTCCAGCTAAGGGGTCGGTGACTACTTCTTTTGTGTGTTCTAAGTGCCCTTTGTCGATTTTCGACAGAGAATTTATTGTTGATCTGATTTGTCTGCCGTTAAGCGGATTGGATGTGATCCTAGGCATGGACTGGTTAGAATATAACTATGTTCATATTAATTGTTGTCTGCTGGACAGTTGCGGAAGTTGATGCGGGAAGAAGTTCAGCTATTCTCGCTGATGGCGTCGCTATCTGTTAAGAATCAAGCCATAATTGATGAGTTGCAGGTGGTGCGCGAATTTTCTGAAGTTTTCCCTGATGAGATTCCAAGTGTACCACCAGAGAGGGAAGTTGAATTTGCTATTGATCTTGTACCTGGTACCAAACCTATTTCTATGGCACCTTACAGGATGTCAGCATCTGAATTATCCGAATTGAAGAAGCAACTTGAGGATCTACTTGAAAAGAAGTTCGTGAGGCCGAGTGTATCACCGTGGGGAGCTCCAGTGTTGCTAGTGAAGAAGAAGGATGGGAGTATGAGGCTTTGTGTTGATTATAGACAGTTGAATAAAGTGACGATTAAGAACAAGTATCCACTCCCAAGAATAGACGATTTAATGGATCAATTGGTGGGTGCTCAAGTATTCAGTAAGATTGATTTGAGATCGGGCTACCATCAGATTAAAGTGAAAGATGAGGATATTCAGAAGACGGCTTTTAGAACTCGGTACGGGCATTATGAGTATTCGGTGATGCCTTTCGGTGTTACTAACGCACCGGGAGTATTCATGGAGTACATGAACCGTGTGTTTCATGCTTATTTGGATCGGTTTGTGGTAGTATTCATCGATGATATTTTGATTTACTCTAAGACAGAAGAAGAGCATGCAGAGCACTTGAGATTGGTATTGGAGGTCTTAAGGGACAAGAAGTTATATGCAAAGTTGTCTAAGTGCGAATTTTGGCTGAAGGAGGTGACTTTTCTTGGTCACGTTATTTCTAGTAGCGGCATTGCGGTGGATCCATCTAAAGTCGATGCTGTATTGCATTGGGAGACTCCAAAGTCGGCTACCGAGATTAGAAGCTTTTTGGGATTAGCTGGCTACTATAGAAGGTTCATTGAAGGCTTTTCTAAGTTGGCACTTCCTTTAACTCAGCTGACCTGCAAAGGTAAAGCCTTTATATGGGACGCTCGTTGCGAAGAGAGTTTCACCGAATTGAAGAAGAGATTGACGACGTCTCCTATCTTGACGTTGCCTAATCCGGGAGAGTCCTTCGTGGTGTACTGTGATGCTTCCAAGATGGGTTTAGGAGGTGTGCTTATGCAGAATGGTAAGGTAGTTGCTTATGCATCGAGGCAGTTGAGGACTAATGAGAAGAACTATCCTACGCACGATTTAGAACTTGCTGCAGTTGTTTTTGCGCTGAAAATTTGGAGGCATTATCTTTATGGTTCTAGATTTGAAGTATTTAGCGACCATAAGGGTTTGCAGTACTTGTTTGATCAAAAGGAACTGAATATGAGACAGCGGAGGTGGTTGGAGTTGCTAAAAGACTATGATTTCAGTTTGAATTATCATCCAGGGAAAGCTAATGTTGTGGCTGATGCTTTGAGCCGAAAGACCTTGCACATGTCGGCAATGATGGTCAGGGAGTTTGAATTGATTGAGCAGTTCAGAGATATGAGTTTGATTTGCGAAGTGACACCTCAGAGTGTTATGTTGGGGATGTTGAAGATTAATAATGACTTTTTAGATAGCATCAGAGACGCTCAGAAACTGGATGTTAAACTGGTAGATTCGACGATAGGAATCGGGCAGTCTGAGAATAACGATTTTGAGTTGGATGCGCAAGGTGTGTTGAGATACCGTATAGAATCTGCATTCCTGACGATGCGGAAATGAAGAAAGCAATTCTCGAAGAGAGTCATAGAAGTAAGTTGAGTATTTATCCAGGAGCTACGAAAATGTATCAAGACTTGAGAAGATGGTTCTGGTGGCCTGGGATGAAGCGCGATGTAGCGCAATTCGTGTATGCATGTTTAACTTGTCAGAAGTCAAAAGTTGAACATCAGAAGCCTGCGGGGTTGATGCAACCTTTAGAGATTCCGGAATGGAAATGGGATAGCATTTCAATGGACTTTGTGACGGGGCTGCCTAATACTGTGAGAGGGCATGATGCGATTTGGGTGATTGTTGACAGGCTGACGAAGTCGGCTCATTTTATACCTATTAATATCACGTATCTGGTACCGAACTTGGCTGAGATTTACCTCCAAAAGATTGTAAAGTTGCATGGTGTTCCTATGTGTATCGTTTCGGATAGAGATCCTAGGTTCACTTCTGATTTCTGGAAGAGTTTGCAAGAGGCGTTGGGTTCTAAGTTGAGATTGAGCTCAGCGTATCACCCTCAGACGGATGGTCAGACAGAGAGGACTATTCAATCGTTGGAGGATTTGTTGAGAGCGTGTATTCTTGAGCAAGGAGGTTCGTGGGATACCCATCTCTCGTTGATAGAGTTTACCTATAATAACAGTTATCATTCTAGTATTGGGATGGCACCTTTCGAAGCGTTGTATGGTCGAAGGTGTAGAACCCCTTTGTGTTGGTATGAATCTGGAGAGAGTATAGTGCTTGGACCTGAAATTGTTCGAGAAACGACTGAGAAGGTGAAGTTGATTCGTGAAAAGATGAAAGCTTCACAAAGTAGACAGAAGAGTTACCATGATAAGCGAAGGAAGGATTTGGAATTTCAAGCTGGTGATCATGTGTTTTTGAGAGTCACCCCTGTGACCGGTGTTGGACGTGCTCTGAAATCTAAGAAGCTTACTCCTCGATTCATTGGTCCGTATCAGATCACGGAAAGAGTTGGGAATGTAGCTTACAGAGTGGCCTTACCGCCTAATCTTTCGAATTTGCATGGTGTGTTCCATGTGTCACAACTTCGGAAGTATATTCCAGATCCATCTCATGTAATTCATATGGATGATGTGCAAGTACGGGTAACCTCACTGTGGAGATGATGCCTGTACGAATCGCGGACCGTGAGACGAAGACTCTAAGGGGCAAAGAGATCGCCTTGGTGAAAGTAGTCTGGTTAGGAGCTGCTGGAGAGAGCATGACATGGGAGTTGGAAAGCAAGTGGAGGAGAGTTGTAACGCCCTAAAATTTAATCAAATTACTTCGAAGTTGGATTGCCGTAGGATAATTGTAAGAATTGAAATTATGGGCGTAGTAGCTATGTTGAAAATGAGTTAGATGATAATCACGTGTCGTGGGCCAGTTAAAAATAGCGTTGGGCTTAGCACCGCGAGTGCGCAGCGCTCACGCAACCCTAGCAGCATGTCCAGTGCGCAGCTTGCGCAGGAAGGTGCTTGTGCGCCACTCCTCCTTATAAATATAGCGCAAATATGCGCTAGGGCTGGTCTTTTTGCACAGCCGCCCTCTTTTCCCTTCTTCTCCTTCTTCCTCTCACTTCTAAGTTACACAAAAGCCTCAATTTTCAAGAGCTCTAGCCTAGGATTGGATTGGGAGGGTTGACTTCCATTGCAATTCTCTACGTTCGTGATCGTCACGCGTCGTTACTATCGCAGGGGAGTCGCCGTATTCGGAGAATCGAGGAACGAGGCTAGGAGGGAGTTTGCGCCACCATAGTTGAGGTAAGGGTGGGTTCGAATTCTATAATAGCGTATATGAGGGATCGTATGCGGGGTTTGGGGTTTTTTATAGATTGCCTCTGTGTATGTTGCGTAGTTATATATATATATATATATATCGTATGAGAAATGTTTGATGAATTGACCGTGTGTGCTTGAATTCCTATGTCGTTAGTTCTAATTAAATCGAATTGTAATTTTGTTGGATTAAGGTTTTCACTATTATAATAAAAAAAATGATAGGAATATAGATAACTCGTTAGTAAGAATTATAAATAATTTTCTTAATTGAATTGATAGTTACGTTAATGCTGTTACTGTTTTGATGTAATGCTGTTGCTGTTTTGCTGTTAATGCTGTTGCTGTTTTGCTGATAATGCTGTTGCTGTTTTGCTGTTAATGCTGTTGATGTTTTGCTGTTAAAGCTGTTGCGGTTTTGCTGTTATTGTTGTCATTGCTGTTACGTTTTGCTGCTGTGTTGTTGCTATTCTTGCTGTTTTGCGCTGTTGATGTTGCTGCTTTGTCAATATTGTTGCCACAGTTGCTGTTGTGGTTAATTGTTGCGTGGAATACTGTCATACCCTAATTTTGTCCGCCTAGGTTTAAAACCCTAATTTTCCGCAAAAAATAAATAAATTGAGAAGTGTGGTTTTATTTTGAAGAGTGAAGAGCATTGTGCATGCATTTTTGGGTTTTAAAAGTCATTCTAGGGCTTTTAAATTCATTGTTAGAGTGGAAATGCATTTGTTGTTAAAAAACAAGGTTTTTAGGGCAAAAGGGTATTTTGGTCATTGTCAAAAATAAGATAATTTCTCATCAAGAATCATTGTGCAATTTTAGAGAAATTTATTTGAGGCAAAACATTTTTGGTCATGTATGTATGTATGCGCATGCATGCATACATTGTGCACAAAATTTCAAAAAAGGATCAAAAGGGAATATTCTACAAAAAGTTCCAAGATGTGATTTTTATGACATTTTTGGTCATGGTGATCACATAAAATGGCATATTCCTAAGATTCCTAGTATGTGGCCTAAATTGGGTGTATTTTTGTACAATTATCCTAAGAAGAATAATCAAAAATGAAGGGATAATGGAATGGTCATATAATAGTACAATAGTACAAGATGACAACTAGCAAAACTTGGTGACCACTCCCACTACCTCTTCACCACGAATTTCACCCTCTCTATTCTCTCATTTTGTGTTTTCTCAATGTCCTCAATCCATGTGAGCCTCAATCCTAGCCTTTGATTCAAAATTAAAATCAAATCCTAGAGCACAACTAGTGCATATTGACCTAACTACCCTTAAACCTAATTGTTTTCTATATATACCCTATTAACCTCACCTCACAAAAAAGGAGAGCTTTTGGCCTCACCATTCACTCATAAACCCTAGCACACAACTCCCTCCTCACCTTTTCTCCATTTTATGCGCCACCCCCTCTCCCTTCTCTCTAACTCACTTCTTCATTTCTCATCTACCCACACACATTCAATCCATCTTCCAAGCCTAAACACTAATTTTCAACCATCAATCCTTCATAAAATCACACAAAAGTTCAAGATCAAGGGTCATTTTTTGGAGATTGGAGACCAACCTTGAAGATAAGTTGATTTGGTTGATTGTTTCTTCATCTATTGTGTTTATTTGGAGCTCATGTTAAGGTATGTGATTCCTAGACCCCTTCTCTTGTAAATCCTTGCATAAAGTCATCATTTCTTGCATATTTGTGAGATTTCCACTTCCAAAAATGTAGATCCTCTCTTTTAACTTCATTTTTATGCTTGTACATATGTTAATCTCATGAATCTTTGTTTTGATGCTTTGATTTTGGGGTTATATGCATGATTTTGTTGTTTTAAGTGAAATAAAATGTTATTTGCTTTGATAATAATTTCGCATGCTTCAAATAAATATGTGTTTTATGATTTTTGTTGGTTATCATGGTTGAATCTTGTGAATAAATGCATCTATGTTTTGGTTATGTCACTCGCTTGCTTGATTTGGTTGACTTGTTAGAATAAATTGATGAATGGCCATTAAACTTGCAAATATTCAAACCTATGTTGTTAATTGTGAAATTTGTGATTTGAGAAAAATGAATTTGGGTTTTTGGTTCATTTATGATCCACAAATGATCTTGGGTTATGCTAAGTTGGCAAGAGATAGGTTACTTCAACCTTGATGCCTATGCTTGTAAGCATTTAAAAATTCAATTCCCATTTGATGTGTTTGTGAAATGTGAGCAAAAAGGGGTCTATAAACAATTGAATTTGCGCACATGATTGGTCTCCAATGACCTTGATGCATCCTCAAGTTTAATCATGCTTTCTTTGCTCTTTGAGTTTATTGTAAATTGTTGTTTGAAGCTTGTGAAGTTTCGGCAAAGGATAGGCTCACTTAACCTTGATGCGCATGCATTTTGCATATTCATGCATTCTTACCTATTCTTGCATCCTTGCCTACTCATGCATTCTTGAATTGAAGCTTGGTACTCCATGCTTGATATACTGGTTTATGTGCTTGTGATGCATTAAAATGTTGAATTGGTGTTCACAATTTGCTTGTTTTGATTTCCACCAATTGTTACTCGTTAGTAACTCTCCAAAACTTCAAAACCATGTTGCATACAAAGAACAACTTGTTACTCGTTAGTAACGTTCCAACTTCAAAACATTTTTTTGCATTTACATAATCATTGATAAACAACTTCACCTCTTCTCAAAACAATGCCAAACTATTTTTCACAAATCAAACCTTGTTGAGGATAATGCGAAGCCTTTGCTTGCACGATTGTCAACAATGGGGTGCTAGTGGTGATCACTTGGAGTCTTTGCTCAATTGATTATCATGAACACTCATTTTTCAAAAGAACTCTCATTTCACAAATTAAAAACTTTGTTGAGGATAATGCGAAGCCTTTGCTTGCACGATTGTCAACAATGGGGTGCTAGTGGTGATCACTTGGAGTCTTTGCTCAATTGATTATCATGAACACTCATTTTTCAAAAGAACTCTCATTTCACAAATTAAAAACTTTGTTGAGGATAATGCGAAGCCTTTGCTTGCACGATTGTCAACAATGGGGTGCTAGTGGTGATCACTTGGAGTCTTTGCTCAATTGATTATCATGAACACTCATTTTTCAAAAGAGCTCTCATTTCACAAATTAAAAACTTTGTTGAGGATAATGCAAAGCCTTTGCTTGCACGATCGTCAATAATGGGATGCTAGTGGTAATCACTCGAAACCTTTGTTGTTTGATCACTGTGAACATTCAATTTTCACAATTAAACAACTAAAAAATAAAAACCTTTTCTCGACAACCGAGAACTACGTAAGCTTTGAATTCTCCATCGCACTGGGAGATACGTAGGAGCGGGTCACATTCCCGTCAAGCACGACAAATGAAAACCATTTTCTTTTCAAAAAAACAAACCCTTTTCCAAAACAAGGCAATTTCTAAAAACAAAACAATTTTCGAAAACAAGAACTACGTTGCTTTGATTCCCTCCCCAGGATACGTAGGCACGGTGCCCTCCCGTCAAGCGCAAAAGATTAAATTTTCCTTAAGTTTTTTTTTTCATAAAGTAAGGAGAGATAAAGAGAGATAAAAACAAAGCATTTCTTAAATCAACCCTTTTAAATCACACGTCAAATCGAGGTTCCCTTTCAGTAGAAAGGATGTGTGGGGTGCTCGTACCTTCCCCATGCATAACCGACCCCCGAACTCAAATCTCGTGGTTCCAAGGACCATTGTCTTTCAAGAAAAGTTTTTTTCAATGTTTTACCTCTAAAAAAAATATTGGTGGCGACTCCAATTCATGTTGTGCGAAGAGAAATCCCTCCAAAGGATTTTTCGGGGTGCAACAGCTGGCGACTCCACTGGGGACCTTTCTTTAGTGGGTCGAGCCAATCGATTCGACATGTGATTTATTTCGTTGATTTGAATGCTTTGTTATATCTCTCCTCCTTTCCCTTTCTTCTTTCTTTCCTTTGCCTTTAAAAACATGCTTGCATTATTCTTAGAATTGTTGTGTGCATTCTTGTGATGTTGTGCTTGCGTGCATTGTGTGTTAACCTTCTTCCTCTTCTATATTTGCTTCTTGAGTAAAATAAGAGTAGCTTCTTCTTCTTCTCCTCTTACTTTAGTCGTTTATATGCTTTTCTCATACATTTCCCCAATCCTAGCATGTTCCCCTCTTCTTTGCTCCCTTTCCTGAGGTAAGCTCATGAATTTCCCCTAATCCTATTATGTCCCCTCCTCTCGGCTCCCTTTCTTAAGGTAAGCAATGCTTGCGATTGTTGTTAGAACCCTAGGTTAGTATACTTATGTTGAAATGATATTGAACCCTAGGGTAGACGACATGCTGTTGCTTGATATTGTCTGGACTGTTCTGGTTTCCCTTGGCAGGTGGGGTTTGGGTAGATTTTTAGGTGTTGTGCCCTCATCACACACTGCACACCTTATATTTGTGAGCATTGAGTGGGGCCTAAAACCCAAGGTCCGCAAAGAACCCTAGGAGAGTGGAAATGAGTAGTGACTGCCATTCGTAGACCGTTGTCTGTCTGGCTCTCATGAAAGTTTCGCCCAAGAGTGCGCTTTCTTCATGATACCTCACAATCGGTAGCTCTCTACGATTGTGGGTGTATTCATGAGAGAGACTTTAACTCTTGGTTGCCATTGTGAGGCAGTGACCAGAACCCACATGGGAGGATTACCCTTGTCGTTGACTTTAGAGCCTACGATCCTTACCCATTTGTAGGACTCGGGGGCACGCAAATTGTGTGTTGCATTAGCTTAGGCATCCTCTTTCGAAACTCTTTTACCAAAAATGTAGAAAGTAATTTCCTTTTTCCCTCATAAACACCTATATGAGGTGGCATATAGCGGGTATTTTCAAAAATGTTTTGAACCGCCACCAATAAACATCATTTTCTTCTCTCTTTTCTATGTAAATAAAAGGTCATAATCATCACATCTGCGTCATTTTGCATCATCATCATTGCATTCGCATCTAACAAAAATTTTGAAAAAAAAAACCTCCATTCTTTGCATCCTCCATGCATTAAAGTTGTTTGCCGGAGATCGCAACGTAACACAAAGTCTTGTCATAGGTGTGTAAGAAACGGAATGGAATCAAAAGGCAAAACCGCTTTCAATTCATAAAGCACCTTTTTCTAAAAAAAATTTTCAATAAATCACTTACATCTTCAAATCATTTTTAAAATCTTTCTCTAAATCATTTTCCAAAAAAAAATGAAATGAAATAAGAGGAACTCCTTATGCAATCGTTCCATGGGTAGAAGTGCATCTTTGAATGATGAAGGGTAATATCTCAAATTTGTTTGTGCACTACAAATTTGAGGTGATACTCTACGATATCGGGGCACTTTGACCCAATCAGGTGCAGTTTGTTTTCAAATAAAATAAGTGGAGTCAACTAAATGTCGAAGCATTTCAGTATATTACGTGAAGTATTGAGTCAGGATCCACTCAATGTTTCATGCAAGTTACTCAGAGTAACGACAATTGGTTGCCTCACGTCATCATTTTCGCAAAAAGGGGCATTGGTATTTCAGATCTTGCCGTGCTTCTAAAGAATAAAAATCATTTTGAAAAAATATCATTCTTGCATCTTGCATCATCCAAAAATGCATTGGAGTTTCGTATTTCATCTTGCATCAAAAACAAACAAAAATCTCCTTTAGAATAATTACACTTTTCAAGGGGTCATTTTTCATGCATTTGCTTATCATGATTTGTTCATTCATACATTGCATAAACCAAATAAAAAAGTTGTGATGAGAGACGAGACGCTTTTGCAAAATAATCTGTTGAAAAAGTTTACCCTTACTTATTTGCAAACTCAAGATGTTCCAAGGCACTCAGTTTTTCAAATCAACAGTTCATTTGCATTTTCTTCAAAAAAGGCATTGCATCTCATCCATTCCATGATAAAAGACTGAAACAGTTCATCAAAAAAACTTTCCATCATGTTTTAACCAATGTTAACTCTCTACGAAGCATTCTTCTAGTGGGCGTGCATGCCATGTGCAGTTTCTCTTGTTTGAGTCTGTCAGTTTCCTTCCCTTATCATCATTCTCCATCCAAGTTTGATCCAACCCCATCCCCGTGTCATACGCCGACCTATGCAGCTATCTAATCAGTCATGGATGGATCACTCCTCGCAAGATGAGATCAGTTCAACCTCCATTCCCAAGCGGGTACAATCCAGAAGCCACTTGCGAGCTCCATGCTGGGGCAATTGGGCATTCTGCTGAAAATTGCTATCTTTTGAAAAGTTTGGTTCAGGGCTTCATTGATTCCAAGCAGTTAACTTTTGAGAAGGGGGGAAGGATCAAGTTCTCAGGGTCTGTGGACTATTAAGGAAGGATAGAAGTTGTTGAAGAGGCTTGAAGTGGTGAAAGCGGCATCATCAAAACATTTGTGTCTTTGTCATGCATTTCATAGCATTTATGAGTGATTGTTGATTTTCATGTAGTTTTTCAGTTCAAAACAATTTTCTGTAATGCAATCCTTTGGCTCTGCCCAAGGCCTTAGGATATTTCAATAAGGGCACACATGTTTCCTTTTAGTATCATCATCAATAAAATGTTATTTTGAATTCCTCAATAAAATTTCTTTCTTTCATTTTGTCATGTGTCTGTTATTTGCTTTTTAATTCCTCCCAACGCGGATCAAAAATAATAATAAATGAAAATAATCTTTGAAAACAACGACGCCAATGGTTCATATTGTGACTCTGATTACCCGATTAACCAAACTGAGAGAGAGGCTGAAGACAACTGGGATGTTTCTTCGGAGTTAATAAGTGAAGAATTGGCTAAGGCTGTAGAAATTCATGATGCCACAACTAGGTTGGGCAATGAAGTCAAAGCACAAGTTCCAGCAAAGTGGAGCAATGCTGATGAAACAAAACAAATGTTACAAGCGAACCTCTTTCGCGACCAAACCCTTTCCCTTCCTCAGATCAACCAACTTTCCCATTTCCCATTACAAGTACCCCATCACAAAAAAAAAAATCATAACCAAATGCCTGCCATCGCCACCTTCCTCACTACCAGTGGCCCTTCTACAAAATCAACCCATCTCATTTGCTCCTCCCTCTGAACCTCCTGTCACCCCAGTTAATACCAGAACCCAATCAAGCATCCTCCAACCGCTGCAGGGGTTTCATTGCCATTATCTCTCCAATCACCCCAGGCAAGGATCACTTCAAATATCCAAAAATAGTGTATCACTTTTATCATCTCACTCAACTCAAAAGCAAAAAAGGAAAAAATCAGAAAAAATGAAACAAAAAAGAACAGATTCAAAAAAATGAAAATCCCAAAAATGAAAAAACAAGGGAAAAAGAGACGAAAGAAATATAAGTTGTGAGCTGATACATTTGGCCATAAAGCGTAAGAGATCCTTGTCTCAATGAACCTTCCTACACCTTGTTGTGTATGACCACCCTTTCTTCCATAAACCTTCAAACACTTCATCATTCCTATACATCTCTCCTTTCATAAAACCGCAAACACTACCTCGACCTCGTCATCCCGCCCTCCACAAACCCTCAGTCCTTCCTCAGACTCCACCATCAGATTTGCAATCAAGCTGTTGTGCAAGAATAAGAGAACAAAGTGGTCCATCCTCATGAGGAATCAAGTGACATGATCAATTTGAGCAAAGGAGAGGATTGACGCCATGATAAAGAGCAATGAATCAACAAGTTTGTGTAAATCACCCTTCTGACATAAGACACTTGCCATTATAACAAAGTCTGTAATTACCAAAGTTCGGTCTGTTGCGCAGCTTTCCAAGCTAAGGTAGTCACAAATGACAGTATGAAGACTCCAGGCAAGCATCATGATCCCTCCCTACGCCACCCTAAAAATGGGGCAGTTAGAGACAATCAACAAAGGATATCAAGGACGATGATGACCTTCATGGAAATCAGGCTTCGTTTTGCACTCTAACAGGGGCAAACCCCATATGATGGAAGTAATACTTTCATTGAGCCTTATCAAACCAAAGTACATTTGTCTTATGTCAGAAGAAGATTAAGAGAAAGCTCAAACCGAAGAAAGCTCATCTTCAACAATTTCAAAGAAGACTCAATGCTCAAAAGATCATGAACCTCCAAAGGGATTCCCATGGAGATGAACCCAGTATCATGAAGACGAAGAACTTATTCTCCGGAGGGGCCTTTAATTCTCGCAAAATGGGATGCAAGAAAAGAAAACCCCAGTTTCCAGTAAATTCAGATACAGTCAGAAAGGAGTATGCCTAAAGAAATAAATGAAAAAAGAGAAAGATGAGCCAAGTAAGAATCAGCTCGCTAGGTTGAAAACCCGCAAAGGGCGGCCTAGGCAAAACCAGAGCGACCCGGTGGATTGAAAACCCGCAAAGGGCGATCCAGGCAAAAATTAGGGTCAGAAAACTTGGACTTGAAATGAAAAAGGCAATCAGCACTCCCAAAAGTTTGGATAAAGGGGTGATCAAGGTCATGAGTATGGACGATTGGCATCGTTACTTCAAAAGAAAAAACACAAGATCTGCTTCCCCTTTTTCTTGTATTTTTCCAGTTTAAAATTTTTTCAATGTACTTTCAATTGGCGTGACCTTCTGCACGTCCAGTTTCCATAACAATAAGAATTCAACTTTTTCTTCCATGTGTTTGCTTTTTGTGTCTTTTATCTTCACTTATTCTGTCACTTTGTTTTAAAATAAATGTTTTTATGATTGATGATACTGAATTGTGAAACCTGTGCATGAGTCAAAAAGCATTACAATTATTGCGAAATTTCTGAAAATCACAGAAAAGAGGGGATCCCTCAAATAAATGAATTGGCAAAAAACAAACGCGGGCACAATCACTTCAAATGGCAAGCAAACTTATGCGCGGCTCTGGCATTGCTATTACCCTAGATGGTCCTCATGTCTCAGGCCCAAAGGAAAAGATTTACACCAATGATTAAAACAAGGTTTAGTGATCACCAAGTGAGGCTTCTTTCATGCCAAAAGTCAAGACATTCATAGAGAACCAAAGATTTGCACTGAGAACACCACTCAGATCCAAAAGTTGGGGCATTCTCTTCACCACCCACCCACCCTGGTCTTGGGAAAGTTTGTTCATTGTCCATCCCATTCATATACCACCCTCAGTTCATAACCAGTACCATAACTTCATCCCCTTTCACAAACCCACTCAAAGAACCCATTTGAAATTGTCATTCTAAAGTGGGGCATTTCCATAACTGTTCACTCCCGCTCAAATGAGCAGAGTTCTCCCTAAAGTCATTCACATCCATAAATTCCTGTCGGGGCAGTCTCTCAACTCACTGTCCTAAACCAATCCCAAGTTAACTGACTCACTCGTCCACATCTGCACTCTTATGCATACTTACTAGTCAATGCTTTAGAGAGAGAGAATACAAATTGATCATGTGGTGTTTAAAGTTCAGTCATCATGGAAATGGAAAGGAAAATAAATGAGCTTGTTAATAAAAACCTTGAGAACACCAGAGTTTGAATCAAATCTAGTTTTTCCAAAGAATGGTCCATAGCCATCTCAATTCCTTGCATTCAAAGTCTCGCGTCTCATCATCATAAAAATGTTTACAAAAATGTTTAAATACTCCAATCATTCATCCTCCTCATGCATGTAGGCATTTCATGTTATTCAAAGCATTACATTCGCATCATCCACATTCATCACAATAAAAGCAAAAGAACACAGACATTCCATAGCATTTATCATCATCACATCAAACATCAAATCAGTTTTCAAAACAAAAAGAGGCATTCTTAATAAATAGTCATAGTCATCACGATAGGACGCTTGAATTGATCACTCAAGAATCCTAAAGTCCCTATGCTAAAAGAAAATTAAAAACATTCATTGCATCCATGTGCATCCCAACATCAAGAGCCTGCATTCCATGCATCATTCAAAGCTTCCCAATTTTCAAAAAGGAACTCAGTTGCTTTGGACTCGTTAGGCCCCAAAATTTTCAAAAAGTCAGTTACTTTGGACCAATGGGTCCCCGAAATCTCATTTTCAGAAAATCATCATGGCACCGAGTTAGTGAACTCCATCAGCACAGAGTTAGTAAACTCCCACAGAGTTAGTGAACTCCTTCCACAGATCACAACGTCGCGTACGAGCGCGCGGCAGATCCTACAGACTTCGTTAAGTCCATCGGATTAATTGTGTCAACCTAAGGCATAGCGTAGATCCATTGATCATATCAGTTCCGGACCTGATATTGATCGGCCGCTCGAAAAGGCCACCCCCAGAGCTCGGACTCGACGAGAGTCCGTTAAAAGGTTTTAGGCAACCTCCGAATTCCCCAATTTACGGCACTTCCCATTTACTGCTTTCATTTACTGCTTTACGCAATTTACTGCTTTCTCGTCGACGCGACAAGTGTTGACTCTCTCTCTCTCAAAAAAAGAGAGATCAAAGAAAGGAAACAAAAAAAAAGAGAAAAAAGAAAAGGAAAATTCGGGTTTCTCTAAGTAGACAAAATTAGTATTATTTCTGAATTCTTTATTTCTATTTTGCCTCGGAATATGTTTCGGCCAATTCATATTCCTTGGTAAAATCCAAATAAAGAGGGGCAGCTGTCATACCCTAATTTTGTCCGCCTAGGTTTAAAACCCTAATCTTCCGCAAAAAATAAATAAATTGAGAAGTGTGGTTTTATTTTGAAGAGTGAAGAGCATTGTGCATGCATTTTTGGGTTTTAAAAGTCATTCTAGGGCTTTTAAATTCATTGTTAGAGTGGAAATGCATTTGTTGTTAAAAAACAAGGTTTTTAGGGCAAAAGGGTATTTTGGTCATTGTCAAAAATAAGATAATTTCTCATCAAGAATCATTGTGCAATTTTAGAGAAATTTATTTGAGGCAAAACATTTTTGGTCATGTATGTATGTATGCGCATGCATGCATACATTGTGCACAAAATTTCAAAAAAGGATCAAAAGGGAATATTCTACAAAAAGTTCCAAGATGTGATTTTTATGACATTTTTGGTCATGGTGATCACATAAAATGGCATATTCCTAAGATTCCTAGTATGTGGCCTAAATTGGGTGTATTTTTGTACAATTATCCTAAGAAGAATAATCAAAAATGAAGGGATAATGGAATGGTCATATAATAGTACAATAGTACAAGATGACAACTAGCAAAACTTGGTGACCACTCCCACTACCTCTTCACCACGAATTTCACCCTCTCTATTCTCTCATTTTGTGTTTTCTCAATGTCCTCAATCCATGTGAGCCTCAATCCTAGCCTTTGATTCAAAATTAAAATCAAATCCTAGAGCACAACTAGTGCATATTGACCTAACTACCCTTAAACCTAATTGTTTTCTATATATACCCTATTAACCTCACCTCACAAAAAAGGAGAGCTTTTGGCCTCACCATTCACTCATAAACCCTAGCACACAACTCCCTCCTCACCTTTTCTCCATTTTATGCGCCACCCCCTCTCCCTTCTCTCTAACTCACTTCTTCATTTCTCATCTACCCACACACATTCAATCCATCTTCCAAGCCTAAACACTAATTTTCAACCATCAATCCTTCATAAAATCACACAAAAGTTCAAGATCAAGGGTCATTTTTTGGAGATTGGAGACCAACCTTGAAGATAAGTTGATTTGGTTGATTGTTTCTTCATCTATTGTGTTTATTTGGAGCTCATGTTAAGGTATGTGATTCCTAGACCCCTTCTCTTGTAAATCCTTGCATAAAGTCATCATTTCTTGCATATTTGTGAGATTTCCACTTCCAAAAATGTAGATCCTCTCTTTTAACTTCATTTTTATGCTTGTACATATGTTAATCTCATGAATCTTTGTTTTGATGCTTTGATTTTGGGGTTATATGCATGATTTTGTTGTTTTAAGTGAAATAAAATGTTATTTGCTTTGATAATAATTTCGCATGCTTCAAATAAATATGTGTTTTATGCTTTTTGTTGGTTATCATGGTTGAATCTTGTGAATAAATGCATCTATGTTTTGGTTATGTCACTCGCTTGCTTGATTTGGTTGACTTGTTAGAATAAATTGATGATTGGCCATTAAACTTGCAAATATTCAAACCTATGTTGTTAATTGTGAAATTTGTGATTTGAGAAAAATGAATTTGGGTTTTTGGTTCATTTATGATCCACAAATGATCTTGGGTTATGCTAAGTTGGCAAGAGATAGGTTACTTCAACCTTGATGCCTATGCTTGTAAGCATTTAAAAATTCAATTCCCATTTGATGTGTTTGTGAAATGTGAGCAAAAAGGGGTCTATAAACAATTGAATTTGCGCACATGATTGGTCTCCAATGACCTTGATGCATCCTCAAGTTTAATCATGCTTTCTTTGCTCTTTGAGTTTATTGTAAATTGTTGTTTGAAGCTTGTGAAGTTTCGGCAAAGGATAGGCTCACTTAACCTTGATGCGCATGCATTTTGCATATTCATGCATTCTTACCTATTCTTGCATCCTTGCCTACTCATGCATTCTTGAATTGAAGCTTGGTACTTCATGCTTGATATACTGGTTTATGTGCTTGTGATGCATTAAAATGTTGAATTGGTGTTCACAATTTGCTTGTTTTGATTTCCACCAATTGTTACTCGTTAGTAACTCTCCAAAACTTCAAAACCATGTTGCATACAAAGAACAACTTGTTACTCGTTAGTAACGTTCCAACTTCAAAACATTTTTTTGCATTTACATAATCATTGATAAACAACTTCACTTCTTCTCAAAACAATGCCAAACTATTTTTCACAAATCAAACCTTGTTGAGGATAATGCGAAGCCTTTGCTTGCACGATTGTCAACAATGGGGTGCTAGTGGTGATCACTTGGAGTCTTTGCTCAATTGATTATCATGAACACTCATTTTTCAAAAGAACTCTCATTTCACAAATTAAAAACTTTGTTGAGGATAATGCGAAGCCTTTGCTTGCACGATTGTCAACAATGGGGTGCTAGTGGTGATCACTTGGAGTCTTTGCTCAATTGATTATCATGAACACTCATTTTTCAAAAGAACTCTCATTTCACAAATTAAAAACTTTGTTGAGGATAATGCGAAGCCTTTGCTTGCACGATTGTCAACAATGGGGTGCTAGTGGTGATCACTTGGAGTCTTTGCTCAATTGATTATCATGAACACTCATTTTTCAAAAGAGCTCTCATTTCACAAATTAAAAACTTTGTTGAGGATAATGCGAAGCCTTTGCTTGCACGATCGTCAATAATGGGATGCTAGTGGTAATCACTCGAAACCTTTGTTGTTTGATCACTGTGAACATTCAATTTTCACAATTAAACAACTAAAAAATAAAAACCTTTTCTCGACAACCGAGAACTACGTAAGCTTTGAATTCTCCATCGCACTGGGAGATACGTAGGAGCGGGTCACATTCCCGTCAAGCACGACAAATGAAAACCATTTTCTTTTCAAAAAAACAAACCCTTTTCCAAAACAAGGCAATTTCTAAAAACAAAACAATTTTCAAAAACAAGAACTACGTTGCTTTGATTCCCTCCCCAGGATACGTAGGCACGGTGCCCTCCCGTCAAGCGCAAAAGATTAAATTTTCCTTAAGTTTTTTTTTTCCATAAAGTAAGGAGAGATAAAGAGAGATAAAAACAAAGCATTTCTTAAATCAACCCTTTTAAATCACACGTCAAATCGAGGTTCCCTTTCAGTAGAAAGGATGTGTGGGGTGCTCGTACCTTCCCCATGCATAACCCACCCCCGAACTCAAATCTCGTGGTTCCAAGGACCATTGTCTTTCAAGAAAGGTTTTTTTCAATGTTTTACCTCTAAAAAAAATATTGGTGGCGACTCCAATTCATGTTGTGCGAAGAGAAATCCCTCCAAAGGATTTTTCGGGGTGCAACAAATACCTTGTCGAAAATGTGGTAAATTGCAGGTGAAGTTGTAAAAGTTGATTTGCCTCTATTTATTGGCAAAGATAGTAAATTGTAGGCCTATGGCCACCATGACGTTTTGGTATTGTTGTCGTGCGATTGTGTGACTGTGATTAGCGTTACTTGTACATTCACATTGTGTCGCATACCTTTGCATTTGCTTTACGACGTGAACGATGAGGGCTATGCCCTGTGAGCCACTATTTACTGGCAACGACGATTTTTACGACGGGAGTTTTGCTCCAATGGTACCACATGCATATGCACAGTTGAGTCGCATTCCGCATTGCACTTCGATGATTCTATTGATGAGTCTATTGAGGATTTTATTGATGATATGTGTAATTCTATAGTACCTGACCTATCATATTGTTCTTCATACATGCTCTTATATAGTTCGATATCTCACCCCTTCTGTTTGAATGTTACCCCTATGTGGTAACGTGCAGGTAGTCGCGAATGAAGGCGGTGATCCTTCCTTAGTTGAGTC
The DNA here is from genome assembly GCA_963573325.1 of Astragalus glycyphyllos. Taxonomy (NCBI): domain Eukaryota; kingdom Viridiplantae; phylum Streptophyta; class Magnoliopsida; order Fabales; family Fabaceae; genus Astragalus; species Astragalus glycyphyllos. The sequence goes on along the minus strand of OY754311.1, from coordinate 53,141,066 downwards.
GGTGTCGTCACTCTGATACGTAACACTCGGGGGGATTGAACGCTGTTTTTTTTCCTTTATCATTTAGGTTGTAATATTTGTTGAACTCGAAGTTATTTCTATTAAGCAAATTGTTGATTTTGAGTTGTCAAATGGACAAGGATTGTTAAGATTGCTTCAAATTGAATTTACCATGAATGAATTATATTGTTTGTGTTGGGAAGTAAGTGTAGCACTCCAATATTTATGTTGAAAATTCCCCACTCTGATTTATAGTATTATTGGCTAGAATTGGGGTGTTACACAGATAGCCCTACTGAGAAGACTATGTCTGGTCTACTAGCAGTGAGATACAATAGAGATCCAATCATCCCTCTATACTCTTTTTCAGAAACAGGCTTACCCTTCTCATCTTTTTCAATACTTGCAGAAGGGTGCATGGGAGTTGCTATAGCTTTTGCATCACTCATTTTGTATTTCTTAAGAAGATCTTTGATGTACTTCTCTTGAGAGATAAAAATACCATTCTTAAGTTGTTTGATTTGTAAGCCAAGAAAGTATCTCAGCTCCCCCATTAAGCTCATCTCAAACTCACTCATCATTAGTTTTCCAAAGTCAGTGCATAGCTTTTCATTTGTGGCTCCAAAGATGATATCATCAACATAAATTTGAACAATTAAAAGTTCATCTTTGAGAATTTTTCTAAAGAGAGTAACATCTATTTTTCCTCTTGAAAAACCATTTTTGAGAACAAAGGCACTAAGTCTTTCATACCAAGCTCTAGGAGCTTGTTTGAGACCATAGAGAGCATTAGTCAGTTTAAAAACATGGTTTGCATGTTTTTCATCAATAAATCCAGGAGGTTGGTGTACATACACTTCCTCATTAAGAAAACCATTTAGAAAAGTACTTTTGATATCCGTTTGAAAGAGTTTAAAATCTTTATGAGCAGCATAAGCAAGAAGTATTCTAATGGCTTCTAATCTAGCAATAGGTGCAAATGTTTTATCATAATCAATACCTTCCTATTGATTGTAACCTTGAGCAACTAACCTTGCTTTGTTTCTGATGACTTTGCCATCCTGTTGCACCCCGAAAAATCTGGTTTGGACCTTTCATCGTACAACGTGAAAATTTGTGAAGCCGCCATCAACATTTTTTATTTAGGGACCAAAACATTGAAAAGGGGTCCTTTTTTTAAGGCGGGTGGTCCTTTGAGAACTAGAGATGTAGGTTCGGGGGTCGGTTAGGTGTGGGGAAGGTATTAGCACCCCACACCTCCTTTCTACCGAAAGGGAACCTTTAACTTGATGTGCGGTTTTGACAGAGTTGATTTGAAACAATTCATTCTACTTTTTATTTGAGAAAAGTGTTTTTGAAAACGGGGGAAAAGAAGAATCTTTTTATTATTTTTTTAAAAGTGTGCTTGACGGGATGTGACCCGCTCCTACGTATCTCCCGGTGCCATGGAGAATTCAAAGCTTACGTAGTTCTCCTGGTTGAGAAACTTTGTGTTGGTGTTTTTTATTGTAGGGGTTTTCGGTCCTAGACTGTACAGTCCACTAGACCTAGAACAAAGACAACCCCGCCTGTACAGACGACGTGCCCCCTACTTATTGAAAATGTTTTTTTTTGATTAAGGGAGAAAAAGATTTGTTGTGAGGTTGGTTGCTTTTATTTGAGCAAGTATCTTAGGCTCGCACGAACTGTACAGCTCGCTAACCCTAAGACGCTAACCAATACCGGATGTACATCCGACTCGATTCCTTACTCATTTTTTGAAATAGGGTTCAAGTTGTTAATTACTTGTTTTGATTCTCATAAGTATCCCAAGATGTTTGAGCTGTACAGCTCCGATCTTAGGACGCTAGACAACACCGGCCGTACGTCCGACTTGCCTGCTTATGAGTTTTCAAAAAGGTTTATTGTTGATCTTAGAAAGAATTTGATTGTCTTATGAAAACAATTTGAGAAAAGATTGAATTTGGAAAAGCTTTAGAAAATGATTGATTTGAAGAAAGGATAAGGGAGTTTGAGGGTGACATTGGTCACAAAAGGTTTGTTGGGATGGCGTGGCATCCAAAAGGAGAAGAAAGTAGAACATTCAATCAATTTCCAAGTCAAGAACCAAAGTGCAACATTTAACAAATTGCAAGCAAAACAATCAACAATGCAAGCATAAGCATAAACATTACCGATTACAACATTTGAGCGCAAGAATGACACTTAGTCATCAACAATTAATGGCATGCATATGTAAGATCAACATTAACCAAATAGATTGCAAGAATAGGCACACAAATAGATAATGCAAAGGTTTAATTCAATTAAGTGTCAACACAAGATAAAGCACAAGGTTGAATCCCTTTTGGTAATCCTTGACGCTTGAGACAATGCACAAGTGCATAAGTGTCTAGTCCTTTTACCAAATCATCAACATTAAAGTATAACATTGACCTAGAAAGAACATCACATTTGCAAGACCAAAAGTGACCAAAAGAGGGCATTAACAAGTCATTTTTGTAACCAAAATTGATTAATCAAGTTAGAAAACTAGCATTTGCATTTACAAGCAAGAATTGCACAAAGAAAATTGAATCATCTTAGGCAATCCTCATCACTTAAAATGAAGTGCCTAAGGCACAAGTGAGAGTCCTCTTGCCAATCATCAACATAGAATAATTTTGCAAACAAGTTACTAACAAGCAAACCAAAGTTTACAATCAAAGCACAAGGTTGTGTTGAATCATCTTAGGCAATCCTCAACACTTAAAGTGAAGTGTACAAGGCACAAGTGTGAGTCCTCTTGCCAATCATCAACATATAACAATTTGCAAGCAAGATACAATCAATTAGCAACAATATTTTGCAATCAAAACATCAAATCAATTGCGTTGAATCATTTTAGTCAATCCTCAACACTTAAAGTTAAGTGCTCAAAGGCACAAGTGTGAGTCCTCTTGCCAATCATCAACATAGAGTAATTTTGCAAGCAAAGTACATAACAACCAAACCAAAACAACTTGAGGAATCATTTTACCCAATATTGCAAACCCATTTCACAAGAAAATTAACACCCTAATTCTAATCATGATTTGCGAAGCATCACATCATTTTATTCAACAAAATGCAAAATTATAGTGAAAACAAACACAAATCACAATTTTATTCATGAAATGCAAGCACAAAGTGAAAATAGCACCAACACAAAATTTATTCCAAGAGAGAGATGCATTTCAAGCATCCAAACCTCCCAAAGTGTTTGTCAAAATGCTTGAAACACATCTCTCATTCAACAACAACAATTATATCAACATTTCATCAAAAGAATAGAGCACTAAAATGCAAAGAAATGCTTGATATGCAAAAGTAGATTGATGATCTACATTTTTTTTAAGCTAAAATTTGGATGATGTTAAGAGTGAGAGTATACCTCAACTCCAAGCTAGAATAGCAAAAGAGATAAGGTGAATGAACACTAAACCACTTGAATCAACCCTCTAATCTTCAATCTTGAGCTTGATTCTTGAGATTTGAAGATGGATCTTTGAAGAGAATGCAAGGATGATGAAGGTTTTAGGACTAGAATGTTGATTTGAAGTGAAAAAGTGAAGAAATGAGGTGAGGGAAGGAGGGGGTGATTTCGGCCAAAGGAGGAGAGGAGAGGAGAGGTTTGTGTGCTAGGGTTTTGAGTGTGAATTGTGAGCCAAAACCTTATGAGAGGTGAGGATATGAGGGTATATATAATGTGCAATTAGGTTTAGGGGCATTTAAGTCATTGTGTACCTCATCTCATTCTAGGATTGCATTTTAATTTTGAATCAAGGGTGAGGATTGAATCACACTTTGATGAGGGGCAAAAAAATGCAAAATGAGAGGGAAATGAAGAGGGGGGTATTCGAAATATCAAGGGAGAGGGTGTAGCCTTGGTCACCAAGTTTTGCAAGTTGGCAATTGTACTATTGTACCATCCATGAACCTTCCAATTATCCTCTCCATTTTGATTATTCTTTTCAAGATAATTGTACATAAATCTAACCATTTTTAGCCATATACAAGGTATCTTGAAGAATATGCCATTTTTGAAAATGAGAGATGACCAAAATTGCCAACAAAAATCTTATCATATAATTTTTGGGAATATTCCTTGTACTATTTTTTGAAATGCTTTCTTGAATTAATTTGAACTTGATTTTTTTACTACACATATAAAATATGCGCATAATTTGAAAAGTGATTTTCTTTATTTATTTTTTTGTTCAAAATAATACAATTTCATTAAATAAATTCCCAAAAATTAATTGATTGGATTTTCAGCTAGCAAAAATTTATTAAATTGAAATTGACCAAACAATGCCCCCTTTTAAATGCCCCAAAATTCCTTAATTTCTCAAAAATGATTTTGAGAACCTTAGAATGCTTGGGTAAATACCCTAAACCCTTTCTCAAATAATGCATCACTCACAAAATTATTTATTTTTGCTGAAAATTAGGGTTTTGAAACTAGGCGGACAAAATTAGGGTATGACAGCTGCCCCTCTTTATTTGGATTTTAACAAGGAATATGAATTGGCCGAAACATATTCCGAGGCAAAATAGAAATAAAGAATTCAGAAATTATACCAATTTTGTCTACCAGAATTTTCCTTTTTTTTTTTTTGTTCCTTTTTGAAATATGACACAAATGCAATGAAAAGATTTTTTTTTTTGTTTACCTTTTTTGTTCCTTTTTGGAATCAATTGGTGCCAACCCTCAATAAGCCGGCGAAAGCAGTAAAGAAAACAGAAAAAAAGGGTGCCGGCCCTCATTAAGCCGGCGAAGGAGGCTGCCTAAAGCCTTTTAACGAATCGCGAACGATCCGAGTTTGCACTTGGGCCTGGGGAGCACGTGGGCTCAAAGGGGTGGTCTTTCGAGCGACCGGGGGAGGGTACTATATCAAGTCTAGATCTCGATATTTCCCTAGGACTGCGCCATGTTTTAGGCCAACACAGCTATCCTTTTCGACTGGACCTATTGAGGTCAGGGGGACTTACTCGCAGCTCGGATACGAAGTGAAGTCAATCTTCTGGGGGACACGTGGGTCCAAAGGGGATTCGCAAATCCAATTAGCTTTCTTCAGTTGGTCAATGCTACCGCACTGATCCAGGGGTGCCTGCTCTGGTCGCAGGACTTTTCTTCAAGTTTCTCAGGTTGGCGGTACCTGCACATGTCAGCAGATGCAATGCATGGTGCATGGAATGAATGCATGTTATGCAAAGGCCTGTTATGCGAATGCATGCGATGCGATGATTTTGGGTGAATGATGAATGCTGGGAATGCTTTTCTTTCAGCTTTGATTGTTTTTTTTTTTTTTCATCTTTTAATTCTTCTTTTGATCAGCTTTCTGTTTTCTGATCATTTGTTTTTTTCTTCTTTTTGCCTGATCAGCTTTTTTTTTTTGATCATTTGCTTTTTTTTTGTGCTCTTCTTTTTTTTTTTTTTTAATAAAAGGCTTATTCTTTTGCTGGTTCAACCGACCCCCGACACTCCTGGCACGAGACTGGGGAATTTATTAGAGTTGCTGCGGCACACGGGCCGGGTGCAGGTTTGCTTTATGATTTTCCATCTGAAGTGTTTGATGGGCGCAATTATTTTCTTTGCAACATTAATTTGTTTTTGAGGAATCACTTCCTTCCCGTGACTTTTGGGGATTTCGCAATGATTGCAATGCTCTAGGATTTATGCACATGTTTTACAATTCAGTATTACCATCATCATAAAACGTTTATTTTGAGCTGAAAAAGCAGAAAATAGAAAAGCAAACAGATATGAGAAAGATTGAACTTTATTGATGTGGAAACCGGTCGTACAGAAAGTTACGCCGACTGTTCAATACATTTGAAAATTTAAACTGCAAAAAGACATGAAAAAGAGAGAAAAGCTAGTTTCTAAATGTCCGTCTCTGTGGAACAATGCCAAACATTTATGTCCTTGACCTTGATCACCCCTCTATCCAAACCTTCAGGAGTGCTGTATGCCCTTGTTTATTTTCATGCCCAAGTTTTCTGACCCTAATTTTTGCCTGGATCGCCCTTTGCGGGTTTTCAATCCACCGGGTCGCTCTGATTTTGCCTAGGTCGCCCTTTCGGGTTTTCAACCTAGCGAGCTAATTCTTACTTGGCTTATCTTTCTCTTTTTTCGTCTATTTCTTTCAGGCATAATACTTCTTCACCGAATCTGAATTGACTGGGTTTTTGAGTTCTTCACCGTCCATGTTGGTGAGTATTAGTGCTCCTCCAGAGAAGGCTTTCTTGACCACATAAGGTCCATCATAAGTGGGAGTCCATTTTCCTCGGGGATTGCTCTGAATGGGCAATATCTTTTTGAGCACAAGATCTCCCTCGCTGAACTCCCGAGGGCGAACTTTCTTGTCGAAGGCCGTCCTCATCCTCTGTTGATACAGCTGTCCATGACACAAAGCTGCAATTCTTTTTTCCTCAATGAGATTTAACTGTTCCAGACGAGCTTGTACCCATTCAGCTTCTTCCAACTTGGTTTCCATCAATACCCGCAGGGAGGGTATTTCAACCTCAATAGGGAGGACTGCCTCTGACCCATATACTAGAGAAAAAGGGGTTGCCCCAGTTGAGGTACGCACTGAAGTGCGGTATCCGTGCAAAGCAAAAGGAAGCAACTCATGCCAATCCTTGTAGGTTACCACCATCTTTTGAACTATTCTCTTGATATTCTTGTTGGCCGCTTCGACTGCCCCATTCATCTTGGGTCGATAGGGGGAAGAATTATGATGCTGGATTTTGAATTCTGTGCACAGGTCTTTCATCATCTTGCTGTTCAGGTTGCTGCCGTTATCGGTGATGATCCTGTTTGGAAGGCCGTAACGACAAACCAGATCTTTCTTTACAAACTTTGCAACCACAGAGCTAGTGATGCTTGAGTATGAGGCAGCTTCAACCCACTTGGTGAAATAGTCAATGGCGACAAGGATGAAGCGATGCCCGTTTGATGCTTTTGGCTCGATAGGACCGATGACATCCATCCCCCACATTGAGAATGGCCAAGAAGCAGTCAGAACGTTTAATGAAGCAGGTGGTACATGGATATGATCGGCATAGATTTCGCATTTGTGACACTTTCTTACAAAGCTGTAACAGTCAGATTCCATTTGCAGCCAGTAATAGCCGGCTCTTAAGATTTTTCTGGCCATGGTGTGTCCACTGGAATGAACCCCAAATGAGCCTTCATGGACCTCTTTCATAATCTTTTCGGCCTCCTCTTTCGCAACACACCTTAGGAGAACCATGTCATAATTTCTCTTGTAGAGAACTTCACCATTCAGGAAGAAATTCCTCGACAGCCTTCTGAGCGTTCTCTTGTCATTTTCTGATGCCCCAGGAGGGTATTCCCTGGTGGTGATGTACTGCTTGATATCATGGTACCACGGCTTGTCATCAGGCTCTTCATCTATTGCAGTGCAGTAATGATGTGCTGGTAGATCCCTATGCTGGATTCTGAGGTGAGCTAAACTCTTGTCACAGCTGATGTTGAACATTGACGACAAGGTTGCCAAAGCATCGGCCAACTGGTTTTCGCTTCGAGGGATATGTTGGAAAGTGACTTCCTCAAAGGACTCCATCAATTCTTGAACATAATCATAATAGAGAATCAGTTTGGGATCTCTGGTCTCCCAATCACCTCGCACCTGATGAATAACCAAGGCTGAATCACCATACACATCAAGCCTTTTGACCTTCCATTCAAGGGCTGCCTGAATACCCAGGATGCACGCTTCGTATTCCGCAATGTTATTTGTAACATAAAAGCTCAGTCTTGCAGTGACCGGAATGAAGCGATTGTCTGGAGAGATTAACACAGCTCCGGCCCCATGCCCCGACATGTTGGATGCACCATCAAATATCATCCTCCATCTTTCATCTTCTTGGGACTTCCCCTCGTCGAATAGTGCCATGATATCTTCATCGGGAAAATCATACTGCATCGACTGGTATTCTGGGATAGGCTGACAAGCTAAGTACTCAGCAAGTGCGCTGCCCTTGACTGCCTTCTGCGTGACGTACAGGATATCATATTCTGACAATAACATCTGCCAACGGGCAATCCGTCCTGCGAGAGTTGGTTTCTCAAAAATGTACTTGATCGGATCCATTTTAGACACCAACCAAGTTGTATGGCTCAGCATGTACTGCCTTAAACGATGAGCAGCCCAAGCCAAAGCACAACAAGTCTTCTCCAGCATTGTGTATCTTGTCTCGCAGTCAGTAAATTTCTTGCTCAGGTAATAAATAGCATGTTCTTTCTTGCCTGACTCATCATGCTGCCCCAGCACACACCCCATCGAATTGTCTAACACGGTTAGGTACAAGATCAGCGGTCTTCCGGACACCGGTGGCATCAGAATTGGTGGATTCTGAAGATACTCTTTAATTCTCTCGAAGGCTCTCTGACAATCATCGTTCCATTTGGATTCTTGGTTCTTGCACAACAGCTTAAAGAGAGGCTCGCAAGTGGTTGTCAGTTGGGATATGAACCTTGAGATGTAATTCAGTCTCCCAAGAAAACCACGGACCTCCCTTTCAGTCTTTGGTACTGGCATTTCGAGGATTGCTTTGACTTTATCTGGATCAACTTCTATCCCTTTCTGACTGACGATGAACCCCAGTAGCTTTCCGGATCTTACACCGAAGGTGCATTTAGCTGGGTTTAATCTGAGTTTGAACTTCCTTAGACGTTCAAAGAGTTTTTGCAGATTCACAATATGCTCTTCATCAGTCTTGGATTTAGCAATCATATCATCCACATACACTTCGATTTCCTTGTGCATCATGTCGTGGAACAATGTCACCATGGCCCTCTGATACGTTGCACCGGCGTTTTTGAGTCCAAAAGGCATCACCTTATAGCAAAAGGTTCCCCAGAGAGTTATGAAGGTTGTTTTCTCCATATCTTCTGGAGCCATCTTTATCTGATTGTATCCTGAGTATCCGTCCATGAAGGAGAATAAAGAGTGTTGGGCTGTACTGTCCACCAGAATATCAATGTGGGGTAGGGGGAAATCATCTTTGGGGCTGGCTCTGTTCAGATCCCTGTAATCGACACACATCCTGACTTTCCCGTCCTTCTTCGGAAGTGGGACGATATTGGCAACCCATTGAGGATACTTGGCAACCGCTAGAAACCCGGCATCAAACTGCTTCTTTACCTCATCCCGGATTTTCAACGACATCTCTGGCTTCATTCTTCTCAGTCTTTGCTTTACAGGCGGGCATTCTGGCTTTACTGGCAACTTGTGCACAATAATATCGGTATCCAACCCAGGCATATCTTGATACGACCATGCAAAAATGTCAACGTAATCGCGCAGGAGCTGAATTAACTTCATACGATCACTGTCGTTCATTGCGGTACCGACCTTAACTTCTTTCTTGTTCTCATCTGTACCCAAGTTGATTACCTCAGTTGATTCTCCGTGAGGCTGAATGACCCTTTCTTCCTGTTCCATTAATCTCATCAGTTCTGGAGGAGTTTTCCAGTTGTCCTCAACATCTCCCTCAGTTTGATTAATTGGATGATCAAAGTCAAAATATGGATCATCGGCATTGTTATTTTCAGAGATAATTATTGTTGATCTGCATTTGCAGAGGCAAAAAGCAGAATGAAAGGCGAAACAAACAGGCAAAATAAAATAAAGCGGAGAAGACACATGAAATTAAGAGAAATGATTTTATTGATGAATTTCAAAAACAACGTTTTTATTGATGATGATAGCAATGAAGATAAAAACATGCGTGCCCCTAACAACTTATCCTATGGCCTTGGGCAGAGCCACAGGGGTGCATTACAAATTATTACTTTGAATTAAAAGCCACGGGAAAGTCAGCAGCTTCCCAATTCTTCAACTTTTCACCGGCAAAGCAACGGCGAACTAGGCTGGTATCACCTTTTTCAACTCCAGGACCATCCCCAATGGCAGCGATTTGATTAGGGTCCAGCAACCCTGCACTCTTAAAGCTCTGGCGAATATCACAGATAGGGATCTTTTTTGACCAAGGATCATGACCTCTCAGTTTGGCCAACCACCTGCTCTTTCTTTCCTCTGCCATCCCCTTTCTCTCGGCTTGATTCGGATGGTACCCCAACCCACAACGGTCTCGATTTTCCTTCAGTTGAATAGGCACAAGAATCCCCTGACCAGTCTTGCCTAAACCACATCCCACCTTGTATCCTTGTTCTAACATGATCTTGGCGACCATTTCCTCATTCCTTGACAATTTTGACCCTGGTGACAGAAGCTTGCTCCCTCCGAATACAGCATTAGCAATTTCAAGGGACTGAAAGGAGGTCTCCAGAGATTCCTCAACGGCTTCCACATAACGGAATGGAGATGGCTTGTTGACTAACATTTCTTCTTCACCAAACACAACAACAATCTTGTCATCTACCACAAACTTGACCCTCTGGTGTAGGGAAGAGGGAATAGCTCCCGCCATGTGAATCCACGGGCTCCCCAACAGGCAGCTATATGATGATGTGATGTCCATGATTTGGAAATTCACATAAAAGGTCTCCGGCCCAATCTGAATTGGGAACTCCACTTCCCCTAGCACTTCCTTCTTCGACCCGTCAAACGCTCTCACCAACGTCGAACTAGGCTTCATATAAGAGCAGTCCACATCCATTTTGTCCATGGTGGACTTTGGCATGACATTTAGTGAGGACCCATTATCAATCAAAACCCGAGCCAACACATAGTCTCCGCATTTGACGGAGATATGCAGAGCCTGGTTGTGCTTTCTTCCTCCTGGGGGTAACTCATCGTCAGCAAAAATCAAATGATTAGCTGCCACGATGTTTCCTACAATCCCATCAAACTGACACACAGAGATATCTTCAGCGACATGGGCTTCATTGAGTACTTTCATCAGGGCAGTCCGATGAGCTTCTGAACTGAGCAGTAACGACAGCATAGAGATCTTGGCTGGAGTTTGTTTCAACTGATCAACAATTTGATAATCACTTTGTCTGATAATCCTTAAGAACTCACTGGCTTCCTGTTCTGTTACTTTCTTGCCCTGGGTATCCTCTGATACTTTCTCTTTTCCTTTTCTAACCCTGTCCTCAGCATCTTTAGACGTTTCAACCCGAAGAGTTTCCGGAGCATACATACGGCCGCTTCTCGTCATTCTACCCACTCCTGATATATTGGTGACAGCAGATGTACTTGGAGAACTCTCCACTGGAGGCAAAGTACTATATTTCCAGGGCACAGCACTATCTTTCTCATATGGAAAGGGAGCAGGGACCTCAATGACTATGGGCTGAGCTTTGGCTTGAACTTGCCTCGGATCATATAAAATCTCAATTGGCCTTCTGACTTCTCTGCCATTATTAGACTGAAGGGTCATCACGCTTTCTTCTGTTTCAAAAGTAACTACCTGAACTACACGGCGGTCCATCAAGTCTTGCAAGATCTGCTTAAAAACTTCACAGGCCCCTTTACACAGGGAATCAGCACACCCATTCTCCTGACAACATCCTTTCTCAATGACCTCAAATCGACACAATTCAGCGTGAATGGCATCCAAAGGAGTCTTAATTTTCTCAACCTCCCTTATCACCTGTCCAGTAGAATCTTCTATTGCATTGGTCGACGGATTCCCATGTCCTGGCTGTGGATTTGTAGTTATACTTGGACTATTCTGTTTGAAAGAAATCCAATTAGCGTCGATTAAGTCCTGGACTACGTGCTTAAAAGCTTTGCAGTCCTCCACTGTGTGACCGATTCCACCCTCATGAAAACTACAAGTAGCATTGGCATTATAGCTCCTAGGGAAAGGAGGCTGGAGAGGCTTCATCGAGCGAGTGTTGATTAAGTTTTTGGAGACCAGATGATTGAACAGCTCCGTGTAAGTCATCGGGATTGGATCAAAACTGACGCGCTTCTTATACTGGTAGTTCTGGGCTTTATAACCATCATTGGCTCGTTGAGGTTGCACTGGTGCCGAGAATGGTACCGTCTGCGGTGGAGTACTGAAAGATGGATTTCCTCCGGAAATTACATTGGTCTCTCCCTCTTTCTTTTTAGGGAAATGAGAAGAGGGCTTTCTTTGTCCACCTGAACTGCCTGAACTACCTGAACTACCAAAGTGGTTGGCGATCTTCCCGCTACGCAAACCGTTTTCAAGCCTTTCCCCAATAACTACCATATCTGAGAAATTTGACGAGACACTCCCTATCAGTCTGTCATAGTAGATTGCCGGAAGAGTTTCCATGAACATGTATACCATCTCTTTCTCTGTTAGTGATGGCTTTACTTGTGCAGCTGTACTTCTCCACCGTTGGGCGTATTTTTTAAAAGATTCTTTATCTCCTTTGCCCATGTGCTGTAACTGAGATCGATCTGGAGCCATATCCATATTGTACTGGTACTGTTTCAAAAAGGCTTCTGAGAGGTCCTTCCAACTATGGATGTCGGAAGACTGTAACTGCATGTACCAGTCTAAGGATGCCCCAGCTAAGCTATTCTGAAAGCAGTGGATCAACAGCTTATCATCACTAGCATGCGCAGCCATTTTTCGGCAATACATGGTTATATGACTTGATGGACAACCAACACCCCGGTACTTGTCAAAATCAGGTGCCTTAAACTTTGGAGGAAGGACTATATCTGGAACGAGACACAAATCACGGGCATCCTTAACTCTAACACCTGTACCTTCCACAGCCCTCAACCGTTCTTCAAGCACACGATACTGGTCTCTGGGCTGAGAGTTTTCAAACACATGCCCCTGAGGATGACTACTCATGCCATAGTAATTTCCCCCAAACTGAGTGGGACTTCCTACTTGATACGCAACATTCTGAGGATTGGTAGTGATCCAAGGAGTAGGACTGAGTGGATTTCTCTGTAGCGCAGCATCATGATCAGAAGCGTGGACTTGTGGTCCACCAACAACTCCACCAGGTACGACCACAGCAGCCTGACTTGGCCCTGTTACCTCAGCTGGATTGGATTCAACATTTTGAGGCGTATAACCGACTGGCATTCCCCACGGGTACCTCTGAGAAGCTGGATGGCTCTGACCGCTTGCCCCTGGAGAGTGGACAAAATGAGGGATCCCTGTTCCCGGAGGAGGAATAGTAGTTGCAGCATTAACAGGCCTCGGAGGGGGAATGAAGGTGACAACTCCATCAGGGTTTACAACAGCGGTGGCCTCAGCACTGGCGCCACCTTTCAGATTCCTCAGCATACCCATCATTTCAACCATTTGGGCCTCCATAGCCCCTACCTTATCCTTCAAAACCCGGTTTTCTTGAGCTAGCTGCTCGGGGTTGAGTATCTCTATAACCGGATCATCCGGACCCGAGTGATAACTCTCAATCTCAATGTCTGGACTTTCTTGATTCTCTGCCATGAGCCTTGCCTGTAGACGAGTGTAGTAACGGTGATGGCGAACCAGCTTGCCTTTTCTGTTTGTTTAAATATTTATTGTGTAAGAGCCTGAATGAATAGATGCATGGATGCATGAAATGAATGGATGCATAAGTATATGTGTATGCATGCGATGCAAAATGCGTTTTTTTTTTGGTATCTACAATTTCCCCGGCACTGGTGAGAATGCATGCAAAATGTATGAATGAATGCATGATGAGAAAAAATAATAATATTTTCAACACGACAGTTTTTCAAAAGCTAGAAATTCACATACATTTTTTTGAAAATTTTCGGTTTTTTTGCAAAAATCTTTATTCAGATGCAGGGGTATGCAGCTCCTTTGTGTCCTACAAGGTTTCTTAGCGACAGGGTCTATGGCTATTTCTACGGGTTCACACTTCAAGGATAGCACTAAAAGAAGGACCCTAAATAAGGTTCCTAGAGCCAACGACCTCATTTGAGACCCCCGATCACAGGGCCGTACGTCCAAGTGATGGTATCATCAAACAAAGCCAAACTCTAGGTGAAGTCTTCGCAACCACCCAACAAGACGTACGTCCAGTGAGCAGCCACTAATGACTTCGTTCTAGCCTAAGATATGCTCTAGCCCGGGTATAGGGCTGTCTCACCAAAAAAAAAAAAAAAAGGTAAAAAGAGTGCAACGTGTGTGTAGGAGCACGACGATAAACATACCCCCCCACCTGCAAAGAAAATCCAGAAACAGTCCATACAAAGAGTCGTCTACCCTAGGGTTTTGCAAGCATATATCATTTCAATACAAACAAGTAAACTAACCTAGGGTTCCAACAACAATCATATGCACTGCTTACCTCAAGAAAGGGAGCCAAGAAGAGGGGTCATAATAGAATCGGGGGAATGCATGAACTTACCTCGAAGAAAGGGAGCAAAGAAGAAGGGGACATGGGGATTGGAGAAATGCATGATCATATTAAGCATATAAACAAAAGAAGATGAAAGGAGAAGAAGGAACAAGAAGCGAACATAGAAGAAGAAGAGTCAAATGCACATGAATGCAACATAACAACACGAGAATGCAAGAGAACATTCAAACATCAGAAAGAGAGAAGAAAAAGAAGGAGAATAAAAGAGAGAAATAGAACAATCACATTCAAATCAAACAATTAAACCGCACATCAAGTTAATTAGGCCTGACCCTCGTTTTTTTTAAAAAAGAAAGTCCCCAGTGAAGTCGCCAGCTGTTGCACCCCGAAAAATCCGGTTTGGACCTTTCATCGTACAACGTGAAAATTTGTGAAGCCGCCATCAACATTTTTTATTTAGGGACCAAAACATTGAAAAAGGGTCCTTTTTTTAAGGCGGGTGGTCCTTTGAGAACTAGAGATGTAGGTTCGGGGGTCGGTTAGGTGTGGGGAAGGTATTAGCACCCCACACCTCCTTTCTACCGAAAGGGAACCTTTAACTTGATGTGCGGTTTTGACAGAGTTGATTTGAAACAATTCATTCTACTTCTTTTTATTTGAGAAAAGTGTTTTTGAAAACGGGGGAAAAGAAGAATCTTTTTATTATTTTTTTAAAAGTGTGCTTGACGGGATGTGACCCGCTCCTACGTATCTCCCGGTGCCATGGAGAATTCAAAGCTTACGTAGTTCTCCTGGTTGAGAAACTTTGTGTTGGTGTTTTTTATTGTAGGGGTTTTCGGTCCTAGACTGTACAGTCCACTAGACCTAGAACAAAGACAGCCCCGCCTGTACAGACGACGTGCCCCCTACTTATTGAAAATGTTTTTTTTTGATTAAGGGAGAAAAAGATTTGTTGTGAGGTTGGTTGCTTTTATTTGAGCAAGTATCTTAGGCTCGCACGAACTGTACAGCTCGCTAACCCTAAGACGCTAACCAATACCGGATGTACATCCGACTCGATTCCTTACTCATTTTTTGAAATAGGGTTCAAGTTGCTAATTACTTGTTTTGATTCTCATAAGTATCCCAAGATGTTTGAGCTGTACAGCTCCGATCTTAGGACGCTAGACAACACCGGCCGTACGTCCGACTTGCCTCCTTATGAGTTTTCAAAAAGGTTTATTGTTGATCTTAGAAAGAATTTGATTGTCTTATGAAAACAATTTGAGAAAAGATTGAATTTGGAAAAGCTTTAGAAAATGATTGATTTGAAGAAAGGATAAGGGAGTTTGAGGGTGACATTGGTCACAAAAGGTTTGTTGGGATGGCGTGGCATCCAAAAGGAGAAGAAAGTAGAACATTCAATCAATTTCCAAGTCAAGAACCAAAGTGCAACATTTAACAAATTGCAAGCAAAACAATCAACAATGCAAGCATAAGCATAAACATTACCGATTACAACATTTGAGCGCAAGAATGACACTTAGTCATCAACATCTAATGGCATGCATATGTAAGATCAACATTAACCAAATAGATTGCAAGAATAGGCACACAAATAGATAATGCAAAGGTTTAATTCAATTAAGTGTCAACACAAGATAAAGCACAAGGTTGAATCCCTTTTGGTAATCCTTGACGCTTGAGACAATGCACAAGTGCATAAGTGTCTAGTCCTTTTACCAAATCATCAACATTAAAGCATAACATTGACCTAGAAAGAACATCACATTTGCAAGACCAAAAGTGACCAAAAGAGGGCATTAACAAGTCATTTTTGTAACCAAAATTGATTAATCAAGTTAGAAAACTAGCATTTGCATTTACAAGCAAGAATTGCACAAAGAAAATTGAATCATCTTAGGCAATCCTCATCACTTAAAATGAAGTGCCTAAGGCACAAGTGAGAGTCCTCTTGCCAATCATCAACATAGAATAATTTTGCAAACAAGTTACTAACAAGCAAACCAAAGTTTACAATCAAAGCACAAGGTTGTGTTGAATCATCTTAGGCAATCCTCAACACTTAAAGTGAAGTGTACAAGGCACAAGTGTGAGTCCTCTTGCCAATCATCAACATATAACAATTTGCAAGCAAGATACAATCAATTAGCAACAATATTTTGCAATCAAAACATCAAATCAATTGCGTTGAATCATTTTAGTCAATCCTCAACACTTAAAGTTAAGTGCTCAAAGGCACAAGTGTGAGTCCTCTTGCCAATCATCAACATAGAGTAATTTTGCAAGCAAAGTACATAACAACCAAACCAAAACAACTTGAGGAAACATTTTACCCAATATTGCAAACCCATTTCACAAGAAAATTAACACCCTAATTCTAATCATGATTTGCGAAGCATCACATCATTTTATTCAACAAAATGCAAAATTATAGTGAAAACAAACACAAATCACAATTTTATTCATGAAATGCAAGCACAAAGTGAAAATAGCACCAACACAAAATTTATTCCAAGAGAGAGATGCATTTCAAGCATCCAAACCTCCCAAAGTGTTTGTCAAAATGCTTGAAACACATCTCTCATTCAACAACAACAATTATATCAACATTTCATCAAAAGAATAGAGCACTAAAATGCAAAGAAATGCTTGATATGCAAAAGTAGATTGATGATCTACATTTTTTTTAAGCTAAAATTTGGATGATGTTAAGAGTGAGAGTATACCTCAACTCCAAGCTAGAATAGCAAAAGAGATAAGGTGAATGAACACTAAACCACTTGAATCAACCCTCTAATCTTCAATCTTGAGCTTGATTCTTGAGATTTGAAGATGGATCTTTGAAGAGAATGCAAGGATGATGAAGGATTTAGGACTAGAATGTTGATTTGAAGTGAAAAAGTGAAGAAATGAGGTGAGGGAAGGAGGGGGTGATTTCGGCCAAAGGAGGAGAGGAGAGGAGAGGTTTGTGTGCTAGGGTTTTGAGTGTGAATTGTGAGCCAAAACCTTATGAGAGGTGAGGATATGAGGGTATATATAATGTGCAATTAGGTTTAGGGGCATTTAAGTCATTGTGTACCTCATCTCATTCTAGGATTGCATTTTAATTTTGAATCAAGGGTGAGGATTGAATCACACTTTGATGAGGGGCAAAAAAATGCAAAATGAGAGGGAAATGAAGAGGGGGGTATTCGAAATATCAAGGGAGAGGGTGTAGCCTTGGTCACCAAGTTTTGCAAGTTGGCAATTGTACTATTGTACCATCAATGAACCTTCCAATTATCCTCTCCATTTTGATTATTCTTTTCAAGATAATTGTACATAAATCTAACCATTTTGAGCCATATACAAGGTATCTTGAAGAATATGCCATTTTTGAAAATGAGAGATGACCAAAATTGCCAACAAAAATCTTATCATATAATTTTTGGGAATATTCCTTGTACTATTTTTTGAAATGCTTTCTTGAATTAATTTGAACTTGATTTTTTTACTACCCATATAAAATATGCGCATAATTTGAAAAATGATTTTCTTTATTTATTTATTTGTTCAAAATAATACAATTTCATTAAATAAATTCCCAAAAATTAATTGATTGGATTTTCAGCTAGCAAAAATTTATTAAATTGAAATTGACCAAACAATGCCCCCTTTTAAATGCCCCAAAATTCCTTAATTTCTCAAAAATGATTTTGAAAAACTTAGAATGCTTGGGTAAATACCCTAAACCCTTTCTCAAATAATGCATCACTCACAAAATTATTTATTTTTGCTGAAAATTAGGGTTTTGAAACTAGGCGGACAAAATTAGGGTATGACACATCCTCATCCATTTTGTTTCTGAATACCCATTTAGTGCCAGTAACTGATTGATGTTTTCGAGATGGGACTAAGTTCCATACCTCATTCTTCTCAAATTGAGCAAGCTCTTCTTGCATTGCTTCCATCCAAGATTCATCAATAATTGCTCCATTTATATTCTTTGGTTCTATTGCTGAGATCAAGGCACTTTGAGAAGCTTCTCTTCTGAATGAACTTCTGGTTCTCACTGGTTCAGAAGTTTCACCTATAATTTGCTCTTGAGGATGGTGAGTTACTAATCTCCAGCTTCTAGGTAGCTCAGAGGCTTGAGTTGATTGGCTATTAAGAGGTTGAGAAGCGTTAGGTGTTGCTTCAATTTCAGCTTTCTCACTTGATTCATTACCCTTCTCGCTTGTCTTATCTGCATCAGTCTCATCATCTTCATTTCTATCCGTTGAACTATTAGTTTCAATAAACATAACATGCATGCTTTCTTCAACATCTTTAGTCCTAAGATTAAACACTCTGTATGCTTTTGATGTGAGAGAATATCCTAAGAATAGTGCAGGGTCAGATTTAGCATCAAACTTTCCTAAATTATCCTTGTTGTTTAAAAAATAGCAATCACAAGCAAATACATGGAAATAAGAAATGATAGGCTTCTTTTCTTTCCAGAGTTCATATGGGGTTTTGTTCAAAGTTTTTCTAATTGTAGCTCTGTTCAAAATGTAGCAAGCAGTGTTCACTGCTTCTGCCCAAAAGTATTTTTAAATCTTTGAATCATCGAGCAATGTTCTAGCCATTTCTTGCAAAGTTCTGTTTTTTCTTTCTACTACACCATTTTGCTGAGGAGTTCTTGGACAAGAGAAGTTCTCAGATACACAATTCTCTTCAAGAAAGGTTTTGAATAAAACATTTTCAAATTCTCCTCCATGGTCACTTCTTATTGCAATAATGTTAGAACCCTTCTCATTCTAAACTTTCTTAAAGAATGTTTTGAAGCTTTCAAAAGCCTCATCTTTGTGTTTTAGAAAAATCACCCATGTGAACCTAGAATAGTCATCAACTATAACAAAACCATATCTTTTTCCCCTTAGGCTAGCATGCTTGGTAGGACCAAAGAGATCCATGTGCAGAAGTTCCAAAGGTCTTTGAGTGGAAATAATATTTGATAGGTTTAAAAGATGATTGTACATGCTTTCCTTGAATGCATTCTTCACATGATTTATCCTTCTCATATTTGATCTTTGGAAGCCCTCTAACTAACTCAAGTTTGGATAGTTTTGAAAGGGTGTTCATGCTAATGTGACCAAATCTCCAATGCCACATCCATTTGTCATCTTCTATGGAAATTAAGCACATTTGATCTGGTAGATCATCAAGACATATGCTATAGAGATTATTTGTTCTATGACCAGTAAAAAAAATTTTCCAGACTCTAGACTATTTATTCTACATACATCAGATTTAAAGGTCACTTCATGTCCAGAATCACATAACTGACTTACACTAAGTAAGTTATGTTTAGGTCCTTTCACAAATTGAACATTTTGAATCTGAGCAGAGTTTATTTTACCTATTGTACCTACTCCTTTGATGAAGCCTTTGTCATTGTTACCAAACATGACTAGTCCTCCATCAAAGCTCTCCATGGAGAGGAACTTATCCTTCTCCCCTGCCATGTGCCTTGAGTATCCACTGTCTAGGAACCACAGTTTTCTTCTTGATGCTATGAGGCATGCCTGCACTAGATTTTGACAAAGATTTAGGTACCCATTTGTTTTTGGGTCCTTGAGGGTTAGTTTTCAAATTTATGGGATCTTTTTGCTTGTTTCTACAAACTGAAATATGATGTCCAGTATGTTTGCAGTTCAAGAACTTGATTCTGGACTTTCTATTTCTCTTCTTATACATTTGATCCTCTTCAGAGGGAGTTAAACTCACTTGAGATGCTTCAAGATTTTGTGCACAGATCATAAGCTCATTTGTTAAGTTACTAGCTTGTTTTCTAAGCATTGTATTTTTATTTTCAAGTTCCAAGTTAGACACAATGGGTTTTTCTTGTGTTTTTAAGTTGAGAAGCTTGATCTGTTTAGATAGTTTGAAATGAGATTTTTGTAAGGTGTGAATTGTTTTTCCCATTTTTTTGTTTTGTGTTTTTAGCTCCTCATTTTCCTTTTTCAAAACACATAACTGATCTTTGAAAAACATGCATTTTTGAGAAACGATGTTTGAATCATAAAGCAAGCTATCAAAGGAGGATTCTACTTCTTTGCAAAATTCACATTT
Organism: Astragalus glycyphyllos; assembly: GCA_963573325.1. NCBI lineage: Eukaryota > Viridiplantae > Streptophyta > Magnoliopsida > Fabales > Fabaceae > Astragalus > Astragalus glycyphyllos. Next base: position 53,120,698 of record OY754311.1, on the reverse strand, counting down.
AGGGAGTTCAGAATCATATACCTCTTCTTGTTCAGTTCCTACCATGAGACATAGATTTGCTGTTTCTTCTTCATGCTCTCTTGATGATTCTTCTGAATCATCCCAAGTGGCCAATAAAGCATTCTTCTTTGGTGAGAATCTTCTAGGACTCTTCTTATTTAGAAGAGGGCAATCTTGCTTCATATGTCCAGGCTTCTTGCATTCATAACAGGTAATTTTTGATTTGCTTCCTTCTCCTTTAATTGTGTCTCTTCTGAATTGAGGTTTTCCTCTTCTTTTGTTGTTAAGCCATCCGTTGATTCTTTTAGAAATCAAGGCTAGTTCTTATCCTTCTGTATCATCATCAGTTTCTTGCTCTTCCTCTTCCACTTGAGAAGATTTACATGCCAGTGATTTTCCTTTTTGAGAAGAAGAGTTGTCTTCTTTTTGAGAAGCTTTTAGAGCAACTGTCTTCCTCTTTGGGTGTAGTTACTCCATGAGTTCTTGTTCATGGATTTTTAGTGAGCCTAGCAGATGGTCAATTTCTAATGAAGACAGATCCTTGGCTTCTTCTATAGCAGTCTTCTTTGGTATCGAAGCTAGTGGAAGACACTTGAGAAGCTTGTTAACTTTCTCAGCATTTGGATAGATTTTTCCCAGAGCACTTAATCCATTGATGATTGTGGTGAATCTGTTGAACATTTTATTAATGGTCTCTTCTTCAGTCATTTTGAACATTTCAAATTCATGGATGAGCATGCCTTTCTTTGCTTCTTTAATCTGATCAGTTCCTTCATGAGCAGTTTGCAATGTATCCCATATTTCCTTAGCAGCTTCTTTTCCCACTATCTTGTCATATTCTGCTCTTCCCAAAGTACAAGTTAAGTAATACTTGGCCTTAGCATTTTGTAGTACACGATGCTTCTTATCAGCAGTCCAATCAGCCTATGGTTTGGGAATACGGCTGTTTGGTACAGGACCTGCTATAGTTGGAACATATGGACCATTTTCCACAATGTCCCAAATGTCTGTGTCCTGAGATTCAAGGAACAACTTCATTTGTCTTTTCCAATAGTAGTAGTGTTCACCATTGAATCCAAATGGCATGCCTATTTGATGAAGCACCTTCTGGTAGGAAGGCAACAGAATTTGGTTTGGCCATGGCTTCTTCCAAGATCTTGTCCTCTCACACTGTTGAGTGTGCTCAACCCAGAGGCTGAGCTCTGATGCCAATTGAAGTCAATAAATGTCACAAGGAAGGGGGGTTGGAATTGTGACCCTTTTTTGAATTCACCTAAAAAAGCAGAACTTTCTTCACAAGTATGATTTAATATTTAGACAGTGAGTGATTTGTGTTGAGAAAGGTGTGTTAAAACAATCTTCTTAATATATTTAGTAAGTAGAGAGGGTTTGGATTTTTCTTTCTTCTCAACTATAAAATGAAGTTGAGAAGGGTCAGAAAGCTCTGCCTTCAATACTTAACTACTTTCAAGGTAAAACAGTTTGATTGTTAAGAGGCAGCTAGACAAGTGATATTATTGTAATACATTTAGATGCAACTCATCAAGAGACTTTCTAAGTTATTATGAGTGTAAGGTGATAGATTAGGCACCCGAGCCACTTGGACGTTGGCATTCTATAGGCTGGGGCTATCACTTTCCCTCGGCTTAGCCCATTGGACCTCGGGCGTAACCCTCCCTTGGGGAGTTTTGTCGTTTAGTGTCCCCCAAGGACCTCTTTTGATTTCACTCTATCTGGAAAATACCCATTTTGAACTATATCATATGGCTTGCCTTCACACCATAATTCTTTTCTTTCCTCTTAGCCCTCGGCCCACGACTTAATTATTTTTGGGTGTTAACAGCAATATAACCACATTCGTTTTACACACATGTGTATGTTTTAACCTATTTTTTCCATTTTTTTTTACCTTAATTCCCTTCCATTTAATAATTCATATTCCAAAATAGCCTCCTTAAACTCACCAATAGACTTAAACTCCAAACCAACCTTGAATGTATTGTTCTTATCTAATCTTCTTTCTTAAAAATAGGGTACCTAATCTTATACCCAATCTCATCTTCCTCAGATTCAGTAGTTGTTCTATACAACTCCTCACTCTAATAATTATCTTTCATTTCATAGTCACCATTCATTGAGTCTTCATCACTTGATGTATCTAAAATTATTTCTGTTGCAGCTCTTTTTGCAGGAGAGAGAGCCTTACGAGTAGAACAAACCTTTCTTCTTCCCTTTTTCTCACTGGCAGTAACATTTTCTTCATCAGCTACCTCAGATTCAAATCCATCATCAAGTCCATGTGCCCTTTCTTCTTCACTGCCATCAAAATGAACCCCATGAGCATCATTTTCAGATTCAGATTTAGTTGCTCCTTCAGTCTCCTCCTCTTTGAACTTCTTCTTTGTATCCTAACTCTCTAACAAGGTCAACAGCTTCAAAGAAGCTCCATTTGTCAACATCATTGATGTTAGCAACAACTATATCCCCACCATTATAACCAGTTTTTCCCACAACTTCAAAATGACCCCATGGTGAATTATGATGCTGAAACTCATCCATGCAAATTGCAAAATTACACCTTTAGTGGGTCCCTCAAATATTAAAAATTTTAAAAAATGTCCCTCAAAGAATATAAATTTTTTTCTCAAAAAGGGGACCCTCCCAAGGGAAACTCTCAGTCTTGTGTATATTTAATATACACATCAACTGGTGTGTACCAACACATGTGGTCACAATAGTGTCAAAGAAAGCACAAAGGGACACATTGGTCCCATAAATGGTCCAATAACAGAAAAATCAACAATAAACAATGCTTTGACAGTAAAAAAACAACACATTGAGACTATTAACACATGCATTTTGCAAACAAACACATACATTTTGCAAACTAAAACTAAAACACTGAATAAACACATGCATTTTGCTTAACAACAACTAAAACACTTCAAACAACACAAACACAACAAACGTAAACACATTAACATATGGATTTTGCAAACCCTAAACTAAAACACATAAAACGGAAGAAAAAAAAAACATAGATAAACTTACCTATGAGCTTCGTCGTACTTCGTATTTATTCGTCGCACCAGAAAAATGTAGGAATCTGCGCGTGAAGACAGCAACAAAATTTAGAACCTGCGAACACAGAACACGTTAGATAAACAACCCGAGGGGTCTTTCGATGCGCCCTGAAGGATTTTTCTGCCTCTTCAGCGCAAATCCCCCGAGGGTACAACCGGTCTCGTCTCAATCGCAGTAGCAAAGGAGGATTCCGAACTGGCAAGAACGAATTGTATATGTGACAGGAGATGAACCCAAGTGTGTTTGATTTGAGGAGAGAAAAGCGATTTTTCGGATGTGAGTCAACAGCCACTCGACTAGCTTTTTATAGGCTACACATCTAAGTGATGAAGCAAACGCTCCATTAGAATTTTGAAGCCAAAGAAAAACCGAAATTAATAAAGAAAATATCAATTATAAAATCAATTGCCATAAACCATAGGTTATAAAATCAAATGGTTTAATGAAAATAGCTGTTGAGAAAAAAAATGTCATGATAAGTCAGTTACGAAATCAAGTGGAAATAAATGGTCCAATGAACTATCCGTTTGGGAAATAAAGCAACATTAATTTGTTGTTACAAAATTTATTTTGCAATTCGGTTTGACCAAAAGTAGCTTAAACTAGGCATTTTCGGATAGGCTAATATAAAACCAAAAATAAGTATAAAAATAATATATAATTAAAATTAGCACAAGGATAATCGTGCGTGCAGGGGGGAAATCGGAAGATTTGCACTGAACTAGTCCATGTTGGTCCCTGCTTGTGCGCGCGAGGAAGCCCCTTCTACTTGCTTGTTTACAAGCTCTCATTAAGCTTTAGTATATAAAGACTTTGGTGAGTCCAAAGCCAAGCAATGTGGGACTTCCCACTTTTGAAATATCTTTGTTTTATTTCAATAAAGCACAACAAAAAACATTCTAATCGTTCGTCTTCGTTTTTTCTTTCTCTCGCGTTTCTCTTCTTCTTCGCATCAGACAAACCCTAGATCGTGATACTTCCTTCGTTCTCCAACAACATTTCTACTTCAGTCTCACTCTCTACTCCCTCTTTCAGTTTCATTAAACGTAATAATTTTCAGGGGATCAACAAGGGCTATTTTTGTAAATAAAAACCCCAAATCAGACATCTGTATGACACATAGGCTATTTTTGTAACATCCAAGTAACAAAAGGACTAACGTCAAAAAAGTTACTTTTGCAAGGGTTTTTTTAAAAAAATGGAGGGACTAAAACCAAATGATTTGCAGGGGCTAAAAACATATTTAAGTCTAAGTCTATTCAAAATGCATTCTCAAACTTCCAAATTCCGAGAGCTCCACTGCCCATTTAATCATCCTTCCAGCCAGATCAGGACGATGAAGTATTTGTCTGATAGGCTGGTTGGTTCGAACCACAACCTGATGTGCTACGAAATATGGCCTGAGACGCCGGGCTGCAATTACCAAGGCCAAAGCGACCTTTTCCACCTTCTGGTATCTCAACTCTGGTCCTTGTAATGCCTTACTCACAAAATACACCGGCCTCTGGCCAGCGTCGGTTTCTCTGACGAGTACCGCACTCAGCGCTTCGTCGGCCACAGCGAGGTACAAATACAGGGTTTCTCCAACCTCCGGTCGGGTTAGGATAGGTGGCTCGGAAAGGATTTGCTTTAAAAGACTCAGCGCCTGCTCCTGCTCGGCGGTCCATTCGAAGACCGTATCTTTCTTTAAAATCTTGAAAAGCGGTAGGGATTTGAGAGCTGCCTGCGAAATGAAACGGGATAGCGCTGCAATCATGCCTGTGAGTTTTTGAATTTCAGTCTTTGTGGTTGGTGAAGTCATTTCGGTCACAGCCCTGCACTTGTCAGGGTTGGCCTCAATACCTCTCTCAGTGAGATAGAAACCGAGGAATTTCCCTGCTCGAACCCCGAATGTACACTTTTCTGGGTTCAATCGCATATTGTTCTTTCGAATTTCTGAGAACACTTCATCTATGTCTTTAAGATGATCTGGGTCATTCTTACTTTTCACTATCATATCGTCGAGATATACTTCGATTACTCGGCCGATTTAATTTTTAAACACTTTGTTCATCATTCTTTGATAAGTTGCCCCGGCATTCTTAAGCCCAAAAGGCATTACGCGGTAGCAATAATTTCCTTGCTCCGTCATAAACGCCGTTTTCTCTTGATCAGGTGGGTACATTGGGATCTGGTTATATCCTGAGTATGCGTCCATAAAAGATAATAAACGAAAACCTGAGGCGCTATCAACTAGTTTGTCAGACATCTGTATGACACATAGGCTATTTTTGTAACATCCAAGTAACAGAAGGACTAACGTCAAAAAAGTTACTTTTGCAAGGGTTTTTTTTAAAAAAAATGGAGGGACTAAAACCAAATGATTTGCAGGGGCTAAAAACATATTTAAGTCTAAGTCTATTCAAAATGCATTCTCAAACTTCCAAAAATGAGTTTTTTTGAATTTAAAATTAAAAAATTTCTTTATATATATATATAATATATATATATATATATACTATACATTTGCAAATAAACTCATTTATTATTTTAACAAGTGTCACACATATAGCATTTTGACAATAAATGCTAATTCCAGCTCACCTATAATTTAATTATTTATTATTTTAATATTATTTTATATATATGTTTGATGTTGTAAATTGGAAATAAAAAACGTTTTCTTTTGAGTTGTAACTCTCCAAAAAATTATGGGTATAAATATCTAAGGTTGGGTGATGGGTGGAGTCACTCTCCACACCATCACTTCATCTTCAATAAGCAACATTTGTTCATCACGGTTCGTTTTAATTTACTTGGAGAGTTCTTCTTCACCATTTGGAAATTTCATGTTAAAGTAAGTGAATGCTTTTGCCGACGTATATGATTCTGAATATAAAGGTTTTGAAGATTCAGATAGTGTGTGTAGCAGTCAATTTGTAAATGGTTGTTTCTGAAATTCATCTTATTGATATTAGATAATGATTTGACATGTTGTCAAGTAAGTTTTCCATAATATATATTGTGTTTAATTGTTTCACTCATGTAATATAAATCACCATATCAAATGTAATGTAAATCAAGGTGGCATGGAAATTTCATGGTGATGGAGTTGACTACTATTGTATGTGTGGGAATTTGTGATAATACCAAAACAATTGAAATCACTGTATGAAATGTTTCTATATTACATCCATGTTTGTTATCAATGATGAATCCAACTACAACATAACTACTGTTAAACAAATTAACTAAAGAAAATAGAATAATCATAATCAAGAACAATTTTCTTTCTTTGTGGTTCCATACGTTCACTTTCTGTTTGTTTCAACTTTATGTGCTCCTCTTTTTCTTTATGTGATTTTTTTAGCAATGTTTATACAAAGCAATTTGCAAGTTTTTTGGAAAGTATGTCATCCTTTATCTTTATTTATTATTTTATAATGTTGCACCCCAATTTTGTCCGACATTTTATTTCTTTTAATTCCTTTTTAAATAAAAGAGCTAGAATCATATCACAATCTCTAGGCGACAAAAATCACATGGAGTTATCACTTTGAAAGTCTTGTACATACATTTTAAGGGGGATGAGTCACCAACAAACGTAGAAGAGTCCAATGCAATAGAAAAGACATGCTAGTGATGGTTTGTTTGTAATCATCATCCATGAAGTTGAAGATGTTGAAGGAAAACACCACACTAATCCATACGCACACCTCATATTTAAAGGAGAGAAAAACCAAGAATGTAAAGGAAAATAGAAATCCAAGATGGGGTTAAAGGTTTCAATTCATGTTGGAAGAACCCCCACTAGTGATAGGCTTCATGTTGAAGTTCAAAGTGCCTCCTCAAAGTTTACAAATTGAGAACAAGAAAATAAAAATACCCAAAATTCCAGCTACTTTTCGTGGGCATTAACTCTCTCTCCTACGACTAATTAGCAGGTAACCTTCCTTAGGAAGGATGCCGTGGGGTGCTAACACCTTCCCCATGCATAACCGACTCCCGAACCCAAATCTGGTCTCAAGGACCCTTATCCATTCCAAAGGGGATTTTCCAATATTTGCCATTAAACTAAAATTTGGTGGCGACTTCATCTTTCGAACTTCGAGGAATCCTCACCCGGATTTTTCGGTCGCTACATATAATAATTTAAGTTTATTTCACTTTTCCATCCCTATATGAGAAATGGGGCCATTATAATATGATGATATTGAGATCAAATTAACTCAAGTTATAAAAAAAATGCGAAGCTGCACTAATCAAATCAGTAACACACTAAGAGCTGGTTGTTGACAAACAAAATGTGATGTTTTGGTCAATATATTCAAGTGATAAAGGAATCGAAAAATTAAGTGTACGTGTCTTTGGTTATGACAATTAAGTGACGTTGGATATGAGAATCTAATAAATCCATACCAGGTATTGAGTCCAACGTCACTGTGGTTGTCATCGAATAAATTCACTCGCTCTTTCTCTCTCCCTCGCTTCTGCATCTCTAGCATATGAATGAAGAACTAATCAACATACAAAAACCATTTTATTCAATACTTTACGTTCAAATTTTTAATGCAATTATGATGGAGAATAATTATTTTGTTATATATTTTAATTGTTTCTAATTTTCAGTTACCATTTCATAATGTTTATAATTGTTTTTTTTTCAAGCTCATTATATTACTTTGATTTTTTTTTTATGTTAAATAATAACGATTTTGAAAGTTATGACATTTGTGAAATAATATGGGTGTATAGAGGACATATAATTAGGTTGCATGAAATAAAATAAATGAAATATAAATAATTTAGATAAAATAAACTTACTATTATTATTAATTTAGATATGAATATAACATAATTCACATTATCATTTATATTTAGATAAAACCTACTTTGGTGTACGTGTACCTCCAGTATGATGATATCGCGAAAGAATTGAGTCCATTTACCAAAAAATGTGATATTGCACTATGTGGATTTCGCCAACAAAACAACAAAACTTAAGTAAAAATTAAGTATTATCATACTGGATTTAAATATCACACAGGATTTAAATTTCCCTAAAATTTTTGAGTAAAAATTAAGTATTATCATATTTATTGTAAACGTCATAATAGGTAATTTCTTACATTCAAATGAAATGAAATACTCACATATATAATATTTACAATTTCTACAAAACTTTATTATTCATGTGATAATGAATTGAAAAATTACCTAAAAAGCGAGGAAATGAAATAAACATATGATTTGTACATATGATTTTTTACTAATTGATTATTTAATATTTCTTAACTTTGATCACATATATAAACATATGATTTCTACATCTACATTTTAATAATTGATTTTTATTTTTTTTTACCCATTGTAAATGCATAATTAAAAAAAAGACGTTACAAATTTTAAAAATGTGTTACAATCTTTAAATGTATCAATTGTAACAGACTCATATAAATATTCAAGTTCAATTGAAAATCAGTGTGTCAATTGTAACATACCCATTTAAATCTGTAACGTACCCATATAAATTTGTAACGTATCATCAATATTAAACCTATAAATACTTATAACACGTTAAAAATTATATAATAATGCTAATTATTATGATACTAAAAGCTATAAATACCTATAAAATTTTTTAACTTATTAGTGAATGAGATTGAGAATGTTACAAGTTATATAATAATACGTTAAAAATATTTATGGTATTTATGCAATTCTAATATAATAATGCAACTTTTTAAAAAATAAGATGATATAATAATATGTTACAACTGGTATTTATACGATGCTAAAGATCTCAATCTCATTCACTGATACGTTAAGAAAATTATAGGTATTTATGAATAGTAATATAATAACACGTTACTAATTGATTATTTAATATGTTTTTCAAATTTAATGTATAATCATATTGTAACTATTGTCATATTTTTAATGTATCTTATTATAATGTATAATCATATTGTAACTGAATAATTAAAAAAAAAGTTACAAATTTTAAAAATACGTTACGAATTTAAATGTATCAATTGTAACGTATATATGTATCAATTTGTTACAAATTTATGATTTATAATAGGTTTAAAAATACGTTATAAATTTGTGACTTATTATAGGTTTAAAAATACGTTACAAATTTGTGACTTATTATATGTTTAAATATACGTTACAAATTTTAATGTATCAATTTTTAACATTTAAATTTTAATGCGTTAAATGTAACGTTTTATTATAGGATCAATATTATACCTATAATTTTTAACGTTTAAATTTTAATGTGTCAAATTTTAATGTGAGGTGTATAGAAATGATTTAAACCTATAATACGTTTTGGTCATCCTCTTTAAATTTGATCACATCATATAAATACAATTTATTAGCATTGGTCAAATGATTTAACGTTTAAATATTAATGTGTCAAATTTTAGCATTTAAATTTTAATGTGTCAATTTATTAAAACTTTAATGTGTCAAACGTAACGTTTTATTATAGGATCAATATTGAACCTATAATTTTCAACGTTTAAATTTTAATGTGAAGTGTATGGAAATAATTTAAAACTATAATATGTTTTGGTCATCCTCTTTAAAATTGATCCTATCATAAAAATATAATTTATTAGCATTGGTCATACCTATAATACGGTTTTTTAAAATTGATCCTATAATAATGTAGTTATGTTTGTAACATATAAAATAATGGTGTGATAAATTGTAGGAAAACCAACAATATGTCGTGTTTGATAACAAAGAGTTCTATTGATGAATTGTAGGAAAACCAACAATATGCCGTGTTTGATAACTTTTATATAAGAAACTAGATTTTAAGCGAAACTGATATTATAGGAAATAAAAATTTGAGCTAAATTTGTCCTACGAGGTACACCAATAACCAATCAATCAATATTTCTATCATGGTGGACATAAGAGTATTAGCACAGAAGATGAACATATAGAGACTCACCCACGAACGCAGACAAGACAACAGTCGAAGTAGGATCTCACGAGTTAACGAGGCAAGAGTAAGGAAAATGGAGATCGGAGAAACCACACAGTCGATATGCATCAATAGACATGGGAAACATTTGAACGATCTCTCATTTTATTATTACATGTTTCATGCAAAACAGAAACAAAACAAGATCAAAAAATCAATCAATCCACCGGTTTTCAAACCCTAAAAACTTCCCCCAAACCCCGTATTTGCAAGGAGTAATCCATTTGTATTTGCAAAGAAAAATACCTAGAATTGCAATTGAAATGACTCACCACGAATAGATCACTTCTTGCTCAACCACCAAAGCACCGATTGTGGGGCGTGTTAGTCGAACAACACTGAGGCTTCATGCGGATGTTACTGAGCGAACTCTTCACTAGAGAAAACTCAGGGGGAGGCCAACGCGGCTACACGTTCTAGGTCTTTTTCTTTAGCGGTGGCTATCCATTTTGTATGTTTTTTTTATGTATTGCGTCAAAACAATAGGAGACCACAGATCTGTCAAAAAAGTTAATTTGAAGAGACCACCATTTTGATTTAGCCAATTTTTATATTTGTTCCTAACTTTGATTTTATTTTTTCGAACAAGAGTTTAATTTCTATACACATATTTCGTATAGGCTTTTACCACCACCACCAATCACAATAAATGGAGTGATTTGTTACTAATTGACTAATTGATGGTTACCAATTGTTTAATTTCTTTTGATGATGTGTCGGCATCCAATTCATAGATAGTGTAAAAAAACTATATACATATTGTGTATATAAATTAGGGAATGTGTATTATCAAATTTTGAATTTTCTACCAATCCCTGTGTGGTTTTTTTAGTTCAAATTTGGAATTTTTATTATAGTTATTTATATTTTTCCGACGAAAAATTATAGGTGAACAATCTATTTTGTAGTAGGTACAAGCTCAATAGTTAAAGAAAAAAAACTTAACTCTACATTTGCATTAACTATTTGACCAGTTTCTTCTGTATGTTTCTTTCTATTTTCTTTATCTTTTTGTGATTTTAACTCAAGTTTAATTACCAGATATGACAAAGATGAGATTTCATCAGGGAGCGCCTTTTATCATACTTACCACTTGCTGAGAGGCAGAAATAGGCAATAGAACAATAAAATTTTGAAATACAGTCTAGACACTTTTATGTTTGGCGTTGTTATCTATTCATTTTTGAGTTAAACTTTCAATATCATGTAATATTATTCATCTATCTCTTCAAAGAGAGTACGAAACAAGAAAATATACTTGAGGTGGCATAATTAGAGGTGGCAAATTAAACCTGTAGGCATAATTAGAGGTGGCAAATTATACCTGTTAGTGGGTACGAGGACGCGGGAGAAAACCCCCCACACAATCGTTTTGGCATTGGGGACATGGACATTATCTCCAACCTGATTATATTACACATATATTTTATATTATAAGTAATTATTTTTTAGTCTTTTTAAATGTATTTTTAATTAAAAATATTAATAAATTATTAAACTGTGCTAATTTAATATTTTCTTACTTTTATACTTTTTAAATATTAAAATATCAAAGTAGGAGTAACTTTTATATTCTCTGTATTAAAATGTGAAACTTTTAATTTTTTTAGTCTTACTTTTATATTGTTTCCCATTTTATTGTATTTCAATCCATATTTTTGCTAATTTTTAATAAGTTCCGTAGGGACCGTGGGAATCTATAGGGAAGAGTGTAACATCCCAAAAATGGTCATTTTTGAATGCTTGCTTGATAGAGTGCTTTAATGAATTTTCTTGCTTATTGACTATTTATTTGGTTGAATTTGATTGTTGAGTGATTAATTGATTGAGATTGGGTGTATTGTATTGGGTTTAATTGAGAATTAGGAATATAGGAAGGGTAGTTTGGGGATTTCACTTACCAAACATTCCCTAACTCCCAAACCCACCCACACACTCACTTGACTCTTATACACACATATACATTAGAGTGAGGGAGAGCTGAAAACAGAAAAACAGAAATAGAAAGAAAGAAAGAAAGAAAAGAAAAGAGAGAAAGAAGGAGAAGAGAGGGAGAGTGAAGAGGAGGAGAAGAGATTCTGATGCATGTTCTATTTTCCACCACCATTCTTCCTCATCTTCAATTCTCTTTCCATTGACACCAAACACAACATCTAGTTCTAGCCCAAGCATCTACTTCCCCTTCTCCCTTAGATTCGAAATTAGTGAGCTAGAGGGAGGGTTGAGCACATTCACCATTTTCTTCATCAAATTCTGAGTTTTGAGAGATTGGGAGTGATTGTATGCAAGGGTATTTCGTGATATTGGGTTCTTAGAGGAGTTAGTTCAGTTTTGGGAGCTTGGGTTCGAGTTCGAAGAGTTCGGAAGTGTCGGAGTCGCGTTCGTAGAGTTCGTGAGGTTCGGTTCGAGACGCCAAAGTTTTCGAGGGACGTCACTACCGGTAAGTGTTCTCACCACATCGTGTATTTAGATGTTTGGATGTGAATATTTACTGTGGTAGATGGTTTGGGTTGAATGAAACAGTGAATTTTACGAAACTAATGATTTTACGGTTTTTGAAAATGTCTCGATTTGAATTTTAATTGCTCGAATGTGCTTTGGTGAAATTGACAAAATTATGCCATGATTGTATGTAAAATATGTGTTAGAATATCTGTTTGAATAATTTGGATTGCTGGAAGTGGGTTTAGTTTCAGTTCGGACGCGACACGAGTGAACGGGAAGTGAGAAACTCTGTTTGGGACTGTTTGGTATAGGGTCAGTGTTTATGTGATTACGAATTTCCTGTGTGTCCAAAAATCGTATGGTTTGTTTGTCTGGAAACTAGACACAATTTGCCACAAATTAGGCACTGAGTTTAATCAATTTGGGTATGTATGATGGGAGAATTTCTGGTTGCAATTTGAGTCAAAAATCTGAGACAGTTTTGGGTATAGGTTCGGTGTTTTGCTTGTAGTGACTTAGGTAGGACACCGTTTGAAATGATTTCTGTTTCATTGGAAAGTAGACTCGTTTTGATTCAATTTGGGCACTTGGTTTTCTTAATTTGAATGAAAATTCAATATGAAAACGGAGTTACAAGTTGGGCAACAGTTGCTGTCCTGTTTCTGGATCCCTACGCTTTGTTTTGAAAAACTGTACTTTTTGGCTACGTAAACAAATAAATAACAATTATATCCAGAAACTAGACACTCTAAGGTTTCCGATGAATATTTGTTTGTCTAATTCCGATATCGTTTGCTATGTTAAAGAAATTGTCGAAATTCATGTACCACTGCTGAAAACTTACTGCACCTAGAATGTTTATTGAAATGTATGATATATGCTGATGTTTATGTGTGGTGGATGATAATTTGTCACTTGAGTTCATTAATTGAATTATGTGTTGATCGGAATGTAGTATAAACGAGTGGGAACCCTTAAATGGTTTTAAACGGAATTCCTGAACATGTGTAATATTGTTCAGTGATTCATAATGTATTAACGGGGTGACGACTCCAAGTTATTTAGCATACTTGGTGGAGGGAAGTCAAGAGCCTGGAAGCCAAGGCCCCCGCATTATCCCTCATTGGTATGTTGGATTGGGGTTTCCGTGATCTCGTGAGATTTCGTTTCACGGATTGTGCTAAGCCAAAGAAAATGATAAAATCATTTATTAATATAACCGAATTGGAGTTCTCATATTAATGGGAGCTCCCGCATTATTCAGAATGGAAAGATAATGCATCTTAAAAGGAATGAATGAGAGGAACCGTAAGGGTCTCGGAGTCACTCATTGAGATTTGTAATCTCACTTTTTATTGTTGACTGTTTTTCAGATCCACAGGTATAAAGTCTAATTGTTCAGGAAGTTCAAGACCCTAGCTGCTTGGGGCTATCATGTTGAGGAAGTTCACGGGTCATGATGGGTACTCGGTATTAGATATCGGGTTATGACCGAGTTTAAGTTTAGGATTTATGCACTTGGATTAGTGAGTTTTTGTAATGACTGGAATTATATGAATCTTTGAGGATTTGTTTATGTAAATAAAGTTTTAACGAAAATTGATATTTCCAGTTGTTCATAATTGATTTATCAGTTATGTATTTTTGAATCCGTAGAAGTGCATCTCTAAATGGCTATAGGTAATATCTTGCATTTGTTTTTGTCGACTACAAATTTGGGATGTTACATTTTGGTATCAGAGCAGTTCGACCTTGTCGGACTTAGTAACCTTACAGTCGATAGGCTAGTTAGATCGAGTTAGTTAGGGACTTAGACAATTAATTGTCAGAACCTCTCAATATATTGTGTGAAGTATTGAGTCCGATCAACTCAATATTTCATACAAGGTACTGAGAATAATGACAATTGATTTTCTTAGCCCCGAAAGTTTTCGAAACTTCGAACCATTGAACTCCCTTATTGACTCTTATTCGACTTGTGTAGCGGAAGCTAAGGTCTACGTACGAATATGTAAAACAAATTGTTGGTCATCTTTGAAGGATTGTGGGAGTATATAGGTAAACCTACATCTGTACTAGTTGTGGTAGTAGCTGATTATGAGAGAGTGCCCTAGTGAAGTTAGGAGACCTTTAGCAGTTCCAGCAGTCCGTATTAAAACTGATTAGCTTTTGACTAGATATATCCTTCTCAGAATAGAAGTAGACTCTTAAAGTGAAAAGAAAAAAAAAAACTCATGATGAGGTTTGTTTTCAGGTTCAGCCTACTGTGTTAAGTCTTTGTTTTGCTAAACATAGTTGTTATAAGATAGTCATGTATTACTTAATGAATGAACCTGCATATTAAGATTGAACTCAATAGTTAGTTTGTTATTGTGTCCATACTTGTAAGTGCAATGAGAGGCATGACCTTATTTAGAAATTGTTTAATGAAAAGGCGAAGTGATGTACCTATGAATAAATCTCTGCAATAATGGCATGTAAACTGAATTATGTTTGAATACCAACAAGTAAGTAGTATGATGAAGTGAGAAATTGATGCTGAATTGGATTCTATTACACTCCTCTAAATTTGTGTAATTAAATGTAAAAAGGAATATTATGGTTTGCTTATTTTCTTTGTAAGAGTGCAAATGCCTCATGTTTGGGTTTGAAGATCATATAATAGATAGTACAGGTTCACACTGTGAATGATAAATGAGTGAAGGTGTTGGTATGTAATTACTGATATTCTATTCCATACTCTTACATGCTAATGATGTGCATTTCAAGCTTAGGGTTTTGATTGCTATGGTCTGTTAGAAATTTTATCTCTTGAAATCATAAGAAACAAATGCATGCAAATATATCATTTTGTTATTTGTGTATATGGTTTGAATAAGGAATTCTCAATCTGCAGTACTACCAAATGAAAATATATTACTGACTATGCCATCTTTGGGTTACACTATTGTTTTGATTCTTTTATCCATTTCCTTGGGTCCATATTATATATATTTTTATATATATACACATTGTTTCCATCAATTCTTTATTATGATGATGGCTAGACTTAAATGAATTCTTATGAACTACTTACGGATCCCCATGAAATCTTATGGACTATGATAATACTATTTTTTAATCTTCTACTCTAACTCAATGGATTTCAAGCATGATGAATGTTCTTAACTCTTCCAAGGTAATTGTTTTGTTGCTAGTGTATCTGATAAATCCCATTCTTTGATTCTCATATGTTCAATCATGGCATAATGTAAGATTAATTTCCATTGTGCATATTTGACTGTTTGGTATAAGTATTCTATGGAATTGAGAGGGTCTTACCTTATGATATATATGTCATTATGATAACACTAATCTTATTTTCTAGCAGCAGAAAGTTATTTCCTACTAATATAGTCAAAAGCTTTGATAAACGTTTGGCTGTCCGTCTAACTTGATGGTACCCTATTGCAAGAAATTTTGTTATATCACATATGATGTACTTTTATAAACTAAGAGGATAAAGTGTGGAACTATCAATTTACTGGTTTGCTTCAAATACTATGTTTGATGCATGCTGTGCTGGTGGTGGTATGTTATCTTATTTAATACATGATTTGAATTGAAGTGTTAATTTGAGTATGCCATACTTGTAACTTGTTTTGGTCTAATGATGAGTAAAGTTTCATCCCACAGTAACAAATTGAACTTTCATGTCTGACAAGTTATGATTTATTAAGATGTACAGCCATTGATTATCCTATAGTTTTTTTTTAAATCAGGCTTACTCTATCATATCAAACCATATCTTACTAGATCTCCATTTTGATGCCCACTTATATAGTCTGAAATAATTCCTGATTTTGTGACACTGAGGAGGTGCCTTATTGATTTATATGACATTCTTCTAAACTTGCAATGATATAGAATGTAGAAATAAGGCTCTAATATGTAATCATCATGTTTGTGTGAGTTGTGAGCCGCATTAGTACTAAGTGCTACAGCATATTAACTCAATAATTGCATCTATCCGTTTCACCCTCTATTTTTGGCTTCACACTTTTTACCAAAACCATTGGACTGTTTTTTTTTATGGGCATTTTTTTCTTACTTTGTACAGTTGTATATTTGAAGTAAACATAGACTAACAAAAACTTCCAATTCAGAATTTAAATTGTAAAGAGGATTTGGATATTTGACATTTTTCCTGGTTTATGCATTTTATAACTAGAAATGTGAATTCCAAAGTTTGGTAGATGAACTATAATGTGTCTCACTACGCCAGAAGTAGCAAAAATAGGCGCTACCTTAAGCAGCGTTTATTAAAAAGCGCTAGGTAAGGTGAAACGGTCAAAGGGATAGACAACGCTTATTTGGAAAGCGCTGGTTATTGATAAAATGCGCAAGGCCAAAGGCAGCGCTTAAATAAAAAGCGCTGGGTATTTGTAAAACACGCAAGGCAAAAGGCAGCGTTTATATGGAAAGCGCTGGGTATTCGTGAAAACACGCATGGCAAAAGGCAGCGTTTATATGGAAGCGCTGGGTATTGGTAAAACACGCTAGGCAATGGGCAGCGTTTATATGGAAGCGCTGGGTATTGGTAAAACGCGCTAGGCAATGGGCAGCGTTTTATATAGAAGCGCTGGGTATTGGTAAAACACGCTAGGCAATGGGCAGCGTTTATTTGGAAGCGCTGGGTATTGGTAAACCACGCTAGGCAATGGGCAGCGTTTATTTGACAAGCGCTGGGTATTGCTAAAATGCGCTAGGCAAAGGGTAGCGCTTCTAATGAAAACGCTGCCCATTGCTATTGTTTTTATTTTTTTTTCCACGCACAACTCTCTTTCTCTCTTTCTTTCTCGTGCTCACTCTAGCTCTCACACTCTAGCTCACCATTTTTGTTCTCACTCTCACACTCTCACCATTTTTGTTCTCACTCTCATTTTCGTTCTCACTCTCACTCGTACGTGGCTCTCATTTTCGTTTCTCCAAAGCTCATTTCTTCCCATTTTCATTTCTCTTCCACTCTTCTCCATTTTCGCACTCTCACACTCTTCCACACTTCTCCATTTTCACAAAGGATTTCGGACTTGGAAGTTCATTTCTTCCCCATTTTCGTTTCTCTTTCACTAAGGTTAGTATTATTACATGTTGTTCTAATTATTTTATGGCATTGGTACTTTAGGTTAGATGATTGAAAGTTGATGCTTGATGATTTGTTCTTTGAAATGGTGTTTCTAAACTTGAGGGAAAATGTAGGTGTAGTGTTTGTTGAAATGTCCAAATGAAATGCTTGTTAATTTAATGTTGCTCTAGGTTAAGGAATTCTTGTGTTGTATATTTATAAATTTGAGATATTTAATGAAATGCATGTTAATTGAATGTTGTTCTAGGTTAAGGGATACTTGTGATGTATTTCTAAACATGAGAAATTGAGGATTGTTGCTGAATATGTGAATTGTTGTTAGGTTTTGCGAGTTTGTTTTGTCGGAGCTTTGCATTCGTTGTTCGAGAGTTCGGTTCATTTCCTAGTGCATGGTTCGCCTAGGTTGGAGTTCATTATTGCTTCAACTTATTCAGGTACTTTTGTTGTTTAAAACTAGAGTGACTATTTATTTATTTAAAACTGAAATTGCCTCTCTTATTTTTTTTTATGTGTTCCTTTTCTTTTAGTTGTGCTTGAAATGAAAGATTGATACCTAACTTGTGATGAAGTTTAGTCTTGGCAAGTAGTTATTTTACATAGTTTTCATCTTCTTGTCTGTTTATTTATTTTGGATAGATAAATATAACAATAACAATGATTATGTTTTATTGCAGGTTAGATGGCGGATCATAGTGATCATGACAGTGATCATGACAGCGATCATCAGTGTGATGTTGAAAAGTATATGAGAAAGCAGGCTCCTCGTGGAATGACGGTCAAAAAAGATATCATCAATCGAGTAAATAAAGGAAAAGGAAAAGTACCAGTAAGTTACTAATTACTAATTACTAATTAACTTATTAATTCAACACTTAGTTTTAATTGTTTGTTAACTAATTTACTAATGACATAATGTAGGTGTTGTGGAATATTAAGGGCCAGCCAATTGGGGATAATCGCGCAGATTTGGTTACCTTCCTCGGTAGTAAGGTAAAACAAATGATACCAATTACAATCAGTACTTGGAGTGAGAAAAGTGTTGTTTTGAGGAAACACAAAGAGGAGTTTTGGTTAACAATACAGGTATATAATTTTACATCTCTTTAGTAATCTTATTTAATAAATTTGTAACCATATATATTTATATCATTTTCATTGAATATGTGTATGCAGAAATATTTTGATGTGGATGAATCCCGAAAAGACTGGTGTATGAAGGAAGCTGGAAAGCTACATCGGAATTTCAGGGGTAGTCTAAAAAAAAAATGGTTGTTTGATAATAGTGGAAACCTAAGATGGAAGCCTCCAGCGCCATATAGTGGATTTATTACGGAGGAGGATTGGGTTACATTTGTTAGGAGACGCACCGAAGATGAAGATTTCATGGTTAGTACTATAATCTATTAAGTTATAACTTAAAATATAGTTGATAATTATATATTATACATTAATGTATACTTATGTCTCTAAATAGAAACTATGCCAAGCGAATCGAGAGAGAGCTTCTGGTTGTGAGTACCCTTATAGAGGCGGTGCTAGTGGATATCAAGTTTTTGAAGAGAGATTGGTAAGACACAATAAGCTTGATTTCTCTTTGTTTAATAAATCTTTTGATTTATAATTTCTTAATTAACATTTGGTAAATTTAAATATAGTTGGAGGAGAGTGGGAAAGATCCTACTAAAGAAAGCATTGAGCGACATTTGTTGTGGGTAGCAGCCAGACAAAAGGATGGAGAGGTTGTGGATCCCAAAACTAAGGAGGTGACCGACAGAATTGTAAGTATTTCCAATTCCTCGAATATTGTTTTGAAACTTTTATGATATTTAAAATGTATAATAATTTTATTTATTATACTTTTGTTTGTGAATCAGGAAACCATATCAGAGTCTGTGTCACAGGGAGAGATCACTGATTGCTCTGAAAAGGAAATCCTTACTCGTGCCTTGGAAAAGGAAGAATACCCAGGTCGTACAAGGGGTTGTGGATTTGGCGTCAATCCATCCAACTACCTTGGGTCAAAGAAGAGAACTTATGAGGAGCATCATGATTGTAAACAAAGTAGAGAGTTGCGGTTATTGTATGAAGGTCTAAGGTCTGAACTTAGTCAAATCAAATTGCACTATGGGTTGGTTTCGCCTGCAGTACCATCCCCTGCCACAGATAGCGCACGAGATAGCTGCACCATTCCGTCAACTAAGGTATTAATTATTTTTTTTGAGGATAAATAAGAAATTAATTGTTAAACTCTCTTTCTTCTACGCAATGTATTTATTAATTTTTGTTTATAATTGATTTAGGACAACAATGAGTGTGAGTGTGAATTGTATATCTCAAACTCACACCAAATGGTTGCAATAGGCTTCACATGTGACCAATTGGGAACTTTGATGCACAATTTACCCATACCTCCAAATCATGTTAGAGTCAGAGTTGATTGTGCAATTGTGGGGGATGCACCATTGCCTGCTCCAATACCCAGTATAGATTTACTAACTGTGCAAGATGCAGTTGGTACATTTGTGGCATGGCCAGCGCACCTTATTGTTGTAAGTGACAATATATTTGTAACTAACTAATTATTTTATTTTGTCATTTATTGTGTGCTAGCTAACGAATTATTTGATTTATATATAGGTACGCCAAAATGCAAAATCTAGGGGCAAAAGTGTTAGCAAGGCAATATCTACTAGCAAGAAAGTGTATCGGTCCGGCCGTTCAACACAAGTTTCTCAGCCTGCCCCTCAAAAAGTGACTCGGCCCTCTCCTCCTCCAACAGTGACTCAGCCCTCTCCTCCTCCAACAGTGACTCAGCCCGCCCCTCCGCGAAAAGTGACTCGGTCCTCCCTTACTCCAAAAGTGACTCAGCCCGCCCCTCCAAAAGTGACTCAGCCAGCCCCTCCTCCAATAGTGTGTCAGCCCTCCGCCTCTTCCATTGATGATTCTAGGATTATTTTGTATACCGAAATGCATGCGCAATTCAAGATGGATGATGAAACCCCGCTTGTATTACAGATGGATGACAACATTTTTGGAAATCCCGATCAACTGTTGATAATCCCAAAACAGGATATTAATGATTTATGTCAGATGAATTGGGCAACCAGTGTTTGTATTAGAGCATATATCAGGTACGTATGTAATTTATTATTTAACATCATTGAGTTTATTTTATTATATCGTTAATTTAATTTGTATATATATATATATACCTCTAATTGTAGGTGCTTGTATCATAACATTTTGGTCCCTTCGGAGCGGACACAGAGATATGTGTTCTTGTGTCCGGATAGTACACACCTCCGTAATGTTAGGGAGGATCTGTCTAATTATAACAACCTTGTGGAACAAAACAAGAAAGATGTTACAAATTATATCACTCGACGCTTATCGGATGCTCAACATAGAGGCGTCGATACCATGTTTTTGGCACCGTGTCTCGTAGGGTGAGAGATTTAATCTATTCTTATATAACATGCATTTTTTAAATACTAGTCAATTACTTATTCAAAGTTTTATTTTGTAGGGATCATTGGATTTTGCTTGCAATAAATCCTAAGACAGATACGGTGTACTACATTGATTCTGTGCATGGTCATTTCAACACCCACCCAGACTTGGTTGTGATATTTAATAGGTGTGTGTATTTCGATCACTCTGCATATTTCTTTGTTTTAGTTGTTAACTATATGTATTTTTAATAATATAGTTATATCCAATTGTGTTCAGTTGTTTGAAGGAATATTGGGGATTAGAACAATCACAGACAAAATGGGTGCCAATAGTGGTAAGTTTGTAATCAATCTTCTCATATATTTATTTACATTATTGTTGTCAAAAAAATGTATGAAATTAAATTTAACAATTAACTAATCTTTTGTTTTGTAGTGTCCGAAACAACCAAATAACAATGATTGTGGGTATTACGTAATGAGATTTATGAAGGAAATTATTACCCACAATCAAATGGTTATCCCCAGACAGGTATCTTTACAGAACTCTTTTTTATTTTGGTTTAACCATATATTTCAATTCTAATTTTATTTAATTATATAATTTCAGTATTTTCCCGATTGTCGGTGGAAGACATACTCTACTGCACAGATTGATGAGCTTAGAGGAGAGTGGTGTCGTTATGTCTCGCAATTCTTTTGATTTTAGATAGATTGTAATCTTGTAAATTGTTAGAGTTTTATTTGGATACATGCATATGAATTGGTTCATGCATATGTAAGTTGCTAACTTGTTTTAATTTAGATACATATTGTAAGTAGCTTGCTAGTTTTGGATACATGCATATGAATTAGTTCATGCATATGTTAGCTGCTAACTTGTTTTAATTTAGATACATATTGTAAGTATCTGGCTAGTTTTGGATACATATTGGTAGAGAGTTTGATTTGGATACATATTAATTTGTTAATATTGTAAGTTGCTAAGTTTTGGATACATATAATAACTTGTTAGCTAGTTTGTTTTGGTTTGTGATCATATTGGTGCATTGGGATATATAACTAGTTTATATATATATATATATATATATATATATATATATGTTGTTAGTATATAATGGATTGGATTGGTATTAATTGGCTGTATATGACCAGGAAATTATCAAATATAAAAAGGAAAGTACAAAAAAACAAGAAAAAAAGGAAAAAAAAAAAATTAAACAATGGGCAGCGTTTGGTGGGAGAAGCGCTGCCCATTCACCTAGCGCGTATAGCAATGGGCAGCGCTTGGTAAAGGGAAACGCTGCCCATTGCTAAATGTGCTAGGTGAATGAGCAGCGCTTGGTGGGGGAAGCGCTGCTCATTCACCAGCAATGGGCAGCGCTTTCCTTTACCAAGCGCTGCCCATTGCTATACGCGCTAGGTGAATGGGCAGCGCTTCTCCCACCAAGCGCTGCTCATTCACCTTGCGCGTTTAGAAATGGGCAGCGCTTCCCCTTACCAAACGCTGCCCATTTCTAAACGCGCTAGGTGAATGAGCAGCGCTTCTCCCTTCAAACGCTGCCTATGGCTATTAATGAGCAGCGCTTCTCAAACGCTGCCCATTTTTGGGGAGGAATCACCAGCGCCAAATTTAGCAGCGCCCAGAAACGCTGCCCATGGCTAAAAAAAAACGCTGCCCATCCCCAAATCTGTTGTAGTGTCTATTCTCTTCTTTTTCAGTTCAATCTTCAAACTGGTATTTTTTTGACGAATAAATTGAAATGGTTATTTTGCTACAAATCTAAGGTTTTAGTTAAAATGGAACTACAATTGGATTTCTTTTACAAGTAATTTTACAGTATAGTCCCCTTAAGTTGGGTCTTGATGATATGGGTTGTGAGATGAATCCATTCATTCATGAATTGATTCAAAACCATTTTATGTTTCAGTTTAGATGTCCTTCTGTATGTCTTGCTTGAAGTGCTTGTTTACTGAACGTTGGAGTTCCAAGCTAATTTATATATTTATGTAATCCCCAATTTTTCATGATTTGGAATGATGTTTGCTTCCCTTTGATTATTCATTTTATTGTGTGAAATGGAATGACCATTTTAATTGCATGAATTTTGAATATAGTAGAGAATGCATGTGGACTTTGATGTTTCATTGTGCATTTGTTGAAGGTTGTGGACTTAGTAGGAAACACAAAACTAGCCTTTTAAAATAAACAAGGTTTTGTGCTTCTCGCTTGATTTTAAGAACCTTTTTAACTTAGCTGCGTGAACAGTGTGAATGGAGCTGGGAAAGATTAGAGAGCCATTGGATGGAAAGGCAAATTTTGAAACATCAAACTTGATACCTGATGGAATGCTATGGTTTGTGGCAGCCACCATGGTTGTCGCGTCAGCTTAGGTTCGGGCAAATTTTTGCAAACCAGCCGACATGGACGTCGTGTCAGCATCCGTGTGGCCACCATTTTCTCACAATTTTGCCTCGGGTCCATTGTTTCACTGGCCTAACCCAACCCTTAACATATGTGATGACTGTGACTTAAAGTTGTGAAATGGCAATTTAATGTCTAAGATAGCATAGGTGACTATGTGATGTTTTATTGTCTTGTGTAACCGTGATTACATAGGTTTGAGATTGGAAAGTCATGTATAGTTGAACGACCAACTATATTTTGATTCTTGTTAATTACGCTGATAGGGCTTGAACAATTTTTTAGGACAAAAATTTTCAAGTTGGGGTGTATTGTAACATCCCAAAAATGGTCATTTTTGAATGCTTGCTTGATGGAGTGCTTTAATGAATTTTCTTGCTTATTGACTATTTATTTGGTTGAATTTGATTGTTGAGTGATTAATTGATTGAGATTAATTGGGTGTATTGTATTGGGTTTAATTGAGAATTAGGAATATAGGAAGGGTAGTTTGGGGATTTCACTTACCAAACATTCCCTAACTCCCAAACCCACCCACACACTCACTTGACTCTTATACACACATATACATTAGAGTGAGGGAGAGCTGAAAACAGAAAAACAGAAATAGAAAGAAAGAAAGAAAAAAAGAAAGAAAGAAAGAAAGAAAAGAAAAGAGAGAAAGAAGGAGAAGAGAGGGAGAGGCGAGAGGGAGAGGCGAGAGGAGGAGAAGAGATTCTGATGCATGTTCTATTTTCCACCACCATTCTTCCTCATCTTCAATTCTCTTTCCATTGACACCAAACACAACATCTAGTTCTAGCCCAAGCATCTACTTCCCCTTCTCCCTTAAATTCGAAATTAGTGAGTTAGAGGGAGGGTTGAGCACATTCACCATTTTCTTCATCAAATTCTGAGTTTTGAGAGATTGGGAGTGATTGTATGCAAGGGTATTTCGTGATATTGGGTTCTTAGAGGAGTTAGTTCAGTTTTGGGAGCTTGGGTTCGAGTTCGAAGAGTTCGGAAGTGTAGGAGTCGCGTTCGTTGAGTTCGTGAGGTTCAGTTCGAGACGCCAAAGTTTTCGAGGGATGTCACTACCGGTGAGTGTTCTCACCACATCGTGTATTTAGATGTTTGGATGTGAATATTTACTGTGGTAGATGGTTTGGGTTGAATGAAACACTGAATTTTACGAAACTAATGATTTTACGGTTTTTGAAAATGTCTCGATTTGAATTTTAATTGCTCGAATGTGCTTTGGTGAAATTGACAAAATTATGCCATGATTGTATGTAAAATATGTGTTAGAATATCTGTTTGAATGATTTGGATTTCTGGAAGTGGGTTTAGTTTCAGTTCGGACGCGACACGAGTGAACGGGAATTGAGAAACTCTGTTTGGGACTGTTTGGTATAGGGTCAGTGTTTATGTGATTGCGAATTTCCTGTGTGTCCAAAAATCGAATGGTTTGTTTGTCTGGAAACTAGACACAATTTGCCACAAATTAGGCACTGAGTTTAATCAATTTGGGTAAGTATGATGGGAGAATTTCTGGTTGCAATTTGAGTCAAAAATCTGAGACAGTTTTGGGTATAGGTTCGGTGTTTTGCTTGTAGTGACTTAGGTAGGACACCGTTTGAAATGATTTCTGTTTCATTGGAAAGTAGACTCGTTTTGATTCAATTTGGGCACTTGGTTTTCTTAATTTGATTGAAAATTCAATATGAAAACGGAGTTACAAGTTGGGCAACAGTTGCTGTCCTGTTTCTGGATCTCTACGCTTTGTTTTGAAAAACTGTACTTTTTAGCTACATAAACAAATAAATAACAATTATATTCAGAAACTAGACACTCTAAGGTTTCCGATGAATATTCGTTTGTCTAATTCCGATATCGTTTGCTATGTTAAAGAAATTGTCGAAATTCATGTACCACTGCTGAAAACTTACTGCACCTAGAATGTTTATTGAAATGTATGATATATGCTGATGTTTATGTGTGGTGGATGATAATTTGTCACTTGAGTTCATTAATTGAATTATGTGTTGATCGGAATGTAGTATAAACGAGTGGGAACCCTTAAATGGTTTTAAACGGAATTCCTAAGCATGTGTAATATTGTTCAGTGATTAATAATGTATTAACGGGGTGACGACTCCGAGTTATTTAGCATACTTGGTGGAGGGAAGTCATGAGCCTGGAAGCCAAGGCCCCCGCATTATCCGTCATTGGTATGTTGGATTGGGGTTTCCGTGATCTCGTGAGATTTCGTTTCACGGATTGTGCTAAGCCAAAGAAAATGATAAAATCATTTATTAATATAACCGAATTGGAGTTCTCATATTAATGGGAGCTCCCGCATTATTCAGAATGGAAAGATAATGCATCTTAAAAGGAACGAATGAGAGGAACCGTAAGGGTCTCGGAGTCACTAATTGAGATTTGTAATCTCACTGTTTATTGTTGACTGTTTTTCAGATCCACAGGTATAAAGTCTAATTGTTCAGGAAGTTCAAGACCCTAGCTGCTTGGGGCTATCATGTTGAGGAAGTTCACGGGTCATGATGGGTACTCGGTATTAGATATCGAGTTATGACCGAGTTTAAGTTTAGGATTTATGCACTTGGATTAGTGAGTTTTTGTAATGACTGGAATTATATGAATCTTTGAGGATTTGTTTATGTAAATAAAGTTTTAATAAAAATTGATATTTCCAGTTGTTCATAATTGATTTATCAGTTATGTATTTTTGAATCCTTAGAAGTGCATCTCTGAATGGCTATAGGTAATATCTTGAATTTTTTTTTGTCGACTACAAATTTGGGATGTTACAAAGAGGATGAGGGAGGAACCCCCCAGATGAGGATGGGGGAAATTTGAGAGGCGGTTTTGGGGAGGGGGGTGTGACATCCGTGGCTGACGAGGGCGGGGAGTGATCGTCGGTGCCCAAAAAGGTTGCATGGCAAAGAGCGGCTCCTGGCAGCTTCAAAGCGAAGGGGCGCGTGAGTGAACCGAATACGCACCAGAATGAGAGGGATCCTGAGGCTGTGCAGGCATGGGACTGTACAATTGAAGGAAGACTTAAAAGAATTAATTTGGACTACCTATAACAACAAGATGCATTTTCTTTTCGGGAACCCTTCCCATAAGAACTCTATAGTTAAGCGTGCTTGGCTTGGAGTAGTAGTGAGATGGGTGACCTTCTGGGGGCAGTCATCGATGGATTTTTATATTGAAGAATATTAATTTTACTTATTAATTAAATTATGGTCAATATTGAATTATTTTATGTTTGTTTTTTGTGTTTTTATGCAAACACAAACGTAACAATTTAAATATTAATAGTTTTAGGAAATCATTATTTTTTCATTAATTACTAAAGTAATTATTAGATTTCTTTGATTCTGAAAATATAATTTATATTTATTTTAATATAATTAATTTTAGAGAATTATTAGATCCCTATGGGGATTGTCCAATTAAGAGCCCTACAGATAAAGAATTTTTTTTCCCATTAGTACGAGGACGGGGGAGAAAATCCCCCCACAATCAAATTAGGGTTGGGGACGGGGACCAAATCCATGCTTTGAATATATTACATATAAATATTCTTATTATAGATATATATTTTATTATAAGTAATTGTTTTTTAGTCTTTTTATATGTGTTTTTAATTAAAATTATTAATAAATATTTGAGTTCTGCGAATTTTATATTTTTATTCTTACTTTTATACTTTTTAAATATTAAAGTATCAAAGCAATAATTTTTTTCTCTTTTGTAACAAAAAATAATATCAAAGTAGGAGTAACTTTTATGTTTTCTATATTAAAATGTGAAACTATTAATTTTTTAGTCTTACTTTTATTTTTTTTCCATTTGATTATATTTCAATTCGTATTTTTGTTAAATTTTAATAAATTTATGGCATCTCCACAACGACCGTGGGGATCTGTAGGGAATGGGATGAGGGAGAACCTCCCGCCAGATAAGTATTGGGGACGGGGATGAGAGACACTTTGGGTGGCGAGGACGGGGAGTAGGGGAGTATTCCCCGCCTCAGCTCCTCCAAATTGACATCCGGAGGAATAGTCGCAGAAATCCGAGTTCGGTTCATGTGTATCATTTTGAAATGCACGTTGTAAAAAGTGATGAATTTTTATATTGAAGAATATTAATCGGTCCATAAGAGTAGCTTGAAGTAAGATACAAAAGATGGCAGCCTTTGAACCTTCTCAAGGTTTGCTTTATGCTTTATCTTCAGATGTGAACCTTCTACAGCTGCATATGTACTCTTCTAGTAGCCTACTAACCAGCTATGTCTTAGATTGTAACTGTTGGCCAGCCTGGAACTGATTTAAAGGAACCTTCTCAAGCTTCCTAGTATGCACAAACACACCAAATATGGAAAGGGAATAATCAAGCATTTCCTCTTTATTGCTTGAGACACTCCAACATATTTGTTGCAAGATACCATCATTTAATTCAGATGAAAGTCATTCAAGAGAAGTTAATGGGTTTAGGTTGAAAATGATATGGTTTTCAGCAACTTTCTCAACATTCATTCAAGCTACACATCAACCTTCTCAAGCATGAACTTATGCTTCTAAGGTGTTTGTGAGTCAACCTTCTTTTGACTTCAGGTCAAATCTTCTGTTGACTTTTGGTCAACCTTCTGTGGAGTTGGTCAAACCTTCTATTGACTTATTTTAAGCTTCTCATGTTTAACTTTCTCAAGGCTTTTTCTACCCTTGAATATTACCAAATTGATGAACCAAGTTAGAGCCTTATTTTGCTATGTTAAGACACCTGTTCTTATCACTTGGCAAACATGTGAGATCACACTTCATTAGAAAACCTAAATCTTACTTAGTTTGTTATCATCAAAACACAGAACAAGATTCTTATTACAACAAGAAGACATTTTGAAGATAGTTATGATGTGGTCTAGCTTCAGAGACCCACATTGTTGGGCATTAAGTTTCGTAAGATAGGGGAGGTATGGGATGAGCTGAAGGGGTGTGATGGTAATAAGAGTCCTAGTCCCGATGGCTTCAACCTTAACTTTATTAAGAATTGTTGGGAGATGGTGAAGGAGGACATCACGGGATTTTTTAATAAATTTTATGCTTCGGCAGTTTTGCCTAAGGCTATTTTAGCATCTTTTCTTACCTTAATTCCCAAAAAAGAACATTCGCAAGGGTTGAAGGAATATAGGCCAATATGTCTCATTGGATGTATTTATTAAATCTTGGCTAAAGTGTTAGCAGGTCGCTTGAAGAAGGTTCTTAGTGGTGTCATTTCTCAATGCCAATCTGCTTTTCTTCTAAGTAGGCAGATTCTTGATGGAGTGGTTGTTGTTAACGAAATCGTGCATTTGGCGAAAAGGAGAAAGGACGAATGTTTGAAGTTTAAAGTGGATTTCGAAAAGCCCTATGATTCAATTTCTTGGGATTTCTTAGATTACATGATGGAAAGGATGGGTTTCAATTTCTTCCAGTGTTAGTGAATGGTAGCCCCGCGAGAGATTTTATCATGCACAGGGGACTGAAACAAGGAGATCATTTGTCTCATTTTTTGTTTCTAAAAGTGGCAGAGGGACTCTCAGGTATGGTTCAAAAGGCGCACTACAATAGATTTGGGGATGGGCAGCGTTGTTTTTTGGCCATGGGCAGCGTTTCTAAGCGCTGCTAAATTTGGCGCTGCTGATTCCACCCCTACAATGGGCAGCGTTTAAGAAGCGCTGCTCATTGGTAGTCATAGGCAGCGCTCTTGGGAAAAGCACTGCTTATCATGTTAGCGCATTTTTGAATGGGCAGCGCTTCCTATTATAAAGCGTTGCTCATTCCCAAAATGCGCTAACACAATGGGCAGCGCTTTTCCCTGCAAGCGCTGCCCATTGCATAATTTTTTTTTATTTTTTTTCTGTTTTTGTTTATTTTCTTTTTTACATTTGATTTTCTTGGTCATATATAACCAATACAATCCAATCCATTATATAACTAACAATATATATATATATATATATATATATATATATATATAAACTAGTTATATATCAAGTTATATATCCAAATGCACCAATATGTACCCAACAAGAACCAAAACAAACTAGCTAACAAGTTATTATGTATCCAAAACTTAGTAACATACAATATTAACCAATTCATATGTATCCAAATCAAACTCTCTAACAATATGTATCCAAATTAAAACAAGCTAGCAACTTATAATATGCATGAACCAATTCATATGCATGTATCCAAATCAAACTCTAACAACTTACAACATTACAATCTATCCAAAATCAAAAAAATTGGGAGACAAAACGACACCACTCTCCCTAAGCTCATCAAGCTGGGCAGCAGAGTATGTCTTCCACCGACAATCGGAAAAATACTGAAATTATATAAATAAATAAAATTAGAATTGAAATGGTTAAATGAAATTAACTATTATTATATCAAAATAAAAAAGAGTTCTAAATAGATACATGTCTGGGGATAACCATTTGGTTGTGGGTAATAATTTCCTTAATAAATTTCATTACGTAATACCCACAATCATTGTTATTGGGTTGTTTTGGACACTACAAAACACAAGATTAGTTAATTGTTAAATTTAATTTAATACATTTTTTTGACAACAATACTGTAAATAAATATTTAAGAACATTGATTACAAACTTACCTCTATTGGTACCCATTTGGTCTTCGATTGTTCCAATCCCCAATATTCCTTCAAACAACTGGACAAAATTGGATATAATTATATTATTAAAAATACATACATATGTAAGTAAATCAAAGAAATATGCAGAGGGATCGAAATACACACACCTATTAAATATCGCGACCAACTCGGGGTGGGTGTTGAAATTACAGTGCACAGAATCAATGTAGTACACTGTATCTGTCTTAGGATTTATTGCAACCAAAATCCATCAGCAGACAATGCAAGTCGTAGGTTTCTTGGATCCAACCCGAAATCAGGATAATCAATATCAATTTTCTTCCATTACGGAGAATCCGCCGGGTGTCGTAGCATGCCATCTTTAATCCTTTCATCATCATGCCATGTCAAGTGTTTTGCATCTTCTGAACTATGGTACATGCGCCTAAATCGAGGAATTATGGGAAAATACAACAACACCTTTTCTGGAGTAGATTCTTTCTTTTTATACTGCGATGCATTACATTTAGGACACGACTTTAACGATGCATGTTCATTCCGAAATAAAATGCAATCATTGGGACAAACACGTAACTTCTCATAGTTCAAACCAATGGACCCTAAGATTTGTTTTGCATCTTACGTCCGAGAAGGGAGCACATTATCCTTCGGCAACATTTCTTTCAATAGTGCGAGTGATTCCGTAATGCTCTTATCCATCCTTCCGTGGCAAGTTTTCAAGTTATACAACTTTATCACAGCCAATAGTTTTGTGAATTCAGTACAACCTGAATACAACGGTGTCTCCGCATCCGTTATCAACTTCTCAAACATTTGAGGACAGTCATTAAGATCGTCTTCAACAGCCTTTGCCATCTCTTCAAATTCGTTCCCATTAAATGTAGGTCTTTCGGTGTCAACCGGTGCACATCTCTCAGTACTATTACCCATATTTGAAGATTCACCTCTTTCCTCACCATGCATTGTCCAACAAGTGTAACTTTGATCTATTCCGTAACTCTTTAAATGTTCTGCCAACTCCTCTGCATTAACTGATTTTACATAACAACAACTTAAACAAGGACACTTGATATTACTAGAAGTCCCTAAACGTTCAACAGCACACTTCACAAAATAATCCACTCCAGCGACATATTCCTTGGATAGACGATTGACAGACATCCACTTTCTATCCATAATTTAATTTTCCAATATTTAAAATAATATCCTGATAAGAGAACTTAAACCTATTATAGGTGAAAAACACACAAAATGAACAATTTTTTTGAAGCTAATACATTCAACTATTTTAAACTAAAGAAATCAAAGACTTTGATGTCTTCCATATTGTCATTCTTCATATAATAAATACAAGAAAACAACAAAAGTACTTGAAAAACTGGAAGCAACAATGAACTCCAAGGAATGTGAACCAACACTCGAACCAGGACGAACTCGAACAATGAACGCGAAGCTCCGGCAAAACAAACTAGCAAAACCTAACAAACAATTCGCATATTCGATTTTACTTTGCTAGTTTCATTCACCACACATATACAATTTAACATGTTCAAACACAACATAAACTTGAAACTCAACATGCATCCATATCAAATAACTGATTTCAATCATTCATTTACAATATTCACATGATTATTGAAATTATGAACACCAAGTGGTATTTTGAATAACTAATTTCCATATCAAATAACTAATTTCCATCTCAAATAACTAAGTCATTCATTTACAACATTCACATGCATCCAAATTTCTAGAACAAACAACAAAACAACCACATATACACAATATCACAAACCAAGTAATATAATAGAAATTGGGCTTCTTTGAGTCAAAAACACAAACTCTTTAAATGCAATCCAAGAAAGATAGCACACAACAAAACAACCACATCTACAAACCAAGTAAAAGAGAAATATAGAGGAAATAAAGGAGGAGAGAGTTTATGAGTTACCTGCAAAACCAAAACGAAATGGTTGAGAGAAAGAGAGAGAGAGAAATGAAATGTGCGACGAAGTGAGGGAGAGAAGGCGCGCGTGACAAAAGGGGGAGAGCTTGGGGTGGTAAAACAGCGTGCACGACGAACGGGAGGAGGAGAGCTTGAGAGAGTGGGAGTGTGCTTGAAAAGAGTCGTTGAGGTTGTGAGAGGGAATGAGTAGGAAATGAAGAAATAAAATAAAACCAATAGGCAGCGCTTCCTAAAAAGCGCTAGCCATGTCCAACGTGTTCTCAGCAATAGGCAGCGTTTGCCTGCTAAGCGCTGCCCATCACCCAGCGTGTCTCAGCAATAGGCAGTGTTTGCCTTCTAAGCGCTGCCCATCACCCAGCGTGTTTTTAGCAATAGGCAACGTTTGCCTATAAAGCGCTGCCCATCACCCAGCGTGTCTCAGCAATAGGCAGCGTTTTCCTTCTAAGCACTGCCCATCACCTTGCGTGTTTTCAGCAATAGGCAGCGTTTGCCTTTCAAGCGCTGCTCATTGAAGGACCTTTTTCACCTATAAATAGCGCTTTTATCTTAAGCGCGGCCCATTCCTAACATTGCGTAGCGTTTAATAAGGAAGCGCTGCTTATGGATGCGCTCTTTTTTCCAACATCTGGCGTAATGGCGGTTAGTAATGGTAGTTTCTCAGGCTTTCAGATTGATCATAATTTGAGCTTCTCCTTACTTCAGTTTGCCGATGACACCGTTATTGGTTGTAGGGTAACTCTGATTAACTCCGTTCTGGTAACACCCCAAAATTTTCCTTACCAATATGTGTGCATCTATTAGCAATTGTGTGATAAACTCATTTGTGCCAGTTAAAATAATTAGTATATTATAATAATATAATATTGTACTTCATATATTAGTAGTTATGAATTGTATTTATCAACTAGTATTTACGATTATTTGTAATAGATATAGATGTATATAATTATGTTTTCTATATCAATAGTAATAATACATGTTTATTAAAAAAAAGGGGGCTGTGAATAGCCTCATGAAAAAGGCATCGTTAGAAAGATGGGCCTTGTGTTTTTATAAAAGCAAATTTTACCTTTAGCGGCCCATGATTCTATGGTGCAATACCCAATTCCCTTATACTCCCTCCGTCCCATATTATATGACTTTCTTACCAAAATGATTTGTCTCATAATACATGACTTTTTTGAATACCAATGCAACATCAATTTTCGTTTCTAGTCACACCCTTCATTATTTAATATATCTCTTCTTACAATTCTACTTTTTATGTTTTTAATGTCATTAATGAATGACAATTTGGTAAACTAACTCACAATCTCTCTTTTTTATACAAAATTAACTACTTTTCTTAATTGTTGAGCCACAACCTTAAACGACATGTAATATGGGACGGAGGGAGTATGATTAACCTAAACACATAGTTCCATTTCTTCCTGCGCTCATCAAGTCAGCCGCAGCTCCAAACCCCAAATACATAATTTATGTCTCTTTCATATTTTCCAATGCAAGTGTACCTACGGTAGATTTCATTCTTTGGAGCTATCCCATATCTTTCCCATGATTATGAGTATTGAGTATTCACGTGTAGCTTCTTATCAATTGTTTCCCTTTTTGGGGACAGTTTGGATTAACTTATTTTTGAGCTTATGGGAAACAACTTATGGAGATAAATAAGTTTTTATGTTGATTCACAAGTTCTCACTCACAAAAATTATATCTCCATAAGTTATTTTTCCATAAACTACCTTGACAAGCTTATGAATAATACATAAAAGCTTATATATTTGCATAAGTTGTTTTGCATAAACTCAAAATAAGCTCTATCCAAACGGTCCCTTGACATTTCATTTCCTAATTCATAGTGGTAGACCTCCACGTCCAGCATATGTCAAAAGATGTGAATCCTTATCATTTGATTGCCATCTTATGTTTCATTATTTTAATATTAAACCTTCATGCAGTGGCTTAATCACGTTCCACTCTTTGTGTGATTCGTTAATCAACTTCAATTGCCGTCTCTGATAAAAAAATATCATCAGACTTATGTGAGTTTAGGGTTTTAGATGTTCGTCACTTTCCTTCGCATTAGCCAATTTAAGCCTTTTGTCCAGTATCTTTTTACTAACCTCACACATATGGATAGTTAAAGGTCACACTCTCTTTACTTGATTCTGAACAGTAATAGTTTGTGGTGCAACACATATTTATTAGTGGCTCATAGAGTTTTCAAGGGTAGCCTCATCTGTTGGTGGGTCTGACCATTAAGCTCTCATCAGTTGTCTTTTGGACTCGTCACACAAATATTTTTCTTTGACGTTGACCACCACCGCCATCATTTCGGAAAATAAAAGTTACTTTGGATTCCTCCGGTTGAACTCTTTGAGAAACACTAACCGTTCGTGCATTAGAGTGAAGTCGGCGTCCCTATTACTCTAGCGTATTTCATAAGCTATGTGAACTCACTGTCAAACAATTTAAATATATATATGGACTCATTCGTTGTGCGGACTGCTGTGCTGAAGTTCTATATAAGTCTGTATTGTACGAGATAGCCAAACAAGGTATGGGGGATGATCTTCGGGTTATATTCGGGCTGTAGGGTATCATTAAGGTTGATGGGATTTCAACTAATCCCGTGAACACCTAATTAAGTATGCATATGGCCTCATAAATGAGGCCAACACCTAAGAAATTGTTTTGAAGAATTTGATTAATAATTTAATTATAAATAATGAAGGTTTCATATATGTTTATTATGGATTGTCTGTACGTGTTTGCTTTTTTTGAAGTCCTGAATTGTTGTGTTAGATCGATTAGTAGCTTATGTGATGTGACGGTCTGATACTCAGCATGATTAAATGTTGTTATTATGTTTGTAGAAATCGATTAAATTGAATTGTTTTGGTGTGCTTCTCATGTATCGGAATTGAGACTTGACTCATAAGTTGATATTTTTGAAAGATTGACTTATTATGAATATAAAATAATGTTGTTGTCTTAAGCATTGACGGAAAGAGCCAATAAGTAGTGCAATATTTGATGTTTAAAATATTTTATGCTATATTAAAAGAGAAACCAATAGGATTAGAGTTAGTAATTAAACTTATATTAATATTTTGATGTTTTAATATTTGAACAAGAAATGAATACTATTGGTGGATTTAAGTGTATAGAGAGTTATATGGATTCGAATAACTAAAGGTGAGGGTAAAACATGTGTTTCCTTGTTACTATCTTTCTTATACTATGTGATGCATGACTATGACGTGATATTATTGTGATGAACTACCTAGCCTGTAACAGGTGAGAATGGTGCTCAGGTGATATTATGATTACACTGTGATTGTGTTTATGTTATGTGGTTGTGCGTGTTGTAGTATGTTATCCTTGAGTCTGAGTCACCTAGCATGTGAGAAGCGAGAATAATAATCGAGTTGTGTTAAGGCAAACTTTGTATCTTTGAGTCTGAGTTACCAAGTTTGTGCGAGGAGATTCGGTACCCAAGTGATGCAATAGTTGACCTAGTTTGGTCGAGTCTCAGTTAGATAGCCTGTGAGAGGCAAATAGAGTCTTCAAGTCTGAGTAAGTGATAATATAACTCACTTAGTTGCATTGAGTCTGAGCTACCTAGGCCGTGAGAGGTGAAGATGGTGCTCATGATGTATTGTTACGTGTCATCAAGTCCGAGTCATCTGGCCCTACGGTGAGGCAAAGATGGTTCTCCTTTTTTTCTCTTGAGTCTAGGGAGAAACATTCTTGTGTTTGCTGAGTGAGACATGCATATCATACCTTCGTGACTTGTGAGGATTTATACCGATTTGTAAATCGTGATTATCTATGTTGAAATTAATGCTTGTAATGGCTTGCTTGATTTACTTAATATAAGAATTTATCGATTTCAACCTTTTAGCAATAACATGTACTATACATTCTGATTCCGTACTTGTAAACTTGTAGTTTATTGAACTTAAAAAGCAGGTATAACTTATGTGTATTTTAAAGTACATTTTTTTTCACGTATGATATTTGATTGACTTTATTATTTGCTTAACTTAAATGGGACTAGTGTCTGCCTTGATGTTTATCTTATCGCCTTAATATAGCTTGAATGTGATTCTCACCGTACAACCACTTTTTCAGATAATTGTGTTGGGCTTCGTCCTTTGGATGAAGTCCATTTCAGTGGGACATTTTTGGATATGGGATGCAGGTCCTCGTGATTATATGGTGTCAAGCTCTGACTAGGTGTAATGTCGGGATGATGGGTTTTATTTCAGTGTATTTTTATTTAAACTGAATTTACTATAAGTCCCCGTTGAATGTAAAATAAACGATACATGTGATGCATTTTTCCCGAGTGTGGATAAATTAGTCAAATCCAAAATGTAAATCTTTTAAAGTTTTTTTATTCATATTATTTTAATTTATTTCGGGGAAGGGGTGTTACAGTTCTCAAAGAAACTATCTTGCGGGGGGGGGGGGGGGGGGGGGGGGGCGTGAGGGTAGGAAGGGGGATCGGGGTGAAGAATTTAGCAGCTTATAATGTGGCTTTATTGTGTAAGTGGAGATGGAGATATATTAACTATTTGAATGTTAGTTGGTGGCCAATTATCTGATTCAGGTATGGCGATCCGAGGCTCACTTACTTTTACTGACTATTCTAAGTTGAAGTGGAGCTCTAATGATTCTATTTGGTGGCCAATTAGCCCGTGAAGAATAGTGTAGATACATGGCGCTGGCGTCTTGGGAAGAATCACTTTTTTACAGTTAAATCATGCTATCGGACTGTGGTAAATTCTTTTGAGCAGGTAAGCTGGATTCGGAGGGTCAAGATGCATTTAAATATTTGGAAATCTGCTATTCCTTCTAAATTTGGTGTTTTTGGTTGGACATTATTTCATGGCAAATTGGTGACTCGTGATGCGTTGGTCTCAAGGGGAGTCATATCGGATCCTCATGGTGCTTGTTGTCCATTTTGCTTTATTTTTGCGGAAACTATTCCCCATCTTTTTTTTAGGTGTAGCTGCTCTAAGCTTGTTTGGATAGGAGTCCAAGGCTTGTTGGTTTTCTCTACGACATATAATCTTGAAGGGATC
The DNA here is from genome assembly GCA_963573325.1 of Astragalus glycyphyllos. NCBI lineage: Eukaryota > Viridiplantae > Streptophyta > Magnoliopsida > Fabales > Fabaceae > Astragalus > Astragalus glycyphyllos. The sequence goes on along the minus strand of OY754311.1, from coordinate 53,083,454 downwards.
AACCACTTTCGAGCTTTTGAGGTTCGAGTTAGTTCTAATAAATCTCAGAAAGTTCGTTACCTTCCTTGGATAGCGGCAACATGGTGCATCTGGTTACATAGGAACAATGTCCTTTTTAGAGAGGTTGTTTTTTATGCCCAAGTTGTTATTAATCACATTAAGTCTATCTCATGGAGTTGGTTTATTAGCATAGCTGGTTGTAAACTCAGGTTTTGAGATTTCAGATCAATGGGTCAAACCACTTGATTGTTTATGTAACCTGTAATTGACTTTCGCCCCTTATTGGGTTGGAGTAGCCCTAATGCTCCGGTTCAATATAATATTTTGCTTATCAAAAAAATGTATCTCTTGGGGGGTGGTTTACTAGTAAACCAGGTAGATATCTCTATTGGCGGAGCTTGGAAGTATTCTTTGAGAAGGCCAAAAAAGTTAAGCATGTGTTTGGAATATTTCCGCGCAGTAGATTGACATGACCATTAAAACTATAGAGTGAAATTTCACATTAAACACGTGTTGCCAAATTTTGAACGTGGATCCAAACATACATGCTTGGGTTTCAACCCCAAACATGTTTGCAATATATTCGACAATGAAACACAAAAAGATAAAATAAAACATAAATTTTAAAAAGAGTGCATTTACAAACAAATTAAATTTTTAGAAAAGCTTATCTTTGTTTGAAAATAAAAACTCAATTAAGAATTCAAAATCACATTGCTCTAACAATATAATAGTAGATTCAAATGATTTTAATTTAAATAGCTGAAATAAATTTATAAGCAAATATCAAATACCTATTCATAATTTCTATAAAAGATGTGAGGGTTAATGTTTTTTTTTGTTGACAAAACGTGTCTACTTCATTTTATTAAAAATCAAACCAGAAATACATGCTCGATCGTCAAATAAAGTCTGAGATGAAACAAACAACAAGGCTACCCCTACAAGAGTGTTAGCCACCTTGTTTGTTTCTCTCCTAGAGAACTCCACATGAGAGTTGTTACTAAAAAAAACAAAAGCCTCTCTACAAGAGTTTAAAATACAAACATAATCCGAGGCAAAAGGAGAAATACTATGGAAATCATCTACTACCACTTTGGCATCTAGCTCAAAAATAACATCTTTGTAGTGGAGCTCACGAACCCAGTCCCTAGCAGATAAACCCAGTCCCTAGCAGATAAGAGACCTAGTGCCTCCCCCTTGTAGACTTCTAGAACTGGCGTAAAAGAAAGGAGCTTGGCAGCAATGAAGGCACATCCCAAAACCAACTCTGTTACCACTAACATCAAAGGTAGCATCTACATTACATTTCACAAAACCAGCTGGAGTTTTTTGCCAACATGTAGGAACAATACGCGTATTGTTGCTAGAAATCATACCTCGTGGCCAATGGTCACGAGCCTCCACCCAGTCAGCAAGGAACTGGTTGCCACACATAACCACGTTAGCAATAGTGTAACGATAGTTGTTCCACACTAGTTGATTGCGACTTGACCAAATACTCCAATGGGTCATACAATAAGCGAGCCTCTCATCACTGTGTAATCGTTGCAACAACTCAAAGAACAAAGATGTAACCAAACTAGCCCTAGGTGCACAAGACGTAACCGTAGACTCAATACCCAACACACGCCAACAAGCAATGGGCGTGGAACATTGAGAGAACAAATGCAAGGACGATTGATCATGTTCACCACACATAGGACAAACCATCGACACTATGACACCACAGCCATCAAGAATCACAAGAGTAGGAATTATGTTCCATACTAACCTCCATAAAAGGCTTTTAACCTTGTAGGTAATTTTAAAACCCAAAGCATCCCCCAACTACCATCCACCCTGGCATGAGAAAACTGGTCAAGATGCTGCATAATAAGACGATAAGCACTTCCCACAAAATACAAACCAGATTTTTCGCCTTTCCAACTCAAAGTATCACGGCTCACCTAAGGCAAGAGGGGTGTTCTCAAAACCGAAATTGTGGAATGGTCATCCAATAGAAAACGAAGCAAAGCATAATTCCAAATCTTCCTCTCACTAACTATCAAATGATCAACACGCAGTAATGGGTTAAAGAGACTCAACTAAACTATTCCAAATAAGGCTACCATTAGATCGTTTAGATGCCATCAGCATATCGCCATAAGGAAAATATTTTGCCTTGTACAATCTAGAGAGCAAAAGATCTGGTAGAGTTTGAAGGCACCCTGCTTTTTTACCCAAGAGAGCCAAATTAAAAGCCTTCAAATTGCGGAAACCCATACCACCTTGACCCTTAGGGACACAAAGACGATCCCACGCCGTACACTGAATACCTTAGTCACTCCCTCCGGAACCACCCCACCAAAAACCATTTAGCATTATCTCAATTTCATCAATTAGAGTAGATGGAATTAAAAACAAACTCATAGCGTAATTGGGGATGGAATGGAGAACCGATTTGTTCATTACCTCCTTCCCCACTTTACAGAGCAATCAGCAACTCCAAGAATTTATTTTTCTCCATATATGATCCTTGATAAATTTGAACAACGCTTTCTTACTCCTCCCCACCATAGATGGAAGACCCAAATAATTTCCGATGCCAATACAAACACTAACTCTCAACTGTGCAGCGATGAGATTCTCTCATCTTGAGAGACATTTCTACTAAAAAATATTTCAGACTTTTGGAAGTTAATTTTCTGACCGGAAGCTTTCTCATACACATCAAGAATGTTTTGGATTCTCAACGCCTCAATAATAGATGCCCTGAAAAACAGAAAACAATCATCGACAAACAAAAGGTGTGAGATTGTAGGCACACCACGAAAAATAGACAAGCCATGTAGGTCTCCTCTAGCTAAAGATCTGTGAAGAAGATCTTCGAGACCCTCAAAGCACAATATATATAAGTAGGGGGATAGAGGGTCCCCTTGACGAACCCCTCTGCCCGGAGAGATGGGCCCAACATGGGCATAACTATAACCCCAATCCACTCTGTCATAAGCTTTGCTCAAATCAATTTTCAACGCCACTTCACCCTTCTTTGCTTGCCTTTTATTTTTTAAATAGTGGATAATTTCAAAGGAAATCATAGCATTATCTAGGATGGATCTATCAAAAACAAAAGCAAATTGTTCGATGGACATGAATTTAGGAAGGACATGTTTAAGACGGTTAGCAAGTACCTTGGAAACCACTTTGTAGATAACATTGTAGAGAGCAATAGGTCGCCAGTCAGCCGTGGACCTCGGATTGTCATTCTTTGGTATGAGAGCAATGTTGGTATCATTTAATGCAAAGGGGAATTCACCACGGTCAATCCAAGTAACACAACTAGAAAATATCTCATCACCATAATTACTCTAGTAGCGTTTAAAGAAACCCATATTGAAACTATTTGACCCTGGGGCCTTATCAGCATCCATATCCATCAGAGCATCTCTAAACTGATATTTCACAAAGGGTCTAGTAAAAGGATTGTTATCACTTGTATCCAAACCAGTCTCCATAGCTGTAACCACAAGATCATAATCTCCAGTTTGGCTACCAAAAAGATTGCGAAAATAGTTACCAGCAGCCCTTTTAATAACCAAGGTATGAGTAGCTATAATACCATCCTCTTGCTGCAAGTGCTCAATTTGCTTCTTTTTGTACCTGCAAGTAGGGTTAGCATGAAAAAGCTTTGTATTTTGATCTCCATCTCTAAGCCAAAAAGACTTAGACCGCTGTCTCCAAAGGCCTCTTTCTGGATGATTAGCTTATTCAGCTTACGCTTCATTCTATTAAACGTCAATAGCCCTTGGTCATCCCTCCTATCACGCACACCCTGCTTGGCAGCCCTACACACATTTATTTCTTCACGAAACCTCATGCGTAAGCTACGGCCCCAAGAAGACAAAGTCGTGGTACACCCATGCAAATGAGACTGAATATCCCCCACAAAACCAGCGCTCCACCCGTCACGCACCACATCATCTATGTCACGTTCACACAGCCATGCATTCTCAAATTTAAAGTGGAAGTTACGTGTAGGTCATTGCAAAGGAACATGTTGTAATAACAACGAGGAATGATCCGATTTAGGAGAAATCAAATTCAAGAGTTTGACTTGGGGAAAAATATCCATCCATTCCTTCGTAGAAAACGCACAATCAAGACGCTGCTCAATTGCTTGAGGGGTACCCAAAGAAAATCTCCAAGTAAACTGATAACCAGTCAGGGAAATCTCAACTAATCTAGCATCAACAATAGCATCCTGGAAGCCTTTCATGAGGTAATTGGGGTGGTCACAATAACCTCGCTTATCTGCCAGCGTTAGTATATCCTTAAACTCACCAATGATACACCAAGGGAGAGTAGACAAACCATCCAACCTTCTAATGAGAGCCCAAGAATATCTCCTAATAGAACGATCAACAAATCCATAATAACCGGTAATACGCCACCTGACTCTACACTCATCTTCAACCTCAACATCCAAGTGATGACTAGAGTAACTCGTGACCTGACATCTCATAGCATTCCTCCACAACACAGCCACACCCCCACCTCTACAAACTCTATCCATGGACACACAACCACCATACCCCAAAAGACAACGTACGAACTCCAATTTATTCGAGAAAGATAAAGTTTCAAACAGGAAAATAAGTTTCGGATTATTAGTCTGAACCAAGTCTCTATGTATATGAATTGTCGTGGGATGACCCAGGCCTCGATAATTCTGACTTAAAATACTCATTTCTCTTGGCAGGCCTGGTTGCCAGGACCTGCCAATAAAAAAGGATCAGTGTTTGGTGCAATAGAATCAGAGCCAGTAACAATACTCACATCCACACTATTCAATCCACGCTTGCGTTTTCGCGCTTCGTCAACATCGTTAACGTCATCAATTATAGTAACATGCAACGTACCTTCCCCATAGATCACACCTGACACACCATCAACACGAGGAACACGTGGCTCAGAAACGGATGAGACATTAGATCCTGCGACCCTTGGGATTTGTGAACATACTAGTCACCTGACCACCCCTCTTGGAATATTCCCGTCATAATTAGGGCAATCAATGGCATTCATCATGATTGGGCTATTACACACATTATGCGCCTGAAAATGCTCCTCATAATTAATATCATCATTATTACGCTCCCTCTCTCTGTGCCCTCCTCTCATCGGTCCACCATGCTCCTTTAGTGCTGGCCCCCTACTCCGTTCTTGACGTAGCCATGCATTATTTTCCCCAGGAGTCCTACGTTCAATCTCCAGCTTAGGTCCCCACCCTCTAGTCCCATCACCATGTTCCATATCAAATAACAAGTCACAGTTAGTGTCAATATGTCCCAAAGCGCCACAGAGATAGCAAAACAAAGACAACCTTTCATATTTGAAGTAGACGATTTTGATAATATCCCCACCCACATTGATCTTCTTACCACGACTTAAAGGTTTGCAAACATCCACTGAAACCCTGATGCGCATAAATGACTTCCAAAAATCAGAGTTGTTTTCCAGATCACACTCCAAGAATAAGTACATCGTGGACTTGTACCCAAAAAGAAACACAAAAAAGAGGAACATGAGTTGGGACATCCCCCACACGTAACTGAGTAAGAATAGGCATGTGTCCATCAAAGTGCCATGAACCTCCCTTGAACACCTTCTTCACATCACACTAGTGATAAAACTGAAACAAGAACAAGTTGTTGTCTAGTAGTCGAATGTTGCCGCCACGGCCTGGTTGCCAAATCACTACAATCCAGTCTTTCATAATTATTGTGTGAGTAGATTTTCGAGTGAGGAAACGACCCACAAGGCAAAGCTGGGCGTTAAAGGATTACCCAGTAGTCGCAGGTTCCTGTTGCATAAGGACAGCCGTATCTTCATCGTTGTCGAAATTCATAGATGGAGAGAGGAAAGACGTCTCACAAGGGAAGCAATCCCTATCCTTAGAAAGGAGGACGGCGCAAAACCCTAGGAGAAAAAGAAAAGTAGGTCAATTCTAAGACTATGGAAGTCTTGGTGATCTTAAGACTATTGAAGTGTAGGAGAGAAAGAAGTCTTAAATGTTTTTTTAAGAAGGTTAATTTTTTTAAGAAGGGCAATTTATTTATTTTTGAATGAATGGATCGATTTTTGAGTATGTTGTCAAGAAGTAAAAGGTTTTGAAGAATGGAACAATTTAGAGTTCTGGTTGTAACTTATATTTTTTTGTTTAAAGATGAATGAATAATGGGAAAGGGAAAGGTAGGGAATTTCATGGGTTTAGGGATAGTTTCATGGGAAAGGGAAGGAACAATCTTTTGTGATTTTTGTGAAGAAAATAGAATGAAGATAAGGGGCGCCACATTGTCTAATCCAAGACTAGGATTAGCTTATGAATGTGAGGATCACTACAAGAAAAGGATTTCTTGATAAAGATCAATTAAAACGGTCCAACCCAGAACCTAGAGAGTATGAACTCAAAATATGGATACAATCTTTGTTAAAAATAGAATCACACTTACACCCTCTATTTGTAATAAGAGGAGTGCTTGTTGTTACAAGCAAAGGAAGACCAAAAGCTATTACAACCATTCTAGCTATGGAATTTTGAAATTAGCAAGATGGAACCTTAAGCTAGTGTAATTAAAATAAAGTACAAGCAATTCAAGACTAGGAAAGGTTACAAAAACACAACTTAATGGAAATTACACTCCATAATGCCAACAGTGAGGTATTGGAACATTTATCCCTTTGTCTTGTAACTCATTGGTTTTAACTCCTTGGCTTTGATTGTCATTCAAGTCTTTCTTTGATGCAACAATTATTGACTCTATCATCACATATGGAATATGTGACTAACACACCACTTGAAGTGGATTAAACACACCAAAATAAACAACTTAGTGTCTTGTTTCCAAAAATATCAATTAGTCATGTGCACTTTTCTTTAATTAAAATAAAATGACTTGGATGCCTTTTTTATGTTATGCAACTTGCGCCTACAATGCCTTTTTTTTTTATTGTCATTCAAGTACAAGCATGCTCTTTGGTGCAATTACATATTTGCCCTCATTTGTCATTACATTTGTTATGAATTGGACTAAACTTTCTTGGACTATCCTTGCCCTTGACCTAGTCATTGGACCTCCTAAACTTTGAAGGGCATCTTGGTGTTCCATGCCCTCCATAGGAACCACCACAACAACTTTTATATATATATATATCTAAGAATTATATGCGGCTTGTCATTCAAGCGCGCCAACTTCGTTTTTGTTTTTTTTTTCTTTTTGTTTTTCTTTCTTCTTCCATTTTTTACTTCCTCTTTTCTTTTTATTTTTTTGGTTTTTTTTGTTTTTCTTTCTTTTTTTTCATATTTTAGGGGTTTTTTTTTAATATTTTAAGCAGTACATTAGGGTCTCAAAATTTTAAATGTTTAAATATGCGAAGTTTGTTTTTCAATACCCTATTGGGTGATATATAGATTAAATTCCATGACAAAATACGTAAAGTGATATACTAAACAATATGTTTTTGTGTACTTTATGGCTCAAAAAATTTTAATTGTTCAAATACAGAGTTGTTCCTCGATAATCGGTTTGGTGACAAATCTTGACAAAATACGTAAAGTGTGATGCTAAGAAGTGTGTTTTATGATACTTTAGCATTCGAAAAAAATTAGCTCTTCAAGTACACAAAGTTTGTTCCTCAATAACCGGTTTGATGAAAAAATAGTTTCATGACAAAATATATAAAATGTGACGCTAGCCAATGTGTTTTGGGGTGCTACATTCGAAATTTTTTTAAATTGTTCAAATAGTTAAAGTTTGTTCCTCAATAACCGGTTTGGTGAAAAAGAACAAAAATTCTGTTACACTAATCCGTGCAACTCACCCTTTTACTAATTTCAGCACTTTAAAAAATTAATTTCTTTTTATACTTCTTCTCTTTATATTGTTTTAGGACCATGTTTTTCTGAATATTACAAAGAATTATACTTCTCCTTACCCTTCTAAATTTGAAATGTCTATTGAATCCATTTAGATCGGTTACTGCCAAATCAATGATATATTTTTTAACTATTTTAGATTTACAATTTATAAGAATAACTCTGCTCTTTGTGTTTGTTTGCATACGTCATTACATAGAGTTGTTTCTTTGTGTTATTAAATAATTTCCTCTTTCCAAACAAGTTTTAGCTTCTTAACATGATTAACAATCAAATATTGATAACTATCCATTCCACAATAGATGTATTCAACATCTTTGTTAATATTCTTTTTAAATTTTAAATTTTATGATATTCTTATTTAATTTATAGTTATAATATAATTTTTATTCACAGTTATTTGGCTATGTATTTTACAAACCAATACGATTGGTCCACTGACATAAGCAACATTGAGACACGGGGCCGACTCAGTACTCTCGAGTTTGATTCCCGCATTGGACAAGCTCTGTATGGTTAAAAAAGAAACCAAGCATAAATGTTTATAAGGAGGTTTGTTAATAAATGCGTAAAAAATTTATTACTCATTTACATAGTTTGGTAATTACATAGTTGGTTGAATATATATATATATATATATATATATATATATATATATATATATATATATATATATATTGACTTTATCACAGAATCAGGTCATTGCGAGCTTTGATGCTGGTTGAAATATATGTATATCGCTGACTTTAGGACTCTACCCATATAATCAGATATTCTTTATATGGGTAGAGTCTTTTTCGGATGTGTGTATAACAACGGAAAGCCCAACAGCAACAACAGACCACGATGGACATGTAGTAGTAACATTACAAAGGAAACAAATTACAAATTGAGGAAATAAAGAAGATAGATAAGCATCCGAAAGTTGGGCTAATAATTCGTATCCTTTGGAATGAAAAGCGTGGCGACGTTGCTGCTAGTCACATGGGAGCACACATTCAACAAACCGGATGGTAGAAATGTAACATTTTTGCTGGACAAATGACAATCATGCGCATCCTAACATTTTCTTACCATATTTTAAATCCATGGAAATTAATTTCCTAAGCTGTGACGGCACTATATATAGTGAAGCGTAGGTGACCGAAATGTATAGAGAGAAAAAGTCTCTAGTTCTTTGAATAAAACATGCAACAAAGGAAAAAAAGTCTCTAGTATATTCTAGTATATTCTACTATATATAGATAACATAATTTACCCGTGCGATGCACAGGGTTACCAAGTATCGATGGATGTAAATACATTAAATCAACTCATTAATATCGTGAGAAAATGACTATTAATTAAGAATAATTTAGTAAATCTATTAGACGCACAAAACTACTATTATTCTTAATATGTGTGAAAGTAGTTATTTTTGCTTATAATTAAGTCCAGAGATTGCTATTACCACTTTCACTCCTTTGGAGTCTTGTAAATTAAATAAATATTAAGGATAGGATTTGAAACTTTGCTATTATTATACGTTTGAAGAGAAAGTGTCAATATAATTTTTTTTTGTATACATGTTTAAGATAGGATTTGAAACTTTGCTATTACTATACTTATGAAGAAAAAGTGTCAACATAATTTTTTTGTCAACACTAATTGATTTGTTTAAAGTAATAAAAATAGAAAGAATGAGATAAATAATCCAATGAATCATAGTAAAATTAAATAACATTTGCAAATATAGGTTCTAGTAAATGCTTATAAAACCATAATAGATGCTTGTAAAAACAAAATACTAACTAACATTTGCAAAACTATTATAGAATTGTTGTCCATAAAATTAAACAAAAAATAACATAGAGAATAAATAAGTCGACAAATTTGATAAAATGAGTGACATTCTCCTTTTAACATTTTGTACACACATTTTGTTCACAATCTGAACTTCAACCAATTAAGAGTGAAGCTTTGCTGTAGAAATTAAAACTATTCTTTGTATGCACCAAACCCAAGCCATGTACATTTAATATGCAAAATAATGTCTCTGACGAAGAACCACCAATATCATTTTTCATTGAGCCTCTGTTGCTTCTTTGTGACATTAGTATTACATACCAATTGTTTGTGCATGTAATCATTAAGTTTGTTACTAAAAACACCATTTTCTTGGTCTACCTCACTTCAAGTCAAAACTCTGCCACATTTTCTTATTAAAATTCGTTAGATATCTCCAAAGGCAGAAAATGGTAGTTAAATTAATAAGCACAACGGTGAAACAAATTAAAGGTTTCAAAACTTTAGTATCATAAATGTTGGTCATTAACCTCCATATCCTTTGATACTCCTCATGCATACAACTATGGTAGCAAAAACTGTGATAAGTTCCATTAGTTTGGTGAATCTTGTTTTTCAATAGTAACAAAGAATTACAGACAGAGACTCATATGGTATTCATTCATACCGGTAAAATTAGCTACTGAGCTAGCTTTTTAAGTCACAGACAGAGACACTCATATGATATTCATTCATTTTGTTGAGCATTTTAAAAGATTTACATTACTCTACTACAGGTCTTTAAACCCCAATTCAAGAGGAGTCACGCCTTGGTAGAAATATCATTGAGTAATGAAGATACAAAGAAATAATGACAACCTTTTACATCCATACATAACTCCAAATAGAAGCAACTTGAGGCTAGCAAGCTGGTACAAATACATCACAATAACTGAAGTTAAAGCATGGACATCTTAATATCTATATGATACAGTGTAAAGCAGAAAATAAAAGTTCAAATCTAATTTACATGATCACAATATATTTTTACACACACACACATAAAGATTATTAGAAACAGGCAAACAACCTCGTAGGCAAGAAGAGGCCCAGCTAGCATCAATAGCATTGATGATGTTTTCATGTAATGTTGGTCCAGTAGAAGCAACTATACCACGATCAACCCCTTCTAAATAGGACCCTGTAGAGAAGTCCAAAGGATTCCCCCTAACATCTGTTACTATGCCTCCTGGCTTCCTGTATTATCACAACACCTGCAGCATGATCCCATATTCTCTCCTTGTAACCACTCCTTACAAACTTCATCAATACCTCAGCATCCCCACATGCTATTGCCGCATATTTAATCATGCTGCAAACTCTTAACAGCTGATTACTGCATACAAATGATAAATAATAGCATTTTATGAAGTAAGACTGGTAATAAAAAATGTATACTCTCTCGTAATCAAATATAAGCAAAAAAAAGTAGATGTATCTGGTCTAAATCTCAAGATAGAGAGTATAACCGATGTCAAAATGGAATGGAATAAGAAATGCATCTGAGACCAACACTAAGAGCCAGGCCATTAGTAAAAGAATGGTTTGAATTAGGCTTCTCAACTGGTTGGCAGAAAGTGGCCAATGCTAGGTTATCAATAGAAGAGAAAGAGACTTGTTTTGCATGGTTTGGCCACACAAACCTCTCAATCACGTGAAGCAGTGGTTGGATCCAAGCCTTGCCACTGCCAAACAACTTTTATGCTTAAAACATTATAGCATAATCGTACCTGTTGAATTTGTGATAACCTATAACTTATTCCTAACGGTGAACCCATCAAGTTAGAACTATAAGAAACGATAAAAATAAATAGGCAAAATTACACCAGGGGACCTTTAACTTATTTATTTGTAACAAGTTGGCCCTTTAAGTTTCTTTTGTAACAAATAGGCCCTTTAAGTTACCCGACGTTGACACCGTTGGCCCTTTTAGTAAAATGTAATATCGTTCATTACATCAAAATACACCAAAATATGTTTGTTTGCATCAAAATACATAAGCTAGAGTAGTCACAATATATAAAGTAGCATTACATCAAAATATATAAGCTAGAGAAATCATTAAAAGGGCCTATTTGTTACAAAAAAAACATAAAGGTCCAACTTGTTACAAATAAATAACTTAAAGGTCCTCTAGTGTAATTTTGCCAAATAAATATTAGTCAATCATTCTTTCATAGAGTATGCTTTCATATCACAAATGAGAAGAAAAAAAGGAAAAATCAGACTTCAACCATTAGTTGGTGACTTACCAAAGGATGTGTATAGTTGCACAAACTATCAACATGAAATTGTACATTAGTTTTTTCTAAAGGATGTTGTAGATGCTACATTAGCATGAACATGATTTAATTTCTTTAATGAGAAAAGGTTGTCTATGTAATAAGATGAGACTCCACTACCTAAAGAGATAGATAAAATATTAACTCCATCAACTACAACTCTATCAACAGCTGCAAGAATATCTGACCTGAAACATCTACCTATCCAACACACTTTATAAGTTGCATTTCTTGCGCCTGGTGCTGGTGCCATTCCTGTTCTGTTCCATAAACATATCCTAGATGATTAAATTACCAATCTAATCCATAAATATAAATTAGCAATTACCATTCTGATTTTAAAATCATTGAAGCAAGAGAGTATATATGGATATTAGTCATAACAAAACTACCTTTATTGTGGAACTCTTCATTTGTTCTTCGTCTTCACCGTTTGCTTCGTCGCCTTTGTCGTCAGCCCTTCACGTCTCCTGTTGTGTTCCCTCTCGTGGTTGATTCAATTTACAATTGTGTCAAAGCAACGACGGAAGTTTGAAAAAAAATTAGCTAAGTTAGTTTAACAGAAAGATTGAAATAATAATATAACTGATAAATTAAAGACCAAATGATCTTATTATGAGCATCTAATTAATACTATGAATCTTGACAACATGTGAGCCAAGTTCATTCAGATACGTTTTATAGAATTCTAACATTTGTAAAACTAAATTGAAGAATGTAAGGCTAAAACATTTGCAAAACTAAAGTGAAGAATGTAAGACTTGAATCAAGTCAGAATTCCTGAAACAGTAAGTTTCAAACCTATTGAAATTAAAGGAAAGAAGTAAACAATGAACTATAGAACAAAAGGAAACTGAGGACTTCTCCTAAACCCTACTTGCGCCACTTTGAAGACGAATGCTGCTTTTGGAGATACTCACCGTTCACGCTCGAAACACCGGCAGGAATGCGGAGTGTGCGCATAGAGAAACACCGTGTCGAAGGTCCTTGTCGTTTCTTGTTCCGTTGCTGCTAGCAAGTAAAGAACCGGCGCGTGAGAGTTCATTGCCGTCTTCGCCATCAACGACGCCCATTTCCTCTGTTTTGCAAACAATAAAACCTAATCCGCACATATTCTACATCACTCACAACACCCATTATTTCAGTTATGCATGTTAAAGAAAGTTAAAAAATCGCTCTCCAGTTGCCTCTCGCACCTCTTTTCGTTTCTCTCTCTAATCGCTCTCTTTCTATCTCTTTGATCGCTCTCCCCTTCGCAACTCTCTCTAACCCTCAACATCAATCTTGCAAAAATTCAATTCTTTTTTCTCTCCTTTCAGATTGGTATTTGTTCTCTCCTATCTCTCTATGTGTGATTTCGCTCTTCTCTCTCTCTCTTTCACATGGTACTATTGTGGCTATGAGGGAGAATTAAAGTGTTAGGGAAGGAAGAGAGAAGAGAGGGAGTTTGTGAAAGATACATGGAAGCTGGAAGACGAAACATGCCACAGAGAGAGCTTTAGAATGGAAAATGCATTGAAAGATTTAATTTTTAAATGTGGGAAGATATAAAGCCAGACACGTGTTTATGAGAGGACACGTGGGAAAGGGAAGCAATTTGTTTGGAAATGGAACAGAAAAAAAAATGGCATATATATATATTGTCAAAAATATATATATACTAGTATGTATGACCCTTGCGATGTACGGGTATACGTTTTCTTGTTAATGCGTAAGTTTAAATTATTTTATCTTCGCATGGAATTTCATCTATATATATATATATATATATTTGTTTAAATGTGTTTGTAGGTTACTATGACTATGATGTTCTATTTTTTTTTTAAAATGCATTTGTAGGCTGCCCGATTGAAATCCAAATTGAAACAGAATAGGTAGCTATGACTATAGAACAAATAACCGATCGATCATCTACAACTTGGAAGTAAGCTACTAAGGGAGAACTTTTTCATTATTGCAATACTCTCTCTCATTAGTCATTTGCTTAATACTTCGTGAACCGTACCTCAGGGTGCTGAGATACCAGGTCGATCTGTCCAGCCCGGGTTGTACCTACAATGACACTCCGACGCCAAAGCCAGTGGGTAGAATGTGAGCATAGTAACAATATGGGTGAATAGTGTACTTGTTAGCTGAGGGAAGACCCCTTTATATAGTGTCGAGAATTTGCGGGTGGCCGAAGGATCTTTGTACGAACCGATCTGAGACGTTGGTTTTAGGTCATCCCAAGCTGCCTCATAGATGGGCCGATCTCGCCCTATATGGGGTGATTGGGCCTTGGCCCAGTCCAGAACACTTCGTAAAATCCTTTGTTTATGACCAATTAATTTCCCCTTATCAATTGTGTAAGTGTCCTAGAAGGGAATAACGCGGTTAATCTTCTAGAGGAGTGCAACTGGGGCGGTTCCATTGGCGAGGATCATGATTGGGTATCTTCAAAGATCCTAAGCACACAGTATTTGATTCCTCCTTGGGAAGATCTGGAGAATTGGTTCGTGCAACTTATCGGCTACAAGAACCAAGTGTGGCGGGTTGAAGGTGTTCCAGCGGGTGAGCATGCTGCTACCATTCCCTCGATGCTGAAGTTCATCATGTTCACCAATGTTCTCAAGGACCTTCGGATTCGCCCGCCCTTCACTTTCTTCCAATGAACGGTCCTTAAGTATCTGAGGGTCGCCCCTTCACAATTACATCTTAATTCGTGGGCCTTTCTTAAGGTCTATGAGCGGATGATGACGGTGACTGAGCGAGAGTGTTCTCGTCATGTCCTCTTCAAACTCTTCGAGCTGAGTAGGTATGAGAAGAATAGTGACCCCAAACGGTGGGAACAACTAAGCATCAAGGGGCACCAAGATGCTCCCAAGATTTTTAAGCCTTATTGTGACTCCTTGAAGCCTTGGAGGACTGGATACGTGTGGGTCGTAAGTCTGCGACCAAGCTTGCAAAGCGGATGGTTCTTTGAACGACCAAGGCGGTATATCTGGCATGAAGTTTCCCTTAGCGTGCACGTACGATCATTAGTCTGAAAGGGCTACTGAGATATCAGGTCGATCTGTTGAGTTGGCTGGTCGCGTTCAGAGTCTAGCGTCCAGCCCAGGTCTTACCTGCAATGACACTCTGAAGCCCAAGTCAGTGGGGTAGAATGTGAGCAGAGTAACGATATGGGTGAATAGTGTACCTGTCAGCTGAGGGAAGACCCCTTTATATAGTGTCAGGAATTTGCGGGTGGTCGTACGATCTCTGTACGAATCGATCTGAGACGTTGGTTTTAGGTCATCCCAAGCTGCCTCATAGATGAGCCGATCTCGCCCTATATGGGGTGATTGGGCCTCAGCCCAGTCCAGAACACTTTGTAAAAACAATCCTCCTTTACTTATGACCAATTGATTTCCCCTTATCAATTGTGTAAGTGTCCTAGGAAAAAATATATTCAATTAGACTTCAGGACATGCATTAATTAGTTTCAAATCGATGTACATGAAGCAACTTAAGGTTTAATCTTTTAACACCGAATAACCATAATGAAATTGTTGTAAAGTTAACAATATAAAGATTAAACCTTGGGAGCATCTTTATATTGATAATTTTACAAGTGTATGGACTAATTTTGCATCTGAGAATAGCATAGTGATTCTAATAACTCCCTGATATCTAATAATTGTTGGGTTACCAGGTAGTCTAATAACAAAAAAAAATGGTAAAATCAGTGGGCTACTTGGTAGTCTAATTACATCTTATTTTTTCCCCAAAATGTGAATAGTTTTGACTGAATCAATACATATATGTTCCATTCCTGACTTGCTCATGCTTTATGTGGGAGTAAAGCGAGGTAGTATTTACATCATTGTAATATAAAGAAAAGTAAATAATTTGCATTGATATTCTGCAAAAAACAATTTCAAAATGGAGATTGTTGTTGTAACATCCCTAATTCGGTTAATTTCAATTTACGAAATTAACAAGCGGTTCATTATTCGATGGAATAATGGATCAAGTCCTAAACAAGTTAGGATTATGAAAATGCTATTTAAATTGCTAAGTTGTATGTTTGTATGAATGATTGCATAATTGGGTAGTTACAAAATGGGTTTTACGTGAAAATTAGGATAAAAGGGTAACTATCACTAAACCATCAGCTGAGGGTCACTTGTTTCCTCATTTATTTCATTAAAAACAGCACATACTTACACAAAAACACATTTCATGATCAGATTTTAAGAGAGAAGTTGAAAGAAAAGAGAAGAGAGAGAGAGAGAGCAACTCGTGAGAGGGAGAGAAGAGAAGGAGAGGGATTGAAGTTTGATGCATGTAGGAGATAATCACACCATTGGTTTCAGTTTCTAATTCTCTATCTATTGATACTAAGATCAAAATCTACAAAGCTCTCCTCCTCATTTCACCATTTTTAACTTCTCAAGCTCAACTTTGAAGAAGATGGAGTATAAACACTTGCATGTTGAATTTGGGGTAACATTAGTGTAAATTGGAGACCATATTGCCATTTGAAGAGTATAGAAGAAGTAGGAGTGTTTGGGTTTGTTTTGGAGCTTAATTTCGTGGTTCTTGGTGGTTGGGATTGAAGATACCAACTCAAAGAAAATTCAGCTTGAAACCCGTATGGAACCATCTCTGGTATTTCACGCACAACTCTTTTCATAGACCTTATTTGTTACTTATTTTTCTTTCATTAGAAACTAGGCACAAAACCCTTCAAGTTAGGCTCAAGAATCATCTGAGTTGACTGAGTATTTAGGGAGAAAATTAGTTACAAGTTTCACTTTTGTAACAGTAACGATTTTGAACCCGTCACCGTGTTTTAGCCATAACTCTCTGAATACTCATCATATCAGTGTGGGACTTGAACCATATGAGAATAGACAACCTTTTAGACACAATAGACACTGGTTTGGATAAATTTGGTTAAGAATTGACTAAGTTATGCGCATTCCAAATCTGCTCACAGATGTTGTTCAAAACAAATTCGGTTGGGGTAGAGCTTGATCGTGTTTTTCATTTATTCGTATCGTTCGTCAATCCAGGTGAGTTTTACTCACGTTAGGATTATTTTGTTTTGTTTATGAATATCCTTGAATACTTGACTGATTTTGGGTCATTATCGTTTCAAAAGAATTTGTGAGTCGAAAACGGTATTTTATGAAATTTCGTATTTATGAAGTTTCAGAAATAATTATTCGTTATATTGATTGTTTATTGGTATTGGATTGACTGGAATATTGTGTGATATTCTTTGTTGTTATGTTGGAAATGGATTGGATTACCGATTGGATACGATTGGAGAAGCGAAACGAAACAAACAAACGAATTACGAATCTGCAATAGGTCACACTGATTGTGCTAACCTTAGCACGAGTCGTGCTCCTGCATCAGTGTGCCTGCGAGATAATTATGCAGCGAGCACGGGTCGTGCTTCCCTTAGCACGGGTCGTGCAATGTCTCTGTCCCCAGAAGCTGAATTTTCATTTCGTCGCTCCTTTCGAATCCAAACCTCCTCTAATCTTCTTTCTAACCAATTGTTATGATTTATGATTGATAACAACATGATTTGGAACATGTTCATGATGGTTTTCATAAAATATTTTGAAGTTAAAAATGTTTCGAAAAACCGAATTTAGTACACGTGAGAGTACATGTGTTTTTGGAACTCAAAGGAACTAAATGTTCAATTTAAAATTGTATCATTAATGGATGATTATATATTTCATCTAAGACTTATTTTAGGTTCACGATATATTAATAATATCGAATATGGGTGACGACCATAAGAGGTAGCATACTAGGCGGGAAGGTCATGAGCCCGTAACTAGGCCCTGGGTCAAGACACTATGGTATGGACTAGTGGACTGGGGGTTTACCGGAATTAGCGATACGACAGTCGGTGTTATGCTAAAGATAGTTGCATGATTCTAGCCTTCTCTTTACATCAGAGCGCGCAGCAGAAGCAGAGGCCTACAAATGGTATTCTGAAGCAAGAAATGGGCATCCATGTTGATTCGAGGAAACTGTGGGCGACTGTTCAGTCAGTGAACCCGGTGCAGTTGTAGAGTTGCAGTGTAAGTCATTGTAGGACGTCTAGAGAGTTGCAAGTTAAGCAAAGCCTTTAGGCAGTAATAATGTCATTGTCTTCAGATCTGTTAAGATTAGCTGACACCCGAATCTCTGACCTTTGTTAACCAACCTATCAGTTACTGAAATACGGTTTAGCTGTTAACCCTACCTGGTGACTCAAGCTATAACCCTGACTTATTTCACAATTAGAGAATCCTTTCGGATAACTCCCAAGTCTAGATCAAGATTCTGTTAAGATTAGCATGCCAGTCTCAGTCTGTGAGAAATTTCCGCTAGTTTTCCGAGTCATTTTATTCATAAACTTCTAATCCGGAACCCCGATTTTTATGTTCCGAGAGGTGTTGGAAAGCTAACAAAAATGTCTACACATCTAAGTAGGTTGTGAACTGTGTTTCCAATTGTATTCTGAAGTGTACCCATGTCTTACCCTAAACAGATAAACCCTAACGCATTCGTAGAACATGAATCCTTCAGTTGCACGGGAAATTGGAGGAGGACTTCCAATCATTAAGTTTAGATTCCTAGATACCGGTTCACGATGTCATTCATTGTAGTTTTTCAAGGAACCTATTTCTTGAAAATGGTTATTAGTAGTTCTAGCCTTTCAGCAATTAGAAGAGTTTTTCGAAGTCTTAGACTACTAGACCCCAACTAGCATGTCGAAAGAGTGGGAAGCTCAAAGTTACCTAAGCGTCGAATGTGATGTTGTTCTAGAAGTAGAACTCGTTTTGAAGATTGATTGATTAACGCAATCGTAATGATTATACTCGGATAGTTACGGGAATTCGAAAAGAAGATGGGCCAAGGAAATGTTCAATGATATTTTGCTCAATTTTATGAATCAATACGAAGAAACTAATGGTGCACTCGTTTGATTCCCTAACTAATATTTTTGTTTTCAAAATCTCCTTGGTGCCACCGCTATTTCAATTTCATATCTAATCCGAGAATAACCGTTACACCGAGGTTAATTAATAGGTCAAGAAGCTCATGGAACACCAATGAATCCTACCTCCTAAGGAAATCCTTATGCCTCACTAGTAAGATTCCTAGTGCTTTGAACTCCTAATTCTTAAGTATCAGAATAATGAAGACCTTAAGAGAATACAGGTTACAGGTGTCGGTCAAATCATGCCAAGAAATAGTTAGTTCTAGAAACAGATGCTTGACTTCTAGATTTCCAAAAAGCTTATACCTCGTATGAGGCTATCAGAGCTTAGGGTTTTATTCCAAAGGCCGATTCATGAGGGTTGAAGACACACCTTGCTAATATTGCGGGTTAGTGACGAGACTGACTCCTATGGATATGTAAGGAAACTATTTTTATATCCAAACGTTTCAAGAAAATTTTTCTACAAAACTTTACCCATTTATGAGCCAGTCACGAACATCATTTATGTTAGAATCTAACCCAAAATACTAACGGTGTCTCTGAGAAAACCGAAAGGGGATGTTCCATAGCTTACTACCGGAAGGGGTAGGATGTGGGATGAGTATACGAGTGTAGTGGCTAGTAATGAGAAGGAAAAGTAATAGGTGTGATAAGGAAGTTATTCCTCAGCCTTCATGTTTACACAAGCCTACACTATGGTAGTAGAGTTTAGTTTTTAATCTCAGATTTGCTAAGGTTAACAGTACGCTGTTTGGAAACAAGTCGGCTTGACCAGTCAAAGAGAGACTCATGCTTCGGGTATTCTGTTAGATAGTGTCAATAGGATCAGTATGTGCTAAATTTGACAATGTTCTGACTTTAGCACAAGGTTCGAGGTTGACAATGTAAGGAATCCAATGATTCAGATGAGTATAGAAATGAGATTTTCACTTGCATTGTTTTGCTTAAATTAGTGTTATGTAGAGTGAAATGTAGTGTTTGAGCTGAATGCCATGGACTGTTTATAACAGAATAGTTTGTATGTGGACTAGCGAAGTCTAAGTATGACTATTTGATTGGGCGGTGAATGTTCAATACGTCAGTCCATGATAGTGAGTTTCTTAACCCCAGTTGTGGTCATAGATCTATTTTGATTAGCCATACATAATGTTGTTCAGAATTTCTGACAAATATTGGGATATTCCCTAAGGTCACGTACTAGATGCGCCCTGGGGACATCGTCTACTTATGTAGAATTTGAGGTCTCGTAATTAGGCTGGATTGAGTAAAGGATTGATCGGGAAAGTAATCGGATGGAACAGAGTAACCAAATTTGACGGAAAACAAAGTTTTTAGAAAACTGATGAAAAAGCCCGATCCGTGTGTTTAGAGTCGGACCGTGCATTTTCACCTGCCCATTACTGAAATACTCTTTATCCGCTTCCGTTCAACGTGAGTTCTTTCCCATCCTTTCCCTAAGTCAACCTAATTTAATTAAACCCTAATGTGACTTCACATTTTATTGAGAAGTAGTAAGTCGAGTAGGATTGAATTAAGTTGGGGTGAGTATAAAACTTAGATCGAGTAAGGATCACAGAACCATTATTGAAAGTTCGGAAATATTTTACAAAGACTTCATGAAAGGTTATAACAAAAAGCCGCTTTGTGATTTTTACTCGCCCCGAGGAACTAAATCCCCAGCTAACTCAATCCGAGAGACGGGAAATAGGGATGAGGCTAAGTGGGAAGATGATGCTTAAAGATTTAGGATCATTGAAAAAAATATATGTATGCTCTGATTATCTATGTTTGGATTGAACATCTATGGTAGTCGAGCGATCGGCGAATCGCCAATTTAGTGCTTAGTAAACAGAAGGAAACTTGATCAATTTTGAGGACAACATTTTTTAAGTTGGGGTGAAT
The DNA here is from genome assembly GCA_963573325.1 of Astragalus glycyphyllos. Classification (NCBI taxonomy): domain Eukaryota; kingdom Viridiplantae; phylum Streptophyta; class Magnoliopsida; order Fabales; family Fabaceae; genus Astragalus; species Astragalus glycyphyllos. Next base: position 53,062,549 of record OY754311.1, on the reverse strand, counting down.
TGTAACATCCCTAATTCGGTTAATTTCAATTTATGAAATTAACTAGCGGTTCATTATTCGATGAAATAATGGATCAAGTCCTAAACAAATTAGGATTAAGAAAATGCTATTTAAATTGCTAAGTTATATGATTGTATGATTGATTGCATAATTGGGTAGTTAGAAAATGGGTTTTAAGTGAAAATTAGGATAAAAGGGTAAAACAGTAAATTCACTCCTATCACTAAACCATCAGCTGAGAGTCACTTGTTTCCACATTTATTTCATTAAAAACAACACACACAAAAACACATTTCAGATTTTAAGAGAGAAGTTGAAAGAAAAGAGAAGAGAGAGAGAGCAAGTTGTGAGAGGGAGAGAAGAGAAGGAGAGGGATTGAAGTTTGATGCATGTAGGAGATAATTACACCATTGGTTTCAGTTTCTAATTCTCTATATATTGATACTAAGACCAAAATCTACAAATCTCTCCTCCTCATTTCACCATTTTTAACTTCTCAAGCTCAACTTTGAAAAAGATGGAGTATAAACACTTGCATGTTGAATTTGGGGTAACATTAGTGTAAATTGGAGACCATATTGCCATTTGAAGAGTATAGAAGAAGTAGGAGTTGCTGGGATTCGAACTTAGAGTGTTTGGGTTTGTTTTGGAGCTTAATTTCTTGGTTCTTGGTGGTTGGGATTGAAGATACCAACTCAAAGCAAATTCTGCTGGAAACCCGTATGGAAGCATCTCTGGTATTTTACGCATAACTCTTTTCATACACCTTATTTGTTACTGCTTTTTCTTTCATTAGAAACTAGACGCGAAATCCTTCAAGTTAGGCACAAGAATTACCTGATTTGACTGTGTATTGAGGAAGAAAAATTAGTTACAAGTTTCACTTTCTTAACAGTAACGATTTTGAACCAGTCATCTTGTTTTAGCCATAACTCTCTGAATACTCATCATATCGGTGTGAGAGTTGAACCATATGAAAATAGACAAAATTTTAGACACAATAGGCACTGGTTTGGATAGTTTTGGTTTAGAACTGACTAAGTTATGCGCATTCCAAAACTGCTCACCAATGCCTTTCAAAACAGATTCGGTTGCGGTAGAGCTCGATCATGTTTTTCATTTATTCGTATCATTTGTCACTCCGGGTGAGTTTTACTCACGTTAGGATTATTTTGTTTTGTTTCTGAATATCCTTGAATACTTGACTGATTTTGGGTCATTCTCGTTTCGAAAGAATTTGTGAGTTGAAAACGGTGTTTTAAGAAATTTCGTATTTGTGAAGTTTCGAAAATAATTATTCGTTACATTGATTGTTGATAGGTGTTGGATTGACTGGGATATTCTGCGATATTCGTTGTTGTGATGTTGGAAATGGATTGGATTACATATTGGACATGATTGGAGAAGCGAAACGAAACAAACGAACGAATTACGAATCTGTAACAGGTCACACAGATCGTGTTAACCTTAGCACGGATCGTGCTCCTGCATCTGTGTTCCTGCGAGATAATTATGCAGCGAGCACGGTTCGTGCTTCCCTTAGCACGGGTCGTGCAATGTCTCTGTCCCCAGAAGCCGAATTTTCATTTCGTCGCTCCTTTCGAATCCAAACCTCCTCTAATCTTCTTTCTAACCAATTGTTATGATTTATGATTGATAACAACATGATTTGGAACATGTTCATGATGGTTTTGATAAAATATTTTGAAGTTAAAAATGTTTCGAAAAACCGAATTTAGTACATGTGAGAGTACATGTGTTTTTGGAACTCAAATGAACTAAATGTTCAATTTAAAATTGTATGATTGACAATGGATGATTATATATTTCATCTATGATTGATTTTAGGTTCACGATATATCAATTATATCGAATATGGGTGACGACCCTAAGAGGTAGCATACTAGGCGGGAAGGTCATGAGCCCGTAACTAGGCCCTAGGCCAAGACACTATGGTATGGACTAGTGGACTGGGGGTTCACCGGGATTAGCGATACGACAGTCGGTGTTATGCTAAAGATAGTTGCATGATTCACCGGGATTAGCGTTACGGCAGTCGGTGTAGTAATAATTTTAGAGGTACGATTCACCGAGATTAGCGTTACGACAGTTGGTGTTGTGAATAGATTAAAGGCACTTAGTTTATAGATTAAACTACTATTGATAAAAGGCTTCTTAATTGAATTGAGAGCGTTGTTAGGGGTGACGGTAAAACTCACTAACATATGTATGTATCTCACCCTATTATATGTTGTTGTTTTATAGAGAAACAGGGGAAGAAGAAAGCAAAAAGGCACGAGTAGGTGACGTGCGTGAGGAGCGGATTGAATAGTTAGTCATTTCAATCTTAGTTTATGTACTTCCCTTATTGTCTTTGTACTCGATTAATAATTTGAACTGTTTTAAGTTGTATAATCGTTTCCGCTTTCCTTGTGAGGATATTGAACACTAGGAATTAAGGTTGCTGAGGTTATGAACCATTTTGGTTTATTGAAGTAATGACGGGTTATGGTGGTTTGATATTTTTATAATATCAAATTTTTTTAGTCGTGTTCAATATCGAAACAGGATTATTAATCTCTGATGAATGCTAAACTGTGTATTATAATATGTCTACTAGTTAGAGATATTAGGTTGTTACAGTTGTATTTCTAGTTGCTTCAGCATATGCAACACAACAAATGTTGCTTCAGCAGAACTAACTAGTTTGAATGTCTGCGGAGGGCATTTTAGCATCTTGGTCATGATCAGCAGCAGTTGTGGTTAGAGATTTTTGTAGAAGATAGATAAACTCAATCAAAGAGGAAGTCTTCACTAACAATGACCTTTCCCTTGTCAAGTTGAGACTCGTTCTGAAATTATAATCAAAATCACATAAGAGTATTAGTGTTAAATCTGATTTAATTTCAGCATGTGAATTGCATTGGAATTAACAGAATTGGTTAGTGCACATTCTGATGCAGCATGTGCATTACATTGGATCTTATTTATATTAATTATCATTAAAGACAGTTTAATGGCTAGTACATTATTATCATGTTTAAGAGACAATTTAATGTAATTAGATTCACTTTTGTGTATTAATTCTATCATTCCAATTTTCCAAAATCATATAATCATGACCTTCTGTATAGTTGCTTGGTGCTATGAAGTTTGTGATGATAAAAGAATAGATTTATATTGAACCAAGAAACATTGGCAAAGAGTGATGGATGTGTGTTGTTCTGTGAATCTAAGAATAGGAGAAACGCCTTTCCATTCCACTCTCAGGTGTAGGGAAAAATAGATCATCCACTAACGGGAGATAAATTGTAATTGGTAAGAAAAAGTTGGCTTAATAAAATCTCTTTGTAAAACTTGGGTTAAAAAGAGCTTTTAGAAAATGTTATAGTTTGTTCCACTATAGTATGCTAGAAATTTGTTGAGAGACGTTGGGGATATCCATTGGTCCATAGGAGTAACTTGAAGAAAGGTGCGAAAGATGACAGCCTTTGAACCTTCTCAAGTATGGCTTTATGCTTTATCTGCAGAGCTGAACCTTCTACAGCTGGATATGTATTCCTCTAGTTGCCTACTCAACAGCTACGGCTTAGGTTGTAACCGTTGGCCAGCCTGGAACTGATTTAAAGGAACCTTCTCAAGCTTCGTAGTATGCACAAACACACCAAATATAGAAGGGGAATAATCATGCATTTCCTTCTTTATTGCTTGAGACTTTTCATCATATTTATTACAAGATACCATCATTTAATTCAGGTGAAATACACTCAAGAGAAGTTAATGTGTTTTGGTTGAAGTTGATATGGTTTCCAACAACCTTCTCAACATTCATTTAAGCTACACATCAACCTTCTCAAGCATGAACTTATGCTTCTAAGGTGTTTGTGAGTTAACCTTCTTTTGACTTCTGGTCAAACCTTATGTTGACTTTTGGTCAACCTTCTGTTGACTTTTTGGTCAAACCTTCTGTTGACTTATTTTTATCTTCTCAGGTTTAACCTTCTCAAGGCTTTTACTACCCTTGAATAATACCAATTTGTTGAACCAAGGTAGAGCCTTATTTTGCTATGTTAAGACACCTGTTCTTATCACTTAGCAAACATGTTAGATCACACTTCATTAGAAAACCTAAATCTTACTTGGTTTGTTATCATCAAAACATAGAATGAGTTTCTTATTACAACAATCTCCCCCTTTTTGTTGATGACAAACATTGAGTAAGTTTTTGAGTTTTCTATTTTAAACATTGATAATTTTAAGACATATTGATCTCATCTTTGCTTTCATGCATTTGAACAAATTATTTCACAAAGAAATTTGAAACATGTAAATTAAGTGAAACATAGCAACATAGATAATTATCATATATGGAATTTTAACAAGCAGACTGCAAGTTTCTTTGATAATCAATCATACATACTTTAATAGACAAAAATATAAAATGAACATGTTTGTGTGACCATCTCACAGATATGTTATCATGTATCTCAATTTGAACATAGCAAAGGATGATTATCATATATCATGTGGATCATTTGGAGTACAGGAGTTTGATAATCATGCATACTTAGAAATAGTAATTGAAAACATAACATGTGCTGTGACAAACAATTGCGACAAGTCACATAGCAAAATATCTCAAAAGAGTAGCTTAATCATATTACAAACCCCAAATTTCACTAACTAACTAAGTAGCTAATACTAAAACTTAATCTCTATCCCCCCCCCCCTTTTGTCAACAACAACAAGAAGGAAGAAAGGAAATTGGGCTGCTATTTTGTAGGAGAAGAGTAATCTGAGGAGTTTGAAGAGGCTGTTGGTTCAAGAATGTCTTCAATGGAAAGTTAGGTACTGCCACATGTGGGACAATGGAGGGAACAACATTTTCTAGCATCCACTGCTGATAGGCAGAGTTTCTTTGGGCTTCAATCGTATTTTCTTTCTGTAGGGTCGCAATGCTTTTGAGAAGATGAGTCTGTTGGGTTCTCATTTTCTTCATCTGTTTTTCATGTTGAACCTTCATCTTGTTCATAGCTTCTCTTAGATCTTTCTCTTTCCCAGAGCCCATTGATTCTTCTTTATCAATTGAGGGTTTGGTACTTAGAGGGGCCTTCTCAGAAGAGGAGTCAGGAACATTTAAGTTCTGGCAGAAAGATCCAATTGACCCATATTTAGAATGTATATCAGAAGGTAATTTGGAAGGACCAGAGGCAGCAGACATCCTTGGCACTGAGGAGTCATAAATAGGTGTTTGGGAAACCAGAAACTTGTTTATACTCTCTGAGGCTATAGTTTGCTAAGTGAAGCTTTAGGATTGTCTTGCTATTGGGAGAAGGGATTGACAAAATGTCCAGTTGAAACTTGAATGTAACGGTGCACTTGATTTGATGATGGGGAAGGGCTGTTCAGCATTTCTGTTGGAGCTATGGAGGCTAGAAACTCAGAGTTAATTTCATGTAGGTTCACTTGTGTTAAGATATCTTCAGAGTTTTGAACAGCATCATTCAAAGCTTGTGAGATTGGAGATAGTAGCTCATATGGTTCTTCTTCTTCTTCAAGAGGAGGTTGATTAATGTCATGCTCCCCTGAGCTTGATCACCCGAAGTTTCTTCTGATGATTGTTGCTCCCTCTGGGAGAAGCCATTTGGAACCAAAGGTCCATTTGGGGATAGATAAGTGGCATTCTCTTCATCAGAAGGTTGCATTGCAGCAGCAGCAGGTTCCTCATCTGTAGGCACTGCTTGAGAAGGTCGATCTTCAATATTCTCTTGAGTAGGTTCTTGAGCAGTGACTTGATGGTGGAGCTGAGGGATCTCTTGTGAAGATGGAGTTTCATATGCACTAGCAGAGGGAGTTTTCATTCCTATGTAAAGTACCAAATCAGTACATGGATTGCTCTGAGAAGGTTGTTCCTTGTCTTCTTCAAAATCTTCATATGGATCATCCATTTGCTCCTCAAGATTTTCACTAGCAGACAAATGATCAAGGATTTCTTTCCAACTCTCAGAAGGTTCATCATCTACATACATATCTTTGGATGATTTGTCAGTGACTAGGTTGGGTGATGATGGGGGTGAGTTTATGATTGGTTCATTTTCAAGGAATGGTTCTTTTGGAGAAGGTTCAATTGTAGGTTTTGGAGAAGGTTCTGTTGTTGGTTTTGGAGAAGGTTGAGGTGAAGGTTTAGGAGATGGTTCTTTGGTGGGTGACAAGTTTAGGTCTTGGTTGATGTCTAAGTCTTTTCGAGAGGGGTTTTCTTTACTAGTGGATTTGGCTAGTGTTTGAGAGGCTTTAGAAAACAGATCTATTTTCTCACTAAAAGGCTTCAACAACATTTGTTTAGAACTTTTTGACCAAAAAACAGTTGTCTCTTTCATGCAAATTTTACTTTCAAAAGAGAGGTTCTTTGACTTGAAAAGTTTGGTCAGAAACATGCCATAGGGAAGGGATGTGGTTTGCCTAAGGGTTGTCACTATATCAATCATGTAGTTAGAGATGATGTAGGGCAAGTTTATCACATACCTCTTGTACATGTGATAGACTAGAAGCAGATCAGTATTTTTCACCTTTTCAAAGCTTCCTGTCCTAGGAGCCAGAGAGTGAGCCACCATGTTGTGCATGATTGTTGCTTGATCCTTCAAAGCAGATGACACCAAGTTGTCCCTTGAGTCCTTCAATAGTTCCTTCAAGATATTCTCCTTGTTGATGTTCAAAATCTCATACCAGTTGTCACCATATACACATACTCTAGAGTATGGGATGTTTAGAGCATTTGCTAACTCCTTTGGAGTGATCACCATGGTTGTTCCTTTCACTCGATTTGTGAGTCTTGACTTGTCATTGCTCACATTCATGCTCCCATAGAATTCTCTTACCATGTCAGGGTAGGTGAACTCTTCTTGAGACAATAGATTTTCCCATCCTTGTTTAGCAATGTGGGGGAATAGATCCCAGCCAGAATTCTTCATTTCATCTAACAAGTATACTCTTGCAATCAGAATACCTCTTTTCTACCATTTCTCAAGATGATATACTTGAGAAGGTTGAATTCCTTCAAGTTTCTCATCCAACACAGTTTTCCCTTTTTCCCTTTTCTGTGTTGTTTCTTCTTCAACCATCTTTCCTTTGCTCTTGATAGCACTTTGATTGACACTAATTTTTGGTTTCTTTGAAGAGGGTTGAGCAAGGTTGCTAGAGCTTCGTTTTTGTCCAAGGGAAAGTTTGGTGGTTTCCATCATCTGTGACATTGTTTCTGAGTCAAAATCTTTGACAACAATAGGTTCATCCTTTTTAGAACCAGGTCCTTCAATCACTTTCCATGAGCTTGTTATGATCCTTGATGATCTACGAGAGGGAGTGATAGAGGTCTAGGATGATTCAGAAGATGTAGGTTTTGAAAAGGGAGCACGAGGAGAACTTTGCAATATTGAAGGGAATGAAATGCTAGGTTAGCTTGAATAATATATTTGGTGAAGAGAGTTGTTGGAAAAGATGAAGAAATGGGTTGATTTGATGCAAGAGTGTATGCGTAGAAGGTAGGTAGGTTTAGGACATAGTAGCTAGCCGTTGGAGTTGGCAGTTAGAGAGATGAGAAGGCTACTTTGTAATAGTGAAAGTTTCTAAAAAACTGTTCACGTTTTCTTTGTAAATGATTCTCTAAAATTCAACCTACTCAACTGAAGTTTCTCAAGTGAACCTTCTCATTACTTGAGAAGGTTGGGGTTTCTTGACATTTATACTATTCTTTAGGGGCATTTTGAAATGTGTAAAGCCATTTTAATAAAATGTAATTTGTTTTAACTGAGGCTTGGAATGTTTTACCTTTTCATGCTTTGCTATTTAATAAAACATTTCGTTTCACGTACTTTCACATATATAATGATTTTCATACATATTTTAGAATGTTGAATAGGATATTGTGATAAGCATGACAAAATTTATATTTTCATAGAAAGAGAAGACATTTGTGTACCTTCAAGAGCAGTCCTCCAATCTTGATTTTCAATCAACAGTGTTATGAATAGTGCTCATCAGCAGATTCATATTTTTCCTTTTTATCAAGTTGATTTTGATTCCCCATTTTGTTCTTATGACTGATTGATGTTTTGTAAGTGGAGCTGGGTTCCATATAGAATCTTCAGTTATAGGCTTTATTCCATGATTGATTTTGTGTAGCTTTGTATTCTTAGATTTAATCATTTTTCAATTTGAAGAAGCTTGGTCAGAAGCTTGAGTAGCTTCATTCAATCGTTGAGAAGGTTGAGGAGAAGCTTCTGTTTCTTCTTTCTCAAGCCTATATTTAATTACTTGACCTTCTTCTTTGTCTTGACAATCAATCATTTCATCTGCACCCACTAGTGGAAATTTGACATTAAGAAGCACCATTTAGCATCGGTTGTTTGAACACCCGATGCTAAATGTAGAGGCGGTGGCAATTTTGCAATTAAGTGGAAGTTTTGCGTTTCACCACCTACATTTAACATCAGTTGTTTAAACAACCGATGCTAAATGTGTTTGCCTCAGACTTTTAGCATCGGTTTTTTCAACAACCTATGTTAAATGTCTGAGGCAAACACATTTAGCATCGGTCGTTTAAAAGACCCGATGCTAAAAGTTCTCTTTTATTTTCTTTCTCTCGCGTTCTCAACATCACCATCAGTCAAACCTCTCACATTCTCTCGTTCTCTCATTCTCAGAACTCTCTCGTTCTCAAAACTCTCGTTCTCAACTCTCTGAACGCGTTCTCACTCTCTGAATCTTACTCGCAATGTTGCCGCCTTTGTAGAGAAACCCAGAAAAGCCAAAACCCTAAGTTTAAATCAAAAACGCTGAAGAGAAATAAAGGAGAAGAACACTGAAAATCAACACTGTCGCAGTCACTGTTGTTTGCTCGCCGTCGTCGTTGCTCGCTCGCCGTCGCCGTTGCCTTGCTCGCTGTCACCGTCTCCTTGCTCGCTGTCATCGTCTCCTTGCTCTCCGTCACCTTGCTCGCTCGAAACCCTAAGTTTTCATCTTCAAAATCCAAAGAAATCTTAGGTAAGCATATCTGAAAATCAGTGTTTTGTTTTTGTTTTTCTTGTTTAACAGAGAAAATTAATTATTTGTTTTTTTTTCTTTTGGGTCATCACTGAGTTTGTTTTCCATTTTATATCTGTGGTTTTTATGCATGACTAATTTGAAAAGAAGAGAGAGAGATAGTATTGTCGTAATCTGAAAAAATTACTAAAAAATTTGTTGTGAATTGTATTTATATTTACAATGGCAAGTTCAACTACGGGTATGCTAGCTCTCTTCGCAAGAGATCTTCTCTGGAGGACTTTTATGCGACAAGAATTGATAGTATTCAGGATTTTTATGAGACAAGAGATCTTACTGGAGTATTTGATGGTATAGTTGCATCTTTCTCTCATCTGTCTCCTGGTTCTACATTGATCGGGAGATATATGCGATTATTCATATAAGTACTTTTTTAATCTGTTATTTTCATTTCTTAAAATATTGGGATTGCTTTTGAACCTTCATTTATCCCTATATATGGGCAATTATTAAGTGTAGATTCTTTCTTTGTTATGCATGAGGGAGAGATATTTGAAAGAGATGGAATATTGTACAACTGGGCCTTCTCTATTTGTGACCAAGGGAGAAAACTTAATGAGTAATAATACTATCAAAGATGAATTGCAATTTTAGTCCATCTTGACAGTTATTTATAAGCCAACTTTATCTAAACTAGTGATGTTAATTTGTTGCAGCTACTGTGTCATGCAACTGATTGTTGTCCCAAAGACTAGTTTGCATCTATATTTCAAAAAAGGGAGTGTAGGGGATGATCCAAATGCAGAAGAGAGATTAGAAGAGTATGAAAATATGGACAATGCTATGAAAGAGTTTGTCAGGCTCTTTGAGGAAATAACAGGAAATGATTTTGAATCATGGGAAAGAGAGAAGTTCCAGAAAATGCCATTAAAGTTTTACCCAATTGACATGGTACATAAATATATTACCTCCCTCAGATGATTAATGAATTATCCATTCCTCTTCTGATTTAGCTTTATGGCATTGAATAGGATGATGGAGTTGAAGTTAGACATGGAGCACTGGGTCTTAGGCAGCTAGGGATAGCATCAACACATTGTAAACTTGAGTCTATGGTTGCAAATTTTATGAAGGTTATGTGCAGCCAAAAATTTTATGAAAGTTATGTGCAGCCAAGAGATCTATAATCTATAATCTATAAGTAAGTACAAATACAATAACTGAAAACTATTATGAAAATTACTTGAACTTTTACATTAACCTATAAATTGGATTTCAGGTATGCATTTATGGAGATGGGTTATGATTCTCCGGACCTTCCAATAGGAATGGTTACAAATCTTCACTTGAAAAGATGTAAGTATATGCAAACTTCATTTTTCATATTTATCTAATGCCATTTAGAAAATCTAACAATAGAACACTTATCAGGTGTGGAAGTTCTATTAGAATTCATAGAGAAAGTGAAGTGGACAGACCAGAAGGGTTCTTGGTTTTGGCAATTGCTTCTCTAGGAAACGAGATTACTTAGCTGAAAAGCTCACCTGAGGTAGTCACTAGTGGTAGTAAGTAACCCGTATGATTTTTAGTCACAAAAACGTTATTAATATGGTTTATAAAATGATTTGAGACAGGATACAAAATCTTTGGAGGAAAAGAAGAAAACAGATGAATCATAACATTTTGTTTGGAAAGATGAGATAAAAGTTCCTTGTGGTAGAATTATTGTTTTAAAACATGAAGAAACCCCCTTGGAATATAATGAGTATGCTGTCTACGATTCTAAGTTATCTTAGTTAAAGTGAATTGGTGCCCCCTTCATAAATTGGCAATCAATACATTCATATCTTATTTGCTGTGGCATTTGGAACTTCTTTAGGTAACTTGTTTGCTCTGCTTTAAATTTTTATATGATAACGGATCTTTGTTATTAGATATTCTATTATAATGTACAGGGAGTAACTTAACATTCCTCCGTTTAAATAGTTCATAACTGTACAAGGAGCAGGAACAGATAAAACAATTGTTCAATAGGGTGACACTGCTCAAACTATAGGGGATAAAGGTCAAACTATGAGTCAAGTGTAAGTGTTCTACTTCTATTTTACTCTTTTTTGAATATAATCATGAAACCCTATTTTTGAGGTATCCGAAACCCTAACCCCCTTTTCCCTTTCAAATTCGTTTGAGGTTGAACAACAGGTGAATGATACCTTCATTAACTTCTTTGGTTTCAACGGAACTTTTAGAATGGGCATGAACCTTCACCTGGCAAAGTACACAATGTTATTGTGGCAAAAATCAATGTTATGAGTTATTAGCAGGAATAATTAATCAATGTTATTGTTTTTTCTTGATTGATGTAGTATTATTTTGAGGGGAATTATGATCTGGTGAAGTTCATAAAGCTGGTGCAGCAAGCAGGTCTTTATGTCAATCTAAGGATTGGTCCCTATGTCTGTGCTGAGTGGAACTTTGGGTAGTGAAATTGTTCTTTTCCTTTTTGTGGCAAAAATCTATGCACATCTCAAACTAGAAATATCTTAACAAAAATTGTTCTTTTCCTGATTATTATTCAGGGGTTTCCCTGTTTGGCTGAAGTATATTCCTGGTATCAGCTTTAGAACAGACAATGGCCCATTTAAGGTAAGATTTCAGTCATCCTTATTCCTTGCGGATTGATAAAAAAATCTCAATCTCTCTTCCATTTTCATTGATGTTATGTGAATGTGAGTACCTTCTAATTTCTTTTGATTTTTGCATTGGCACAATGAAGTCAGAAATGGATGACTGAAATTAATCCTTATATGATTAATAAATACTGAAACTATGACATTCTACAAGTCCTCTTGATGAATATGGTAAACACAAAGGATTCCAATACTTTATATGATTAATAAACACTGAAACTATGATATTTTTCCCGCTTTTTATGTAGGACCTACATGGAATAAATCTCAAAATATAATCTGTGAAACATCCTTTGTTCCACTCATAATTCATTCATACTAAATATTGAGAACTTCACATATTTTGTATACATTGGTACACCTATGTAGAGTACTTCTTTTGTTTCTTCTTCTGCAGGATTGCTGAGACAACCAAAGTGGGGTCATCTGAAGGATTTACACAGAGCAATAAAACTCTCTGAACCAGCTTTAGTTTCTGGAGATCCTATTTCAAGAGGTATGACTTTTCTCTATATCTTCCATCTCTTCCTTCACATCATTAACTGTTTTATTCTCCATCATCCATCTCAATTTGTTTCTTCTTCCTTTGGATTTTTAGTTCCTTTTTGAGAGGTTTCTGAATTCTTTTGAGAAGGATTGCTTTTAGATGATTGAGATCTTGTTGAACCAGCTAAGGCATTTCTTTGAGTTGGCCATGGATGTTTGTACATAGAGTTATGAGATTAGCGAGAGATACACAAAGTTATACTTCTGCTTTTCTTGAAATTGTGACTGAAGGTACACAAAGTTATGCTTCTGATTTTCTATTGGAGTGATTTTAGCCATTCCACCATTTAACTATATTGTCAATCTTGCTGTCTCAAAAATTGCTCCTGCACTTATTGTTGGAAATTTCATTGTACTCAAGCCTCCAACTCAGGTAATTATATCCTTCACTGGAATGATACTCTAACAATGAATCTGGTGGAGTTGTAAAATTTAAACTACTTGTGCTTTTTACTATTTTTGTTTATTTATTTATACGGTTTGCAGGCAAAGGTGAGAGTAATTCAGAAATTTTACATTGCATCATAGTTCATTGCAAAACTTGAAACAGAGAAAGAACTCCAAAATGCGTGAGGCAGCATATATGGCCTTGATGGAATAGTATCAGGTAGGGAGAGTATCCAAACTTTAATATCTTCAATATATGTATGATTCACATGTACCTTTTTTTTTATGAACTATGTAACTCTAGCTACTGTCATTAACTGTTGCTATTGCATCATTCATAACAACTTTTGAAAACATGCCATGTTGTATTGCCATTGCTTGAACTAATTTTGGTGCTCTGAAAGCTTGTATTATTGTTCTTGTGATTAGGACCTATGAGAATCGAATAGCAGCAATCAAAAGGTATGACTGAAAGTGTCCATAATAGAAATTTAATTATGATGTCTTGGGCTGGTGGAAAGAGTCCAGCTATTGGAAAGGATTAGAGTGTTGTCTTGGAGATGGTTATTGACAGGGGAAAATCCCGATGTGTCCTTCTATTATGAGTGTTTTGTAGATCTTTTGATGTATGTGTATGCAATGTACCAATGAGTGTTTTTGGAGAACCTTTTATGCTTCCTATACATGAATATACTCTTGAGTGTTTTGGAGAACCTTTTATGCTTCCTACAAGGATGATGAATTACATTGTGTTATGACTTATGAGTTAGTAAGCTAAATGAGATGTGCTTAAGTTAGTAAGCTAAGTGAGATGTGCTTTTGTAGGAGCATCTTGAAGGAATGTTGCATGGGATTATTATTATTATAATCATAAATAAGGAGAAGATAAAGGTGGTTATAGATAGAGTGGTTGTATTTGAAATTATAGATAAAATAAGGTATCTGATCTGAACAGGAATTGTAGCTAGGAATTGATTCTCAATTTGTTGTTTTATATCTTCCATCTCTTCCTTTACATCATTAACTGTTTTATTCTCCATCATCCATCTCAATTTGTTTCTTCTTTCTTTGAATTTTTAGTTACTTTTTGAGAGGTTTCTGAATTCTTTTGAGAAGGATTGCTTTTAGATGGTTGAGATCTTGTTGAACCAGCTAAGGCATTTCTTTGAGTTGGCCATGGATGATTGTTCTGAAGTGTATGTAATAACTAACATGTTGGAATCTGTTCTACTTCCCTCAACTTGTTTCCTAGCTGAACAAACCTTTGAGCTACTGCTTCTATAATGCTGACCATTGTGAGCGCCGGTATTGTTGATAATTGGGAGAATGTATTAAATTTTGTCAAAGCAAAGTCTTTTTTAGTAGGTATTTGATAATTAGGAGAAGGTATAAAAGTTTGAAATCTAATTTGTTTGAGTAAATTTTAAACTTGTAGGTATTTGATAATGCAAAGTCATACACCGATGAGGAACTTGAGAAGACTCGTCAGCTTTGGGCGGAATTCTTTTTCAAGATACGTACAGAGCAAAAGGATACACTATTTCGTGCGTAGCTTAACTTGTGTAATTAGGAAAGGGTCACCACATTTTGTGCACAATAGTGTTATATATGTTATGGTGGATACCACATTTTGTTATGTATTTTGTTTTCTAATTAGTTTAACTTATGTTCTCACTATGTAAGACATTATTAACTTTAATGGAATTTTAAGTACTTTTATATGTGTTGATGACTGGAATATCTCTCTGTATATAACAGGTTATTATATATTAGATGACTGGTATGGACAAAAACCAAAAAAAAAATATAAAAAAAATGAGACATTTAGCATCGGTTGTTCAATATAACCGATGCTAAAAGTACCAACAGTAGACCTTTAGTATCGGTTGTATAGTACAACCGATGCTAAATGTACCAGTTGGAGACATTTAGCATCGGTTGTACAGTACAGCCGATGCTAAAAGTATCAGCAGGAGACATTTAGCATCGGTTGTACAGTACAACCGATGCTAAAAGTACCAGAGGGGGACATTTAGCATCGGTTGTACAGTACAACCGATGCTAAAAGTACCAGAGGGGGACATTTAGCATCGGTTGTACAGTACAACCGATGCTAAAAGTATCAGCAGGGGACATTTAGCATCGGTTAAATAACCGATGCTAAATGTCCCACATTTAGTATCTGGGGATTTAGCATCCTCTGATAACCGATGCTAAATGTCCAAAACAACCGATGCTAAATGTCTTTTCTGCACTAGTGACCTGTAATCTTACTACAAAAAGGACATGCTTGCTTTCTTCAATGATATGAGTCCTAAGGTGATTTCTCTATATGCCTTAGATGTTGGTGAAAATCCCAAACTAATTTCTTCAACTGACTTAGAGTCACAACTTTCCAAAACTGGTCTTGATCATTTAAAAGGAATTAAGTTGCCACTCAGTACATGTAAGTAGACAGCGTTTGGTTTTTCAAAACTTTAAACTTCATAAGGAATTAAGAGAGAATATTCTGATAGATATTCTTTTTAGAAGGATTATGCAACATTAATGACTTCTATCAAGAATCTTCGTCTTAAACTTTGACTTAGCCAAGAAGGTTGTTGAAAAGATTTGCTATTAAGAGCACCCATATGATTACTTCTTCTTAGAGTGACATTTGATTCTTTATCTGACTATTCTCCTAGAGATACTTGAAGATTTCAAGTAATTTCACAATTATTTTCCTAGAGATAAACCATTACTTAATAAAACACCATCTCTCTTTAAATCCATTTGATCTATTTTGTTAGTAGGCAAAGAGTATTTTTTTATAGCCATTGAGAGAAGCTGTCTGAAAAATACAGCTGTGTTTCTCCTTTTCTGCAGAAGACAGCTGTTTCCAGTTGTCATGACTCTTCTCAGCTTGACTCTTCTCAACTATGACAAATCTTGATTGTGATGCTTCTCAACTTGATGCTTCAAATGAAGATATTTATGATATGACCTTATGACCTTTCTCAACTTGACTCTTCTCATCATGACCCTTCTGATGGTCATGATTCTTCACAACTTGACTCTTCTCATCTCTTTTCTTATGGTTCTGTCATGATACTTCTTTAGATTGATCCTTCTTAGATACACTTCTCATGTTGCCACTGATATAGATGAAGCTTCTCATGATGATCTTTCTCAAGATTACCATATGGACTTGATCTTTTGATCTTATCATAAGAAGGTTTCTTCTTTAAGAATATTGTGAGCAACATTCTTCTAAGTCTTCTCACATACAATGCTTCTCATAAGCATATACCTTCTTGAGATATGCTTGGATATTCCTGTTCTTATTTGTCACTCAAGAAGAAACATTAGTAGCATATGAAATTAGATAACTTAAGCTTCTCACCATTTGAGGTTTGTTAATCATCAAAACTTAACTAGGGATTTTGCCTCAACAATGTCCCCCTTTTTTATGTTTGACAAACTCATTTGAGATGGATTATGTTTTCTGATTTTTGTTTTAAAATATTTTCTAAGGCAAGTTAAATTTGTACTCCCCCTAAATATATGCATATAGATTTTGAATAATTAATTCCACACAATTTAGATATCACACATAAGAACATAAGCAAGAACATATTTTTTCATTTGAGACCATCAAAAGAATCATTACAATGATTACAATAGGTTATGTTCTATGTGGCAGATATGCCTATGAAAAATAAAACAGACAATGAGAAGAACACTTCTCAACAAAAAGTGTCAAGAACACACATATGCTAGCTAATGCAGATCATTCAAAAGACTCCTAAGACCTAAGAACTTAATACACTCTCTTCTCCCCTTTTTGTCACACATCAGAAAGGTGGAGATGAAGGAGCTACTTTGATGGGGAAGACCCATCAGAGGAGGAAGAAGTAGTGAGCCTAGGAATGTCAGGAAACTGAGCAGCATGACCAAATTCTGGTGGAATTAGATTAGGAGCAATAGTGATAAGTCCTTGGTGCAGAATCCATGACTGGTATTGCTCATCACGAGCAGTTTGAGCCCTTTGGGCTTGTTGTATGATTGCTTGAACCTCAAGTACTTCTTTCAGCAAAATCGACATCCTTCTCATCATTTTCTCCATCTTAGACATCCTCTTTTCAGTAGTTTCAGAAGCAGGTGAGCTTTTCTCTTTAGATTCCCCGTCAACCTTCTCTTATGCATCACCAGAAGGTTGACCAACATTAAAGAAGGAGGAATCCAGAGACCCAAATTTGGATGGCATGTCTGAAGGGTGGATTTGGGTGTTGAGAGAAGGGAATATTGGTTGAGGAGAGTCATCTTGGGGAGTTTTGTTAAGGTTCAGAAGTTTATTGATGTTTGAGGAGGTGATTGTATTAGAGGTTTTGAGAGGAGAAATTCCATGCTCTATGTTAATAGCAGCAAGGAGTTGTTCAAGATTGTGTGAGGTTACACGGGAAATTGTTGGATTCGGAGAAGGTTCTGTAGGTGGAGCAGTTGCAATGGGAATAGGTTGTGGTGAGAACGGTGGGATAGTGTTAGGTAGGGTTGAGGTAGGTGAGAAAGGTGGAAGAGTGGGCATTTGTCCATTGAAAATGGATGGAAGAGGGGTTTCTATGATAGGTGAGGAGGTGTTAAATTGAAGCTCCCCCTGAGGTGATGCTGGGATTGGTTGGGTTAAAAGTTCAGACACATTACCATCAAAAATTCCTTGAGCAGAATCAACTTGCTCAACTTCATCACTTTCACTCTTCTCAGCTTCTGCAGATGCTTCTTTCTCAGCTTCCATGTTAATATGTTCTTCATTTACCTTTATTGCAACCTCAAGATGTGGTTCCTCAGTGGTCTCAACTTTCAGATTCAATGGAGTTATGCCCTCAAGCCCCACTGTTCTCTCAAAACCATGCTCATCAGATGAGTTGAGGTTCAATTCCTCAGTTCTTTCTTCAGATTTATCACCACCAGACATCCTGTCTGGTGTTTTTAGTTCTTCTCCATCAGCAACAAAGTCTAACCTTTGCACCAAAATGCCTGTAGCTTCTTGGTCAGCAGGTTTCCACACACCTCTTGTTTTTTCTCTAGTGTAGACCTTTATTAAAGGAGCCATTACTTCTTTTGATGAGGAGTGATTTGAATCACCTTTCTTGTCTGTGATGGTCCTCTCATCATCAAACGTGTCTTGAGGACCCTTCTCAAAAACTATTTGAACCTGCTCCTTTTGAGATTCAATCTTCTCAGCACTTTCTTCTTTAGTCTGAACCTTCTCAGACATATTTTCCTCACTTTGTTCCGGGACATTTGTCTCTACTCTTTCACTCTTCTCAAGTTCTGTTTCCTCTTCAGAACTCTTATCAAGTGTCTTCTCCTTCTCCTGAGGTATTGGGTCATGCTTCTTCTAAGTCTTGGTCTCTCTTCTGCCACTTCAGCTAGTGTTTCCTCTATTTCTACTTCTGTGGACATAGTAGACACAGACACTGTCTTTTGCTCTTTCTTCTTCCTATCATTTCTTTCCTCTTCAGTTGTAACATCTAGTCCCATGAGTAACTTTTTGGCAGTAAATGTTTTGGATTCTATGACTCATTCATCAACAGAAATCTTAATCAAGTAGTGATTGAAAACTCTGGTAGGGAAGTTGAGGTTTTCTATGCCCTAATTGCATTTATCATGTGATGGATCATGAGAAATGGAAGGCTAATTGGTTTCTCGGTGATGAGCTGGTATAGGATCATGCAATCACCAGTAGTGACCTTCTCAAATGATCCAGCTCTAGGAAGAAGAGTGTGATAGGGAGAGAAGGGTCTTTGAGAAGGGTGGCTTTGAGTTCCTGAATAGAGATTCCTATTAAATTATATCAGGATTCTTCATACATCTGAGTTCCCTCATTTGGTATATTAAGGGATAGAAAATTCCTTGTCACCAATCCATGAGGTGATCTTTGGAGGATCATATTGGATGGTGGCATTTGCGTAGAACTCTCTCACCTTTTCTCTGTAGACTAAGTCATCCAAAGTCATGAACTTCTCCCATTTCTGTTGAGTGAGAAATGGGGTAATGTTCCAGCCACATTTTTCAATCTCCTCAGGTGAGTAGACTGTACCAGAGACAATAGCCTTTGAACAATATTTGGTTCTCTCCGTTGCTTCCTTTTCTTCAAAGACCGACCCTTCTTACCACTTGGAAGCAAGGGAATCTCAATCTTCTTTCCTTTATCTAATTTCTTCTTCTCTTCAACCTTCTTAGCAGCAGTTTTAGTAACAGGTTGAGAAGACTCAACCTTCTGCTCTGCAACAGTGGGTTGCTCTATACTCTGCGCAGGAGTGTTTTCTTCTTTTTCAAGATCAATGAGTACCTCAAAAGAGATCCCAGATGTGTTTTTGGATGCGAAATGGAATCTAACACACATTGAATGCCTTGGGGTTCCACTAGGAGTATGCTTTATCTTTCCTGGTCGTGCTTTTAGAGAGAGAGAGAGAGGAAGAAAACTGTTTTGCGCGTTTATGAGAAAGAAAGAGAGAATTGCGATGTTTTATTCACTTCAAGACAGTTATTACCCAACGGTTGGAACATCATTATCTGATGTGTAACCGTTGATGAGACGTGTGTGAGAAAGAGAGAGAAAGATATAGAAAGGAGCCGCTGTAACGGCTAGGAACCTATTTTTTGGGTTTTTAATAAAGATAAACCTAAAGCAAAAGGAATAAACATAAATAAAAAATTAAATGCACACATTAATTAAAACAAACAACAAACAACATAAATTCTTTGTGTATTTTTATGGTCATATGATTCTGATGACCCTTCTCAAGAGTTGAGAAGGTTGAGGGTTATGATTCTTCTCATTATTGAGAAGGTTGCTGGTCATGACCACCCTTCTCATCGGAGGGGGTTTCAATGATATGAAGCATGCTCTTAATGTAATTAAAACTTTTCTCTAGAAGGGGTTTAGTAAAGATATCAGCTAGTTGATGTTTAGTATCCACAAACACAAGTTCAATATCTTTCTTTTGTACATGATCTCTAATGAAATGATGCTCAATATCAATGTGCTTTCACCTAGAATGTTGAATGGGATTTTTAGAAAAATTTATAGCACCAGTATTATTACAAAATATTGGAATACCTAAGTAACTTAAAGAGAAGTCTTCAAGTTGATTCTTGATCCATAGAATTTGAGAGCAACAACCAGCAACTGAGACATATTCAGCTTCTGTAGTTGATAGGGCAATTCTGCTTTGTATTCTACATGACCTTGAGATGAGTGATTCCCCAAGTAGTTGGCATGAACCACTTGTGCTTTTTCTTTCAATTTTATCTCCAGCATAGTTAGCATCACAATATCCAATGAGCTCAAAATGTGTTCTCTTTTTGTACTATAACCCAATATTTGATGTTCCAACAAGATATCTAAAAATTCTTTTGACAACACATACATGAGATTCTTTTGGAGCAGTTTGAAACCATGCAGATAGCTCTACTGAGAAGACTATGTCTGGTCTACTAGCAGTGAGATACAATAGAGATCCAATCATCCCGCTATACTCTTTTTCAGAAACAGCCTTACCCTTCTTATCTTTTTCAATACTTGCAGAAGGGTGCATGGGAGTTGCTATAGATTTTGCATCACTCATTTTGTATTTCTTAAGAAGATCTTTGATGTACTTCTCTTGAGAGATAAAAATACCCTTCTTAAGATGTTTGATTTGTAAGCCAAGAAAGTATCTCAGCTCACCCATTAAGCTCATCTCAAACTCACTCATCATTAGTTTTCCAAAGTCAGTGCATAGCTTTTCATTTGTGGCTCCAAAGATGATATCATCAACATAAATTTGAACAATTAAAAGTTCATCTTTGAGAATTTTTCTAAAGAGAGTAACATCTATTTTTCCTCTTGAAAAACCATTTTTGAGAACAAAGGAACTAAGTCTTTCATACCAAGCTCTAGGAGCTTGTTTGAGACCATAGAGAGCATTAGTCAGTTTAAAAACATGGTTTGCATGTTTTTCATCAATAAATCCAGGAGGTTGGTGTACATACACTTCCTCATTAAGAAAACCATTTAGAAAAGTACTTTTGATATTCGTTTGAAAGAGTTTAAAATCTTTATGAGCAGCATAAGCAAGAAGTATTCTAATGACTTCTAATCTAGCAATAGGTGCAAATGTTTTATCATAATCAATACCTTCCTGTTGATTGTAGCCTTGAGCAACTAACCTGCTTTGTTTCTGATGACTTTACCATCCTCATCCATTTTGTTTCTGAATACCCATTTAGTGCCAGTAACTGATTGATGTTTTCGAGATGGGACTAAGTTCCATACCTCATTCTTCTCAGATTGAGCAAGCCTTTCTTGCATTGTTTCCACCCAAGATTCATCAATAATTGCTCCATTTATATTCTTTGGTTCTATTGCTGAGATCAAGGCACTTTGAGAAGCTTCTCTTCTGAATGAACTTCTGGTATGATGTCCAGTATGTTTTCAAATTTATGGGATCTTTTTGCTTGTTTCTACAAACTGAAATATGATGTCCAGTATGTTTGCAATTCAAGAACTTGATTCTGGACTTTCTATTTCTCTTCTTATACATTTGATCCTCTTCAGAGGGAGTTAAACTCACTTGAGATGCTTCAAGATTTTGTGCACAGATCATAAGCTCATTTGTTAAGTTACTAGCTTGTTTTCTAAGCATTGTATTTTCATTTTCAAGTTCCAAGTTAGACACAATGGGTTTTTATTGTGTTTTTAAGTTGAGAAGCTTGATCTGTTTAGATAGTTTGAAATGAGATTTTTGTAAGGTGTGAATTGTTTTTCCCATTTTTTCATTTTGTGTTTTTAGCTCCTCATTTTCCTTTTTCAAAACACATAACTGATCTTTGAAAAACATGCATTTTGAAGAAACGATGTTTGAATCATAAAGCAAGCTATCAAAGGAGGATTCTACTTCTTTGCAAAATTCACATTTAGGGAGTTCAGAATCATATACCTCTTCTTGTTCAGTTCCTACCATGAGACATAGATTTGCTGTTTCTTCTTCATGATCACTTGATGATTCTTCTGAATTATCCCAAGTGGCCAATAAAGCATTCTTCTTTGGTGAGAATCTTCTAGGACTCTTCTTATTTAGAAGAGGGCAATCTTGCTTCATATGTCCAGGCTTCTTGCATTCATAACAGGTAATTTTTGATTTGCCTCCTTCTCCTTTAATTGTGTCTCTTCTGAATTGAGGTTTTCCTCTTCTTTTGTTGTTAAGCCATCTGTTGATTCTCTTAGAAATCAAGGCTTGTTCTTATCCTCCTGTATCATCATCAGTTTCTTGCTCTTCCTCACCCACTTGAGAAGATTTACGTGTCAGTGATTTTCCTTTTTGAGAAGAAGAGTTGTCTTCTTTCTGAGAAGCTTTTAGAGCAACTGTCTTCCCCTTTGGGTGTAGTTCCTCCATGAGTTCTTGTTCATGGATTTTTAGTGAGCCCAGCAGATGGTCAATTTCTAATGAAGACAGATCCTTGGCTTCTTCTATAGCAGTCTTCTTTGGTATCCAAGCTAGTGGAAGACACTTGAGAAACTTGTTAACTTTCTCAGCATTTGGATAGATTTTTCCCAGAGCACTTAATCCATTGATGATTGTGGTGAATCTGCTGAACATTTTATAATGGTCTCTTCTTCAGTCATTTTGAACATTTCAAATTCATGGATGAGCATGCCTTTCTTTGCTTCTTTAATCTGATCAGTTCCTTCATGAGCAGTTTGCAATGTATCCCATATTTCCTTAGCAGTTTCTTTTCCCACTATCTTGTCATATTCTGCTCTTCCCAAAGCACAAGTTAAGTAATACTTGGCCTTAGCATTTTGTAGTACACGATGCTTCTCATCAGCAGTCCAATCAGCCTATGGTTTGGGAATACGGCTGTTTGGTACAAGACCTGCTATAGTTGGAACATATGGACCATTTTCCACAATGTCCCAAATGTCTGTGTCCTGAGATTCAAGGAACAACTTCATTTGACTTTTCCAATAGTAGTAGTGTTCACCATTGAATCCAGGTGGCATGCCTGTTTGATGAAGCACCTTCTGGTAGGAAGGCAACAGAATTTGGTTTGGACATGGCTTCTTCCAAGATCTTTTCCTCTCACACCGTTGAGTGTGCTCAACCCAAAGGCCGAGCTATGATGCCAATTGAAGTCAATAAATGTCACAAGGAAGGGGGGTTGGAATTGTGACCCTTTTTTGAATTCACCTGAAAAAGCAGAACTTTCTTCACAAGTATGATTTAATATTTAGACAGTGAGTGATTTGTGTAGAGAAGGGTGTGTTAAAACAATCTTCTTAATATATTTAGTAAGCAGAGAGGGTTTGGATTTTTCTTTCTTCTCAACTATAAAATGAAGTTGAGAAGGGTCAGATAGCTCTGCCTTCAATACTTAACTATTTTCAAGGTAAAACTGTTTGATTGTTAAGAGGCAGCTAGACAAGTAATATTATTGTAATACATTTAGATGCAACTCATCAAGAGACTTTCTAAGTTATTATGAGTGTAAGGTGATAGATTAGGCACCCGAGCCACTTGGACCTTGGCACTCTATAGGCTGGGGCTATCACTTTCCCTCGGCTTAGCCCATTGGACCTCCGGCGTAACCCTCCCTTGGGGAGTTTTGTCGTTTAGTGTCCCCCGAGGACCTCTTTTGATTTCACTCTATCTGGAAAATACCCATTTTGAACTATATCATATGGCTTGCCTTCACACCATAATTCTTTTCTTTCCTCTTAGCCCTCGGCCCACGACTTAATTATTTTTGGGTGTTAACAGCAATATAACCACATTCGTTTTACACACATGTGTATGTTTTTAACCTATTTTTTCCATTTTTTTACTTTAATTCCCTTCCATTTAATAATTCATATTCCAAAATAGCCTCCTTAAACTCACCAATAGACTTAAACTCCAAACCAACCTTGAATGTATTGTTCTTATCTAAATCTTCTTTCTTGAAAATAGGGTACCTAATCTTATACCCAATCTCATCTTCCTCAGATTCAGTAGTTGTTCTATACAACTCCTCACTCTAATAATTATCTTCCTTTTCATAGTCACCATTCATTGAGTCTTCGTCACTTGATGTATCTAAAATTATTTCTGTTGCAGCTCTTTTTGCAGGAGAGAGAGCCTTGCGAGTATAACAAACCTCTCTTCTTCCCTTTTTCTCACTGGCAGTAACATTTTCTTCATCAGCTACCTCAGATTCAAATCCATCATCAAGTCCATGTGCCCTTTCTTCTTCACTGCCATCAAAATGAACCCCATGAGCATCATCTTTAGATTCAGATTTAGTTGCTCCTTCAGTCTCCTCCTCTTTGAACTTCTTCTTTGTATCCTAACTCTCTAACAAGGTCAACAGCTTCAAAGAAGCTCCATTTGTCAACATCAATGATGTTAGCAACAGCTATATCCCCACCATTATAACCAGTTTTTCCCACAACTCAAAATGACCCCCATGGTGAATTATGATGCTGAAACTCATCCATGCAAATTGCAAAATTACACCTTTAGTGGGTCCCTCAAATATTAAAAATTTTAAAAAATGTCCCTCAAAGAGTATAAAAAAATTTCTCAAAAAGGGGACCCTCCCAAGGGAAACTCTCAGTCTTGTGTATATTAAATACACATCAACTGGTGTGTACCAACACATGTGGTCACAATAGAGTTAAAGAAAGCACAAAGGGACACATTGGTCCCATAAATGGTCCAATAACAGATAAATCAAAAATAAACAATGCTTTGACAGTAAAAAAACAACACATTGAGACTATTAACACATGCATTTTGCAAACAAACACATACATTTTGCAAACAAAAACTAAAACACTGAATAAACACATGCATTTTGCTAAACAACACAAACACAACAAATGCAAACACATTAACATATGGATTTTGCAAACCCTAAATTTTAACACATAAAAAAACGAAAGAAAAAAAAAACATAGATAAACTTACCTACGAGCTTCGTCGTACTTCGTATTTATTCGTCGCACCAGAAAAATGTAGGAATCTGCACATGAAGACAGCAACAAAATTTAGAACCTGCGAACACAGAACACGTTAGATAAACAACCGGAGGGGTCTTTCGACGCGCCCTGAAGGATTTTTCCGCCTCTATAGCGCAAATCCCCCGAGGGTACAACCGGTCTCGTCTCAACCGCAGTAGCGAAGGAGGATTCCGAACTGGCAAGAACGAATTGTATATGTGACAGGAGATGAACCCAAGTGTGTTTGATTTGAGGAGAGAAAAGCAATTTTTCGGATGTGAGTCAACAGCCACTCGACTAGCTTTTTATAGGCTACACATCTAAGTGATGAAGCAAATGCTCCATTAGAATTTTGAAGCCAAAGAAAAACCGGAATGAATAAAGAAAATATCAATTGTAAAATCAATTGCCATAAACCATAGGTTATAAAATCAAATGGTTTAATGAAAATAGCTGTTGAGAAATAAAATGTCATGATAAGTTAGTTACGAAATCAAGTGGAAATAAACGGTCCAATGAACTATCCGTTTGGGAAATAAAGCAACATTAATTTGTTGTTACAAAATTTATTTTGCAATTTCAGTTTGACCAAAAGTAGCTTAAACTGGGCATTTTCGGATAGGCTAATATAAAACCAAAAATAAGTATAAAAATAATATATAATTAAAATTAGCACAAGGATAATCGTGCGCGCAGGGGGGAAATCGGAAGATTTGCACTGAACAAGTCCATGTTGGTCCCTACTTGTGCGCGCGAGGAAGTCCCTTCTACTTGCTTGTTTACAAGCTCTCATTAAGCTTTAGTATATAAAGACTTTGGTGAGTCCAAAGCCAAGCAATGTGGGACTTCCCACTTTTGAAATATCTTTGTTTTATTTCAACAAAACACAACAATAAACACTCTAATCGTTCGTCTTCGTTTTTTCTTTCTCTCGCGTTTCTCTTCTTCTTCGCATCAGACAAACCCTAGATCGTGATACTTCCTTCGTTCTCCAACAACATTTCTACTTCAGTCTCACTCTCTACTCCCTCTTTCAGTTTCATTAAACGTAATAATTTTCTCACTAATTTTAAAATAAAAAGTTGAGTCATATATACAATCAGCATATAAAATAAAAAGAAAACTAAATAAAAACCCCAAATCAGACATCTGTATGACACATAGGCTATTTTTGTAACATCCAAGTAACAGAAGGACTAACGTCAAAAAAGTTACTTTTGCAAGGGTTTTTTTAAAAAAAATGGAGGGACTAAAACCAAATGATTTGCAGGGGCTAAAAACATATTTAAGTCTAAGTCTATTCAAAATGCATTCTCAAACTTCCAAAAATGAGTTTTTTTGAATTTAAAATTAAAAAATTTCTTTATATATATATATATATATATATATATATATATATATATATATATATATATATATATATACTATACATTTGCAAATAAACTCATTTATTATTTTAACAAGTGTCACACATATAGCATTTTGACAATAAATGCTAATTCCAGCTCACCTATAATTTAATTATTTATTATTTTAATATTATTTTATATATATGTTTGATGTTGTAAATTGGAAATAAAAAACGTTTTCTTTTGAGTTGTAACTCTCCAAAAAATTATGGGTATAAATATCTAAGGTTGGGTGATGGGTGGAGTCACTCTCCACACCATCACTTCATCTTCAATAAGCAACATTTGTTCATCACGGTTCGTTTTAATTTACTTGGAGAGTTCTTCTTCACCATTTGGAAATTTCATGTTAAAGTAAGTGAATGCTTTTGCCGACGTATATGATTCTGAATATAAAGGTTTTGAAGATTCAGATAGTGTGTGTAGCAGTCAATTTGTAAATGGTTGTTTCTGAAATTCATCTTATTGATATTAGATAATGATTTGACATGTTGTCAAGTAAGTTTTCCATAATATATATTGTGTTTAATTGTTTCACTCATGTAATATAAATCACCATATCAAATGTAATGTAAATCAAGGTGGCATGGAAATTTCATGGTGATGGAGTTGACTACTATTGTATGTGTGGGAATTTGTGATAATACCAAAACAATTGAAATCACTGTATGAAATGTTTCTATATTACATCCATGTTTGTTATCAATGATGAATCCAACTACAACATAACTACTGTTAAACAAATTAACTAAAGAAAATAAAATAATCATAATCAAGAACAATTTTCTTTCTTTGTGGTTCCATACGTTCACTTTCTGTTTGTTTCAACTTTATGTGCTCCTCTTTTTCTTTATGTGATTTTTTTAGCAATGTTTATAGAAAGCAATTTGCAAGTTTTTTGGAAAGTATGTCATCCTTTATCTTTATTTATTATTTTATAACGTTGCACCCCAATTTTGTCCGACATTTTATTTCTTTTAATTCCTTTTTAAATAAAAGAGCTAGAATCATATCACAATCTCTAGGCGACAAAAATCACATGGAGTTATCACTTTGAAAGTCTTGTACATACATTTTAAGGGGGATGAGTCACCAACAAACGTAGAAGAGTTCAATGCAATAGAAAAGACATGCTAGTGATGGTTTGTTTGTAATCATCATCCATGAAGTTGAAGATGTTGAAGGAAAACACCACACTAATCCATACGCACACCTCATATTTAAAGGAGAGAAAAACCAAGCATGTAAAGGAAAATAGAAATCCAAGATGGGGTTAAAGGTTTCAATTCATGTTGGAAGAACCCCCACTAGTGATAGGCTTCATGTTGAAGTTCAAAGTGCCTCCTCAAAGTTTACAAATTGAGAACAAGAAAATAAAAATACCCAAAATTCCAGCTACTTTTCGTGGGCATTAACTCTCTCTCCTACGACTAATTAGCAGGTAACCTTCCTTAGGAAGGATGCCGTGGGGTGCTAACACCTTCCCCATGCATAACCGACTCCCGAACCCAAATCTGGTCTCAAGGACCCTTATCCATTCCAAAGGGGATTTTCCAATGTTTGCCCTTAAACTAAAATTTGGTGGCGGCTTAATCTTTCGAACTTCGAGGAATCCTCACCCGGATTTTTCGGTCGCTACATATAATAATTTAAGTTTATTTCACTTTTCCATCCCTATATGAGAAATGGGGCCATTATAATATGATGATATTGAGATCAAATTAACTCAAGTTATAAAAAAAAAGCGAAGCTACACTAATCAAATCGGTAACACAATAAGAACTGGTTGTTGACAAACAAAATGTGATGTTTTGGTCAATATATTCAAGTGATAATGGAATCAAAAAATTAAGTGTACGTGTCTTTGGTTATGACAATTAAGTGACGTTGGATATGAGAATCTAATAAATCCATACCAGGTATTGAGTCCAACGTCACTGTGGTTGTCATCGAATAAATTCACTCGCTCTTTCTCTCTCCCTCGCTTCTGCATCTCTAGCATATGAATGAAGAACTAATCAACATACAAAAACCATTTTATTCAATACTTTACGTTCAAATTTTTAATGCAATTATGATGGAGAATAATTATTTTGTTATATATTTTAATTGTTTCTAATTTTCAGTTACCATTTCATAATGTTTATAATTGTTTTTTTTTTCAAGCTCATTATATTACTTTGATTTTTTTTATGTTAAATAATAACGATTTTGAAATTTACGACATTTGTGAAATAATATGGGTGTATAGAGGACATATAATTAGGTTGCATGAAATAAAATAAATGAAATATAAATAATTTAGAAAAAATAAACTTACTATTATTATTAATTAAGATATGAATATAACATAGTTCACATTATCATTTATATTTAGATAAAACCTACTTTGGTGTACGTGTACCTCTAGTATGATGATATCGCGAAAGAATTGAGTCCATTTAACAAAAAATGTAATATTGCACTATGTGGATTTCGCCAACAAAACAACAAAACGAAAAATATCACACAGGATTTAAATTTCCCTAAAATTTTTGAGTAAAAATTAAGTATTATCATATTTATTGTAAACGTCATAATAGGTAATTTCTTACATTCAAATGAAATGAAATACTCACATATATAAAATTTATAATTTCTACAAAACTTTATTATTCATGTGATAATGAATTGAAAAATTACCTAAAAAGCGAGGAAATGAAATCAACGTATGATTTGTACATATGATTTTTTACTAATTGATTATTTAATATTTCTTAATTTTGATCCCATATATAAACATATGATTTCTACATCTACATTTTAATAATTTATTTTTATTTTTTTTACCCATTGTAAATGCATAATTAAAAAAAAAGACGTTACAAATTTTAAAAATGTGTTACAATCTTTAAATGTATCAATTGTAACAGACTCATATAAATATTCAGGTTCAATTAAAAATCAGTGTGTCAATTGTAACATACCCATTTAAATCTGTAACGTACCCATATAAATTTGTAACGTATCATCAATATTAAACCTATAAATACCTATAACACGTTAAAAATTATATAATAATGCTAATTATTATGATACTAAAAGCTATAAATACCTATAAATTTTTTTAACTTATTAGTGAATGAGATTGAGAATGTTACAAGTTATATAATAATACGTTAAAAATATTTATGGTATTTATGCAATGCTAATATAATAATGCAACTTTTTAAAAAATAAGATGATATAATAATATGTTACAACTGGTATTTATACAATGCTAAAGATCTCAATCTCATTCACTGATACGTTAAAAAAAATTATAGGTATTTACGAATAGTAATATAATAACACGTTACTAATTGATTATTTAATATGTTTTTCAAATTTAATGTATAATCATATTGTAACTATTGTCATATTTTTAATGTATCTTATTATAATGTATAATCATATTGTAACTGAATAATTAAAAAATACGTTACAAATTTTAAAAATACGTTACGAATTTAAATGTATCAATTGTAACGTATATATGTATCAATTTGTTACAAATTTATGATTTATGATAGGTTTAAAAATACGTTATAAATTTGTGACTTATTATAGGTTTAAAAATACGTTACAAATTTGTGACTTATTATATGTTTAAATATACGTTACAAATTTTAATGTATCAGTTTTTAACATTTAAATTTTAATGTGTTAAATGTAATGTTTTATTATAGGATCAATATTATACCTATAATTTTTAACGTTTAAATTTTAATGTGTCAAATTTTAATGTGAGGTGTATAGAAATGATTTAAACCTATAATACGTTTTGGTCATCCTCTTTAAATTTGATCATATCATATAAATACAATTTATTAGCATTGGTCAAATGATTTAACGTTTAAATATTAATGTGTCAAATTTTAGCAATTAAATTTTAATGTGTCAATTTATTAAAACTTTAATGTAACGTAACGTTTTATTATAGGATCAATATTGAACCTATAATTTTCAACGTTTAAATTTTAATGTGTCAAATTTTAATGTGAAGTGTATGGAAATAATTTAAAACTATAATATGTTTTGGTCATCCTCTTTAAAATTGATCCTATAATAAAAATATAATTTATTAGCATTGGTCATACCTATAATACGGTTTTTTAAAATTGATCCTATAATAATGTAGTTATGTTTGTAACATATAAAATAATGGTGTGATAAATTGTAAGAAAACCAACAATATGTCTTGTTTGATAACAAAGAGTTCTATTGATGAATTGTAGGAAAACCAACAATATGCCGGGTTTGATAACTTTTATATAAGAAACTAGATTTTAAGCGAAACTGATATTATAGGAAATAAAAATTTGAGCTAAATTTGTCCTACAAGGTACACCAATAACCAATCAATCAATATTTCTATCATGGTGGACATAAGAGTATTAGCGCAGAAGATGAACATATAG
The DNA here is from genome assembly GCA_963573325.1 of Astragalus glycyphyllos. Classification (NCBI taxonomy): domain Eukaryota; kingdom Viridiplantae; phylum Streptophyta; class Magnoliopsida; order Fabales; family Fabaceae; genus Astragalus; species Astragalus glycyphyllos. The sequence continues at coordinate 53,032,038 of OY754311.1, read as the reverse complement.
CGACTCACTCACGAACGCAGACAAGACAACAGTCGAAGTAGGATCTCACGAGTTAACGAGGCAAGAGTAAGGAAAATGGAGATCGGAGAAACCACACAGTCGATATGCATCAATAGACATGGGAAACATTTGAACGATCTCTCATTTTATTATTACATGTTTCATGTAAAACAGAAACAAAACAGGATCAAAAAATCAATCAATCCACCGGTTTTCAAACCCTAAAAACTTCCCCCAAACCCCGTATTTGTAAGGAGTAATCCATTTGTATTTGCAAAGAAAAATACCTAGAATTGCAATTGAAATGACTCACCACGAATAGATCACTTCTTGCTCAACCACCAAAGCACCGATTGTGGGGCGTGTTAGTCGAAGAACACAGAGGCTTCATGCAGATGTTACTGAGCGAACTCTTCACTAGAGAAAACTCAGGGGGAGACCAACGCGGCTACACGTTCTAGGTCTTTTTCTTTAGCAGTGGCTATCCATTTTGTATGTTTTTTTTATGTATTGCGTCAAAACAATAGGAGACCACAAATCTGTCAAAAAAGTTAATTTGAAGAGACCGCCATTTTGATTTAGCCAATTTTTATATTTGTTCCTAACTTTGATTTTATTTTTTCGGACAAGAGTTTAATTTCTATACACATATTTCGTATAGGCTTTTACCACCACCATCAATCAAAATAAATGGAGTGATTTGTTACTAATTGACTAATTGATGGTTACCAATTGTTTAATTTCTTTTGATGATGTGTCGGCATCCAATTCATAGATAGTGTAAAAAAAACTATACACATATTGTGTATATAAATTAGGGAATGTGTATTATCAAATTTTGAATTTTCTACCAATCCCTGTGTGGGTTTTTTAGTTCAAATTTGGAATTTTTATTATAGTTATTTATATTTTTCCGACGAAAAATTATAGGTGAACAATCTATTTTGTAGTAGGTACAAGCTCAATAGTTAAAGAAAAAAAAACTTAACTCTACATTTGCATTAACTATTTGACCAGTTTCTTCTGTATGTTTCTTTCTATTTTCTTTATCTTTTTGTGATTTTAATTCAAGTTTAATTACCAGATATGACAAAGATGAGATTTCATCAGGGGGTGCCTTTTATCATACTTACCACTTGCTGAGAGGCAGAAATAGGCAATAGAAAAATAAAATTTTGAAATACAGTCTTGACACTTTTATGTTTGGCGTTGTTATCTATTCATTTTTGAGTTAAACTTTCAATATCATGTAATATTATTCATCTATCTCTTCAAAGAGAGTACGAAACAAGAAAATATACTTGAGGTGGCATAATTAGAGGTGGAAAATTATACCTGTAGGCATAATTAGAGGTGGCAAATTATACCTGTTAGTGGGTACGAGGACGCGGGAGAAAACCCCCACACAATCGTTTTGGCATTGGGGACATGGACCATATCCCCGACCTGATTATATTACACATATATTTTATATTATAAGTAATTATTTTTTAGTCTTTTTAAATGTATTTTTAATTTAAAATATTAATAAATTATTAAACTGTGCTAATTTAATATTTTCTTACGTTTATACTTTTTAAATATTAAAATATCAAAGTAGGAGTAACTTTTATATTCTCTATATTAAAATGTGAAACTTTTAATTTTTTTAGTCTTACTTTTATGTTGTTTCCCATTTTATTGTATTTCAATCCATATTTTTGCTAATTTTTAATAAGTTCCGTAGGGACCGTGGGAATCTATAGGGAAGAGGATGAGGGAGGAACCCCCCAAATGAGGATGGGGGAAATTTGAGAGGCGGTTTTGGGGAGGGGGGTGTGACATCCGTGGCTGACGAGGGCGAGGAGTGATTGTCGGTGCCCAAAAAGGTTGCATGGCAAAGAGCGGCTCCTGGCAACTTCAAAGCGAAGGGGCGCGTGAGTGAACCGAATACGCACCAGAATGAGAGGGATCCTGAGGCTGTACAGGCATGGGACTATACAGTTGAAGGAAGGCTTAAAAGAATTAATTTGGACTACCTATAACAACAAGATGCATCTTCTTTTCAGGAACCCTTCCCATAAGAACTCTATAGTTAAGCGTGCTTGGCTTGAAGTAGTAGTGAGATGGGTGACCTTCTGGGGGCAGTCATCGATGGATTTTTATATTGAAGAATATTAATTTTACTTATTAATTAAATTATGGTCAATATTGAATTATTTTATGTTTGTTTTTTGTCTTTTTATGCAAACACAAACGTAACAATTTAAATATTAATAGTTTTAGGAAATCATTATTTTTTCATTAATTACTAAAGTAATTATTAGATTTCTTTGATTATGAAAATATAATTTATATTTATTTTAATATAATTAATTTTAGAGAATTATTAGATCCCTATGGGGATTGTCCAATTAAGAGCCCTACAGATGGAGAATTTTTTTCCCATTGGTACGAGGACGGGGGAGAAAATCCCCCCACAATCAAATTGGGGTTGGGGACGGGGACCAAATCCATGCTTTGAATATATTACATATAAATATTCTTATTATAGATATATATTTTATTATAAGTAATTGTTTTTTAGACTTTTTATATGTGCTTTTAATTAAAATTATTAATAAATATTTGAGTTGTGCGAATTTTATATTTTTATTCTTACTTTTATACTTTTTAAATATTAAAGTATCAAAGCAATAATTTTTTTCTCTTTTGTAACAAAAAATAATATCAAAGTAGGAGTAACTTTTATGTTTTCTATATTAAAATGTGAAACTATTAATTTTTTAGTCTTACTTTTATTTTTTTTCCATTTGATTATATTTCAATTCGTATTTTTGTTAAATTTTAATAAATTTATGGCATCTCCACAACGACCGTGGGGATCTGTAGGGAAGGGGATGAGGGAGAACCTCCCCCCAAATAAGTATTGGGGACGGGGATGAGAGACAGTTTGGGTGGCGGGGACGGGGAGTAGGGGGGTATTCCCCGCCTCAGCTCCTCCAAATTGACATCCGGAGAAATAGTCGCAGAAATCCGAGTTCGGTTCATGTGTATCATTTTGAAATGCACGTTGTAAAAAGTGATGAATTTTTATATTGAAGAATATTAATTGGACTTACTTAATTAATTAAATTATGATCTATATTTAATTATTGTCTGTTTGTTTTTGTCTTATCATGCTAAGTCAAAAATAGCAATTTAAATATTAATAGTTTTAGGATAATTGTTATTTTTTATTCATTACTAAGGTAACTATTAAATTTATTTGATTACGAAAATATAATTTACATTTATTTAAATATAATAATTAATTTTACAATTTGCCTAAGCTTTAAATAAATATCCAAAAAATAGTTCTATCATTTTATTGTTTTTTTCTTTCATTTCACGGGTCTATGTTGTGAGCTACTCTTTTTCATTTCACCAAATTTGTTCATTTTTATTTATTTGTTTGCTTAAAAAAAACTATCCATATTATTAAAATAACTTATTTATTTAAATAAAATTGACATTTCCAAATTATTATAAAAGACCTTCTCCTCAAGACCTTCTTTTTGAAGAGAATGAACCATATCAGAATTCCTATTCTGGCAAGGCCATTTATGAATGGAATATTGATGGTCTAAATGATAAACAAATAATAGATACTATACATAGAATGATTATGTATTCCACTGTTTGTAAACAGCATGGGAACTTTGATAGTTCCATAGCATCTTTTATAGCTACTGGTTTCGTTGGCCAATTAAGAGGCTGGTGGGATCATTATCTCACGGATACTCAGAAAAAAGAAATTCTTTCTCATAAGAAAGAAATTAAAATTGAAGAAAACACCAGCAACATTACTTCCACCACTGGTGAGGAAGATGCTGTATATACCCTATGTCTATCCATCTTACAGCATTTTGTAGGAACCAATATTCCTATAGGAGAAAAATTACAAACTCTCCTTCAGAACTTAAGATGTCCCTCTTTAACCCATTTTAGATGGTATAAAGATACTTTCTTGTCAAGAGTTTTTCAATTAAATAACCCTGATTCTATCCACTAGAAGTCTAAATTTGTAGATGGTCTACCTTATCTTTTTGCTGAAAAGATCAGACAATCTTTGAGAATGAAGAATGATGGCATTAATATTAATTATGATGATTTGACCTATGGTCAAATTATAAGTACTTGTATCAACGAAGGATTAGCTCTATGCAATGACATAAAGCTGAAAAATCAATTAAAAAAGCAAAAGTTATCTGAAAGACACCAACTAGGTGAGTTTTGTGAACAATTTGCTTTTGATATAGATAAGCCTCCAGGATTGAAAGATAAGAAACAAAAGACTATTAATAATAGGTTTTATAAAAAGAATAAAAACAAGACAAGTGAATTTTATAAATCTCCTCAAAAGAAGAGATATAAAAGAAATTATTATAAAAACAAGCCCAAGGATAAACCCTTCCAAAGCAAAGGCAAAAGAAAAGTCAAAAAATTAGACATTACTTGCCATAAATGCGGCAAGGTGGGACATTATGCCAATCAATGTTGGACCAAAAAAGCCCTAAATGACATTGAGGACGATCAATTAAGGACCCAATTGGAAAAAGTCTTATTATTTAGCTTTGAATCAGAACTAGAATCTTCAAATGAAGATATAGAGGTTATCAATGATACCTCTTCAGAGTCTTCTTCTATTGACAACAATGATTGTCAATGCAACGAATTAAATTATTGGAAATCCATTGTTGATATGAATGGATTAACTGTTCTTACAGCAGAACAAGATGAAGCCTTAAAGGCTTTAGAAACTATTTCAGATAATGATCTGAAAAGAAAAATGATCAATTTCCTAATAAAGGAAAATGCAAAGAAAGAATCTCCTCTAATCATAGAGGCACCTTACCAAATAAGTGAGGTATTATCAAGATTTAGACAATCCAACATCAAAGAAACACCTATTTCTACTATAGATTTAAAAAGAGAAATAAATCTCTTAAAGTCTGAAATATCTCAGATTAAAAGAGATAATAATATCTTATCCCAGAGAATCTCTTTATGAGAAATTCCAAAACAAATCGAAGGAATCCCTTCCAACATAGAAGAAATCACTTCCACTACAATAACTATTTATCTCTTTTAGATAGAGTAACTTCACAAAAATGGTTTGTCAAAATAACTCTAGTTATCAGCAGAAATTTTATTTTGGAAAATGAAATAGCTCTAATAGATAGCGGAGCTGATCTTAATTGCATACAAGAGGGAATTATCCCTACTAAGTATTTTTCGAAAACCACACAAGCCCTAACTCAGGCTGGTGGAGATAAATTACAAGTTAACTATAAGTTATCAAACGCATATATTTGCAATCAAGGTATATGTTTACCGACATCGTTTATTTTAGTCAAAAATTTGACACATAGGATTATTCTAGGAACTCCCTTTTTGCACAATATCATGCCTATGACAAATATTGATCAAAGTGGTATTACCACTATTATTAATAATAAGAAAATTATTTTTGAATTTATTACCGACCCTCAAACTAGGATGTTAAATGAGGTTAAGGATATTCTCCTCAATAAAGAAAAACAATTATGTTTTCTTAAAAGTGAAATGAATATTTTCAATATCAATGATCATCTTAAAAAGGAAGAGACTAAAAGACAAATTAAGATTATTGAACAGCAGTTCAAGACAGATGTGTGTGATGATCTACCTAGTGCTTTTTGGAATAGAAAGCAGCACATCGTTTTTCTACCCTACGTAGATGACTTCAAAGAAAGTCAAATTCCTACTAAGGCTAGACCAGCCCAAATGAATCAAGAATATCTTGATCTTTGTAAAAAAGAGATCAACACTCTTTCAGAAAAAGATTTGATTAGAAAATCCAAATCACCCTGGAGTTGCACAGCCTTTTATGTTAATAAGAATGCTGAGCAGGAACGAGGTGTTCCCAGATTAATTGTTAACTATAAACCTCTTAATAAGGTTTTAAAATGGATAAGATACCCGATTCCTAATAAAAAAGATTTATTAGATAGACTTAACGATGCTTTGATCTTTTCAAATTTTGATATGAAATCAGGATATTGGCAAATACAGATCAATGAATCTGATAAATACAAAACAGCTTTTACAGTCCCTTTTGGACACTTTGAATGGAACGTCCTTCCTTTTGGACTTAAAAATGCTCCTTCTGAATTCCAGAATATCATGAATGATATTTTTAATCCTTATTCCGATTTCATGATCGTTTATATTGACGACGTGTTAGTCTTCTCAAAATCCATAGACCAACACATGAAACATTTGAAAATTTTCAAAAATTTAGTTAGACACAATGGTCTAGTATTATCTGCCCCTAAAATGAAATTGTTCCAAACAAGGACAAGGTTTTTGGGCCATGAAATAGATCAAGGAACAATTGTTCCTATCAGCAGAAGCATAGAGTTTGCTTCAAAATTCCCCAATATTATTACTGATAAGAAGCAGCTTCAGAGATTTTTAGGAAGCCTAAATTATATTTCTGATTACTATGAAAATCTATCACAGGATACAGCTATCCTTTACAGTAGACTTAGAAAAAATCCAGGGCCTTGGACAGAAGAACATTCTCTAGCTGTCAAAAGAATTAAAAATAAGGTCAAATGTCTACCTTGTTTGAATTTAGCAAATCCAAAGCTTTTCAAAGTAGTTGAAACAGATGCCTCAAATATAGGATATGGAGGTATCTTAAAACAGGTTATCCCAAATAACAATAGAGATGTATTAGTAAGATTTTCGTCTGGAAAATGGAATCCAACACAGTCGAAATATTCGACTATTAAAAAGGAAATGCTCTCCATTATTAAATGCATTTCTAAATTCCAGGATGATTTATTAAATCAAAAATTTTTACTAAGAATTGATTGCACTTCAGCTAAATCAATTATTGAAAAAGATGTTAAAAATCTTGTAGCAAAACAAATTTTTGCAAGTTGGCAAGCCCAATTATCAGGTTTTGAATTTGATATTCAATATATTAGAGGAGAAAATAATTCTCTTGCTGACTATTTAACCCGTGAATTCTTGCAGGGTGAATGAATACCCCCGATAGGGGAAGAGGCCGTGGCTATGGCCGTGGGAGCAATAATATGTTGCCCTATCAAGAGACAAATATTCCTCTAATAGGGGATTGGACTACAGTCCATAGGACAAGAAATTTGCAGCAATTACCTGTGCCCCAAGGAAAGAAGATATTCCTTCTTCCTCAACAGGTAAAATGCCATCTTACAAAGAGGCAACGGTTAATGAACCCCATGAAGTAACAGAGTATTTTGAAAACCCTGTTACAGAAGACATTATGTATGTCGAAGAAGAAGACATAAATTTGGCCCCTAATGATGGGTGGTCAATCAAAACAAGATACCTCGAATCAAGAGGATATCCCATTTGGAAATATTATTATTAGCCACTGAATCAGTGACAATTACCCATCACCACCAAAACAATAATCCGGAAAGTTTTATAAACTTCAGCAAATGCCATATCTAAGATATTGTCACCCAGAGAATGGGGATTAAATCCTAATGGAGAGAAGGCAATAAAAATTGCCGATGGAAAATACGTATATTTTAACTACTGGGATTATATCCAAGCCTTTTCATTAGCTTTCTATTATCAAAATCCAAAAGAAAAGCATTCTTGGTTCTTCAGTATCAATCCAGAAGTAATTGAAAAACCTGTACCAAATTGGTTTTATAATTGGTGGGTAAAATTTGGCCCTTCTCTGGAAATTTTACTAGAGGGATTACTAGACTTATATGATAATTGGTGCAATCATAGCCCTTTAATTTTAAAGAATGCTTCTAAAATAATCACAGGACAAGGTCCGTGTTTATATTTTATTAAATTCCAGATCCCATGGATATGATATGGAGATGGACTATTACCATAGCTCAGGATAATCACCATATCCCTGTTCTTAGAAGAAATTTCTTCTACAAATGGTGGAGTAGGATGGCAACTGAAGACCTTCAATACATGGAGGCCAAGATCGAAACAGCAATAGCTGATGACCAATGTAAAGCAAAAGAACAAAGTTCTCAAGAGCTTTCAATAGCCAATCTAAAAAATTATTTCCAAAAAATTCACCCAAACGAGACTGAAGAACAAATTATGGTCAGAACTCTTGACCACATGAAAAATCAATTCTTTAAAACTTTCCAAGTTAAAAAGGAAGATGTTTCTATGAAGACTAGCTCATCACAGGGTTCAACAGACTCAAATGCATTTGATTGCCTAGCCGGAGAATCTCAGGACGAAGAAAACCCAACTCCCGAAGATTTTTGGGATGCAATGATCCAGTTAGTGACTCAGCAAACCAAAAAGGGAAAAGGACAACAATGAAGATGCAAGCCATGACATCATCAGGACAATAATTTTGAAAGTCATGATGAAGAATCTCGTAGAAATAATTAAGTCAAAAAGCAATATGCTTTTTACTATTTGCTTTTTAAATTTTGCCGTTTGTATTCATTATTAATGTGCCTATGGGGCTCACAAAGAGTACCCGGCATTAATAGTGTATTTTGTCGTCTTATTTACCGGCTACCTAATGTAACAGTAGCCCTTTACCGGCTTAAATAGTAAGCCATTATTTCTATATAAGGCATACCTGCCTCAGTTGTAAGAGCTAGCTTAGAAAAGAAATAAAAATTTTCTTCTCTTAAGAATACTCTCCCTTTTTATTCAAGTCTTCCATTGGAGTTGCGCACTCTCTTCCTCCCTTTCCTTCAAAAGTAATATTTTAATGTCAATTATTAGCTAAATAGCAAGTTGTGGAGAGTCGTTAAATGATATATATATATATATATATATATATATATAAACACACACACGTTTCAAATAATCAAATGTCTTGAATTCCCATTAATTTTTGGCTTTGAGTTTTCTATTAAATAAATGTGAGCAAATTCAATTGTTTTTAAAAGAAATTCCATGTTAATATATTAATTGTCATGAAATGACTGTTTGGTTCTTTGGGCTGGTTATAATAGGACATGTTGCGTTTTTCCTCTTTGGGGATATTTCTAGTTGTATTTGATATAGATAGATATAGATTCTCCCCTCTTGCATTTTCTCTCCACCATTTCAGTATTCAACCTGGCTGAAATACTAACATCTGAATCAACCATAGTAAAATACACAAATTCCTTAAATAGACTAAAAGAGGTGGATCCCACTGTTTTAGTTGAGTTAGAAAAAAAAGATTTGCCTGTTGTGAGACTTTTTTGGACACAACTGTCTGGTGTGAGATAATAACATGATATTTTTTTTTGGAAAGAATCTATGAATAATACAATTTTGTCTCCTCCTCAAAGTTTTTTTTCCTATGTGTCATGCTCTCCACAATTCATGGGTTTCGTAATAAATGAATATCCTATGTGGCAGATGACTCAGCGATATATTTTTGCTCTACCTCACTGGCTATTACACGGCGCCATTGCACAACTGGCATTGACAAACCAATTCTAATGCAAATAAATACCCTCCAAACGAATATCCTCAAAAATCAGTTGAGCTAACCTCATTGCATGTACTTTCAATCCTCAAAAATCAGTTTGGAAGCCCTATTAGCAGTGGCGGATACACCTTCAATGAAGTGAGGGCAATTGCCCTCATGAAATCAACTTATTTTATTGTTCATGTTTAATGAGTTTTTAATTTGCCGCCACCACCAAAAAACATGCTTGCCCCATGATTTACAAAAAGGAGATGGCAAGGCATGCATTTCTCAGCCATTGTGAATTGAAAGACACGAGCCTTCAGAAAAAAAAAAACAATGTAATAGGATTTATATTTTGATCTTTTTAGTGTCAAAGTGTCAAATAGATGAAATAAAAATGTATTACGGAATTCATTTTAAACTTTGACAAAATTGTATGCACCAACTTCATTACTTCACACAAGATTTAAAAACGTTATTCCTTAACCATGTCTTTAGAGCACTTATTAGCATTTTCCTTTTTCTAATTCCGGCTTTTGTCATCAAACCACCAGCGACTAACTGTCTAACTAATGCCTTCTTGCCCCCGTTGACTCTTGATTCTGGATCCGTCACTGCCTATTAGCCACCTACATTGTTGATTGAAGGAAGGTTTGAAGTGTTTCAGTTACTGGTTTTGCGATTTGGGTAGTTGGGTTTCGGTTTGGAAGTGGTTGGTCGAGCTAGGAGCGGGTTCGTGAGGTTTCGGGATCGTTGAACTTCGAAAGAATCGGAATCAATTTTAGAGAATCGGACTCACCAATATTCTAGCTATTTTGGTCTGTTCAAATTTAAACATACACACTTTGAGTGCATTTATATACACTGCAGCAATTCAAATTGATACTGTTTTTTTTTGTTTTACGATTAAATATACGTAATAAATTGCGCCAGCATCTATCACGGTAATGTGCAATCTGTCTAATGATTAGAAGAGTTAACCCGTTATAAAAAATATATATATGAAAATCCAAATTCAGCACATGTTTGTAGATGTAAATTGAAATACTTTATGTCTAAATATAACAACGAAATATTTGTTTCATCCCTGATTGTGAATTTTGAATTTCAAAAAACTATCATTAATGTGCTTCAAAAAAAAAACTATTATTTTTTTAAGCTGTTTTTTTTAACAAAAGAAAGGGATATGGAGCCTTATTAAAACATTCTTTTCTGATGCAAAACCCTCCTTAGTGAAAAAACACCAGGAAGGAAAGAGTACTCCCCTAAATTTTATTGATAAAAAAGAGAAAAACTACAGAAAACATGGGGGACTAGACCAAAACCCATGAGCAAAAATGTCATTACAACTGGAAAAAAATAAGAGGAAACCTACAAAGGTGTGCATAGGCATCACTATAACGACTCTCATCCCAATCAGGTCGGCACCAGAGACGCTAACAATCATCTGCAGCACACCAAATATATGAGGCAAAAGGCGAATCCAATCCATCTACGGACAACTGAACTAACAGAATCTGTAGTTAGGTAAACCTAACCTATTCCTGAAAAAGTCTTCCGCAATGAAGCTCGGGATGAGATTCCACCAGGTAAAGCCACTTGAGTTAGTTCCATGACCTGCAAGCTTATCAGCACAAGCATTACCTTCTCTGTATATGTGGGTGCAAATGAAATTCGTCTGTATAGTCAAGTATAAACAATTGTTCCATCTGTTGCGGAGTTTCCAAGGAACGACATCACAGTTCTTAAAGGCCGAAACAACTAATTGAGAATCACATTCTAACCACAAAGACATCCAACATTTATCAAACGCAATCTCAATAGCCAACATAGCTCCAATAAGCTCAGCATGAAGGGCATAACTGTTACCTATCGGAGCAGAAAAACACCCAAGGACAGCAGCACTCCTGCCTTGAAAAATACCACCACAAGCAACTGGACCAGGACTCCCTTTAGCAGCACCATATGTATTGCACTTAATCATGTAAGGAGAAGGTGGGGTCCAAATTACCTCTTTGATGGTTGAAGAATTTCTATAATTACCATTAACATTAAAAGCTTTAATAATCATAAATTCAGCAGCAGATGAGGTCATTGTAGATTTAGAGGCATTTCCTGCTAAAGTCGGATTAGAATATCACATTAGAATAATCATATTATGTAAGATCCGTATCAATTTTGAATTTCAAAAAAATTTCATGAATGTATGTGATTTTTTTCTCCTATAAAATCTTATGTACTTCCAGTATATGGGGTACATTTCTGACCATATTCATCCATGCTATTTCACAGAGTTAGTTATATTAATCTTATTTCCTTATTTGCAAGAAACGTGTTCTGTACAAACAGCTTTAATCCAGATTCATATGATCCTATGGTTTTTATTTATTTATATAAAGGGACCACGTTCCCCACATCTCATTCATGGAAAGCAGCCATCCTAAGCAACAATTTAATTTTTTGATTGAGCACCACTTTTCCTAACATGGCAGGAAACAACTTGCTTGCACTTGATCCCTTTGATCAAAGAGATTAAGAACGAGAAAGAGGAGACCAGTCAGCCTTAACATTAGTCCTATTAAATTAAATATGTTGCATTACATTTACCACGCCACTTCCTATTCTTATTAGAATACTATTTCAATTGTTAAGTTCAATTTGAGTCATGTTTTTCTCATTTTAGTTTGTTTCAAGTACTATTCCTATTCTTATTAGATATGTTCCATTACATTTACCACGACACTTTTATATTTACACTATTTTATCCTCTTATAGCATTTGTCTTTATGGGATGGAAATTTTTGAAAACGATCATGGGGCATAATCTTAGCCCTCTATAAGGTGGTTTAAGTGAAATTACTAATGCTGGAAGGGTTTCCATCCAAGAAGAGTTTGTTGAGGTTCTTAAAATTTCAATTTCTTGGTTTGTTTTTTTTAAATGAACTGGAGTACTGGGTATTGAAAGGATTATGGCCTAATTTGGTAATAAAACAATAATTTTGGACAGAAATGTATCGAGGTTGTATTGGATACAGGATGTGGAGGATATCTAATATCTATTTATCTAATTTAATTTAATCTATCTAATCTAATCTAATCTAATCTAATCTAATATCTATTTATTCAAACAACCAACTTGCAAAAAGACAATTTTAGACATTTTCATTTTTTGACACATCACCATTTTTGTGGACAATAATGTATTTTAGTTTTTTTTTCTCATTTTTTAATTCTATTTTATCTTCATTTCTCACTCTCTCTATTTCAATCTCACATTTCCCAATATTTATTGCCCTTTTACACATCTACTTTTTGTGGCCCCACACCCTTTATTTAAAAATATTTCTTTTCCCAATTTTTTTTAATCTACTATATAATATAATTAAATTAATATTAAATGATCTACAATTAACTCCTATTTACTATCTAATCTTATATCTATTTATACAAATAAACCACACTTAAATTACGCAAACAAAACTCCCTATTTACTTGACAACTCATCTAATTAAGGACAACATTGTAATTTACTATCACACTTTTTTTTCAAATTTCTTCTCCTAAAATCCACTTTCTTCTCACTCCCACTTTTTTCCTAATTTCCCCTACTTTGTTTTTTCTAATGAACTAAACTAATTAATTGGAACTACGAGAAACTTGCACTGATATATAAAAAACACGGGCTAATTGCACTGATATATAAAAAAACACTAGATTAACATCTAAATATCTATTTAAAGAAACAAATCACACTTAAATTGCACAAACAAACCGCACTTAAAAAGGACAACATTATAATTTACTATTATACTTTTTTAAAATATCTTCTCCCAATCCATTTTCTTCTCACTCCTACTTTTTTTCCTACTTTCTCATACTTTTTTCTCAAATTTCAAAATTCTAATAAAACTCTGTCACTTTCTTTTCACACTATCTAAAATAATCTACTAATCAACTAAAATAATAAATTGAAACTACGAGATAACTGCACTGATATAAAAAAAACACGGGATAACTATACTGATATCTAAAAAACCAAGAAGACTTAATGACTATTTAAACTACTGATTAATATTTAAAACACATTTAACAAGTATTTGTCACTAATACCTATAAAAGGACAAATAATTGTTACGGATTAATAATAAAACATGGGATAAATATCTCTTATTGATAATCTAATATCTATTCATCTAATCTAATATCTATTTATCTAATCTAATCTAATATATATATATATATATATATATATACACAAACAAACCACACTTAAATTACCCAAACAAGACTCCCTATTTACTTGACAACTCATGTAACTAAGGACAACATTGTAACTTACTATTACACATTTTTTCAGATTTCTTCTCCTAAAATCCATTTTCTTCTCACTCCCACTTTTTTTTTCCTACTTTCCCCTACTTTTTTTTTTCAATTTTCAACATTCAAATCAAACCCACCCTCTTTCTTTTCACACTATCTACTATAATCTACTAATCAACTAAACTAATCAATTGGAAATACGAGAAACTTGCACCGATATATAAAAAACACGGGATAACTGTACTGATATATAAAAAAATACGAGATTAATATCTAAATATCTATTTAAACAAACAAACCACACTTAAATTGCCCAAACAAACCACACTTAAATAGGACAACATTGTAATTTACAATCACACTTTTTTAAAAATTTTTCTCCCAAATCTACTTTCTTCTCACTCCTACTTTTTTCCTACTTTCTCATACTTTTTTCTCAAATTTCAAAATTATAATAAAACCCACTCACTTTCTTTTCACACTATCTAAAATAATCTACTAATCAACTAAAATAATCAATTGAAACTACGAGATAACTGCACTGATATATAAAAAAAACATGGGATAACTGTACTGATATCTAAAAAAACAAGAAGACTTAATGACTATTTAAACTACTGATTAATATTTAAAACACATTTAACAAATATTTGTCACTAATACCTATAAAAGGAATAATAATTGTGACGGATAAATAATAAAACTCGGGATAATTATCTCTTATTGATAATCTAATATCAATTTATTTAATCTAATCTAATCTAATATCTATCTATTTATTCAAACAAACCACACTTAAATTACCCAAACAACCCTCCCTATTTACTTGACAACTCATCTAACTAAGGGCAACATTGTAATTTACCATCACATTTTTTTAAATTTCTTCTCCCAAAGCCCTTTCTTCTCGCTCCCACTTTTTTTTCAACTTTCTTTTTCTTTTTTTTTCAAATTTTGAAATTCAAATCAAACTCACCCACTTTCTTTTCCTACTATCTACTTTTTTTTGACAATATCTCACTATCTACTATAATATACTAGTCAACTAAAATAAATAAATAATCAATTGAAATTATGAGATAACTGGACTAATTTATAAAAAGACACGTGATAACTGCTCTGATATATAAAAAGCACGGGATAACTGCAATTATATATATATATATATATATATATATATATAAACACGGGATAGCTGCACTGATATATAAAAAAACACGGGATAACAACACTAAAAAAATATTGCATTGATATAAAAAAGACCACATGATAAATGCACAGATTGTTGTTAAATGATGCTTTTACATTTTTAGATTTTAATATTTATCTATTTTTTTATTTAAGATTCATTTTTTTCTACTTTAAATTTATTTATTTTTTCACGGGGTGCTGAGACTATTTAAATTATGTCTAAATTCACTAGCGAAAATAACACGCAACACCCCGTGCATATGCACGGGTATCCTACTAGTAGTATTAATATCAAGTGGCCCAACAACAATGATGAGGGTACCTTCATGGGTAAAAGACACTCATTGCTCCAGCACCCACGGTGACCAGGATACCTTTATATATAATATAAAGTCCTATAATTGAGTAATTTAATTAAGTAGTGAGGGTAAAATTAAGAGCAAGATGAAATGCTTTAAACTATAATTTCAAACGCTACTTCAAGTAGTGTTTCAAAAAACACTATAAGCTACTAAAAACACTAAATGCTGGTCGTGCCAAATACTTGCAACTAGCTGATCTGCTATAATCTAACTCTTTGCTATAAGCTAGCGGATTAGCTCTACCAAATAAAGCCTAGGAACGGAGGGAGTAGCAATTATGGAAAAGGCCCAATTTTGTCTAGTAACAAACAGGCCCATTAGCAAAAGGCCCACATTGGTGACAAGTCCATTCATCAACGGCCCAGATCAAATCACCTGATCCAATGGCTCAGATTCATTAGGTCAACACCACCAAACTCTATAAATACCCATTCAATGCTTCATTAATGGTAAGCTATCTCTCTCATTAATACACCTGTGATTGACTACCTCCCTGACTTGAGCATTGGAGTGTCTTTGCAGGTACAACACTCCACCTCAGGTCGGACCATCTCGGATCAAGCACTCATCCTACCATCTATCTCGGATCAACCTCCTAGGTCGGAGATACGGTAGAGAGCACTATTCTAGCATAAGATTAACCAAATAGGTGTTATTTGACCCAAACATATTATGTAATTCATGTAGATTCTAAACAGTCATCACAATAAGAAGACATCTTAGATTTAAAGTAAATGTTCGGAGTTCAGAAGAACACATTTCAGAAAATATCAAAATTAACAAGAAAACAGGCTGACTAAAAATCCAAATGTTGCAAAGTTTGTAAAAAAACCAGTACAGATTCACCAACGCTAAAATCTGTGTTTATATAATCAAATGTCAAATCAAATATGAAATATATAGTAAAACTAAGAGTAAGTTGATTCATCTACACACTACAATACACAAAAAAACTTATGAAGATTATTCTGCAAAATATCATAAGCTGCAATCAAATTAGTAAACATTGCACCGGGAATTCAAAAATATGTAAAACTCAAATAGGGCTTTGGTTGATTTGTGTCCGCTTGCATTTTTCTTATAAATTAAAGGCTTAAATATGTATTCTGCCCCTGCAAATATCACCATAATCCAGTTATACCCCTGTAAAAATAAAAACTTTAAAATTACCCTTGCAAATATAAATCGCTTACGGTTATGCCCCTCGGTCAGCTTCCCATCCAAAAAAATAATTTAAAAAAGGTTTAAATATATGTTCTGCCCTTGCAAATATCACCATAATCCAGTTATACCCCTGCAAATATCAGCATAATAGAAAAATTAAAGATTTTGACATGGGCATAACTGGATTATAGTGATATTTGCAGGGGCATAACTGGATTATGGTGATATTTGCAGGGGTAAAACATATATTTAAACCTTATTTAAATTATTATTTTGATGAGAAACTGACCGAGGGGCATAACCGTAAGCGATTTATATTTGCAAGGATAATTTTAAAGTTTTTATTTTTACAGGGGTATAACTGAATTATGGTGATATTTGCAGGGGCAAAACATATATTTAAGCCTAAATTAAATCCTTTGCAGTCGTTCAATCCACTCTTTTCGGATTTTATTCACAAAAACTATGAACTCCTTCTTTTACAGCGACATTTTGTAAATTGTAAATAAAAATAATAACAAACAAAACTAGATGGATGGAGAGCCCCAAAATATAATCATAAATAGAATATGTAAATATGTTCACTATAAAATTGATCAAATATTGTGTCAATAATTGATCAACAATCTTAAAAATATAGTTTTAAAAAAATAATATTTTTTTTATAGTTTTCAAGTTATTGTATTACATTTTATAGTAACTTTCAAATGAGTACACAAACCGTAGCTTATATGTATTTGGTATAAATATTAAGTATATGAATAATAAATAACAATTAACAAATTACAAACAATTAACATGATATGTTTTTATCAGCCTATGTTTGAGAGGGAAGTTGGGACACATCAGAAGGATCAAGCAAATGACAATGGATTGAGGAAGCCTAGGAAGGCGTGAGCAATGACTCAGGTGTGGATAGCCAAGAATAAAGGAGGTGCTTCTGATAAACCTATATCAGTTGGGACTGATGTTAAGGACATGAATTTAGCAGGCAAGTAGGTGTTTCTCCACTTTATCCCTTCGGCTGATGTGGTTTCGAAACTTAGTGAAGCCAAGGTCGGTGAGGTTTTATGTTTTGGAAAAACCTACTTCATCCAAGATGAGTTCCACAAACAAGGGGTTTTTTCGGTGAAGGTGACACCTCTCAAAGCGAACTTGGTTCTTCTTGAAGGAAGGGAAGATGGTGTTCTCCAAGCTTTTGTAGACGAGGCATGAGACTGGTTGGATCAATGGTTAAAGAATATCAGACCTTGGGAGGCAGGGGAGTTGGATAAGGAGCGATTGATGTGGGTTTGGTGTTTTGGCATTCCGGATCATGCTTGGTCGATGGATTTTTTATCCTCTTTAGTTGAGTCGTTTGGTGTTTATGTTTATTTTGATGATAACACGGAAAAGAAGAGAGCTATGGATGTTGCTCGCATTCTGCTCAGGACGAAGTCTTCTGTGGCTATTAATAGTGTTGTTAAAGTTATGATCAACGAAGAGGATTTTGAGATTAGGGTGGTAGAGGATTGGTGTGGACCAATGCAATGGAGTATGCCAGTCGAGAATAAGGTCTTTGTGTCTAGCTCGGACGAAGAGGATTCTGAGGTTGGTAATTGATGGCTGCAACTCTCATAGGAAGAGGAGTTGGGAGAGGAAGAGGCATTTTCTGCTAAGGGTGTTGTTTCAAACTCTAATGATCACAACCAGGTGGCTCTTGTTAAAAAGGTAGAGTTGGATGCTAGTGACTCTTTTTCTCATGCAAGTGACTCTCATATCCCTCTTGTGTCGGGTAAGAGGAATTGGGGCGAGAAGGTGTATCGGGTCGCATTGGTGTTGATGCTCTCGCTTCATCCAATGATTATGGTATTCAGACGTATCACGGGTCAGTTGTGGCTTTGAGGAGTGATATGGTTCTATCCCTCTTTGCTCGTCTTCCAAGGAAGATGGGGTAGTGGTGTCATTGTTCAAAGGCACTTTTCAAACTTCTAGGTTCCATGATCTCCCTTCAATTCCAAAGCCCAAGAGTGTTGCTTAGTTTTTCTCAATCTGCTACTGTTTTAAACCAGAATCCAAGCCCTATTGATAATACAACTGAATCTTTAATGTCTTCGACCTTTTGTAAGGTGAGGCGTATGGAGGTGGCTCGTGCAGCTTTTTTGGTAAATTCTGAGGAGGTATCGAAGAGTCATTCTTATACTCAAGCTCTTTCTAAGAGCGTCGGGGGCCCTACGCTGAGTGGTGTATCTATCGGTGATTCTAGTATTCAGACCGGTAATAATCGCTTCTGGGTTCTTCACGTAAGGCCACTACCGAGAAGATTTGGGATATGGCACCCATGTTGGGAGTGGAGGGGGTTGGCCCTGATTCTGTCTCCGTTGATCGAATTAATGCGTGGGAAGCTAGGGATCAAGCAGCTAAGGATCATACGGAGAATGATAAGGGTGCTTCATGAATATTGTATCCTTAAATGTTAGAGGGATGGGCAATAGCGCCAAGAGGAGACAAGTGACTGCTCTCATCAGTAGAGGAAATTTTGATATTGGTTGTATCCAAGAAACTAAGAGGGAGTCGTTAAATGATGTTATGATAGGCAGTCTATGGGGTCATCAAAGTTTTGAGTGGATCGGAAAGCCTTCCGTAGGCCTCTCTAAGGTATTATTGTGACATGGAAAGCTGGATTGTTCGAGGTTAAAAGTTATTTTAGTGGTCCTGGCTTTGTCGGGTTGTGTTGTAAGTGGCAAAATTCAATATTATATACAGTGAATGTTTATGTTCCGGGTACGATAGCGGGAAAAAGGGAGGTGTGGGCTGCCATTTTGGATGTGAAACATAAGGGTGAGCAAGGTGATTGGTGCGTTGTGGGTGACTTTAAAGAGGTTACGTCTTTGGATGAACGCCAAGGTAATAGCGTGCATTTGCGTAAGGTGGACATGACAGAGTTTAATTCTTTTTTATATGATATGGATCTTGTCGATGTCCTGTTGTATGGGAAGCAGTTTACTTTGTTTTGTTCAGATAGCTTGTCTAGAAGTAGGTTGGACCGATTTTTAGTTTCTAATGGCTTGATTTCTTCCTGGAAGATTAGTGGCGAATGGGTGGGCGATAGAGATATATCCGATCATTGCCCTGTTTGGTTACTGCGTTCGTCCAAGGATTGGGGTCCGAAGCCTTTTCGTGTTTTTAATGGATGGTTAGAGCACCCTGATTTCAAAGGTTTAGTGGAACAACGGTGAAAAGAGTTTTTGGTGAGGGGCAAAAATGGGTATGTTATTAAAGAGAAACTCAAATTGTTGAATGCTAAGCTCAAGATTTGGAATAAGGAGGTGTTTGGACAGATGGATCTTTGAATAAGGATGGGAGGAAATTGGAGGAGGTCGAGGAGGTGAAGTAGGAAGTGAAAAGATTTTTCGAAGCTAGTTATGTTGCGGATCATTTTCAAAGACCAATTCTCGGGGGTATTGAGTTTGGTAAGAGCAGTGAGGATGAGATTTGTCGTTTCATTGCTCCTTTCATGGAGGAGGAGGTGAAAAAGGAAGTGTGGGGTTGTGATGGGAATAAAACTCCAAGGCCAGATGGATTCAATCTTAATTTCATTAAAGACTACTGGGAGGTGGTGAAGGGGGAATCTTGGATTTCTTAGGCGAGTTCCATGCTAATGTTGTGATGCCCAAAGCCATTGCAGCTTCGTTCCTTGCTCTCATTCCCAAAAAAGGAGAATACTCAAGATCTTAAGGAATACTGCCTAATTTGTCTCATTGGTTGCATTTATAAAATCTTGGCTAAAGTGTTAGCTAGTAGACTGAAAAAGGTTTTGCCTAGGGTCATTTCTCCTTGTCAATCAGAGTTTATTTCGGGTCGGCAGATTTTGGATGGGGTGTTGGTTATTAATGAGCTGATTGATCTGGCGAAGCGGAGAAAAGATGAGAGTATGTTGTTTAAAGTCGATTTTCAAAAGGCCCAGGATTCTATCTATTGAGGCTTTCTTGAGTACATGATGAGCCAAATGGGTTTTGGTTTGAAGTGGATTAATTGGATTAATTCTTGTCTTCACAATTCTTCAATGTCTGTTCTTGTCAATGGGAGTCCAACTCGGGATTTTAATATGCATAAGGGTCTTAAGCAAGAGGATCCCTTATCTCCGTTCCTTTTTCTCATTGTTGTTGAGGGTTTAACCGGTATGGTCCAGAAAGTTGTGAGTCCATGTTGTTTTTCTGAGTTTCGGGTTCAATTCACGGATGGTACTATTTTAGTCGGCAAGGGTACCTTGAATAATTTATGGTATATAAAGTCTATATTCAGGATTTTTGAATTTGTCTATGGGCTGAAGGTGAACTTTCACGAGATTTGTCTTTATGGTATTAATCTTCAGGCAGATTTTTTGGAGGCGACTGCTACTTTCTTGTCCTGTAGTACAGCTAATATTCCATTCTAGTTTTTAGGTATCCCGGTGGGAGCCAATCCTAGAAGAAGATATACTTGGGCTTCGATTATTGATAAGGTGAAAAAGAGGTTTTCATCGTGGAGTGGGTGTTTTTTGTTTATTGGGGGTAGAGTGACTCTCATTAACTCGGTCCTTAATAGTATTCTGTTGTATATGTTCTCTTTTTTCAAGGCTCCCAAGATTGTATTCAAGAGCTTGTTAAGATTTAGAGGGATTTCCTTTTGGGAGGAAAGAGAGAAGGTCACCCTGTGTATTGGGTGTCTTGGGATAAGGTTTGCAGACCAAAAAAGGAAGGTGATTTGGGGGTGAAGAATCGGGAAGCGTTCAATGTGGCTCTCATGTGCAAGTGGAAGTGGAGATGTATTAACGACAATAGTGCAAGCTGGTGGCAATTGCTTTCTCATCGATATGGCGACTTGAGGCATACTTTCACAATGGCTATTTCGCATAGAGGGGGTACTAAGGACTCTTTATGGTGGAGGGACTTACTTCTTTTGAAAGAAGGTAATCCTTCATGGAATGGCGCCTTTGGATCTGCGCTTAGGCCTATATTAGGGAACACTACAACAGAAAAAGGCCAACAGGGGCGCTTTTTTTTATCCATTGGGGGCGCTTTCGGGCGCCCCTGAATCTGGCGCTCCTGATGCCAACCCCACAATCAGGAGCGCTCGTAAAAAGCGCCCCTGTTGGTCTTAGCGCCTCAGACCAACAGGGGCGCTTCTAAAAAGCGCCCCTGATTGCTTTTTTTAAAAAAAAAACATTTTTTCCTGTTTCTGGTGTATCCTATAGTTTGCAGCACATCCCTACTCTCATTTTCATCAACCAACAACAACCAATATCAAACACCTTGCCTGCATACCCAAAATTCCACATTCAGGGCCAAGCTATTGTTCTCATCATTGTAATAATAAAAGAACAAACACACAATAATACAAAAGCAAAATCCCAGAATATATCATACTATAATAAGCAACAAAAAGCACATACCAGAAAGTAGAAAGTAGAGAAACCCTAACATTTTAAATTGCACAGTCATGGGAATGTACCAGAAAAAGGCAGCAGCTCTGACGGAACAGGCAGCAGCGTCGATGACGGCGTGGTTGTTGACGGCGATGACGGCGGAATGGGCGTTTGACGGCGTGGTTATTAACTCGTTCACTATTTCTGTTTCGCGTAAGGGTTTGCGTGAGAGAGACTGAGTTTTGCAAATGAGAAGAGACTGAGAAGAGGGAGAGTGTGAGAGACTGATGAGAGTGTGAGAGAACAGGGTTTTAGGTAAGAGAGACTGAGAGTGAGTGGGAAAGAGTTGGTCAAAAAAAAGAAGAGGGAAAGAGACGAGTACTGAGAGTGAGAGGGAGTATGAAACGGAAATATTAGAATATTAGGCATCAGGGGCACTTTTTAAAAGCGCCCCTGATGCTCAAAACACGGAGGGCCTTTAGGGGCGCTTTTTTAGGAAGCACCCCTAAAGGCCCTCCGTGTTTTGAGCACCAGGGGCGCTTTTAAAAAGTGCCCCTGATGTCCAAAATACGAAGGGCCTTAAGGGGCGCTTTTTATAAAGCGCCCCTGATGCCTAATGTACGGAGGGCCTTATTTTGGGCATCAGGGGCACTTTTTAGAAAGCACCCCTAAAGGATTAGAATATTAGAATATTATGCTCCAAAATGCTACCATGATTAGGCATCAGGGGCACTTTTAAGAATCTGTTTTCTAGTCTTTTTGAAGCTGCAAAGCTTAATCATGGTAGCATTTTGGAGCATGGGTATTGACTTGAAAACATTTGATGTGGGAATCTATAGTGGAGTAGTGATTTGTCAGTTGAGGAGAGGGTCGATCAGGACTTGCTCTTGGCCATTCTTCTTCATTTCAAGATTGTTGGCGATAGAGGCTTGAAAACCTCCACTCTTTTTCTTTTAAATCTTGTTATATGCTTTTGTTGAATTTGATGCAACATGAAAGGTTGGAAAGCGATATCCAAAGTGCTCTTATTGATATGTGGCAGCTTTCTATTCCCACTATGGTGGGAGTGTTTGGGTGGAGATTGTTTTTGGGGAGACTACCAACTTGCGAAATATTTTTTTAAGGGCATTATTAATGACCCTCATGGGGCGTGTTGCCCTTTTTGTTTTGAGCAGGATGAGTCGATTTCCCATTTATTTTGTTTGTGCAGGTGTTCCATGGTAGTTTGGAATGTAATTCAGAATTGGTCGAGAATGGCGAATGCAGATACTCTAGTAGGCGTCGAGCACTTTCGGGTTCATGGCTTGCAATTGGAATCGAAGAAGACGTGCAAATTGAAATATATCATTTGGATGGCTGTATCTTGGTGTATTTGGTTCCATCGAAACCATTTTCTTTTCAGAGGTCATGTTTTTATTACGCATGTGGTTGTTAATCATGTTAAGTCCATAACATGGACCTGATTTATAAGTACAGAAGGCCGTAATTCTACCTGATTAGTGGGGTAGTTCTTTGGATTGTATGAACTCAGTGTAATGTATTTTTGCCTCTTTCTTTCAGGGGTACTTTTTTCCTCCTTGGATATCTTTTTCCCACGAGGTTTTGGCCCAAGGAGGTTTTAATGAGGCCCCTTGTAGATGTAACGGTTGCAAGGTCGGCCCAACACTAAACGAGGCCTAAAGCGAGCTCTAAAATAAGGCCCTTTTGTATTTTAATAATAATATTTTGTAAAATATCAAAAATTATTACATTTTTATCAAAATCTTTGAGCTTTTTGTAATGAAAAATCATTTATCAAATTACATCAAAAAAATCATTTATCAAATTTTAATAATAAATTATTTTTGAGCTTTTTATGATACACAAAAAATCAAATGTTGTAAGAAAATTTTAATAATGAACTATTTTTATCAATACCTATATATAAAGGGAATTCATTTTGTAACTGATTTTTTGGTGTCAGATTTTTCTGACCAAAAATGCCCTTATCCTAACTACCCACTAACACACCATCACATTTCTATTTCTAATTCTAATAATAATAACCACCCACTAACACAACACACCAACTCCGGGCCCGTCTTTCCCCGCTAGTATGTAGTTGTAGTTGAATTTTATGCACATAAAAACATCTTAATATAATTATTTAAAAAAAGAAAATTTAGTAATTAAACTAACATAAGTCAAATAAAGATTTTATATATCAATGGCATTTTTTATTGTTCCATGAAAAGAAATTAAGAAAAAGAGTTGGAGAAGAGAAGATTGACATATATAACAAGAAGGTAATCATGATAATAGGAGTCAAGAAAATGGCGTACCCCTTTGTGCTTGAAGTAGAAAGTGTGCTTTAATGTAATTAAAAAGATTAGGCAAAATTACACTAGGGGTACTTTAAGTTATTTAATTGTAACAAGTTGGTCCTTTAAGTTTTTTTCGTATCACTTAAGTCCTTTAAGTTACATAATGTGTACACTGTTAGTCCTTTTTTCATTTTTTATTACAAAACGGCTCAATTCGCACTAACTAAGTTGATGTGGCTGTGACGGAGGCTACCTATCATCTATCTTGTAAGAATTTGGTCCTTTAAGACTACAGTCATGTAACAATTTGGAACTTTCAACTTAATTTTTTTTTGAAAACGATGGTTCATCTTCTTTTTTATTTAAGTTGAAAGGACCAAATTGATACATGATGGTAGTCTTAAATGACAAAATTGTTACAAGATAGATGACATGTAGGCTCCGTCACAGCCACGTCATCTTTGTTAATGCGAATTGAGTTTTTTTGTAACAGAAAATGAAAAAATGACTAATGGTGTACAGATTATGTAACTTAAAGGACGAACTTGTTACAATTAAAAAACTTAAAGGACCTAAGTGGTACGAAAAAAACTTAAATGACCAACTTGTTACAATTAAATAACTTAAAGGACCCCTAGTGTAATTTTGCCAAAAGATTATCACACACGGGGATCGAACAATGTTTATTAGACGAAATTATTGTTCCATATGTGATATTAGACGAATTTTTTAGTAATAATGCATAACAATAAATTTTGGCCCATGCTTTTCCCACATCCCTCCCTACTCACCCCACACCCCCAAACCTGCAAAATGACCAATATGCCATTAATGAAATGCGTTGTTTTCACCGATTCGGTTGGGGTCAACCGAAAACTTTCGGTTAGGCACAACGAATGGCTGTTTTTTTGACACACGCCCCTCTTTTCCTTTTTAGAGGGTTCGGCTAGCCCCAACCGAATATATTCGGACCAGGGCAGCCAAATAGGCGTTATGTTTTTTTAAAAAATTTGAACGACTTAGATTCGTTATGTTCTTTTTTATCCTTTTGTTGTATGATTTAAATATGCCCGAAATATAAATAACTAAATAAACATAAACGTGCATACAAAATAGTGGGTCCACGAACAAGAGTACTAAATAAACATAATATCCATACAAATAAATATCCTACTGTGTGCTGCGGCTCCTACTATACGCACAACCATACATCCTAAGCCTACGGGATGGCTTCACCAGGGTCTTCAAGCCGTCGAGTACTCGCCATGGCTGGGTGTCTCGTGGAACGGGACCATCCAACGCACGCTCCATGTCATCCACCATCTAAACCACATCTGGCATGGTCTGTGAGATAAAAATTTTTAATTAAGTACATATTTTAAAACCAATAAAAACACAAAAAAATGTAAAAGACACGTACATGTCTAGTATCAGGCTCATCCTCCAGCTGCACATAATTAAACTGCATAAGGAATGGGTGTGAGACCTTCCCAAACCAAGCAACGTACCCTGGCATGGTGTCTTGCGCACCAGGACTAATAGAGGGCCCCCGCTCTACCAAATGCTGGTCAAAATGTGTCCACCTCTCGTCAGCCATCTCTCGTGTAAGCTCGAGCTTTGTTTTTGTCCACTTCAATGCCCTAGCTATGCACTAGAAATCCCAGGAAGTTCCTTGCAGACACGCCAAAGGCACAGTTAGTAGGATTCATCTTGAGATTGTGGAGTCTCATCCGCTTTAGAGCTTGTTCGAGATCCATCAGGTGGGCTTCAAAGCTTTTGGATTTGACTACCACATCATCGATGTATACTTCCATGTTTTTACCAATGAGGTCATGGAAGATGGAATTCATTGCCCTTTCGTACGTTGCCCCAGCATTTTTAAGGCCAAAAGACATCACGAGCCACTCATAGATACCTAAGGCGCCTGGGCACCTAAAGGCAGTCTTATGGGTGTCGGCCTCTGCCACATAAATCTGGTTATAACCAGAATAGCCGTCCATAAAAGTCAAGATGGCATTGTTTGCCGCAGCGTCGACCAGCATATCGGCCACAGGCATACCGTACTCATCCTTTGGAGTGGCCAACTTCAGGTTCCTATAATCAATACAGACACTGACCTGGTGTTAGCCTGTAATTTCGACAGGCTTCATTGAAAATGGTCAACAAGGCCTGACTTATATTCCGACAAAGACCAAATTATTTCGACAGAGAAAATGGTCATGCGCAAGGTAAATTCGACAAGCTTCCGGGGAAGCAAAAGCAAGAGAGAGGAAAATGGACACAAGCTTTCGACAGACAGAAAACAGAGCAGTTATGCGCTGAAGAACTAGCAGTTGGTCGAAGCGTGATGAAGCGGTTCTTGTCGAAAGTAGGAGTAGCAGTTATTAATTTTCAAATTTCTAGGCAGTTACTTATTTCAGTTTTTCCCCCTCTTTTCCTTTGTATAAATAGTAGTTTCTGAGAAGAAACAGGGGTCACAAATCACAATACACAATCCGATTCCTGAAACTCTAACTTCCAAGCCAGAGCGAAAAACGAGTGGAAGAATCGTTGTACGTGATCGTGTACCACTTTTACAATTCAATGCAATTTATTTGTCTTTTCTTTACAATTCATGCACCATTTACTGCTTCTTTTCTTTTCAATTCTGTTAATCATTGCAAATCGTCCCCTTTTCTACATTTTCTGAAACAAAAACTACGCGCAATTCAAAGGCAATTGCTTTGAGATTTTTCTAGTTTGATCTCACAAACCTTCTAATAAAACTAGTGATTGTTTGCTAAAAACACCAGCAAACAAATTGGCACGCCCAGTGGGACATTGCCTTTGATTTTTTTCATTTTCGTACTTTCTTATTTGTATTCGCTGTTGTATGCACTTAAGAAGTGGTAAAATGGTTCGTTCTAGTACGAATAATGCGTCTAGTTCCAACCCTGTGGTTTCACAAGGGCAAGGAACAACAATGGATTCTGCGAGCATTAGCGCAGGACCATCATCGTCAACAACTGTTCCTTCATTATCAATGACTAATGTTGGTTCAACGCAGTCAGAAATGGCATCTTTGCCTATGTCTTTGCCGTTAAGTGCAGGGCTTCATAGCTCTTACATGGCAATGGGGAACGGTTTAGACCCACGTTTGAATAACGTGCATCTACCCCCATTTCCTTTGGGAATGTATGGCATGCCTACTGGAATGCCACATATTTCGACCTTTTCCCCTACACATGTCTCTGCTGAGAGTGTATTTGGTCGGAATCCCCCAGCATTAACCAATACGTCTTTGTTGGCCTTAAGACAGCAAGTAGACGAGAGTAATCACGATATGGTTAATATGCTTACCCAACAAATTGGTACAGTTTTCAATCCATTGATTCAAAATACCAATAACAGTTACCAAATGTTGGCAAATCAGATGAGTAGGATTGCAGATTTCTTTGGGGCTCCAACGGTTAATAATAGGCAAGTTCCTATTATTGCGGGTAATGCGTCGCCAGTTAACCCCCAAGGAGCGGTTGCAGTCGAAGCGTCCACAATTGTAGGCGAACTACAAGGGGCAGTAAACCACGTCCCTGAAGTAGTTTTGGTAAATAGACACCAGAACGCTGATGAAGTTGTTCGACAAGTGCAACAACACAATGTTGGCGCTGAAAACAATATAGCTACTTTAGTCGAAACTATTTTGGCGCAAAATGGCCTTAACATAGGTTTACAAAGGCCTAACTTCGTATCACCATTATGTGAATACGTATTACAAACTGAGTTACCAAGGGGATGGAAAGTTCCCAAGTTTACTAAGTTTGGTGGTGATACAAATGAGTCCACAGTCGAACACATTGCTCGTTTCCTAACTGAGGCTGGGGACTTAGCACAAAATGAGAATTTGAAGATGAAATACTTTCCAAATTCTCTAACTAAAAATGCTTTCACTTGGTTCACGACCTTACCCCCTGGTTCTATGTTCACATGGGGGCAATTAGAAAAGGCATTCCATGCACAGTTTTACATGGGCCAGTCGAAAATTAGTCTTAAAGAATTGGCTAGTGTTCGGCGCAAAATGCCTAAAACTATTGATGATTACTTAAACAGATTTAGGCTGTTGAAATCTCGTTGCTTCACACAAGTCCCTGAACATGAGCTTGTCGAAATGGCTGCTGGTGACCTTGATTACTCAATTAGAAAGAAATTAGACACATCTCATTTGAGAGATATGGCTCAATTGGCTGATAGAGTTCGACAAGTTGAAAGGCTTAGAGAAGAAAAATCTAGGTCGAATAGGTATCATAAAAAAGAAAAAGTGGCATATGTCGAAGAAGAATTCGACGTTACATATAGTAATGTCGAAGAAGAGGAGATAGACGTGGCTGAACTTAAGCCTGGTCCTCCTTATACCTGTAAATTATTAAGGCCTGCGAATGGGAATAACCCTGTAGAGCCTAAGAATGATAGATTTATGCCTAAGACTTATACTTTTGATGTTACTAAATGTGATGAAATTTTTGATCTTTTAGTAACTGATGGTCAAATATTAGTGCCTAAAGGCCTTAAAATACCAACTCTTGACCAAAGAAAGAAAAAGGGTTATTGTAAGTTCCATAATTTTTTGGGACATAACACTGACCGTTGTGTGCTTTTCAGGGATATTGTGCAAAAAGCAGTTGACGAAGGAAGACTCAAATTTGCTGATAAGAAAATGAAAGCTCCTATGCAGATTGATGTTGATCCATTGCCTAAGGCTGAAGCTATGTATTCTGAACCTGTCGAAGCTGATGTAGGCATGGTGGATGCTCAAATGGCAGACCCTCCTAAGTGTGTCAAGACTGCCACCGAAAAATTAAAAGGTTTTATGTATGCTGAAGGTAAGAAACAGGAAGTGACCCTAAAAGAATATGATGGGAAGATACATGCTGTGTATCCAAAGGCTGAGGAAGAATTGAAAGATTTCCTCAATCGGTGTAAGTGGAATAACTCTGAAGTTATGCTTTGCCCAAGGTGCAGCGCTGTCTTCGACAAAGAAGCAGCTAAAGCTGTCGAAGGTTATCAGGATCAACAACAACATAAAAGAAAATGGCTTGATAACAGGCCGAAATTTGACTTTGCAAAAGGAGATCTTCTTGGCTATAAGGCTAATTTGTCAACAAAGCCTTCAACAAGCAAACGACAATTTGCTAAGGAGAAGTCCTCAGCGAAAGGGTATTTGAAGCTGTCAACAAATAAATCCTTTGTCCCAAGTGCTAGTGCTCCTGTCGAAGCGTGGGTGCCCAATAATCAACGTGCTAAAGCTGTCAAGCCAGGTACTGATGCTGCTAAGTTTAATTATAAGAATAACTATAAGGGTAAGAACCCCATGACTAAAACACAGTGGCGTCGTTACCAAAGACAACAGAAGAAGAAGGCACACTTTGACATTAACAAGGTTCCAAGTCATTTGGCTAATAATCAAGTTCCACGCAGCATAATAGTGGCGAAGAGTGAGGTTCACAAAGCTGAAGTTGCCACAAAGAGGAATGCTGATGTTGCTAGTCATGTGTGTGCAGCAAATAAGGCCAAAGGCAAGGCTGTGGTAACAGAAAAGCCAAGAAGGCCTGCTCTTGAAAGAATATTTCCTCCATTGTCAACAGTGAAAGAAAAGAATGCTGATTTCGACATGGATGAAGACATGGAGTCTGATTTTGATGATTCTGAAGATGATTTCGATGTTGTTTGCAATGTGGTATCAATACTGCCTCTTGAGTACGATGTTATCACAGTACCAAATGATGTTGAAGAGGATTTTACAGAGGATATGGCTCATCATAAGCCAATGTGTTACTATGTGATGAACAATGGTTGTGTCGAAGACCAAATGGCTACCTTTGAGAAGCCAGATATGAGTATGCAAAACCACTTGAAACCCCTGTATGTCCAAGCCAAAGTCAATGGTGTTGGAATTAACAAAGTGTTAGTGGATGGTGGAGCTGCAGTGAATTTAATGCCACATGGTCTTTTGAAGAAGATTGGTAAGTTCGACACTGACCTCAGGCCACATAACATTGTCTTAAGCAACTATGAAGGCAAAACTGGCCATTCTTTGGGGGCCATTGAGGTGGACTTAATCGTTGGTTCCATAAAGAGGACTACATTGTTCTTAGTGATAGCCTTTAAAGCGAATTTTAATTTACTCCTTGGTAGTGAGTGGATCCATGGAGTTGGTGCTGTCCCTTCAACTTTGCATCAACGTTTAGTAATGTGGAAGGAAGATGGTTTGGTAGAGTATGTTGAAGCCGATCAGAGCTACTTCCGTGCTGATGTGAACCAAATTACCAAGGAAAATTTTGAGAAACAAATGGCGAAGATTGCGCCATGTTCATCTTCTAATGAGGCATATGTTTCTGCGGATAATGTTCTTGCCTCAGTTCATCTTGACCCAAATTATGGTTTTGTTTGGGAAAGAGAAATAATGGGAGATGATAGTGTCTATCCTGATGGTGTTCTTCGAGCAACGGGGTGGAACACTGGTTCTTGAAAGTGTTCTTATGTCAGTGCCCAATGCATGGGACAAAATTACGGCTTATATGGCCGAAAACAAGTTTAAAGCGGCTATAGAGGCCGAAATTATTCAACAAACAATGGCTGTCGAAGCCAGTGAGTTACATGAAGAAAATGGCATAGTCATAGATGAAAGACTTGATTGTATTTATGATGATGATCCATTAGGTTTTGAAAAGGATCCTAGAGATTCGACAAAGCATATGCAAGCTCAAGACCCGTTAGAAGAAGTTGATTTGGGAAATGGCTCAATAAAAAGGCCAACTTATATTAGTGCAAATATTGATGCTTCTCTAAAAACCCAAGTCATCACATTGCTAAGGGAGTTCAAAGACTGCTTTGCTTGGGATTACGACGAAATGCTTGGGTTAAGTCGAGAAGTAGTGGAAATGCAATTACCAATTCGACCAAGGAAGAAACCAGTGAAGCAAGTGCCAAGAAGATTTGCTCCTCAAGTGTTGGCTAAGATCAAAGAGGAAATCGAAAGGCTATTCAGAAACAAATTCATCAGAACTGCCAGGTATGTCGAATGGTTAGCCAATATAGTTCCTGTAATAAAGAAAAATGGGACTCTTAGAGTTTGCATAGACTTTAGGGATTTAAATAATGCAACTCCCAAGGATGAATACGCAATGCCTGTGGCAGAAATGCTAATAGATTCAGCAGCAGGATTTGATTATCTTAGTATGCTCGATGGTTATTCTGGGTATAATCAAATTTTCATTGCTGAAGAGGACGTGTCGAAAACTGCTTTTAGATGTCCAGGGGCATTGAGTGTTTATGAATGGGTAGTAATGCCCTTTGGCTTAAAGAATGCTGGTGCTACATATCAGAGGGCAATGAATTCTATGTTTCATGATTTTATTGATGATTTTATGCAAGTATACATAGATGATGTGGTGGTTAAGTCTTCCTCAGAAAGTGGTCATTTAGACCATCTTCGCCGTTCTTTTGAAAGAATGAGGAAATATGGATTGAAAATAAATCCATTAAAATGTGCCTTTTGTGTACGTGTAGGTGATTTCTTGGGTTTTATAGTGCACAAAAAAGGCATTGAAATCAATCAAAATAAGACTAAGGCAATTATGGAAACGAAGGCCCCTTCGACCAAAAAGGAGCTTCAGTCGTTGCTGGGAAAAATCAATTTCCTTCGAAGATTTGTATCAAATCTAAGTGGCAAAACACAAGTTTTTTCGCCATTGTTAAGACTGAAGAAGGAAGAAGAGTTCAAATGGGAACCAATGCATCAAGCAGCCTTCGACGAAATCAAGTCTTATTTGATGAAACCACCAATTTTGTTGCCTGTTATTAAACACAAAGTGCTCAAATTGTATATAGCAGCTTCTGATAGAACAATAGGTAGCATGTTTGCACAAGAGGATGATAGTGGTGTCGAAAGAGCCATTTATTACCTAAGTAGGGTCTTAATTGATGCCGAAACGAGGTACACTCCTATAGAAAAGTTGTGCCTTTGTTTGTATTTCTCGTGTACAAAGTTGAAGCAATATATAAAACCAGCTGATGTTTCTGTTTATTCGCATTTTGATGTTATTAAGCATATGCTGTCGAAACCAATAATGCATAGCCGAATTGGTAAATGGGCTTTGGCTTTGTCAGAATACAACTTAACTTATCAACCACTAAAATCAATTAAAGGACAAGTGGTTGCTGATTTTATAGTAGACCATTCTGTTGTCGAAGAAACATTAAGTTTTGTAGACGTATATCCTTGGAGGTTGTACTTTGATGGTTCAAGCCATAAACATGGAGTTGGGATTGGTATTTTAATAATATCTCTTACTAATATTCCAACGAAGTATAAGTTTAAAATTCGAGATGCTTGCTCCAATAATGAAGCTGAGTATGAGGCTTTAATAGTAGGCCTTGAAATTTTACTTGAGCTGGGGGCAAGTCATGTCGAAATAAAAGGCGACTCTGAGTTGGTTGTCAAACAATTGACAAAAGAGTACAAATGCATTAAAGAGCACCTTATCAGATACTTTGTTGTTGCCAATGCTTTGTTAAAAAGATTTGAGTCTGTTCACTTAGAACATTTACCACGCATTGATAATCAAGTGGCAAATGAATTGGCACAAGTTGCTTCAGGCTATAAAGTTTCAAAACAAAGCCTGGAAGAGTTAATTGAAATAAAGGATAAGATCATTTCTAATGACTATTCTTCGTCACTATTGTCAACACCAAAAACTGGGGGGGCAACAAACGCAAACGAGGAACTAGTCGTTGTCGAAAAACATCAATTTTTTGGTGACTTTGACTTAGCAGAAATTTTTGCTCTTGACAATATGACCAATAATGATTGGCGAAGGCCTATTGTGGAATATTTGCAAAATCCCACAAGAAATACCAATAAAAAGGTAAAATACAGAGCTTTGAGCTATGTGATAATTGGAAACGAATTGTTTAAAAAGACTCCTGAAGGAGTACTATTAAAATGTCTTAGTGAAAATGAGGCATATTTAGCAGTTTCTGATACACATAGTGGAGCATGTGGTTCACACCAAGTAGGCCACAAAATGAAGTGGTTATTATTTCGACAAGGAATGTATTGGCCAACTATGCTGAAAGATTGCATAGAATTTTCTAAGGGATGCCAAGAGTGTCAAAAGCATGCTGGGATACAACATGTACCTGCAAATGAATTGCATGCCATAGTCAAACCTTGGCCATTTAGAGGTTGGGCTCTAGATGTGATTGGAGAGATAAAGCCAACTTCGTCGAAGGGCCATAGATATATCCTTGTGGGAATTGATTACTTCACCAAATGGGTTGAA
The DNA here is from genome assembly GCA_963573325.1 of Astragalus glycyphyllos. Taxonomy (NCBI): domain Eukaryota; kingdom Viridiplantae; phylum Streptophyta; class Magnoliopsida; order Fabales; family Fabaceae; genus Astragalus; species Astragalus glycyphyllos. Next base: position 52,998,535 of record OY754311.1, on the reverse strand, counting down.
GCTATACCTTTAGCCAATGTTGATCAAGAAGCAGTGATAAGGTTTATTCAAAATCATATCATTTATAGGTTTGGAATTCCAGAAACCATTACTACAGATCAGGGATCAGTTTTCACTGGTAGAAAAATGGTAGAGTTTGCTTCTGAAATTGGTTTTAAGTTATTAACTTCGACACCATATTATGCGCAAGCCAATGGACAAGTAGAAGCTGCCAATAAAGTTATTATTAATTTGATTAAAAAGCATGTTGGGCAGAAACCCAAAAATTGGCATAATACCCTTGATCAAGCATTATGGGCTTGTCGAAATTCACCCAAAGAATCTATCAACACTACTCCTTATAGGCTAACCTTTGGACACGATGCAGTGTTGCCTGTTGAAATTTGTCTACAATCAACAAGAATTCAAAGACAGTGGGAGATTCCCTGTGATTATTATTGGAATATGATGCTTGATGAATTGGTTGATTTAGACGAAGAAAGGTTATTAGCTTTAGACGTGCTTATTCGACAGAAAGAGAGGGTAGCTAAAACTTATAACAAAAAGGTTAAGTTTAAAGCCTTTGATTCAGGTGATCTAGTGTGAAAGGTCCTATTGCCTATGGATAAAAAAGATAGAGTCTTTGGTAAATGGTCCCCAAGTTGGGAAGGACCATTTAAAATTTTACAAGTTTATTCAAACGGCGCATATGAGGTCAAAGAGATTGGCGCTGATGAAAGAATTTTGCGTATAAATGGCAAATACTTGAAAAAGTATAAGCCAACGTTGCAAGAAGTTAAAATAACGCTAGAATAAAGATAAAGAAAGCGTAAGTACGTGGCATTCAAAAGAAGTTGTGATTGCCATATGAGCATTGTCAGAATTATAAGCAGAACGTTGAAGGCCACGTAATACACCAATATAGGAGTAACGTCAACAACACTTAACAGTGGTGACATCAGGTATACAGCTATTTTACTCAAGTGCAAAGTCTATTTCGATGGTCAATTCAAAAATGTTCTTTCTCTTCTTCCTCCTCAAGTTCAGTCGAAAAAGACATTTTTGGGGGGCAATTTGTTAGCCTGTAATTTCGACAGGCTTCATTGAAAATGGTCAACAAGGCCTGACTTATATTCCGACAAAGACCAAATTATTTCGACAGAGAAAATGGTCATGCGCAAGGTAAATTCGACAAGCTTCCGGGGAAGCAAAAGCAAGAGAGAGGAAAATGGACACAAGCTTTCGACAGACAGAAAACAGAGCAGTTATGCGCTGAAGAACTAGCAGTTGGTCGAAGCGTGATGAAGCGGTTCTTGTCGAAAGTAGGAGTAGCAGTTATTAATTTTTAAACTTCTAGGCAGTTACTTAGTTCAGTTTTTCCCCCTCTTTTCCTTTGTATAAATAATAGTTTCTGAGAAGAAACAGGGGTCACAAATCACAATACACAATCCGATTCCTGAAACTCTAACTTCCAAGCCAGAGCGAAAAACGAGTGGAAGAATCGTTGTACGTGATCGTGTACCACTTTTACAATTCAATGCAATTTATTTGTCTTTTCTTTACAATTCATGCACCATTTACTGCTTCTTTTCTTTTCAATTCTGTTAATCATTGCAAATCGTCCCCTTTTCTACATTTTCTGAAACAAAAACTACGCGCAATTCAAAGGCAATTTCTTTGAGATTTTTCTAGTTTGATCTCACAAACCTTCTAATAAAACTAGTGATTGTTTGCTAAAAACACCAGCAAACACCTGGCCATTCTTTTTGATCACGGGGACTATATTAGAAAGCCACTCTACGTACCTGGCAGTTCTAATGAACCCTGCCTTCAAGAGTCTTTCGACTTCGGCTTTGATCTGCGGCATTAGTTGTGGGTTGAACCTTCTGGATGGCTGCCTGTGGGGCTTGCAACCTTCCTTGATGGGTAACCTATGCTCCACCAAGGCTCTATCAAGGCCTGGCATCTCATGGTAGTCCCATGCAAAGCAGTCACGGTACTCCCGTATTAAGGCTACCATCTGATCACGTTGCTTCGATTGGAGTTTACCACTAACTTTAGTCATTTTGGGTTCGCTCTTGGTTCCCAAATTTACTTCGACCAGGGAGTCTTGAGCCTCAAAGGTGGGTATCTTCCTCTGGATGGGCTCTATGTAGGGGGTTCGACCGACATCCTGTCACCAAGGTCATCCGAAGCTTCTGGAGGAGTTTCTGAGCTTTCATCCTCTCCATACACAGCACCAAACATAGCCTCTTCAATGCTGGACTCTATTTGAAATAGGTGCAATCGGTCCAGTAGGCTCTGTACCTCCGAGGGGAGACTAACCATTACTCTCATTGCTAGGCCGTGGGTCGGCCAACATTTTGAATTCAAAACCCTTCTTGGTCCAGTCGCATGACTCAATACCGCCCTCTTCGTAGTTCCCTGCGATGGCAATAGGATGCAGGTAGGGGGAGTAGAACACAGCCTCGAACATTTTTATCTCCACTAGGAAAGGATTAGGATCAACCTCTACTATTTCCACTTTGTCTCCTACCCATATCATGAGCTTCTGGTGCAGAGTGGAGGGAACGCATTCACTGGTGTGGATCCACTCTCTCCCCAGGATCACCGTGTATGAGGGTTTTCCTTTAATGACGAAGAACGCCGATCGAGTTACCTTTGACCCAACCGTTACGTCGGCCACCAACACTCCCAATGCATGAGAGGGGTGGCCCATGAAACTGGTCATGGTCATGGTGGTTGGAATGAGGTCCTCGGCGTTCTTCCCCAACCTCTTCATAGTCGACAGTGGCATGATGTTCAGCACGGCACCACCATCCACGAAGACCCTATTACAACTTCTCATTGAGGGGGGCTTTGATGTACAATGGCTTCAGGTGTCTGGTCATATTTGCGGTTGCTTTACAAACAACATGCCTTCGGTGACTGGTCCCTCGGCTTCCGTCAAGGCGGCCCATTCGGCCTCCTCAGCGAAGACATCTCCCTCGTGGGCCCTTGGCTGATCCCTAGTCCTCCAAAACTCCGGTGGAAGGAGGCCTACCATTTCTATGTCTACATAGAACTCCCCGTCGGCTTCATCCATCAAGTCGTCCAGTATTGACTCCATCATGGAATTCCCATCGAAATCTCGGGGACCGAAGGAGTGCTCCTCTTCTTCTCCCCAGAGGTCATCTTCCTGTAACTCTTGCTCTATCGTCGTACACTCATCCTGAGGTCCACTGACTGGTTGGGGCTGTCCAGGACTATGAGGTCCGCAAAGGCATTCTATCACCTCCCTTGTGAGTGAGCTATGGGGTGCATCTACCATGCCCACCATTGCTTGGTCTCCTCCCTCGTGATCAGTAGGTGGCTCGGGGGCAGCGGGTTCGGGAAGTCACTCTGGAGTTGTATCCTCGGTTGGTTTTGGGAAAGCCTGTTCCAACGCCGTAGCAACGGATGCTGCGAGGATGATCTGGGTATTCCCATCTCTAGCGGAGGTGAGCATCTGGAGAGTTTCCTTCATCCTGTTGAAAGCTCTAGCCCTCTGTTGCCTCCTCTTTTGCGAGCGAGACTTGGATTACGTGTATCTTATGCGTGGGTTACGTGATTGGAACTTGAAATCGAAGATTGAGTGGGTTTGGGAGAGGGAAAAGTCAAACAGGGTGAGAGAGAGAGAGAGAGAGGGTTTCGGCTGGGGTCTGTTTTTGGTGGGTGTGAGGGGTTTGGGAGGGAGAAAGAGTTTTTTTGAGTTAAGGGTATTATTGGGTTTTAAGGGGTTTGGGGGTGTGGGAGTAGGGAGGGGTGCGGGATAAGCCAAACCCAAAATTTTGAGGCCCTTTTTTAAGGGAAAATTTTGAGGCCCAAAGCCCTTGCTTTAGTTGCTTGGGCCTTGGGCCGGCCTTGAACGGTTGGGTGCCCGCTTGCACCCTTTTTATAAAAAAAATTCTAATAAAAAAAAACTTTTGAAAAACAAATTAAAGTTAATCAAGGACCCATATCCGATACTTTAGTGCACATTAGGAATCTAATCTAATCTAATCTAATATCTATTTGTAAAAACAAATCACACTTAAATTACCCAAACAAACCTCCTTATTTAATTGACAACTCATCCAACTAAGGACAACATTGTAATATACTATCCCACTTTTTTTAAATTTCATCTCCCAATGCACTTTCTTCTCACTCCTACTTTTTTACTACTTTCTCATACTTTTTTGGGTAAAGTTCAAAATTCAAACCAAACTCATCCACTTTCTTTTACCACTATCTACTATAATCTACTAATCAACTAAAATTATTCATCGAAACTACGAGATAACTGCGCTGATAAATAAAAAACACGGGAGAACTGCGCTGATATATAATAAAACACGAGATTAATTTCTATAAAAATAAGAAGACTTAATGACTATTTAAACTACTGATTAATATTTAAAACACATGTGGCAAATATTTGTCACTACTGATTAATATTTAAAAAAGGACAAATATCAGTCGCTTTCGGTCCCAAATTTTCGGTCCTTCATGTTGTATTTTTGGTCCCTTTCTAGTTAACTTTATAAAAACTCGAAAACCCTTTTAACGCTTTTTATGCTATTCAGTTATGAAACTCTACAAATTGTTTTGTTTCTCTTGTAGCCCTAACCAAGAAGTAAAATTTTAATCCGTTGGTGAAAATTAGGTATACACCTTCTTTCTTATAACAAGCTTTTCTTTTATATGATTCTGTTTTTCTTTTAAGTGATATTCTTTACCCTGTTGAACTTAATGGGAAACAGCTTAACTATGAATTTCTTGAATTTTCTTTTATTGAGACATAAAAATTTAGGTTTTTGGGATGACGTCTTATTCTAAGTTAAGAAAAACTTAGAGAATACTATGGGAATCACAATCGAATCACTTGTATGAGAGTCAATCTTCAATACAAGTTTTGTCATGTTTCGCTATTATTTTAACACTTGACTCATGGCCGGCCCAACACATATAGAGGCCTAAAGCAAACTCAAATATGAGGCCTATAAAATAATAAAATAACAGAAACTTTTAAGTTTCGATTCAATATACTTTTAACTATATTCCCTTGAATTTTGATAAAAATATTGTTGGGCAATGTAATAACAACAAAATAATACGAACAAAAGTTTAAGCTCTATTGAAAATATTATGTGAATAGCTTACATAAATAATTTAAGTTTGGTCAAAATAAATAGATAATTTAAGATGGATAAAAATAAATGGATAAATTAAGATATTTTATTTAATACAAAAATGAGCTACCAACCTCTAAATGAAATATAGTTGGAGTTGTAATTGAAAAAAAAAGATAGTGCACCAAAAAAAAGATAGTAACAATAGAAAAAAAACCAATAGCTAAAATGCTAAGGATAATGTATTTTTGTTCAACAAATGTCCAAGATAATTAACATTTTGTAAAAAATTGATAGAAAATATAGTTAAAGCAAGTAAGTACTAATGATAAAATGAAAACAAAAGAATATTTAAAAAAATCATATTAGAGGAGGGGATAATTAGATATTGGAGTAGAGACTGCGTGTGAAATCTGAATGAGATTGAGAATATAATTTTTGAATTGTAGTAAGGGTAAAACATGTAATTTCGTATCATAAACCTCCTAACCCCAAATTGGGGGAATTCGAAAATAGACCGTTAGGAGGGCTTGCCAAAATCCCTAAAACCATCCCATTGTTTTTTTAAACTCCGAACAAGGGGTTTCTTCCACATAAACCTTCTCTTCCCCTCCTAACTCCCCCACCCAAACAAATCTTAGAAAATTTATACAATTTATAACTGTGTGATGAGAAATCATTGTTAAGTCAATGATCAAGTGTCACAAATATTTATAACAATTGTTGCTCTGTCTCAATGAATATTGTATGATCAAGTCATATAAAATGAATTGTGTGATCATACGGTTGTTGAATAAATAAATATTTTATGATTTTTCTATGACAAAAAATAATATTGTATGATAAGATGTACAGTTTGTAAATATTGTATGATAGCGATATGAAAGTATTGTATGATCATAAATATGTAATTCATTCATGTAAAACAATTGTATGAATTGTCATTATATGAATTATATAAATTTTTTATCAAATGAATTATATAATTATAAATATTGTGTTAATCAAAAAGGAATAATTATAAATATTGTATGAGTATTAAGAATTAAGTTAAATAAAAAGAACAATTATATTGTGAATTGTATGATCATTAAATTAATAACAATAAATTAAATAAACTACACAAGACACAATAACAAAGGTTATAAAACAATCGACATGGAAAATATATACATGTGATGGATTTAATGTTATTTAATTAAGTAGAAAAAATTAAGTAAAAATTACAATGGCCAATTGGCCATACAATAAGTTAGGAAAATATATTTTGACATGAAAAATATTATTAGATAAAAATTCTATTTGTTGGGAAATTTTGGATTTTAGTGCCACAGATAATTGGAAAAAAATTATCCACTTGTTCAAACCCTTCTTTTTGAAAAAAAAAAATATTTTGGACTTGTTAACACCCAAAAATAAATAGGCCATAGGCCAAGGATCAAAAAGGAAAAAGGGGAGTATGGTATGAAGGCAAGCCATGTGACAAGGGGCAGAAAAGGTAATTCGCAGAAAAAGAGTGAACCTAAGAAGGTCCTCGGGGTGTGTTAAACAGAAGGAACCCCCGACGGATGATTATGCCTGAGGACCAATGAGCTAAGCCGAGGGAAAGTGACCACCCCATTCTATAGAGTGCCTAAACCTTGGTGGTTCGGACGCTCGGACCATTACCTAAGGTAGGACCAGGATAGCCGAGTCACCATACGGCTAAGGCAGGATGGGGGTTACTTGGAAGGCAGGACACGACACGAAGAAATAACGTGGGAACGGTTGAAGTTCAAACGGAAGAGCGAGGCCAGAAAACCTGGAGCAACAAGCACTCACCCCACTAACCGTGCCAGTGGGGATCGTGGGCAGTTACTTCGCCGCGTGGAAGGTCTGTGAAGCAATGAGAACCGTTGATCTTAGATCGATCCAACGACAGGCAAATATTGGCTAGCTTAATGGCGGACGAGGGCCTGTGTATATATATAGCATTAGAGTGAATTGTAAAGGACACACATCAATCAAATCAAACTCTACGTTTATTTCATTTATCTTCTTTATCGCATTTCTTGCTTTTAGTTTATTTTTATGCATTAGTCGTAGTAATCCAACACTCGCGTCCCTTCTCACCTTGCCTGACCCTTTCTTGAGGAGTCAGGAAACCCATAGTCGAGGAGCTGAGTTCCCTCCTCGGCGGAATTGCTTGAAGAAAAAGGAATCAAAGACTGTCCAAACCTCTGGCCGACACCACGGCTAGGACCTAAGAGTTTGACGACAACAAAAAATTGGCACGCCCAGTGGGACAGGAAAAGGTGAGCAAACGCTTACGTTTGATTCGCCTGGACTGGATTACAATTGGCGTATGCACTTGCGCCCTGGCAGAAACCTAAGTTTGGAGCCAGCATCGGCATCGAAGAAGGTAACTGCCATGAAAATGAGAAACACCGAGCCGACGAGTGTTTCGGAGGCAACTCCCCTCACGTTAGCGCTGAGTCTAACGACGGCTCCCCACAACATTGTGAGGAGTCTGTGGTCATGACCTCGTCGTTTATCCGGCAGCAAATCGACATGGGGATTCAAGACATCATGTATCAATTGTCCCACCAATTGGCTAACATAGTGAAACCTATGGTGCACAATGAGGTGCAACAGGCCAAAGAAGTGGAACAGGGACGTGCTGCGCAAGCCGGTAGCGCCATGAACTTTGTTGTCTCCAGCCAATCACAGGGAGGACAACCTTCTTCTCTGGGAGGACTGCATCAGGCCCCGCCATACACCATCCTTGCTGGACCTCAGCAGGCATCTTCCTATAATCCTATCGGAAGCATGCATCAGTGTCCATCGAGTGGGAGCATGACTGGGACTCAGCAGGCGTACTCTCATCAGGTAATTCCTAACCCTGCGATTCCTCAGCCGGGTACTTTTGCCACTGCCAACACTGGGGGGCAGTTTTTGGCGAATGACACTAACACGGCTTCTCTTCAGCAGGGACAGGTGCAACTGGTCAGAAGGCCGCCCGAGCCAGGAGGCCTGGTGGGTCTACCGCAAGGATCATCCTATGTATGTTCTACCGCGGCTAACTATCCGGCTTACGCAGGGGGGCAAGCCTTCGCCCCGGAATCAATGATTGGCAGGAATGGTGGTTTTTCCCTAAGTCAGCAGCCATGGGTCCAAAACCCACCTGGCTCAGCAAGTCTACCTCCTAGTCAGCCATACCCCGGTGCACCCAGTACCTTCCCGACGGGTTCTTCTATACAGACACAGATGAATGTCACCCCGGTGGAGCAGCCATGGAATCAAGTTCCACCTCTTCGAGGTGCGCAGGCACTTGTACCAGGAACTGGCCCTGCTAACCTGGCCCAAGTAGTACCTGGGCAGCCATGGACACATGCTCAACCTCAGGTACCACCGCAGCTGATAACTCTATTTTATATAGAGTTATTTGTGCTTTTACACTTAGATAATTGCCCAAAATCAAGTCTATTATGTGTGAAATATGTTAGTATGAATAAAATAACAACATTTATGGTTTTTAGATAAGAGATGTCCATAACTTAGCATTTTATTGTATATTGGTATGTTTGATGTGTTTGTTTAGTGCAGCCGCAGTTTAGTGCAATTGCACCAGTTGATGCAACTGCACCAGGTAATGCAATTGCACTTGGTGCAACCGCACCACTTTACACCGAAGCAGCTCACAACCCCACATTGGAAGCACCTCAATTCTTACCATTTCCATAATGCTTAGTTGGATTGCTGCTTGCTCAGAAGTCACATGGGAGCACATGGCCACTTGCAAAGGAGGCGCCTACAATCAAAAAGGCTTCACAAAAATCTATCTTGTAAGACATATGGCAACCTTTTATTGGACCTCAAATTTAAGAATGAGTGCTGAAATCCAAGATGATCTTAACTTTTAAAAAGTAACCATGGTTTGGTTAACTTTATCAGCAAGGAAACCTCAACATGAAGGAAACTTCCAAGGCTATAAATAGGACTCAAATTCTCACTTAAGAACATAATCTTTTCAATTTATTTCTATCATAGTTTTTCTTTTAGTTCTTTTTACATTTTCTTAGTATTAGTTTGAGAGGAAGGTAAGAGGAAATTGACAACTTCTATCTCCACTTCTTCATAGAGTTAGCTAGTGCAAGGAATCAGTGCATCTGCACTGCTTGGCAAACTTATGCAAGAGTTCTTCAATTAGTGTAATCTCTACCCTATTGTTTTCTCTTGTAATTTCCTTTACTTCAACATGTTTTATTTCATCTTTATTTGCCTTGCAATGCCTATGATGAGCTAAACTTCTTTAGTTGAGATGTTCTAACCTTATAATGATCTTTTGAGAAAGTTATTGTGTTTTTATATGGTGTATGCATTTTGGTTCTTGTGTTATACTACATCCATCTTACTTTAAGGTTGATCGCTTAGAATAAGTAGAGTTATATTCACAGACATGGTTTATAACTAGAAATCAAGAACTAATAAGGGTGAGTGTTTAATAAAGCCTTTGTTAACTTGTTTAATAAAGAAAGCTTGTTAATTCCTTGTTAAGTCCTAGACATAGGATAACATAGTCCTTAGGGTGATACAGTTGGTACTTCAAAGGCAGGAGTGAACTTATTTAGCATGCCTAGACATAGGAAGCTTGTAACGAAACTCTCAAGAAAGTAGCTGAAAGGCACATACTGATGCAGCTGCACTCAGTGCATCTGCACCACATAAAAGCACATAACTCTTGAAAGTGACTTATTTGGTGAAGACCTCTCAATTATCATTCTCAACTGATTTCCTCTACATTTTATTGCATATTTACATTCTGTTTTCTTTTCAACTCCATCCAAAACTGTGAGTAGTGTAGCTGCACTAATTTATATCTTCTTAAGCATACAAGAGTTAATCCAATCCCTGTGGGTTCGATCTTTTATACTACTTGTTTGTGACTGTGTATACTTGCACATGCTGTTATCTATTTACACACACCAGTAGCCAAGGGCGCAAGGTCCCCCAGACACACTATGGCGCACAACGCCTCCACCCGGATCATCGGGGCCCTAACTCCTGGACCCTAATCTCATTGTCGGCACCATCAAGAAAATTTTTGGTGTGTAGTTGAAGCCGCTCGATCGTCTAGTGTACAGGAAGCCTTACCCCGAATGGGTGGACCGTTTGGTACCTCTGCCTAGAGGATTCAAAACCCCCGATTTCGCCACGTTTTCCGGGGACGATGGCAAGTCTACTATGGAGCACATCGGCCAATTCATGGCCTAATGTGGGTAAGGAAACCAGAATGAGTATCACAAGTTTCAGTTGTTCCCTCTGTCCTTGACAGAAACGACCTTCTCGTGGTATTCTTCTCTCCCACCTGATTCTATACAGACCTAGGCAGACATGGAAAGGTGCTTCCATGACAGATTTTACTGGCCACAGCCTGAAGTTACCGCAACCGATCTCATGAATTTACGGCAGAAGGTGGATGAGGCAGTGACCGATTTCATTGAGAGATTCAGAAAGATGGCCGGAAAGTGCTCGGTGCCTTTCCCACAATCACAACTTACCTCCATGGCCATCTCTGGAATGCACCCTCAATTGAAGGAAAAGCGTATGGGACAAGCTTGCAGTGACCTCAGTGGCTTGGCTTCCTGGGCAGTTCAAGTGGAACAATACGTCCAAGAGAGGCAAAGGAAGAGAGCCATGAGGGGCCAAGGGCCACAGTTGGTATCGGTGGTGGACGCAGCCGAGGATTCGGACTATGATGAGTCATCCGACTACACGGCAGACATCCTAGTGGCCGAGATAGTTAAGGGGAAGGCCTACCTCTGTCCAGCTCTTAGGCCTGCTAAAGTTAAAGAGAAAGATGAGGAAAGGGTTGAATATTCCTTTGACATCTCTAAGGCTGACCAAATCTTTGACTACCTCCTAAAGGACAAGCAGATCAAGCTCCTTGACGGCCATAAGATCCCCCCGCTTGAGGAAGAAGTACATGTGGGTCCCGAAGGGAGAGGTTTCCCCAGACAAAGAATCATCAGTGTTCAACTGTTTAGGCTCACCCCCGCGGGGATCCACAATTGCAAAACGAAAGGCCCTACTAGAAGGAAAATTATAGATAGGGGCGCCGAGTCAGCCTCAGAAACCACAGAAGAAACTTCGTAAGCCAGGGAGGCTTGTCCATGAGCTTAGGGAGTTGCATTTATCCAAGCTCAACCCCGAAAGGCATGTGCCTAAAACAAGGGACCTGAGGGAAAGACTCCAAGCTATCTCGCATGGGGGGCAAGGTAGGCCCGCTGATTGTTGAGAGCCATCAGGATGGTCAAGCCTTCAGCAGAGGTACCGCGGGATCATTAGATGGCTCAGGCGGCCATTGAGATGCCAGCCCCTAAAGTGGCCTCCCGATCCCGTTCACCGAAAAAGAGGCTACAGAGGGCTAGGGCGTTCAACAGGATGAAAGATACCCTCCAGATGCTCGCCTCCACTTGAGATGGGAATACCCAGACCATCCCCACAACATCTGTTGCGGTAGCGTTGGAACAGGCTTTCCCAAAGCCAGTGGAGGACACAGTCTCCGAGGAGTCTCCCGAAGTAGCTGCCCCAAAGCCACCTGTTGATCTCGAAGGAGGGGACCAGGCGATGGTAGGCATGGTGGAGGCACCTCACAGTCCCCTCACGAAGGCGGTGATAGAATGCCTCTATGGGCCTCATAGTCCAAATCGATCCCAACCAGCCAATGAGCCCCAGGCTGGTGATGCAATGACCAAACAGGAATAGCAAGAAGACGACCTCCTGGGGGAAGAAGAGGAACATCCTTCCAGTCCTAGAGACTTCGACGGAAATTCCATCACCGAATCAATTCTAGATGACTTAATGGATGAAGCCGATGGAGAATTCTATGCGGACATCGAGATGGTGGGTCTCCTTCCACAGGAGTTCTGGGGGACTGCGAACCAGCCAAGGGCCCTCGAGGGAGATGTCTTCGCCGAGGAAGCTGAATGGGCCGCCTTGACGGAAGCCGAGGGACCCATTACAGAAGGCATGTTGTTTGAGAAGCCAACGGCAGATATGACCAGACACTTGAAGCCATTGTACATCAAAGCCCACCTCAACGGGAAGTTATTCAATAGGGTCTTCGTGGATGGCGAGGCTGTGCTGAATATCATCCCACTGTCGACTTTGAAAAGGCTAGGAAAGAACGCCGAAGATCTCATTCCCACTACCATGACCATGACCAGTTTCATGGGCCACCCCTCTTACGCATTAGGAGTACTGGTGGCCGATGTGACAGTTGGATCGAATAAAACTCGGTCGGCATTCTTCGTCATTGAGGGAAGGCCCTCATACACGGTGATCCTGGGGAGGGATTGGATCCACAGCAGTGAGTGTGTCCCCTCTACCTTGCACCAGAAGCTTATGATATGGGTGGAGGATAAGGTGGAAATAGTGGAAGCAGATCCCAATCCTTTTCCTGCAAAGATAAAGATGTTTGAAGCCGTATTCTACTCACCCTACCTACGCCCGATCTCCATACCAGGAGACTACGAAGTAGGTGGTATTGAGTCATGCGAGTGGACTAAAAAGGGTTTTGAATTCAAAATGGTGGCCGACCCACGGCCTGACAACGAGAATGATGATTAGCCCTTCTCCGGAAGTACAGAGCCTGCTGGATCGATTGCACCTATTTCAAATAGAATCCAGCATTGAAGAGGCAATGTTTGGGGCCATACATGGAGAAAACGAGGACTCGGAGGGGGCTCCGGATGACCTTGGTGACGAGCCGTCGGCGGAACCCCCCTAGCTAGAGCCTATATAGAGAAAGATGCCTACCTTCAAGGCTCAGGACCCACCAATCGAAGTAAACTTGGGAACGGAGAGTGAGCCCAGAATGACAAAAATTAGCAGCAAACTACAACCGCAGCAACATGACCAGATGGTAGCCTTGATTCGAGATTATCGTGACTGCTTTGCGTGGAACTACCATGAGATGTCAGGCCTTGATAGAGCCTTGGTGGAACATAGGTTACCCATCAAGGAGGGTTGCAGACCCCACAGGCAACCACCGAGGAGGTTCAACCCACAACTGATGCCGCAGATCAAAGCCGAAGTGGAAAGGCTCCTAAAGGCAGGATTCATCAAGACTGCCAGGTAGGTAGAATGGCTGTCTAATATAGTCCCTGTGATAAAAAAGAATGGCCAGGTCAGGGTCTGTATTGACTATAGAGACCTGAACTTGGCCACTCCAAAAGATGAGTACGGTATGCCAGTGGCCGATATGCTTGTCGATGCCGCGGAAAATAATGCCATCTTGACTTTTATGGACGGCTATTCTGGTTACAACCAGATTTATGTGGTCGAGGCTGACACTCATAAGACTGCCTTCAGGTGTCCAAGCGCCCTAGGCATCTATGAGTGGCTCGTAATACCTTTTGACCTAAAAAATGCTGGGGCGACGTACCAAAGGGCAATGAACGCCATCTTCCATTACCTTATTGGCAAAAACATGGAAGTATACATTGATTATGTGGTGGTCAAGTCCAAGAGTTTCGAAGCCCACCTGGGTGACCTCGAACAAGCTCTAAAGTGGATGCGACTCCACAATCTTAAGATGAACCACGCTAAATGTGCTTTTGGCGTATCTGCAGGCAACTTCCTGGGATTCTTGGTGCATAACCAGGGCATTGAAGTGGACAAGAACAAATCCTGAGCCATCCTAGAGGCAAGTCCCCCTAGGACGAAGAAAGAGCTGCAGAGTCTGTTGGGCAAAATCAACTTCCTAGGAAGATTCATCGCCAACTCGGCAGGAAAGCTCAAAGCCTTCTCGCTGTTGCTACGAATGAAGAAAGACGAGGAAATGATCTGGGGAACCAAGCAACAGGAGGCCTTCGATCAAATCAAGGCCGCCTTGACCAACCCCCATGTCCTGATACCTTCGCAGTCAGGGAGACCTCTGAAGCTATATATTGCGGCCAAAGACCAAGCTATTGGCTGTTTGTTAGCTCAAGATGATGATAGTGGCGCTGAGCGTGCTATATATTATCTTAGTAGGCTGATTAATGACGCCGAGACTATCAATGACGCCGAGACTAGATACTCGCCCATTGAGAAACTTTGTTTGTCATTGTTTAATGCTTGTACTAAACTTGAATACTATCTCCTACCTAAGGAAGTTTTAGTTGTGTGCAAAGTTGACATTATTCGATATCTGCTTAATAGGCCTGTCTTGCAGGGAAGACTCGTTAAGTGGGCCATTAAGTTGAACGCATTTGCTTTAACTTATGTACCGCTCAAAGTTGTAAAAGGCCAGGCCTTGGCAGACTTCTTGGCCCAACATCCATGTGTAGAAACACCTGATGCTCCAGCTGAAGCTATCAGCTACCTAGGCCTTAAACCCTGGGTTCTCATGTTCGACGGGTCTAGCACTCGGACAGGGGCCGGAGTAGGTATAGTCGTCACCAGCCCTTGTGGCCAAACATGGAAGTCCATGTGCCGGATAGGGGACCAAGCCTCCAATAATCAGGTCGAATACGAGGCCTTGATCATGGGACTTGACATCTTGACCAGCATGAAGGCTCACTATGTAGAGATAAGGGGGGACTCCCAGCTGGTGATCAAACAGATCACTTGGGAATACAAATGTTACAGTGCTAAACTCAAAGAGCTGAGGGCCTCGGCGCACAACTTGCTAAAGTTGTTTGCCGACGTCGTCATCTTGTACGTCCCCAGGAATGAGAACCAGCAAGTGAACGACTTGGCCCAGCAAGCCTCGGGATACAAGGAGCGAGTAGTCGAAGTGCTACAACAAAGTGCTATGACTCTTACCTAGGAGGATCCCGCTGACGCCTGGATCGAGGTGTTGACGAGGTACCTCCGTAGCCCGATGGCTGACATCGACTTTAAGGTCAAACAGAGGTCATTGAAGTATATCTCGATAGGGGACAACCTGTATAAGAGAAGTACCTATGGGGTGTTGTTAAAATGCCTCAAGATGAAGGATTCTTATATGGTAATGGCACAGATCCATGCAGGAGTTTGTGGTGCCCATAGGTCCGGCCCCATCATGAAGTGGCTCATCTATCGGCATGGGTACTATTGGCCGACGATAATGGCCGATTGCTTCCAGTTTGCTAAGGGATGCAAGGCTTGTCCGCTGCACAGACCAATTCAAAAGGTGCCAGCGGACGAACTCCATCCTATCGTCAAACCTTGGTCGTTCAGAGGATGGGCCATGGACTTAATTGGTAAGATATATCCTCCGAGTTCAAAAGGGCACAACTTTATTATCGTAGCCATCGATTACTTCACCAAATGGGTGGAAGCCATGCCATTGGGAAATGTTGATCAGGCAGCGGTGATCAGATTTATAGAGAACCAGGTCATCTTCAGGTACGGAATCCCCAAAACCATCACTGCCGATCAAGGCACTATGTTCACCAGAGAAAGGGTGGTGGCCTTCGCCCAGGAGTGCGGCATTAAGATGAGGCATTCGTCCCCTTATTATGCCCAAGCCAACGGACAAGCGGAAGCTACCAATAAGATTATCATTGAACTCATCAAAAATAACATAGATGACAAACCCCGGCGGTGGCATGAGACCCTCAATGAGGTCCTGTGGGCTATGAGGAATTCAAGGTCTATGGCCACTGGAGTGACTCCCTATTGTTTGGTTTACGGGCAGGATGTCGTGCTACCACTAGAGATTGGTGTAACCTCGTTGAGAGTGGCACGGCAACACTCCCTTAGTATAGATGAGTATCAGCGAGCCATGTTGATGGAGCTGGACCCGGTGGATGACGACACATTGGCTGCCCTCAGCAGAATAGAAATGAATAAAGCTAAGGCAGCCCGAGCCTACAACAAACACGTTAAACCGAAGCAGTTTGTTGAAGGAGACCTCGTGTGGAAGGCCATTTTGCCACTAGGGAGGAAAGACCCCCAGTTGGGCAAGTGGTCCCCGAATTGGGATGGGCCATATATCGTTAGCGAAGTTTACCATGGCAGAGCGTATCGTTTAATCACTCTAGACGGAGAAGAACTTGAAACGAAAATAAACGGCAAATACCTTAAAGCATATTATCCTACTCAATGGGAAAGTATGCGAGGAAGAGAAAGATGGATTTAACGTACAGAAATATTGTCAAATTGGCTCGCCACACACCGGCGGCCTGGTGATTAACAGAAAAGGAAAGAACAGGTTTTAGGGCCCAACAACACCCCTCTCACTACTGAACATGCTGGCAGCGGCAGCGGCAGCATCCTGAACCACGTCGGTCACGGCAGCCCCGATACTCGCCAATATAACCTCATCTGTCACGACCTCGGCAGCCGTCCCCAGTATTTCTCAGGCAGTCTACCCAGGCTACATAGGCCTCGTCGATAATCGGCAACCCATAGATACCGGCCAATCGGGTCTCGACGTTGAAGCAGGAAGACTTCAATGGGAGGTCGACCGCATCGAAACGTTGTCAGCAAAGGGAGAAGCCATGATCGGCGTTGTCAGCCAGAGGGTGAAGGGCAGAGAGTTCGCCTACAAACTGGAAGATAACGGGAACATGAGCCCTGGAGGAAGAAGCGGCATGGGAGGCAGACATAGCTAGCGAGTAGAAAAGTCAGGGTTGGAGAAAGACTCGAAACTGCAGCGCTAAGCAAACAGAAGAATCCCAGAAATACAAAGAACCATGCCGAGGCAATGATGGAGGCTATTTATAGCTTTACAAAACTCAACCGGCTCGCTCTTGGGAACCGTCGCGCAGTCGTTTCAATTCGTGTGAGGCGCCAAGTGTCACGTAGCAGCGGTTACGTCCCCCTCTAACCGTCACTTCAAGATCATGTCAAGGGGTTTTCGTATCGACAATCACGTCCTCGAGGCCGCACGACAGCACAAAAAGGGGGGCAATTGTTAACACCCAAAAATAAATGGGCCATAGGCCGAGGATCAAAAAGGAAAAAGGGAAGTATGGTATGAAGGCAAGCCATGTGACAAGGGGCAGAAAAGGTATTTCGCCGAAGAAGAGTGAACCTAAGAAGGTCCTCAGGGTGTCTTAAACAGAAGGAAGCTCCGAGGGAGGATTATGCCCGAGGACCAATGAGCTAAGCCGAGGGAAAGTGACCACCCCATTCTATAGAGTGCCAAAAGCTCGGTGGCTCGGACGCTCGGACCATTACCTAAGGTAGGGCCAGGATAGCCGAGTCACCATACGGCTAAGGCAGGATGGGGGTTACTTGGAAGGCAGGACACGGCACGAAGAAATAACGTGGGAACGGTTGAAGTTCAAACGGAAGAGCGAGGCCGGAAAACCTGGAGCAACAAGCACTCACCCCACTAACCGTGCATTGAATAAGATATCTTACTTTGGACTTACATGAGCCTATCCGAAAATGATTATTTTAAGCTATTTTGATTAATCTTGTCAAAAAAACTATTTTGATTAATCAGAATTATTTTTTATTGAATATTAGTGTTAAATGTTTTACTAATGACTATTTACTTGAGCTCCAAGTATTGTCCACATTCATTTAACTTAAATATTGTGGAGAACTTTCAACCTTCCACAATTTTAGCTAACAAACTAAGTAGATATAGGCTCTTCTTTGACCGATTCCTAATTGGGAGCAAGTCATCTCCTGATACCAAACACACTTCTAAACACTAAATTCTTGCCAGTTCGGATACCTGAGTCGCTATCAGTGACTTCAGACGAGACAGGGGATTTGCATTATTGAGGCGGATAAATCCTTAAGGACACGTCGTCAGACCCATCCAATTGTTCTACACTCACGATTATTGTTTTGCAGGTTCTTCGTTCGTTGGTTCAGGTCCTTAATTTACAACACAATATACATGGCAAATACACGAGCGTCTCAGCGAAAGGAGGAAGAGGCTAAAAAACTCATGGAACAGAAAGAAGGATCAATTGCATCTCGATTGAGGTCTCGTTTAAAAATTGAAGGTGCCAATGCAAATACATACAACACTGAAAAAAAGAGCCAAACAGGTATAATATATAATGCAAAATTTTTAGCCTAATGAGTAATTTCTACCAATGCTTATAATCAATTTATTTGGAAAATGAGTGAAAATTTGAAGGTAAATTATATTCTTGATATTTATTTCAGATTTCAATTTTATCTCGCATTTATTAAGATTTTGAATTGATATGTGTAAAACTATACTAATTATATGGTTGCTTTAGTTTTTTTTTCTTCAAAATAATCCATCATGTTATAACTTTGTAAGGACCACTTTGAAAAAAAAAGATAAGAGGACCATATTGGTATAAAATTTATGCATAGAGAATCAATTTGGTACTTTATATACATAATTAAGGACCATATTCTAGCCAAATTAAAGCACTACCATGTAGTAACTTGCTCCTTTTTTTCATTTAGTTTTAACACATCATTAGATACCCTCTCAAACCCTTCTTAGAATGTGGGGGAGTGTGTACTAATAATACTATGTTACATCAATATATTATGTACTTATCAAAAAAAATACCTATTTAATTTAGTTTTACTTTTACGCTTTGCTATATAGTGACGGTTAGGAAAAACAATAGTGTGGAAGAGAAGAATGAAAATGACAGTGCTAAGAGGAAGGGTTTTGCAGCTCCTCATCAGGGTAAAACCGCCTTTACATCTAAAAAGGCGACATTAATAAGTACAAAGGAACCTTCCAAGGTAACCATTTCTCATGATGTTGACAAGAAGAAAGAGAAGGCTACACCTACACAACAAAAAATAAACCCTAACCCCATCTACTATATTAAATTTAAAGGTACGTCACAATAATCTTCTCTTGTTCTACATAATTACAAATATCTCATCAAAGTAGTTTCTTGCCTTCAATTAAAGAAAATTTAAGGAGAAGAATAACTACTAGATACTGATGCAGGTTTTGAAGAAAGACAGTTACGTTGGAGTTGTGGTTTGTGTGAGGAAAGTTTAAGAGGTGAAGAGGAAGCAAAGCAAGAAAATGAGTTGCGGTATTCTTTATATTCGCATTATCATGAAGAAGAAGAAGAAGAATTGGTTTCTCTTTTACCAGAAGTTGCTGTTCTTCCATGTACTCATGTCTTCCACAACACATGCTTATCTACTTTATACTCCGCTAACGTCAATGATCCTACGTGCCCTATATGTCTTAGCATGTTGTCAATTTAATTTATCCTCTTTTGAGTGAATATCAAAAAAGAGGTGAACAATTTGATACTTCAGAAATAAAAAGTACCAATTGGAGTCCTTAATCACTTTAAAAATGAGTTGAATTAGTAGTTTTGTAATGATTTTTTATGGACACGTTATTCTCTATTAAGGACTAATTTGACCCGCATTTTTATTTTTTAAGGACCAAGTTAATACTTTACATTTCTGAGAGACTAAATTGGACTCTGCGTTTTTTGTCAATTACTAATTTAAGTAATTACACTCTTTTTATCCTTTATATAAATTGTTGAACATTGAAGAAAACACTTAACAAAAATAATATAATGCTTTTAGGCTATATCCTCATTGTATATTTTAACAAGGATTATTTGTGTGATGGTTCTTGTCTTCTTCAAGCGTAGTAGATATTTTAATATCTTATCACTAAGTTACGATCATACAAATGACTATTTGGCGCGCCTTTTCTATTTTATTTTAATTTTTGGAAGGAATTCCTCACAACTAGTTATCTAATATCTCATTTTATTGTTGCAAGTATATTTTGCATTTACTTTCTTTGAAGGCGTATATTAAGGACGCAAATAAAAATAATGGAAAATAAATGGGTGAACGTAAAGAACAAAATGTAAAGAATGTTGCCAATTCTTAGAAATGGGCATGGCAGAGATCAATGATGCCCAATGTTGTCAAAAAATATGACATCTAAGCAACAATGCTTGATATTGAAATGCAATAAGAGCAATCAATTTTTATTGGAATGCTTGATATTGGAATGATATGTCTTGTTTTGAAGAATTAAAAAATAAAATGAACAAACTATAAGTAACAATTCTCTAATCTTTTAATCTAAAAGCTAAATTGCATGTCAAGACAATTTAGGTGCCAACTTTTGGCTGCATTTTTCTTTTTTTATCAACTAACTTTTGTTTTCTTTAGTCCAGAAAAAGGAAATCATTGTAGATATGGTCCACCATACTTTATAGGTATATTTTGCTAACGTTACAATCTATGAATCACGGTTTGGTTAGGAAAAAAATTTATATCATGAAAAAATGCGAAAAGGGCAATGCTTAGAAATGTTTTTAGGTGCTTCAGAGTTCAGGTTGAAACTTTGAGTTAGTCATGGTGGCTGATGAGAAGAAGAAGATGACAGCGAGAAGGATATGGGAAAAGACGAGATAGGGCGCGACAGAAGTTAGTTGAGAAGAATAGGAATCATGCCCTAATGTGATACCATGAAAGAGGATAATCAGGGGCGACTCCTTGTTGTACAATGTGGTAGCCAATTCTACCCCAAAAAATATATAAATAAACCCTACTATATTACTATGCTATTTTGCTACCCCATTAGATATATTTAATACTTCATTTGTTTCACAATAAGTGTCATATTTACTCATTTCACACAAATTAAGAAAATATTATAAATGAAAGCTCTTGTCTTATATTGTTTCTTATTTTAGTAAAACCAATTTGTCTAAATTTGATTGCATTTTACAGAAAGGTTTATTTTTTCTACTTATGTTTTTTATTATGAAATTTTGTTCATTCAATATGTGACCAAAAATATATTTGATTCGAAAGATAAAAAGTAAAATAGTATATTATGAAACACCTTTTAAAATCATCACTATTTAACCCCCTCATAAAAAATAGTCTAGCTCCGCAACTGGGGATAATTTCTTGCTTATTTCATTAGCATCATAGACTTGTTATATACACATTATACAATATTGTTTCTAGGCTATCAATACAAACATGATTCTAGGCTATCAATAAGAGCAAATCTAGGCTATTATTACAAGAGTGATTCTAGGCTACCAATAAAGAAACTACTTATACACATATTCTAATATATTCTAATATATTCTAACAGAATTCATAAAACAGTGAAACAAAAAGTAAAGAACAAAATTTGAGAAGATGGAAAAGAATAGAAATGGAGGAAGGTGTCACACTAAGAGAGGGAGAAAGGGAAGAGAGAAAGAGGGAAAAGAGAATGAGTTTCTATTGTTTGGTTTAGAAAAGAAATAGGATAGTGAGAGAGGGGATTAGTTTAATACCTTTTTACATTAAGAGCGTGTTTAGTTGAAGAGAAAGAGGGATGGGAGAGGAAGGGAAGAGAGAAAGACAAAAGAGAGTGTGGCAAACATTAGAAAGAGATAAGAGAGAAAAATTCTCTCTTCCATCTTTCTCTTCTACCAAACAAAAAGTCATGGAAAGGATTCTCCATAAATGTAAGGCTACTTTTGATAAGAACCACGATAATTGACCCAAGAACCCAAAAGAGACAAAACTCTCTAACTCGCAGGTGTATTTCTTATTTGTCAAGTTAAGGTTGCAGAATAAGAGAAGATTAAGAGAGAACACAACTTAGAAGATTGAGAGAAAACAAGTTCTCGCTTCCAAAAACCCCCTCCTAAACATAACCATAGAGTTACACTTTATTTTCTTCACATCTGGAAATATGACTTATTAATTTTGGTGTGTATGTAACTATGTATGTGTGCACCCATACATATATTTTGAAAAATTAAACCGCCATTTGTAATCTTTATTAAATCTTATTTCATTGATTCTATAAATAACTAATTGCATCATACTCACATAGGTAGGCTATAATTACTGCATTTTTTTTGGTCGAGATCAGGGTATCCACCGCCGAATACAGTAACTAATCCCCTCACAAAATATTTACCGCATTGACAAATTCAAATAGCAGTAGTTATTATTTCATCAATTTTTTGACAAGATTATTTCATCAATTTTATAAATAACTAATTGCAATAAACTCGCATAGATAGGCAATATATACCGCATTAATTGACAAATTCAAATAGCAGAATTCAATTTAACAAGGGTTTGAGAATTTAATGAACATACACTATTGAACCTATAGTGACAGTTATGGAGGCAAAAGAATTGTAGGGAAGAGAAGAGTGAAGAGAGAAATGATTTAAATTCTAAAGCAAAGAGTTTCAATTAAGAGCTTTTATTAAAGGGGAGGATGGTGGGTAACAGAAGGAGTTTTGAAGCTCCTCGTCAGAGTAAATGCTTCCCGGCAAAACCCAAAACATGGCATATACTTGATATGGAAAGACACGGATAGATACCATCCATAAATGCTGGTATATACTCAGGCAAAACAGACCCTATACTGGTGTCGCTATCAGCTACGGCATATACTTGGTAAGGAAAGACACAGATAGATACCATCCATAAATAAATGCTGATATATATATATGTATATATATAATTTACTTACATGCAGATAGCAACCGTCTACAATAACAAAGAAAGCTACACCACCTACTTGGTAATTTTTACACGGCTTCCGTTCTACCAGGATTCTTCATTAAAACTACTTTTCCAAATCACTAAGAACTATCTGGACTTACTGCCATCATCATCATCTTCTGATATGTTAGACAGGAACTTCGAAAGAGATTCAATTCTAGGAAGTTGGCAAAACAAATCACTAAACGAGTCTTTCCTAGACATGCCTAATGCTTGCATGCAACCAGAAGCATCCTTTGACTCCTCCTCACCAGGTACTGAAGCACTACTGCTATCTTCAGCAGTAGAATGTGATGATTTCTGAATTTCTACAGGGTCTTTCTGCAGAAGACACCAGAGAGAATTGACCCTTGACATGAGTGATTTTTCATCAGAAGTGGCTGTAACCTGATTGTCATTCAGCAGATGCTGTGTAACATCTTCCAGGATCTCCTTGTACTTTGACCCTCTAGTAGATAAGGGTTGATTCCCAGATACCATTTCCTCCGAGAGGCAACGTTCAAGTTGGCCAATTAAATCACTCGTCGACATAGAACCTCTCAATACATTACTCCTATCACTTGAAGGACATTCCATGACTATATGTAAAGGAGCCGCTGAAAATAATTATGCAAAAATACACCAAATAAATCAAAGGAGTAAACAAAATTAGTTGATAACATGGATTCATTAATATTCTGCAGGAATGAGTAAACAAAATTAGTTGATAACAAGGCCAACTACATACATAGACATAATGTCTATTGAGAAAATGAATATCAAATCACACAGGAATACAGGGAGATTAACTTAGAAAAACAAAAAATCAAATATTCAAAGGACATGGTACTAGCCAGGGTGAATAGAAATGGTTCCTCTTTTCTCGAAATATATGTATTAATGCATGAAACAGAAGGGAACAAGAGCAAGTTTTCACCGTACCTGAACTGGGTGAAGTTACATCTCGGCGAAGACTGTTTAAAGTCATGCATGATGACAAGGATGCTTGAGGTGATCCTATGTCCTGAAAACTAGTTGAGGTGGATCCTTTACCACTGACTTGATGCAGATGATCATGATCTTTTCGATTGTCTGGGTCCCAAAAAGCAGCAGAAGGTTGTGTAGCAAAATATGGTGTATCCAAAACTATATCTTGCTGTCGACTTAAAGAATTAAGGCGTCTGTCACACTGGATTAGCTTTTCAAAATGTTTGGCCAACAGCCCTTGTGGGAATTGCAAAAAATGCATCCTACAAAACCACAAGATTGAGTTTTCCAAAAATCAAGGTCTTGTATATTCAACCTTAAAACAAGTGCAATCTCAACAAGAACAAAAAAAGCCATCAAAATAACACCCAAACAAAACTTTTCCAATTTAAACCACTGTACTGACTAGAAATGCTTTAAAATAGTATCCTCTAAAGTCAACAAAACCCAATATCGAATGGAAATCAAACTCCTTTCCTCGATTATCTCAATGCACTCTCCTTTTCAAAGTTCACATGGCAATCAGTCTTTAATACTTAAGAACAGTTATACAAAGTAAAGGATTAAATCTAATAATTCTCCTACCCAACTTACGATAAATCAATGAAACCATAAACTTTTCGGAAGTTGCAAATGCATAGAACAGCTAACACCAAATCACAGATCAGAGGAAAACAAATACTATACCTATGCTGGCTAGACTGTCCATCAGTAAAATCTGATGTCGCCTGCCATAGCGTATGCTTTCTAGGCAAAGGATTAAGCTCCCTGAAGAAAGAAGGCTGTCTAGCAACCTGCAACACACAAATTCAACAATGGATCAATGATACCCATGCATAGGCCTTTGAATCTAAAATCGGGGCAAGCAGGGGAAAAATTACCACAACAGTCAACGTGCTGGGACCATTCTTAGGACAAACTGCCTTGAGTCCCGTGATATCTGACCACTCAATTTCTATTTTACTCTTCAAACCACCTTCAAGAACTTCCCATACAAGCTTTTGTTTAGCAAAGTAAAACTTTGCCATTAAGTCGCCCTGATATTTAGGTTTATACTGCCAGTGCCAGGACAAAGAGAACTTTCAGCTAATCTAAATCCATCCACAAAATGTATTTCCAAAGACACTAGTGACACGAAGTATCTCAAACATACCTCCCAGAAACCAATCTTTAGATGTGAAGCTAGGAAGTTTGAAGCTTTAAGCTTTTCAGAAGCACCGTCATTTTCCTTTTTCACTCCAGAGACTAAATTTTTATTTTGTGCTTCATCTGCAACAAACATACTTCCTCCGGAGAGTTTCTTCTCAATCAAATCCAACAGCGAGGGGCTCTTCCTGAGACGCAAGCCCAAAGGACCAGGCTCATCAAGTATATCAAACTGGGAAGAAGGACCACCTAAAGTATCACTTGAAGCACTCCATTCCTAAATGATTTGTAGGACAATGCACAAAGAGAATAAGATGTTGAAACAAACATATTAACTTACATTTTTTAACAATGGCTAAGATGAACTACTACAAATTTACAATAGGTTGCGTGTGCCATCATTTTTATCATTACAGCTATTCGTTACTACATGAAGAGATGAAATCAATCAGTGATTAAAAAATTTGTAATGAAGACCGAATAGCTGTAATGATAATAACTGAGAACAGCAAATCCGTACTTGCTAACGATTTGCGTACTTTCACGAACCTATTCACACAAATTCGTATTTAATTTGCAGAAAACAGCAAGCCGAGAGTGCTGGTGAAGATGAAAGAGAAAGAACGTTTTGCCCCAAAGTGTGCTCCTTTCTCCTTTGGATATATTCAATGACACAAACGTTTTATATGTTCACAAGCAAGAGTTCAATACAATAAATAATTTTTCAAAATCAGAGTGCAAGATGAATACAAGAATCTAATTATTAATCATTAAAACAAATCCAAGAATCCGAGATCACATCACATGCATTATTTGTTGCATCACCAAATGAGCAATTGAAATTAAACTGAGAGAATGCAGAATGGTACAATGCGATCACTGATGATCGCTTCAACAACGAAGAAGATCAACAACAAAAGAAGCCGTAAAATAAAAGAAAGAAAGGCTCACGCACCTCTTGCGAAGGTTTGTGGCGCTTGTTTGAGGGAGCGTGCTCATTTTCAAGTACGTCTTCCATCGGTGAATTTTTCTTCATCAGAGGGAATTGAAAGATGAAGGAGAGAAAGATAGAAGAATCTGAAAACCCTAATAACTAATAACTAATAGTGATCAGAAAGAAGATCTCTCTCTCGGTTCGGCGGATGAGGGAAACTACGAAGAAGACAGAACAGAACAGAGAGAAATGGTACGAGTAACAAACCGCGGGTGTTCCCTTTATTTCGGGATATATATATATATATATATATATATATATATATATATATATATATAACGGCTCCTTAGATTTTCTCTCTCTAAATCTTATAGTTTTGCGGAACAAAGTCGTCTCGAGTCTTAGATTTTATTTACGTAGCATTCTACTATTCTACCTCGGTCTATAAGAGAAAAAACACATCACATATATCAAAGAATGACATTGAAATTATCTATTCTCATTTAGTAATACTAAAATTTTAGATTCTTTTCAACATTACACTTTTCATTAAATGATTTTTTTGACAATATATAACTTTTCATTAAATGATGATTTACGCTATTAATTAATGACATTATTTTTATTCACACCCCTTAAATAGGGGCATATTTATAAGAGAAAAAACACAACATCACACAGATTAAGGAATGACATTGAAATTAACTATTCTCATTTAGTAAGACTATAATTTTACATTCTTTCCAACATTACACTTTTCATTAAATGATTTTTTTGACAATAACTTTTCATTAAATGATGATTTACAAAATTAATTAATGACATTATTTTTATCCACACCACTTAAATAGGGATATATTTATAAGAGAGAGAGAGAAAAACAACATCACACAGACCAATGAATGACATTAAAGTTAACTATTCTCATTTAGTAAGACTAAAATTTTACCTTCTTTCCAAGATTACCATTTTCATTGAATGATGATTTACACTACTAATTAATGACATTAGTTTTAACTACACCACTTAAATAGGGGCATATTTGGGATTGTTTGTTTAATACACCTTAAAAATTGTGCTTCTTTCCGATCTTGTGGACCACCAAAACACACTTTTTTCCTCTTATATTATGGACCGTAGGGAGTAATATAGTTCAGATGCATCACTTTTTCAACGAATCAATTTATCTAATATCTACTCTTATCTACTCTCAATATAATAAAAAAAACATGCTAGGAAAATGTCTAATTTAGACATCTTAGAATTTTGTCATTTGGTAAAAAAATAGCAGTAAAATTGTAAAATTGGCAATAAAAGACAAAAAAACAACTTTTGACGGCTTTTTAAAAAAACATTTATGATGCGCGGATGACACACCTCAGTTTTTTATTCAATTTTTTAGTTTTTTTCAAAAAAAATTCCAATTCGGACGCGTAGGTGACACGTCGACACGTGTTAGTTTTTCTTTCTTCAATTTTTTTTCCAAATTTTTTCTTCCAATTTTTTTTTAAAAAATTAACTATTTTTAGAATCTATTCAAATTAATTAATTTAACAACTACCGGTTGTCCAAAAAAACATACTCTAGCAAAAGTTTCAATTTTTATCCAAAAAAATCAATTATTAAATTAATATTACAAAAAAACTTTTATAATTAAATAAATATGATTAAATTACTATTAAATCATATAGAAAAAAAAGGAATAAGCAAGTGGTAAAGGGAGCAGCAACGATAGCCTGGCAATGGTATCGCCAACGACAGGTCGCGATATCTTATCCATCTCTCTGGGAAAACGGATATTTCCATAAAATATTTTTAATTCCATTTTCTTTCTTTTCCAATCGGGCAGGCGGTAATGATAGTATCTTGTACCTGAACCGGTGGCTCACTTTTTCTAAGTAATGGGAAAGAGGACCGAAACATGCCACTGAAAGACTCTACTGAGACAAAGATGGGCTGTCAAGAACGTCAAGGAGGTAGGATGGGCAGTTGGTCAGATCTAGTATGGATCATACATGGACGGTAGTTGGAATCGGTGGCTCTCCTAGGATTTCCTCATCTGAGATCCTGGGGAAGAGGACCAGCTGGCCCTTGCGAACAGTTCAGAATAGGTCTAAAATGAAATAGAAATATCTTGGGATTAGTCGTTTCAAAGTGAATTCTCCCTAGATACACTGGGTAAAGGTGCGAAAAGAAAGGCAATCGAACTCTCGGTAAACAAAAAGCCTACATAGCAGTTTCAATGCTACGCCTTCAACCACTCGGCCATCTCTCCTACATAATGATTATGCCCAGAAACCGAGTGAATAGTGATTCATATTCAATTGGGGTCGGCGCACATAATATAAAAATAGAAAGAAAAACTTTTTATCAAAAAAAAAACTCCTTCGAAGCTGGGATTGGCACAAAAATGGACGCACGAGAATTTCTTTAAAATTCCCTATAATATTAGGTATCATATACGAATAAGATACCCGATTCTATAATATCTGTGTAAAAATAAAAATTTATGTTAAGAGCTATAGTCATAGTGATCCTCCTATTCAACTACTTCAACCATTTCCTAACACCTCATAGCATTTTCAAGGATGGGACCTTCGAGGCTTTTTTCATTTTATATCACAAAGGGGGTCACATGTCAAATCGAGGTTCCCTTTCAGTAGAAAGGATGTGTGGGGTGCTCGTACCTTCCCCATGCATAACCGACCCCCGAACTCAAATCTCGTGGTTCCAAGGACCATTGTCTTTCAAGAAAGGTTTTTTTCAATGTTTTACCTCTAAAAAAATATTGGTGGCGACTCCAATTCATGTTGTGCGAAGAGAAATCCCTCCAAAGGATTTTTCGGGGTGCAACAGCTGGCGACTCCGCTGGGGACCTTTCTTTAGTGGGTCGAGCCAATCGATTCGACATGTGATTTATTTCGTTGATTTGAATGCCTTGTTATATCTCTCCTCCTTTCCCTTTCTTCTTTCTTTCCTTTGCCTTTAAAAACATGCTTGCATTATTCTTAGAATTGTCGTGTGCATTCTTGTGATGTTGTGCTTGCGTGCATTGTGTGTTAGCCTTCTTCCTCTTCTATATTTGCTTCTTGAGTAAAATAAGAGTAGTTTCTTCTTCTTCTCCTCTTACTTTCGTCGTTTATATGCTTTTCTCATACATTTCCCCAATCCTAGCATGTTCCCCTCTTCTTTGCTCCCTTTCTTGAGGTAAGCTCATGCATTTCCCCTAATCCTATTATGTCCCCTCCTCTAGGCTCCCTTTCTTAAGGTAAGCAATGCTTGCGATTGTTGTTGGAACCCTAGGTTAGTATACTTATGTTGAAATGATATTGAACCCTAGGGTAGACGACATGCTGTTGCTTGATATTGTCTGGACTGTTTTGGTTTCCCTTTGCAGGTGGGGTTTGGGTAGATTTTTAGGTGTTGTGCCCTCATCACACACTGCACAGCTTATATTTGTGAGCATTGAGTGGGGCCTAAAACCCAAGGTCTGCAAAGAACCTTAGGAGAGTGGAAATGAGTAGTGACTGCCATTCGTAGACCGCTGTCTGTCTGGCTCTCATGAAAGTTTCGCCCAAGAGTGCGCTTTCTTCATGATACCTCACAATCGGTAGCTCTCTACGATTGTGGGTGTATTCATGAGAGAGACTTTAGCTCTTGGTTGCCATTGTGAGGCAGTGACCAGAACCCACATGGGAGGATTACCCTTGTCGTTGACTTTAGAGCCTACGATCTTTACCCATTTGTAGGACACAGGGGCACGCAAATTGTGTGTTGCATTAGCTTAGGCATCCTCTTTCGAAACTCTTTTACCAAAAATGTAGAAAGTAATTTCCTTTTTCCCTCATAAACACCTATATGAGGTGGCATATAGCGGGTATTTTCAAAAACGTTTTAAACCGCCACCAATAAACATCATTTTCTTCTCTCTTTTCTATGTAAATAAAAGGTCATAATCATCACATCTGCGTCATTTTGCATCATCATCATTGCATTCGCATCTAACAAAAATTTTGAAAAAAAACCTCCATTCTTTGCATCCTCCATGCATTAAAGTTGTTTGCCGGAGATCGCAACGTAACACAAAGTCTTGTCATAGGTGTGTAAGAAACGGAATGGAATCAAAAGGCAAAACCGTTTTCAATTCAAGGCTTCCTGTTGTGAAAGAGATTGATATGGCTAGTCTGAAAGAGTATGCATCCCTCCTAGGTCCTATTGAGGTCAGGTCTTTTGACAAAACCTATGGGAACATTCGCAAGCTGCTACAACTAGAAGTGCAAATGGCGCCTACCCTAGAAGAGTATGATAGGATTTTGGGCTTTGATCGATCCAAGTTTAAGCCTTATCAATACCAAGGGGAGTATTATTCTGATGAAAAGCTTGCTACCTTGTTGCAAATCAGTGCTGAGAAAGTGCGGGCCCATAAGATAGAACGTAATAAGGTATTTGGGTTTCCTCAAGAATACTTTGAGAGTTTGATGACCAGCTATGTAGTGTCTGATGATTGGAATTCTTTCAAGCAAGTGCTAGCTCTGACCATCTTCGGCATTGTGCTCTTCCCTCAGATAGAGAGGCATGTGAGTGAAACTGCAATCGGTGTCTTCCTCGCCTTCAAATGTGCAAAAAATCCTATCAACCCGGTTCCCGCAATCCTCGCAGAGACATACCGTGCCTTCACTCGTCACCATGAATTCCAAAAGAATAAGATGTGTTGCTCCTTCCCTGTGTTATATGCTTGGTTGATCAGTCATGTGTGTACCAACAAAAGTGATGTGAAGGATTTGCTTTCCTATGCCTTGGGTTGTAATCCGAAGACTATGAACTCTCAAGAGTGGGTGCATGCTTTCAAGAACCAAGATGCTCTCCAGATTCGTTGGTTCTCACCTAAATGTTGGGTAGACAGGCCTTCAGTGGTATTTCGGTGTGGGAGTTTTCAGAACGTTCCTCTCATGGGAACCCAAGGATGCATAAACTATAACCCCTCTTTGACCTTGCGACAGCTCGGATACCCTATGCGGGATTCACCCTCCGAAGCTATGCTGTTTCGTTTTTACCTCCACGCGGGGATCCCTAAAGACGAGAGTCTACTTCAGCGAGTCCTGCAAGCTTGGGAAACCGTAGTGCGGAAGGACAGAGAAGAGTTAACCAGGGGGACCACTGCTATCTCTTTTTCTCAATGGCTTGAAGGGAGGATTAGTGAAACTCGGTCATCCAACCAAGGAGTACCACTGCCTGAGGAAAAGATACAAGAACCTCACATTCCTACCATTGAAGAATTGGAAGAGGTTAGGTTGGCCATGTCAAAGGTGGGAGAAGAGAAAAGGGCTCTGCAAGATAGATTGAGAAAGATGATGCAAGACAAGAAAAAGCTAGAAAATGAAAATGCTTTCCAAGCTGCAGCTATTGAGGAAGTCAATAGAAAACTTGAAATATAGGGGAAAAGCAAGAGGGAAATGCAAAAGCACTTGAAGGGTGCCAAAGAGGAAGTGAAGAGGTGCACTACCAAGATGAATGAGGCTGTAGCGGAAGCAATTAAATGGAAGAGGCTATATGAGGATACATGGAAAGAAGAGCAAGCAATCAGGCACGCACTAGTTAAGTCAAGAAAAGACTCTCGAATAATGAAGCTTGAATTGGAAGATCAATTAAAGAGTGTCAAGCAAGATCGGGAATCTATTGAAGGGATCCTGAGGGATTATCAGCAAGCACTAAGAAGGGAACAAGGGAAGTCGGAAAGCTTGGCCAATCATGTGTAGTACTTGGAAGGGTCTTACCTCCGGCTAAGGGAGAAGAGTGACTATTGGGAGAGTCAATTTGCGGAATTGCTCAGTAAGGTAAAAAGTCAACAAGTCTTTGAGGAATTGAAAAAGGAAGGCTTACATTGGAAAGACAAGTTCTCCAAGTTAGTTTGGTTAGCTAATCAGGCTGTGAGAGACATTCCCAAGAAGCTAAGAAAGGCGGATGCAGAAATGAATCCTTTCAACACCCCTGTCAAGGTGTGTGAGTTTGTTGAGTACTGCAAGATTCTCACAGAAGAACTCCTGGAGAAAGCCCGGGGGGCAGCTGAGAGCAAGAAGAGGAAAAGGAGCGAGGAGTTGAAAGCCATATGCCTTTAAAATTCCCTTTAGAGTATTGTAGCGATCCTTAGGAAATTGTAATTTTCTTTAAGAAGTTGTAACTTTCTTTGGAAAATAGTACTTTATTTAAAATCATTGTATTGCACTCTTAAGGAATATTGTACTTTGATTTGCTTTCTATTTGTGATACTCCTTCGCATTCCATTTAATTGAAGTACGTTTGTTTTGCCTTGTTGCTTCCAACTTTGTTGCAATCCTAAAAACACCTGAACCTTAACACCTACGACAAGACGAGTTGCACCGCGATTCCCGGCAATAAACATAATAACATGCATATTGCATTGCATTTGCATCATTTGTCTTTGTGTTCATAAAAAAAAAATGTTCCGTCCACAGAAGTAAGACAAGCTGGTTAATCATCGGTATTGGACGCGATCACAGGCAAGAAATATGGCCAACAATCAAGACAACGCGAATCTGGGCAATCATCAACCAATCCAGAATGATGCAATTCCAGAAGGTCCGAATCCAAATGGTCAGGGTCAGCATGATAAGAATCAAGAGAATCGAGCAATCAGGGCTGAGATGGAAGTTATAAGAGCTCAAATGGCAGAGGTCATAAGAGTGTTAAGTGCCTTAAGGGATGCTGGCATAACTGAAGGTGCTGCTGCCGCAGGAGTGGATCCTCCTCCTGAACCTAGAGTCTCTCAGGCTCTCCAGAACGTGCGATGGCCTCCTTATGGTCTCCCATTAGGGTACACACCCCCTGCTGCCGGTGCAAACCCAGAAAGTGGTCCTTCGGGAACCACAGGACAGGCCCAGCCTGAATCAGCTGTGAATGAAGTTGGAACGGGGACACCTCAGGTTCAAATTCAGATTCCTACTCCTGCTATTACCCCGGGAACTCCGGTTGGCTTCAATTCTCCAGCAACAATCCATCCACAAGTTCAGGGTCCAATTCCTCAGATTATCGCTCACTCACGTGACCCACACGTGACCCCAGCTGTGGTGTCGATGAATAATCTTCACTACGGTGTGAGTGGTTTTCCGCCGAATTACCCTGATGAAGCTAGAAGTCAGTACCAGATGTTAGAAGAAAGATTGAGAGCTGTTGAAGGAACAGGTTCCCAGGCTAGGAACGCCCATTAGTTATGCTTGGTCCCTAATCTAGTCCTGCCACCCAAGTTCAAAGCACCATTTTTCGACAAGTACAAAGGAGCAACCTGCCCGCGCAGCCATGTGACGATGTATTGCCGGAAGATGACTGCCCACGCCCGTGATGATAACCTGATGATACATTGCTTTCAGGAAAGCTTAGCTGAAGCTCCCCTTGAATGGTATATGCAATTGGAGCCAACTAATATCCGTTGTTGGAAGGATCTGGCGGATGCCTTTATCCGTCAATACCAGTACAACAGTGATTTAGCCCCGGATAGGACCCAGCTGCAATGTATGTCTAAGAAGGATAATGAGACATTCAAGGAATACGCCCAGAGGTGGAGGAACCTCGCTGCACAAGTAAAACCCTCCCTGCTTGATAAAGAGATGGTCCATATGTTCATGGAAACTCTTCCCCCAGTGTTCTATGATCGTTTGGTCGGCAGCGTGGCTTCGAATTTCTCTGAGATGGTTGTCATTGGAGAAAGAGTGGAGAACGGCATGCACAGCGGAAGAATAGCCCATGGCCCAACACCTCCTTCCCATCAGAAAAAGCCAGAAAACACAAAATTATGTGAGAAGGAAGCCTGAGGATTTCGATCCAATTCCAATGTCCTACTCAGACCTGTTTGACCATCTTGTCAGTCATGACCTAATTTCCATCCGCTCCATGAAACCCGTTCAGCCCCCTTTCCCGAGGAGCTATGACCCAGAAGCTACGTGCAAATTTCATGCAGGGGGAGT
The DNA here is from genome assembly GCA_963573325.1 of Astragalus glycyphyllos. Lineage (NCBI taxonomy): Eukaryota > Viridiplantae > Streptophyta > Magnoliopsida > Fabales > Fabaceae > Astragalus > Astragalus glycyphyllos. Next base: position 52,964,966 of record OY754311.1, on the reverse strand, counting down.
CGGACATTCTGTGGAAGATTGTAAAGCATTGAAACATGCGGTCCAGGATCTAATCGACTCCAAACATTTGAATTTCAATGACAGCAATGTTAATGGCTTGACTGTGAAGGAGAGTGGAGAAACCAGTGCTGTGGCGGGCAAAAGAAGGTCACCACAATACAACCCCATCCCCGTGTCATACGCCGACCTATGCAGCTATCTAATCAGTCATGGATGGATCACTCCTCGCAAGATGAAATCAGTTCAACCTCCATTCCCAAGCGGGTACAATCCAGAAGCCACTTGCGAGCTCCATGCTGGGGCAATTGGGCATTCTGCTGAAAATTGCTATCTTTTGAAAAGTTTGGTTCAGGGCTTCATTGATTCCAAGCAGTTAACTTTTGAGAAGGGGGGAAGGATCAAGTTCTCAGGGTCTGTGGACTATTAAGCAAGGATAGCAGTTGTTGAAGAGGGTTGAAGTGGTGAAAGCGGCATCATCAAAACATTTGTGTCTTTGTCATGCATTTCATAGCATTTATGAGTGATTGTTGATTTTCATGTAGTTTTTCAGTTCAAAACAATTTTCTGTAATGCAATCCTTTGGCTCTGCCCAAGGCCTTAGGATATTTCAATAAGGGCACACATGTTTCCTTTTAGTATCATCATCAATAAAATGTTATTTTGAATTCCTCAATAAAATTTCTTTCTTTCATTTTGTCATGTGTCTGTTATTTGCTTTTCAATTCCTCCCAACGCGGATCAAAAATAATAATAAATGAAAATAATCTTTGAAAACAACGACGCCAATGGTTCATATTGTGACTCTGATTACCCGATTAACCAAACTGAGAGAGAGGCTGAAGACAACTGGGATATTTCTTCGGAGTTAATAAGTGAAGAATTGGCTAAGGCTGTAGAAATTCAAGATGCCACAACTAGGTTGGGCGATGAAGTCAAAGCACAAGTTCAAGCAAAGTGGAGCAATGCTGAGGAAACCAAACAAATGTTACAAGCGAACCTCTTTCGCGACCAAACCCTTTCCCTTCCTCAGATCAACCAACTTTCCCATTTCCCATTACAAGTACCCCATCACAAAAAAAAAAATTCATAACCAAATGTCTGCCATCGCCACCTTCCTCACTACCAGTGGCCCTTCTACAAAATCAACCCATCTCATTTTCTCCTCCCTCTGAACCTCCTGTCACCCCCAGTTAATACCAGAACCCAATCAAGCATCCTCCAACCGCTGCAGGGGTTTCATTGCCATTATCTCTCCAATCACCCCAGACAAGGATCACTTCAAATATCCAAAAATAGTGTATCACTTTTATCAGCTCACTCAACTCAAAAGCAAAAAAGGAAAAAATCAGAAAAAATGAAACAAAAAAGAACAGATTCAAAAAATGAAAAAACAAGGGAAAAAGAGACGAAAGAAATATAAGTTGTGAGCTGATACATTTTGCAATAAGCGTAAGAGATCCTTGTCTCAATGAACCTTCCTACACCTTGTTGTGTATGACCACCCTTTCTTCCATAAACCTTCAAACACTTCATCATTCCTATACATCTCTCCTTTCATAAAACCGCAAACACTACCTCGACCTCGTCATCCCGCCCTCCACAAACCCTCAGTCATTCCTCAGACTCCACCATCAGATTTGCAATCAAGCTGTTGTGCAAGAATAAGAGAACAAAGTGGTCCGTCCTCATGAGGAATCAAGTGACATGATCAATTTGAGCAAAGGAGAGGATTGACGCCATGATAAAGAGCAATGAATCAACAAGTTTGTGTAAATCACCCTTCTGACATAAGACACTTCCCATTATAACAAAGTCTGTAATTAGCAAAGTTCGGTCTGTTGCGCAGCTTTCCAAGCTAAGGTAGTCACAAATGACAGTATGAAGACTCCAGGTCAAGCATCATGATCCCTCCCTACGCCACCCTAAAAATGGGGCAGTTAGAGACAATCAACAAAGGATATCAAGGACGATGATGACCTTCATGAAAATCAGGCTTCGTTTTACACTCGAACAGGGGCAAACCCCATATGATGGAAGTAATACTTTCATTGAGCCTTATCAAACCAAAGTACATTTGTCTTATGTCAGAAGAAGATTAAGAGAAAGCTCAAACCGAAGAAAGCTCATCTTCAACAATTTCAAAGAAGACTCAATGCTCAAAAAGATCATGAACCTCCAAAGGGATTCCCATGGAGATGAACCCAGTATCATGAAGACGAAGAACTTATTCTCCGGAGGGGCCTTTAATTCTCGCAAAATGGGATGCAAGAAAGGAAAACCCCAGTTTCCAGTAAATTCAGATACAGTCAGAAAGGAGTATACCTAAAGAAATAAATGAAAAAAGAGAAAGATGAGCCAAGTAAGAATCAGCTCGCTAGGTTGAAAACCCGCAAAGGGCGGCCTAGGCAAAACCAGAGCGACCCGGTGGATTGAAAACCTGCAAAGGGCGATCCAGGCAAAAATTAGGGTCAGAAAACTTGGACTTGAAATGAAAAAGGCAATCAGCACTCCCAAAAGTTTGGATAAAGGGGTGATCAAGGTCATGAGTATGGACGATTGGCATCGTTACTTCAAAAGAAAAAACACAAGATCTGCTTCCCCTTTTTCTTGTATTTTTCCAGTTTAAAAATTTTTCAATGTACTTTCAATTGGCGTGACCTTCTGCACGTCCAGTTTCCATAACAATAAGAATTCAACTTTTTCTTCCATGTGTTTGCTTTTTGTGTCTTTTATCTTCACTTATTCTGTCTCTTTGTTTTAAAATAAATGTTTTTATGATTGATGATACTGAATTGTGAAACCTGTGCATGAGTCAAAAAGCATTACAATTATTGCGAAATTTCTGAAAATCACAGAAAAGAGGGGATCCCTCAAATAAATGAATTGGCAAAAAACAAACGCGGGCACAATCACTTCAAATGCCAAGCAAACTTATGCGCGGCTCTGGCATTGCTATTACCCTAGATGGTCCTCATGTCTCAGGCCCAAAGGAAAAGATTTGCACCAAAGATTAAAACAAGGTTTAGTGATCACCAAGTGAGGCTTCTTTCATGCCAAAAGTCAAGACATTCATAGAAAACCAAAGATTTGCACTGAGAACACCACTCAGATCCAAAAGTTGGGGCATTCTCTTCACCACCCACCCACCCTGGTCTGGGGAAAGTTTGTTCATTGTCCATCCCATTCATATACCACCCTCAGTTCATAACCAGTACCATAACTTCATCCCCTTTCACAAACCCACTCAAAGAACCCATTTGAAATTGTCATTCTAAAGTGGGGCATTTCCATAACTGTTCACTCCCGCTCAAATGAGCAGAGTTCTCCCTAAAGTCATTCACATCCATAAATTCCTGTCGGGGCAGTCTCTCAACTCACTGTCCTAAACCAATCCCAAGTTAACTGACTCACTCGTCCACATCTGCACTCTTATGCATACTTACTAGTCAATGCTTCAGAGAGAGAGAATACAAATTGATCATGTGGTGTTTAAAGTTCAGTCATCATGGAAATGGAAAGGAAAATAAGTGAGCTTGTTAATAAAAACCTTGAGAACACCAGAGTTTGAATCAAATCTAGTTTTTCCAAAGAATGGTCCATAGCCATCTCAATTCCTTGCATTCAAAGTCTCGCGTCTCATCATTATAAAAATGTTTACAAAAATGTTTAAATACTCCAATCATTCATCCTCCTCATGCATGTAGGCATTTCATGTTATTCAAAGCATTACATTCGCATCATCCACATTCATCACAATAAAAGCAAAAGAACACAGACATTCCATAGCATTTATCATCATCACATCAAACATCAAATCAGTTTTCAAAACAAAAAGAGGCATTCTTAATAAATAGTCATAGTCGTCACGATAGGACGCTTGAATTGATCACTCAAGAATCCTAAAGTCCCTATGCTAAAAGAAAATTAAAAACATTCATTGCATCCATGTGCATCCCAGCATCAAGAGCCTGCATTCCATGCATCATTCAAAGCCCCAAAATTTTCAAAAAGTCAGTTACTTTGGACCAATGGGTCCCCGAAATCTCATTTTCAGAAAATCATCATGGCACTGAGTTAGTGAACTCCATCAGCACAGAGTTAGTAAACTCCCACAGAGTTAATGAACTCCTTCCACAGATCACAACGTCGCGTACGAGCGCGCGGCAGATCCTACAGACTTCGTTAAGTCCATCGGATTAATTGTGTCAACCTAAGGCATAGCGTAGATCCATTGATCATATCAGTTCCGGACCTGATATTGATCGGCCGCTCGAAAAGGCCACCCCCAGAGCTCGAACTCGACGAGAGTCCGTTAAAAGGTTTTAGGCAACCTCCGAATTCCCCAATTTACGGCACTTCCCATTTACTGCTCTCATTTACTGCTTTACGCAATTTACTGCTTTCTCGTCGACGCGACAAGTGTTGACTCTCTCTCTCTCAAAAGAAGAGAGATCAAAAAAAAAGAGAAAAAAGAAAAGGAAAATTCGGGTTTCTCTAAGTAGACAAAATTAGTATTATTTCTGAATTCTTTATTTCTATTTTGCCTCGGAATATGTTTCGGCCAATTCATATTCCTTGGTAAAATCCAAATAAAGAGGGGCAGCTGTCATACCCTAATTTTGTCCGCCTAGGTTTAAAACCCTAATTTTCCGCAAAAATAAATAAATTGAGAAGTGTGGTTTTATTTTGAAGAGTGAAGAGCATTGTGCATGCATTTTTGGGTTTTAAAAGTCATTCTAGGGCTTTTAAATTCATTGTTAGAGTGGAAATGCATTTGTTGTTAAAAAACAAGGTTTTTAGGGCAAAAGGGTATTTTGGTCATTGTCAAAAATAAGATAATTTCTCATCAAGAATCATTGTGCAATTTTAGAGAAATTTATTTGAGGCAAAACATTTTTGGTCATGTATGTATGTATGCGCATGCATGCATACATTGTGCACAAAATTTCAAAAAGGATCGAAAGGGAATATTCTACAAAAAGTTCCAAGATGTGATTTTTATGACATTTTTGGTCATGGTGATCACATAAAATGGCATATTCCTCAAGATACCTTGTATGTGACTCAAATTGGTGTATTTTTGTACAATTATCTTGAAAAGAATAATCAAAAATGAAGGGATAATGGAATGGTCATATAATAGTACAATAGTACAAGATGACAACTAGCAAAACTTGGTCACCAAGGACCCCTCCCAATGTTGTGTCGCCTATCCCTCTCATTCCCTCTCATATTTTCATTTTTTGACCTCAATCCATGTGTGATTCAATCCTCACCCTCCATTCAAATTTTAGATGCAATCCTAGGGTGAGATGAGATGCACAATGACCTAACTACCCTTAAACCTAATTGCTTTCTATATATACCCTATTAACCTCACCTCACAAAGGAAGAAAAAAAAGCTTTTGGCCTCACCATTCACTCATAAACCCTAGCACACAACTCCCTCCTCACCTTCTCTCCATTTATGCGCCACCCCCTCTCCCTTCTCTCTAACTCACTTCTTCATTTCTCATCTACCCACACACATTCAATCCATCTTCCAAGCCTAAACACTAATTTTCAACCATCAATCCTTCATAAAATCACACAAAAGTTCAAGATCAAGGGTCATTTTTTGGAGATTGAAGACCAAGCTTGAAGATAAGTTGATTTGGTTGATTGTTTCTTCATCTATTGTGTTTATTTGGAGCTCATCTTAAGGTATGTGATTCCTAGACCCCTTCTCTTGTAAATCCTTGCATAAAGTCATCATTTCTTGCATATTTGTGAGATTTCCACTTCCAAAAATGTAGATCCTCTCTTTTAACTTCATTTTTATGCTTGTACATATGTTAATCTCATGAATCTTTGTTTTGATGCTTTGATTTTGGGGTTATACGCATGATTTTGTTGTTTTAATTGAAATAAAATGTTATTTGCTTTGATGATAATTTCGCATGCTTCAAATAAATATGTGTTTTATGATTTTTGTTGGTTCTCATGGTTGAATCTTGTGAATAAATGCATCTATGTTTTGGTTATGTCACTCGCTTGCTTGATTTGGTTGACTTGTTAAAATAAATTGATGATTGGCCATTAAACTTGCAAATATTCAAACCTATGTTGTTAATTGTGAAATTTGTGATTTGAGAAAAATGAATTTGGGTTTTGGTTCATTTATGATCCACAAATGATCTTGGGTTATGCTAAGTTGGCAAGAGATAGGTTACTTCAACCTTGATGCCTATGCTTGTAAGCATTTAAAAATTCAATTCCCATTTGATGTGCTTGTGAAATGTGAGCAAAAAGGGGTCTATAAACAATTGAATTTGCGCACATGATTGGTCTCCAATGACCTTGATGCATCCTCAAGTTTAATCATGCTTTCTTTGCTCTTTGAGTTTATTGTAAATTGTTGTTTGAAGCTTGTGAAGTTTCGGCAAAGGATAGGTTCATTTAACCTTGATGCACATGCATTTTGCATATTCATGCATTCTTACCTATTCTTGCATCCTTCCCTACTCATGCATTCTTGAATTGAAGCTTGGTACTCCATGCTTGATATACTTGTTTATGTGCTTGTGGTGCATTAAAATGTTGAATTGGTGTTCACAATTTGCTTGTTTTGATTTCCACCAATTGTTACTCGTTAGTAACTCTCCAAAACTTCAAAACCATGTTGCATACAAAGAACAACTTGTTACTCGTTAGTAACGTTCCAACTTCAAAACATTTTTTTGCATTTACATAATCATTGATAAACAACTTCACCTCTTCTCAAAACAATTCCAATCTATTTTTCACAAATCAAACCTTGTCGAGGATAATGCGAAGCCTTTACTTGCACGATTGTCAACAATGGGGTGCTAGTGGTGATCACTTGGAGTCTTTGCTCAATTGATTATCATGAACACTCATTTTTCAAAAGAACTCTCATTTCAAAAATTAAAAACTTTGTTGAGGATAATGCGAAGCAATTGCTTGCACGATTGTCAACAATGGGGTGCTAGTGGTGATCACTTGGAGTCTTTGCTCAATTGATTATCATGAACACTCATTTTTCAAAAGAACTCTCATTTCACAAATTAAAAACTTTGTTGAGGATAATGCGAAGCCTTTGCTTGCACAATCGTCAATAATGGGATGCTAGTGGTGATCACTCGAAACCTTTGATGTTTGATCACTGTGAACATTCAATTTTCACAATTAAACAACTAAAAAATAAAAACCTTTTCTCGACAACCGAGAACTACGTAAGCTTTGAATTCTCCATCGCACTGGGAGATACGTAGGAGCGGGTCACATTCCCGTCAAGCACGACAAATGAAAACCATTTTCTTTTCAAAAAAAACAAACCCTTTTCCAAAACAAGGCAATTTCTAAAAACAAAACAATTTTCGAAAACAAGAACTACGTTGCTTTGATTCCCTCCACAGGATACGTAGGCACGGTGCCCTCCCGTCAAGCGCAAAAGATTAAATTTTCCTTAAGTTTTTCCATAAAGTAAGGAGAGATAAAGAGAGATAAAAACAAAGCATTTCTTAAATCAACCTTTTAAATCACTTGTCAAATCGAGGTTCCCTTTCAGTAGAAAGGATGTGTGGGGTGCTCGTACCTTCCCCATACATAACCGACCCCCGAACTCAAATCTCGTGGTTCCAAGGACCATTGTCTTTCAAGAAAGGTTTTTTTCAATGTTTTACCTCTAAAAAAATATTGGTGGCGACTCCAATTCATGTTGTGCGAAGAGAAATCCCTCCAAAGGATTTTTCGGGGTGCAACACTATGAAATTACCAATTTGGATCTCTTATTAACAGCACTCATATTTAATTTAAGGGTAAAAATGTCATTACACTCTCTTTCTGTCTTTTTCTTCTTACACTCTTTTTCTTCCTTCTTTTTCTCTTTCTTCTTACACTATTATTTCTCTTTTTCACTTTTATCTTACACTCTCTTTCTTCCTTTTTTCTTTTTTACTTTACTTTTACTTTTTCCATAAACAATTTTTTTTTTTGTGAATACAAAGAGGGCTTAAAGCCCAAAAGGAACAAAATGAAAGAGACTACAGAGAGATTACACGGGGAGTAGAGACTCCCATACTATCATCAAGCACAACACCAGCTAACTCAGCTGGCATAACTTCGTACAACACAATATCCTGAATCTGATGGCTTCGTGTACTAGCCAAAATATGAGCACATTTATTTGCTTCCTTGTAATTGTGCATGAATTGAACACTCCAACCCGATTCCTTCAACAGTGCTTTGATCTTCCTCAAAAGAACCGAGCCATCACACCTGCCAAGCTTGTCTTGCTGCAGCAAATTAACAATATGAACAACATCCAATTCCACAATAAGCTTCTTATATCCCTTACTCCTAGCCTAACACAGACCTTCATAAACCCCCCAAATTTCCGCTATATAAGCATTGCAATACCCAAGAGACTTGGAGAAACCACCCTTCCAAGTTCCAGCAGAGTTCCTTATCAGACCCCCATAGCCAGACAACCCACAATCCTTGATACAAGGCCCATCCGTAATAAGCTTGAGCCAATCTTTCTCCGGCGGATTCCAACGAGAATCATGGATAAGACCTTGTTGCTCTCCTCCTTCATAATACGTAATTGATTAGCAGCCTTGTAATCTTTAGTTCCCTTAATGGCCATGCGCCACGGCTGCCAGGGCATAACGAAAGATGAGTCATGAGTCATTTTATTCCTCCAAGACCAAAGCAAGTGGCAAGCATTGGCCCAAAGTGCAGACCAAGCCACCTCAGAAACATTACCCAATTCAGTCTGAATATTTAGGGCAATCCAATCCTTCAAAGAACAATTGAAAAACACAGTTCTCATTCTAGGCTGAATGAGATTGATCCACATAGCAAGGGCTATAGGACAATCCCTAATAAAATGTAAGGTAGTCTCCTCCTCCCCCGGATAGTGGTAAAAGACAGTAGACCCAAGTTGCATCTTGGCTTTCCTAGCATTTGGTAGAAGTCTATCATGGCAAACAAGCCACATATGAAGTCTCACCCTTTCCTTGGTCTCTAATTTCCAAATGCCTTTCAAAATATCAGAATTATGTGTTTCACGAAAATGACACTGCAGCCTATAAGCTACAGCAGCAGAGAATTTTCCATCAGAGCTACCAGGCCAAACACAAATGTCCTTCACATTGTGAGCATTCAGAGGAGGAATTGCATAGAATTGGGCTATGATCTCTTCAGGCAGCCAATCATTGAGGATTGACAATGTTCCAATCCCCAAAATTATTGACCAGATCAACAACAGAGTGATTTAAGAGAGCAGTGGGGATATCAACATTGATCTCAGCAATGGTATTGTCACAATTCAACCATTTTTGAGACCAAGCATTCACCTACTCACCTTTACTAATCACCTAGTACTCATGATTGCTAAAGGCATCTTCAAAGGAAGCAAGATTCTTCCAAAGGCTAGAATCAGTGCCCTTGTGAATCAACTTCTGATTGTCAGTCACTGTTCTTTGGTACTTACCTCTCAGAACTTGGCACCAAAGAGCATTAGAGTTGTTTCGCATATCCCATCCAAGCTTCATTAAAGAAGCTTTATTCATTTGGTGTAGCCTTCTCATTCCAAGGCCCTGAAGATTAGACATGGTAGTAGACATGTCTCCTCTTCCAGAACCTCCACCTCCATAAAACACTACTACAACCAATGTTCCTGAGGTTTGCAACATTGGGATCAGTAACTCAGTAGAGGAAGAGGCAGGGGTATCAAATGACAATCTGCGGGTCGAGCCCGAAAGTCATCAATGCGCCAAGCAGAGTAGTGGTCGTGGAAGCAACCAAAGTTCCTATCGATATTTCCCAGCCCTCAGCAAAGCCTGACTCGGTGACTGCTATTGTTGAAGCATGTTCGGCCACCGAGGGAAATGGGAAAGAGTAGGTCAATGTTGTTTTATTTTTTATGAACACTAGGTTGTCAGTGTGTGGCAAGCCCCTTTTGACACTATTGTTATTAATATAATCAGTTTTCTTGCATACTCTCCCATACTATAGGTTAATATGCTTTTAGATACTTGCCATTAATTCTTCTATCGAACTCTTCTCCGTCCATGGAGATCAATCTATAGGCCCCTCCATCGTAGATTTCGCTTAAAAAAAAAGGTCCATCCCATGCAGCTCTACTCAGAGTTCACACAGAGAAAACACAATAGACGCATAACGCACGGCCTAGAGAATAGACCTTGCTTTGATGCCACTAAATGTGACACCCTTTACCCCGAAAGTAATTATAGATGAACAAGTGCGGAAAATGAGTAAATTTGTTTTTTTCAAATATAATTTTCAATATATTTTCGAAATAACTTTCGCGAGTAAGAGATGTCTTCGAACCCCTTAAGTCGTGTAAACACAATTTATAGTAAATAAATAAAGACTAAGCGGTAAAAGATTTCTTTCAATAGAACAACAAGAATGACTTTCGTATAATATTGAAAATACAACCCAAACCCGATGTCACATGATCAGAGCTTTTAACCTTTAATCATTTAAATAAAAAGAGAGTAATATCAACGTGTAAAATCATACTACAAGCTACTAGTTGATCCGTAGTGATCACATCTTCACCGAAGCGCGATCGTACAAGGCAACTTTAACAGCACCTGGAACTCAATCTTAAAAAAATGGTGCACGGGTTAGAAAGAGCGTCCAAACCATATAAAGAATACAAGACCGAAACTAAAACAGCAAGACTACCACAAAACAAGGGAACAATAAACAATAGTGGGTACAACTTTCATAACCCATGCACAAACAATCCTTAATTAATCTTCAACTAATCCTAGTGGCGCGACCTCACATATGGTCCTAGGACTACAAGCAGCAACAACAACAAGAACAACACCAGGATCAGGATACCTTGCCAGATACTGTCTTACAATCATCCTCAACAACCACAACAACAACAACAACAACAACAACAACAACAACAACAACGACAACTATAGGACCAGGATACCTTTTCTGAACGGGATACCTTGCCCGATAACGCCCTATAGGGAACAACATCAATAGGACCAGGATACCTTGCCCGATAACGCCCTACGAAGAACAGCAGCACGAGGACTATGAGGACCAGGATACCTTGCCTGAACGGGATACCTTGCCTGATAATGCCCTATAAGAACAACAGGACCGAGATACTCGAACGGGATACCTTGCCCGATAATGCCTTGAAGAACACCCAAGAGGACTATTAGGACCGGGATACCTTGCCCGAACGGGATACCTTACCCGATAATGGCCTACTAACAACAACAACGACACCCACAACAACAAGATGGATACACGTGGACCTAATCAGACGCGATATCGCACGACGACAACAACAACACGACCACGAGAACGACGATGACTACAACAACAACAACATCTATCATTAGGTACGGCTCGCCCATATTGCGACGAGTCCTTGCCCATACTGCGACAATGTTCCTTAAACATCATCATCATCAACCAATGATAACTTGCCCATTGTGCGACAAGTCTCCGATAACAATACACATAAAGCTAACCAACAGTCACCACGAGTACGAACATCAAGTCAATTAATGACTTTACTAGTTCCAAGTCAAACTTGGCTACATCAACTGATATTAATATATCGATCGGGGAATCAAACAACTTTTATTCGTATAAGTTTGACTTACCTATCATTCTAATCTATTAGCACATTAGATATTAACTCATCATCCACTTTTATAACTAGTACTTAGTTCTTATAATTAATCATCAGTAATACTCAATTCATATGAGTTCTTTATTCGGTTCTAATTAATTTGTTCTTACCCTCAAATCACTCTCACTGTTAACTCAACTCTTCATCTTAGTAACATACGAGTCATTCAAATCAAAGAACACCAGTCGACCAACAATTGCCCACTAATTCTGGATTGATTTCCTAAACTCGACATATTAGTTGTAGTCCTCCCTATCAATACATTACAGTCATGCAAATCATTAAGTTACAGTCACCCAAACCAAATAACTTACAGACGCTTAAATCATTTACAGTCATCAATAATAATTATAGTTTTTTTTTGAAGCAGTAATAATTATAGTTATTCAATTTGAATTATATTTACAATCATCCATAATAATTACAGTTATCCAAATTGTACAAATTGAATAGTCAAATAAATACAGAAAACATGAATCATGATAATCAATACTATTATAGTCCTATCCCCTATTCCCCATATAGAAAAGAAACATTTTCCCCCGTACCTGATGCCAAAGTGTATTCCTATAGCGAATCGATGAAGACAAACCACGAGTTTCAGAGTGTGTTTTAATTCCAGTAGGCCAATGCATGACTCGAACACGTACAATTATGTAACAAACAACGAGAGTCCGAAAGTCATACACTAAAATATTAAAAATACTCAATTGCTCTTTAATGAAAAATACTTATGTTTTTGACGGGAAATACCTACCGTGACCATAGTTTGAAAACGCAAAATGAATGAACACAAGACCGTATCTGATCAAGGGTCGAAAACTGTCAAAGTTCGGGTGTGAATATGCACAAAGTTGGTTACGGTTCAGTGAGGGGAAACGTGAACGGAGAGGGGTTTTGAAACTGAGGAGCTTTGGGCGAAAACAACCACAAGAATGTCGATGCTGGTGAGGGGAGTTCCTATTCGCATTCTGTTCATATAGACGGAGGTAATGGTGGCCGGAGAAGGAAGAAAACAGTTCGGTTGGGGCAGTGGTGGTGCGGCGACACTTCACAAACGGAACCCCAATCGAAGAAACCAATGCCACATTCGGATTTAGAGGGAAATTCTGAGTGGGAGGGTGGATTTTTGGGTCTATCATTGGCTTGAGTGAGGAGAACGGGTGGAGGGATGGGGCTGCATAGGGTTCGCTGGTTCTGTTTCGTTCAGGGAAGAAGATGAAGTCGCGGGTCGGGTCGGGTCGGGTTGCGGGCTTGGGGCGTCTGAGTGCTGAGTAAGTGACAGGGAGGTGTGAGTAGCGTAAAGAATGAGTTGTATAATTAAAAACGTGGCTGTATTTTTTTAAAAAAAAGCCTTAAATCTGTTTTAAATCATTTTTAAAACCCATTTTCAATGAGAACACTCATTGTAACACCTCTTTAACCCAAAGCAATTTTTAAAATAAATAATATCTAAAATACTAATATTTTTATTAAAATAAATAAATATATAATAACAATCATGTATTACCTATAACATATAAAAATACATTAAATATGATTTCAACCAATTTTAATAACTCAAACACAAAATAATTGAACCTCATCAATTCAAAATAGTTCATAAAACAAGCACAATTTAAAAGATTTCCAATGCGCGAAAATTCGGGTGTTACACATTGATTGCCTCATCTTAATGTCATATTCTCGGGAAAAGGCCACCATTTATTCTCTTGTGAACATAGTACCTTAGTCAGTAGTGATGGTATAAGGGATTCCAAACTTGTAGATGCTCAGGTTCTCAATAAACCTAATCATTGTTGCTTGGTTGACATTGCCCATGGCCATAGCTTCCACCCATTTGGTGAAATAGTTCGTGGCCACAATGATAAAATTGTGTCCTTTGGAGCTTGGAGAGTATATTTTACCAATAAAGTCCATGGTCCTAGAGGTTGGTGGGAAAAATAGTAATACATTAAATAGATCTGTGCTAAAAAAACTATCAAGTGTTTTTCCCTAGTTTGGGTTGTAAGTGTAACTATTGAGAAAATAGTGGAAATACTTACTGGTGTGAGGAGTGGATATAACCCTTGTTGATTAGGGTGGACCACTATAAATCTTTTATGTTATTTACTGCTTTCTCTATAGCTTACTTGAAACTTTCTACTTTAGCAGACACTCAACGTCTCAACTCGTCTCAACAACACAAACATTTGATAATCATCGTTATCTTGAAAAGAAACTCAAAACAAATTTTATATATCTTTCTTAAGAGTTTTCTTTCAAAAAAACTAACTTCTGGGTAATTATTAGAAGACAGTCTCTTCTAAAAGAATCAATATCTTATTAGAAGACTGTCCCTCTTTTTTTAAGTAATTTGGTTAAATAAAGAGTTTTAAAAATGTCACAATTCAAACTCCCCTTTCTTGTGACATAATTTAAGGAATTAGCAAGTTACATGTTACACGTCACTTTATTTGTTCTGTAACTCGTTAATTCATTCCCCCTTTATAATTAGTGGACTTACAGATAAGCACGTAAAGCTTATGATGGTTGAAGATAAAGCTAAGTAGTGTTAGCGATTTCATTTGATGTCCTTTATGACTTTAAGGACTTATGTATTTTTTTCCCTTTTGGGTTATGGATTAGGTAAATTTTGTATTTGGATTGTTGACGCCAAAATGTGTATAAGTGATATTATGCTTGTACGCACTTTACAATTTGGATCTTTATGGATTAATGACTCAATTGGTATCCTTAACTGTAAATTAGTCTAACGTGTGAGGTGTATGTATTATCATAACTTATGTTGAGTCATTTTGGGAATTAAATGTTGAGGCAAAATCCTTAATTAGTTTTGATGATTAACAAACTCAAATGTGAGAAGCTTAAGTTAGCTGATTTTCTATGCTATTAATGCCTATTCTTGAGTGAACAATAAGTACAAGTATAATCAATCAAACCTCAAAAAGGTTCATGCTTATGAGAAGCATTATAACTGAGAAGACTTAAAATGATGTTGCTCACAAGAACTTAAAGAAGGAACCTTCCCCTGACAAGATCAAAGATCAAGACCACGTGGGTAAACTTGAGTGTTCCGGACTGGGCCCAAGACCCACTGGTTCGGGTTAGGCCCATTTCCGCACCGGGGATGGCCCAATATGCATGAGGATCACATCCAACGGTTAAAAGGATCGCACCCGCATCCAACGGCTCAGCAACGGCACCACGTCTATAAATAGGAGTGTGGCCCCTCGCTTCCAGGTACGTTTTTCATTCCACTCTCGCCTCTTCACTTCCCTTGCTGACTTAGGCATCGGAGTGCTTGCAGGTACCCCACACTCGAGGCGCAGGAACGGCCTACCTCGGACCACCCGAAGTCAATCCTCAAACTCCAGGAAGCACAACAGGTTGTACCCCGGACCCAACGTCCAGGTACCGAACATTGGCGACCACAATGGGAGCATCGTCACTTGCTTCCAGACTCATCCACATCCGTGTTCAGACAAGTCATCCCTACCTGACTCATGCCTCCACGAGGACGTCTGCCCACTCGAGCTCAGTCACGAGCCCAAAGCGCAAATGCCGTGGCCCGACTCCAAACCACGGGCACACCGGAAGGACACGTTCAGGCACTACCCAACGAGGAAGCCTCGGCAGTTCCAAACTCGACCTGACTTCCACCACCAGTCCCCGCTACATTCACTGACCCAATTCCTGCCCAGCTTCAGGCCGTAAACCATCTCCTCGATGTGCTAGAACGGCGAAGCCGGGACCTGGTTCAGCAAGAACACTCTCGACTAGAGAACGAGGCCCTCGCTCGAGCAGCTGCTCTCCAGCCCGCCATCCAACCGCCATCTTCTCCGGCTTAGACAGCCGTATCCCGAAGACACCGCTCACCACCTCGGTACTAGGAAACTTCAAAGGACATATTCCCAGTACGAAGGGAGAAACATCGCGGAAAGCCTCCAACTCCCCCTTCTCCGCCGAGGTCAGATTCTACGGGCGAGTCTGGCAACTCTTATTCCGATTCCTCATCCACCCGAAGTTAGTCACCTTCGCCACCTCACAAGAAGAAGGCTCAAGAGTCAAAGAATCAGCGATCCCGGGCTGGCGCCTTTATCCCGGAAATCGCCAACTGCCGCATTCCAAAGTCCCTCGAAAAACCTCCCAGCTGAATGTGTACGACGGAAGGGGAGATCCAGACAAACATGTGGACACCTTCGATCTGATGCTTGACTACTGTGATGCATCAGACCACGTTCGATGCAAGCTTTTCCCCCTCTCCCTGACCAAATGTGCACTCAAGTGGTACCGGGACCTTCCTCCGGCCTCAATTTCATCGTGGAAGCAGTTCACGAAGCTGTTCTCAGCGCGGTTCACAGCTTCGAGGGTAAAACCCAAGTCAGAGGACGTGCTAAGGGTGGTTTACCAGGGGAAAAGGAATCCCTGAGAGACTACATAGAAAGGTACAACCGGGAAGCAGACGAGGTACATCAGCTGTCTGACGACATTAGGGTAATGTTCATGAGGCACGGCCTCAAGAAAGGCACCCTCTTCCAGATCAGTGTCGGCCTTCGCAAACCAAAAACGCTTGAGGAATTCCGGAGGCGTGTCCAACACTATATCGATTATGAGGAAGCATCTGCTGCGGATGAACCCAGCCCAGGGAAAACTTAAGAGAAAGGGAAGGATGGTAAAGAGAAGAACAAGAAGGACTGTGGGTCTGGCTCAAAGGAGTGGCGAGGCAGGTTCGCTGAGTATTCCGACCTAAACGTTCCAAGAGAACGCATCCTGGCCGAATGCGCCAACACCGAGTTGTGTGACATCAAGTGGCCAGCGCCAATTCCCCAGCGTGACAACACAAATAAAAAGACCTACTGTAGGTACCATAGGAGTCACGACCATGATACCGACGCCTGCAGGGTCCTAAGAGACGATATAAAGGACTTAATTCAGAAAGGGAAGATGAAGTAATACCTCAAGTCGGATGAGAAGAAAAGGGAACGATCTCCCCGACGCTTGCCACGGAAGTCTAAGGCTGTGGTCAATGAGGTAGCTAAGAACCCCGATGATGATAGCAGCGATTCGGACGAAGATGCCCCGAAAACGCAACGACAGCGACCGGTGGCCATGGTAATCATGGGGGCTACTCCTTTGAGGTAGGGCATACAAAGCGGTTAGTGAAGCGACACTGGCAGGAGATTTTGAGGATCGGCGGGGAGCCAATTCCCCCCTCTTCTAAGACCGGCAGACCACCCGATTCCGCTCATCATTTCTACCGTCCTGGCCGGAGTCGACGTCAAAAGAATCCTGGTCGACCAAGGAAGTTCAGTTGACATACTGTTCAAGGAACTGCTCCCAAAGCTGAAAATCTCCGAGACCGATCTGTCGGCGTATGACGGTTCCGACTTGGTTGGGTTCAATGGCTCCCGGACCAAGCCTTTGGGTTATCTTAAGCTGCAAGTCACGTACAGGGAGGGAAAACTCTCGAAGATGATCAAAACAAGGTTCTTAGTGCTGCCCTGCGCCTTTTTGTATCACTGCATGATCGGCCGCCCGACATTGGGGAAGCTCGGGGTCGTCGCCTCCACTGTTCACCTCAAGATGAGATTTTTCTCAGAACAGGACGAGGTAGTCACGGTCCCGATCGACCTTGACGGAGCAAGGAGATGCCAGTACTTGTGCCTTAAGTCGGAGCGACAAGCGGAGAAACAACAAGCCCTTGCCAACACGAAGCAAGAGAACGGGAAAAAGGAGTAGAGAGAAAGACAAGCACGTTGGAAGTTGAAGACGGGAAAAAGAAACACAAACTCCTATATGTACTAAATCGTTTTCAATAAGAAAAGATTGCAGAATTTCGCTGTCATTTATGATTTAGTATGAGCACACTAACATGCAGGTGCCGCACTGAACGCAACGCACCACGACACCCCTCTTCCCCGCGTCTGATCCAAGCAGGCCACTCGACGGACGACGACATATGAGGATGCATCAAAGAACACCTATGCCCTTTCCGACTCCGAGCTTAAATGCTCAGTCGGGAAGCGTACACCGGTGCACAGCGGCTCAGGCCCACAGAGGCCCCGATCCCGTCCTCACACGGGCAGCCTTCCCTCTGATCTCCGAGCCCAAATGCTCCATCAGAGGCCGAAGGAAGAAGTCCACAGCGACTTCGACCAAAGACCTTCCTTCTGATCCCCGAGCGGAACGCTCCATCAGAGGCCGAAGGGACCTCTGATCCCCAAGCTTATCGCTCTATTAGAGGCAGAAGATGCTTCCGATCTCCGAGCTCAATGCTCCATCAGAAGCAGAACACTCCTCTGATCTCTGAGTTCCGCGCTCCATTAGAGGAAGAAGACTCCTCTGATCTCCGAGCTCCATGCTCCATCAGGGGAAGAGGACTCCTCCGATCGCCGAGTCCAGTGAACCTTTTAAAGTTTTAAAGATGCGCCTCTCGCATAATGCCTTGGCCTCGGCTCACTCTCACCTCGCCGTAATAAAGAGTCGCTCACGACCAATGCAGGTGACAAAAATTGCTTAATTAAAATAAACTTTCATTCATTATGGAAATATTACAAGAGGGGGGCCCCGGGTCAGTATTACAAAAAAAATACAAAAGGCGTACTAGAATATCGCGAAAGTCGTTTAGACTACCCCGAATCCGACTGCTCAAACAACACCTCGGCCTCATCCAAGGGGGCACCAGGAACCGGTCTCTCTAGTTTCCCCTCGAAGATATCATTTCCGGGCTCCATTAGCTCCGACGGCAAGTCTGGGATGAGTACGGCTAGCAAACCTTTACAACGGTTAAACCCAAGCACGGTGGAATTCTCCAACTTGGCCACCGCAGCCTCATGCTCGCGTTTTACTTTTTCCACCTCAGCCTAGAGGAACCCGTCTTCCGGTTGTACCTTCTCCTCTGCCTTTTTGATCGGCCTCATCTTGATCCGCGCCAATCCGGGCTTCGAGCTCGGCAATCTTCCCGTCTGCGGAAGCCAAAGAATTTATGACTCCCTAGAGTAAGCGGTTCTGTTCGATCAGCTCCAGAATCCTCACGTTCCGGCAGTATTCCAACTTATAAGCATGATCTTGCAGGTCTCTGTCGAGAGACAAATTCTTGGCCTCGACCTCGCTAAGCCTCCTTTCAAGGCGAAGAGTCTCCGGGTCCGATTCCATCTCACGAAGCTCCTCCAACAGGTAGAAGGGAACCTCAGCAACCCTACCACAAGCTTCCAGCTCAGCGGTGGATGGAACCTCGATGCAAGAAACTCCATCAAAATCTGAGTCTTCGATGATTATTCATTTTTTAGAAGGGGGAGAGGCCACTGTGCTGGAAACAACCCTTTTCTAACTTGAGCTACCCTTCAGTTTTGTAGAGCAATCTCTGAGATGGACTCCCATCACAGGAGTGTTGGGATCGGGCTCGGGACAGTCAGCCAGCTCATCTGTATAAAGTAAGTGCGAGATTAGTTGCGGAATAAAAAGGAAAACAAATGAATAGCTTAAGTAACAGTGCTTACCCAGAGTAGCCTTTAGCTTAGCTGCGGACTCAGCCCCGTCTTGGATAATGGAGGCACACTCAAATTTGAGGCCAACTTTGAGCAGCTTATCCCCCCAGTTTTTGAGCAGCTTGTAAGTGGCGGCCCCTCGCCCCTAAGGGACTCCAGCTTGATAGCAAAAGCTTTAGTATCCCAATCAAAATGATCTCCGGACCAGGAAAAGGGCAAGTGCGTCCTCACTAACTCGGAACCATTGTATTCTGCAATGGCTCTTTTCGCCTCCTTGTTCACTGCCCGGACATAGAAGAAAGCAGACTTGAACCCTTGTTGGAGTCATTCACCGGATTGAAGTAAGCTCGGTATCGAGCACCCCGAAGGCAGACATGACCCTACCGGCAAGCATATTCCTTCTCGGGTTGGTGAAACACATCGAAGACGGCAAAGAAGACCCGCACAGAAGGAATCCGCCCCAGGTATGCCATCACGGCCTCAAAAGATTTCACGTACCCCCAGGCATTGGGGGCCAGCTGAGACGGAGCTATTTGCAGGTGGTCGAGCACGCCCTGCTGAAACTCGGACAAAGGCACCCGGATTCCCATTGTGTCCAGACACCGCCCATAAAAGAAGTAGCCGACCTCCTTCTTAGGTAGCCTGGTGCAAGCCGGTAATCCTCCCGCGTCCTCTAACCTCCACTTTTGACTGGAAGTAGCAGTCACATACTGTTGGAAGTCAGACAGAGACTGGCTTTTCAGATAGGCCGTGGTCTCAACGACCATGGTGGAGACCCAGCGGTACTCCGCCGGATCAAACCTGTATCCTTCCACCTCGCGGGCGCCAGCAGTTTTTGAAGATCCATCAACCACAAGACTGACCTCCCGTGACAGATCCTCCTGAACAACGGACGAGCCTACCATCTCAACGCTCGACATCGACAGAAATGTTGATGTCGGACACTTAAATAAAGAGCTCGATTAGGAGAGATACCAGAAAGACGATGAACTTTCAAGTCCGCACGGCGGTCGGAGAATTGAGAGGAATCACTGGGTATCGTCGATGAGAAACGAGGCTAACACTCAAATTGACAAAGTAAAAAATGGGGGATCCCCACAAGGACTTATATACTTCTGCGACTCGGAAATGGAACCGGCATGTCCATTCAATGCCCCTTCAATTCTGACATAGGAAATTGAACTGCAATTATGGCGCCTCCGCCTCTGTTTACCAAACGTCAGCTCCCTGTTCCCCCTCTGAACAAGAGACACGTGGCGCTGCAATCATTGCCCCCTCTAAAAACCAAAACAGTCCAATCAAGCCGAGCTCGACCACTCGCCGACCTCGACTTGGGGGGCCACTGTTCCGGACAAAGCTCAAGACCCACCGGTTCGGGTTAGGCCCATTTCCGCATCCAACAGCTCAGCAACGGCACCACGTCTATAAACAGGAGTGCGGCCCCTCACTTCTAGGTACGTTTTTCATTCCACTCTCGCCTCTTCACTTCCCTTATTGACTTAGGCATCGGAGTGCTTGCAGGTACCCCACACCCGAGGCGCGGGAACCGCCTACCTCGAACCACCCGAAGTCAATCTGTAAACTCCAGGAAGCACAACAGGTTGTACCCCGGACCCTACGTCCAAGTACTTGATAACTCTTAGAAATAAGAGTTATTAGTGCTCTTTTAATTTGAATTATGGTCATCTAAGAGTATTTTGTGTAAATAATTAAGGTTTATGTTTAGGAAATTTAATTATATTGTTCTTAGTAGTTAAAATGTGTTTTGGGCACTTTTAGTGCCCTTTGTTTGGAATTAATGAGTTTTTAAGTGTGCAGGATTAGGTGCGAATTTAGCTGCTACGGAAGCACTGTTTCGAGTTGTGCAGAATCGCAAAAGTAAATGCGCTAAAAGAAGGATTTTCTCTCTCCCACAATGGCCCCAGCGCTTTTTATGTGTTTCAGTATCTTTGTGGACATTGGGCCTGATTCTTATTCCTTTATTGGGCTATTCTCATTGTTTGTGGGCCCATAGGAAAGAGAAAGTATTTAAAACAAAACCTTTTTCCCTTGAAAGGTAGAACCCCTTCATCCATCAAATGGCTAGGTCTGAAATCATCCAAATTCCATCACTCTCAGCCGCCATTCCATCCTCCATCATGTTCTCCCTTGTCCCTCTCCATCTTTTGTTGCTAAAACTTCATTGTTGGAGCTCTTTTGCAAAAGCTTGTTGCTGTTGCTGTTGTTACTGCTGTTACGGCACTGGACAGATTTGAAGGGAGCAAATTGATGATTGTAGGAGATCACTTTAGATACTTACAAGTATATCCTATCATATTTTTCCCTTGCTATGAATATTGATTAGTAAGCTTTGTAATGACTTCACTTTGTGAAGTTAATCGTTGTTTCTTTTTATTCAAGCTCGTCATGAGCTAATTTTCCTTTTAGTCAAGACTTTTGTGATGTATTTTGGAACCAATTGATGAATGTTATGAATGCTACTATGACACTTTTATCTTGTGTGTTTTTATTGTTAGAAACTCTATATAAGCCTGTACAACTCAGTTAGGGTAACGTGGTTTAACCATCGGAAGGGGTTTAATCATCAATTTCACAAGGTAATATGGTAGTCTAGGTAATAGGAATATTATCTAGCTTGGTAAAGATAGAAATATTACACCAAAACCATAGCGTGTTCTGAATTGGGCTATAAAAACTAGAGAATAAACCTAATGAGAGCTTAGGAATAAGGGAATCTTAGCAATATTCGGTTTAACAGTGGCCGGAAAGCCCAATTTTATATTCTGCGTGTAGGTGCTAAAATAGCAGCATTCGTAACAATGAGTCAATTGGGGAAAAATTACTGAACTGAGTCTTGGCTAATTTACCATCCATTCTTACTAGACCCTTTTTACTATTTACTATTAAATTCAATTAATTTTCACTGTTCTCAACCTTGATAAATTTTCCTTGCCTTTATTTTTATTTATTTTCACTCAATAACTAAAGTACTAGCCTTAAAACTTGGAAGTTAATCTAAGCAATCCTCGTGGGAACAATCTCACTTATCATTATATTACTTGTTTCGACTATGTATACTTGCACACAATTTTTCACAACAGTACCAAACATTGAGAAAGATCATCATGAGAAGCATCATCTATTTCTGTGGCAACATGAGAAGAGTGGACCAGAAGGATACCCCTAAGAAGCATAATGACAGAACTATGAGAAAGATGAGAAGCGTCAGATGAGAAGAGACAAGTTGAGAAGCATCATGAGAAGAGTCATGACAATCAGAACGGTCATGATGTGAACAGTCAAGTTGAGAAAGATCATACCATAAGCATCTTCATTAGAAGTATCAACTTGAGAAGCATCAACTTGAGAAGCATCATCTTCAACATATGTCATAGCTGAGAAGAGTCACAGTTGAGAAGAGTCAAGACAATTGGAAATAGTTGTATTCTGCAGAAAAGCAGAAACACAGTTGTGTTAAACAGACAACATCTCAAACGACTATAAACGGCTATAAGTTTTTTCCAATGACTCTTTTCTATGGACCAGAGGTTATTACACATAATTTCAGCTATAAATAATCTTCCAACCTTCTCAAGTGTCAAAGTTTTCTCTCATCCATACAAAACAGAAGGGATTTACTTGATCTCTGAGTATGTATAAATACACATAACAGAAAACCTGTAGGAAACCTTCTCAAGTAGCATGTATTGCTGTAGGGCTTGAGAAGTGAGTGCTTCTATGATAGAAGCAGTCTAATAGATCAAAAGGATTCTATTAGAGGTGTTAACTGTAGGTAGAGTTGTGTGAAGAAATCCACCAAGAGTACTTTTAGCCTAGAGAGGTGTAAGAGTTGTAAACTATTTGGAAAATAGTGGAAATACTCACAGGGAGCGAGGAGTGGATGTAGCCCAGGGTTTTGGGTGAACCACTATACATTATTCTGTTATTTGCTGCTTTCTCTAAGTTGTTTTACTCTTTGAGATAAAACTCTCCTTCAGGAGAATCTTTATGAAAACTGAAGAAGATAACATGCTGACCCTTCTCTACTAAGAAATGTTTTAAACTAAAACACAGTTTTCAACCCTTCTTACATCTCTCCTTAACTAATAGTAACTTAGGAAATCTCTTGTTGGTTTAAATAGAACTAAATTACCATTGATCACATATGCATACACTACTTAAATGATAAAAAAGATAAGCATTTAACAATAAATCTTGAAGATAGAACTTACTGACCCTTCTCAACTTTGTTATGTAGGTGAGAAGACTATTTATTTTAAACCTTCTCCAATCACTATCAAAGTTAAGAAAATAGTTTTCACTCACCCTTCTTAACTTAAAGCACTCACTATCTTAATATCTAATCATACTTGTGAAGATAGTTTTATTGTTTCAAGTGAATTTTAAAAGGGTCACCATTCCAACCCCCCTTCCTTGTGACATTTATTGACTTCAATTGGCATTAGAGCTCGGCCTCTAGGTTGAGCACACTCAACAGTGTGAGAAGAAAAGATCATGGAAGAAGTCATGGTCAAACCAAATTCTGTTGCCTTCCTACCATAAAGTGCTTCATCCAACGGGCCACCTGGGTTCAATGGTGAACAATTACTACTATTGGAAAAGCCAAATGAACCTTTTTCTTGAATCACAAGACACTGACATATGGGACATTATTGAAAATGGTCCATATGTTCCCACAGTGGCAGGTCCTATACCAAATAGCTGTATTCCTAAACCAAAGGCTGATTGGATTGCTGATGAGAAGCTTCGTGTACTACAAAATGCTAAAGCCAAGTATTATATAACTTGTGCTTTGGGAAGAGCCGAATATGACAAGATAGTTGGGAAAGAAACTGCTAAGGAAATATGGGATACACTACAAACTGCTCATGAAGGAACTAATCAAATTAAAGAAGTAAAGAAAGGCATGCTCATCCATGAGAGTTTAAAATGTTTAAAATGATTGAAGATGAAACAATTGATGAAATGTTTAGCAGATTCACCACAATCATCAATGGGTTAAGTGCTCTGGTGAAGGTTAGTAAACTTCTGAAATGTCTTCCACTAGCTTGGAGACCAAAGAAGACTGCTATAGAAGAAGCAAAGAATTTGTCATCACTAGAAATTGATCACCTGCTGGATCACTGAAAATTCTTGAACAAGAACTCATAGAGGAACTACATCCAAAAAGAAAGACAGCTGCTTTGAAAGCTTCTCAAAAAGAAGATAACTCTTCTTCTCAAAAAGGAAAATCATGGCACTTAAATCTTCTCAAGTGGATGATGAAGAGCAAGAAACTGATGATGATACAGAAGAAGAAGAATTAGCCTTGATCTCTAAAAGAATCAACAGATGGCTAAACAACAAAAGAAGAGGAAAACCTCAGTTCAGAAGAAACTCATTTAAAGGAGAAGGAAGCAAATCAAAAATTACATGTTATGAATGTAAGAAGCCTGGCCACATGAAACAAGATTGTCCTCTTCTAAATAAGAAGAGTCCAAGAAGTTTCTCACCAAAGAAGAAAGCTTTAATGGCCACTTGGGATGATTCAGAAGAATCGTCAAGTGAGCAAGAAGAAGAAACAACAAATCTATGTCTCATGGCAAGAACTAAACAAGAAGAGGTATATGATTCTGAACCCTCTAAATGTGAATTTTGAAAAGAAGTAGAATCCTCCTTTTATAGCTTGCTTTGTGACTCAAACATCCTTTCTCAAAAATGCATGTTTTTCAAAGATCAGTTATGTGTTTTATAAAAGTAAAATGAGGAGCTAAAACCACAAAATGAAAGAATGGGAAAAACAATTCACACTTTACAACAATCCCATTTCAAATTGTCTGAACAGTTTAAGTTTCTCAACTTGAAAATACCAGAAAAATCAATTGTCTGTAACTTGGAACTAGAAAATGAAAATGGAATGCTTAGAAAACAAGTTAGTGACTTGACAAATGAGCTTATGATTCGTGCACAAAGTCTTGAAGCTTCTCAAGTGAGTCTAACTCCTACTGAGAAGGATCAGATAGATAAGAAAGGTAACAGAAAGCCCAGAATCAAATGCTTAAGGTGAAAACAAACTGGACATCATATTTCAGTTTGTAGCAACAAGCAAAAATATCCCATAAATATGAAAACTAACCCTCAAGGACCCAAAGACAAATGGGCACCTAAATCAGTGTCAAAATTCAATGCAGGCATGCCTCATAGCATCAAGAAGAAAATTGTGGTTTCTAGACACTGGATTCTTAAGGCACATGACAAGGGAGAAGGATAAGTTCCTCTCCATGGAGAGCTTTGATGGAGGACTTGTTGTGTTTGGCAACAATGACAAAGGATTAATCAAAGGAGTAGGTATAGTAGGTAAAATAAACTCTACTCAGATTCAAAATGTTCAATTTGTGAAAGGATTAAAGCATAACTTACTCAGTGTAAGTCAATTATGTGATTCTGGACATGAAGTGAGATTTAAATCTGATATGTGTAGAATAAATAGTTTAGAGTCTGGAAAAACAATTTTTACTGGTCACAAAACAAACAATCTCTATAGTGTTTGTCTTGATGATCTACCAGATCAAATGTGCTTAATTTCAAAAGAAGATGATAAGTGGATGTGGCATAGGAGATTTGGTCACATTAGCATGAAAACCCTTTCAAAATTCTCCAAACTTGACTTAGTCAAAGGACTTCCAAAGATCAAGTATGAGAAGGATAAATCATGTGAAGCATGCATTCAAGGAAAGCATGCTAAATCATCTTTTAAACCTGTTAACATGATTTCCACTCAAAGACCTTTGGAACTTCTGCACATCCCTTTTTGCTCCTACTAAGCATGCTAGCTTAAGTGGAAATATATATGGTTTTGTTATAGTTGATGATTACTTTAGGTTCACATGGATAATTTTTCTAAAACACAAATATGAGGCTTTTGAAAGTTTCAAAACATTTTTTAAGAAAGTTCAGAATGAGAAGGGTTCTAACAATGTTGCAATCAGAAGTGACCATGGAGGAGAATTTGAAAATGCCTTATTTAAAAATTGTCTTGAAGAGAATGGTGTGTCTCACAACTTCTCTTGTCCAAAAACTCCTCAACAAAATGGTGTAGTTGAAAGAAAAAACATAATATTGCAAGAAATGGCTAGAACATTGCTCAATGACTCAAAAATTGAAAAATAGTTTTGGGCAGAAGCAGTAAACACTGCTTGATACATTCTGAACAGAGAAACCATTAGAAAATTTTTGAACAAAACCCATATGAACTCTAGAAAGGAAAGAAGTCTATCATTTCTTATTTTCATGTATTTGGTTGTGATTGCTATGTTTTAAATAACAAGGACAATTAGTTTTGATGACTAACAAACGTCAAATGTGAGAAGCTTAAGTTATCTGATTTCATATGCTATTAATGCCTCTTCTTGAGTGAACAATAAGTACAGGTATAATCAATCAAATCTCAAGAAGGTTTATGCTTATGATAAGCATTATAAATGAGAAGACTTAAAATGATGTTGCTCACAAGATCTTAAAGAAGGAATCTTTTCTTGACAAGATCAAAGATCAAGACCTCATGGGTAAACTTGTGGAAGATCATCATGAGAAGCATAATCTATTTCTGTGGCAACATGAGAAGAGTCAACCAGAAGGATCAACCTAAGAAGTATAATGACAGAACTATGAGAAAGGAGATGAGAAACATCAGATGAGAAGAGTCAAGTTGAGAAGCATCATGAGAAGAGTCATGACAATCAGAAGGGTCATGATGTGAACGGCCAAGTTGAGAAATGTCATACAATAAGCATCTTCATTAGAAGTATCAACTTGAGAAACATCAACTTGAGAAGCATCATCTTCAACATCTGTCATAGCTGAGAAGAGTCATAGTTGAAAAGAGTCATGACAACTGGAACAGCTGTATTCTCCAGAGAAGCAGAAACACAGTCGTATTCTGCAGAGAAGCAGAAACACAGCTGTATTAAACAGACAGCATCTCAAACGGCTATAAACGGCTATATGCATTTGCCAATGAGTCTTTTCTATGGACCAGAGGTTATTACACATAATTTCATCTATAAATAAACTCTCCTGGCCATCGTTGATAGGTGTGAGAGTATATTGAGCTCTAATCTTCCAACCTTCTCAAGTGTCAAAGTTTTCTCTCATCCATACTCACCTACTACAAAACAGAAGAGATTACTTGATCTCTAAGTATGTATAAATTCTTGTGTTTTTGTATATGTTGAAAACTCCAATTGTATCAACCAAGCTCTAGAAATCCCACAAACCCAAACACTTAACAGAAAACCTGTAGGAAACTTTCTCAAGTAGTATGTGTTACTGTAGGGCATGAGAAATGAGTGCTTAAGCAGGCTAATAGATCAAAAGGATTCTATTAGAGGTGTTAACAGTTGGTAGAGTTGTGTGAAGAAAACTACCAAGAGTACTTTTATCCATGGGAGGTGTAAAAGTTGTAAACTATTTGGAAAATAATGGAAATACTCACAGGGAGTGAGGAGGGGATGTAGCCCAGGGTTTTTTGTGAACAACTATACATTAATGTGTTATTTGCTGCTTTCTCTAAGTTGTTTTACTCTATGAGATAAAACTCTCCTTCAGGAGAAGCTTTATGAAAATTGAAGAAGACAGCATGCTGACCGTTCTCTACACTAAGAAATGTTTTAAACTAAAACACAGTTTTCAACCCTTCTTACATCTCTCCTTAACTAATAGTAACTTAGGAAGTCTCTTGATGGTTTAAATAGAACTGAATTACTATTGATCACATATGCTTACACTACTTAAATGATCAAAAAGATATGCAATTAACAATAAGTGTTGAAGACAGAACTTCTTGACCCTTCTCAACTCTATATAGTTAAGAAAACAGTTTATTCTAAACCTTCTCCAATCACTATCAAAGTTAAGAAAATAGTTTTCACTCACCCTTCTTAACTTAAAGCACTCACTATCTTAATATCTAATCATACTTGTGAAGATAGTTTTATTTTTGCAGGTGAATTTTAAAAGGGTCACAATTCCAACCCCCTTCCTTGTGACATTTATTGACTTCATTAAATTTCGTTTGTTGTATCCAAGTTGTGTTGTGTATTCTCTGATTTATTGAAATGAATGACATTCTAAATTTTATTAACGAATAAAATCTAGGGTGTTACAGTATTCGTCGAGATGATTAGCGTAAAGTAGTAATATAAATATTTGTAGAGTGACCAAAGCTTTATTAGGGTTGACTAGTCAATGATACCTAAAGACCATTTGCATACAATAAGTAAGGCTAAATAAGGTTTAGAGCATCCGGGATCGTTCAATACACAAGAACAATATTGTTACTGAGGTCGATTGTGTTTACTTATATATATATATATAAACCATGATTTTACCTTATGATAGAAATATGATGAGCATATATGATAAGAAAGCTAGGTTTAAGATTGGATAATGAATTCTGGTTTGAGACTTAGAGAAAAATGAACACTTAACCGTGATGCAAAGAATAGTTCAAGGTACTGATCATCAAAATGAATTAGGCATACAAGTTAAGTGTTGAGGCAAAATCCCTAGTTAGTTTTGATGATTAACAAACCTCAAATGTGAGAAGTTTAAGCTATCTGATTTCATATGCTACTAACGCTTCTTCTTGAGTGAAAAATAAGAACAGGAACATCCAAGCTAATCTCAAGAAGGTATATGCTTATGAGAAGCATTATATGTGAGAAGACTTAAAAGAATGTTGCTCACAATATTCTTAAAGAAGAAACCTTCTCATGACAAGATCAAAAGATCAAAACCATATGGTAAACTTGAGAAAGATCATCATGAGAAGCTTCATCTATATAAGTGGCAACATGAGAAGATT
Organism: Astragalus glycyphyllos; assembly: GCA_963573325.1. NCBI lineage: Eukaryota > Viridiplantae > Streptophyta > Magnoliopsida > Fabales > Fabaceae > Astragalus > Astragalus glycyphyllos. The sequence goes on along the minus strand of OY754311.1, from coordinate 52,935,907 downwards.
AGACTAGAAGGATCAACCCAAGAAGCATCATGACAAGACTGTGAAGAAGGAGATGAGAAGAATCAGATGAGAAGAATCAAGTTGAGAAGAGTCATGACCATCAGAAGGGTCATGATGAGAAGAGTCAAATTGAAAAGAATCATATCACAAGTATCTTCATTTGAAGCATCAACTTGAGAAGCAACAACTTGAGAAGCATCATCTTCAACATCAGTCATAGTTGAGAAGAGTCACAGTTGAGAAGAGTCATGACAACTAGAAACAGTTGTCTTCTGCAAAAAAGCAGAAACACAGTTGTATTATGCAGGCAGCATCTTCCAACGGCTATATGGTTTTGCCAAAGACACTAATCTTTGGACCAGAGGTTATTACACATAATTTCATCTATAAGTAAACGCTCTTGCCCATTGTTGATCCGTATGAGAGTACATTGAGCTCAAATCTTCCAACCTTCTCAAGTGTCAAAGTTTTCTCTCATCCATACTCAACTGCTACAAAACTGAAGGGATTCACTTGATCTCTGAGTATGTATTAAGTCTTGTGTTGTTGTAATCATTGCATACTCCATTTGTATCAACCCAGCTCTAGAAATCCCACAAACCCAAACACTTAACAGAAAACCTGTAGGGAACCTTCTCAAGTAGCATGTGTGTTGTAGGGCTTGAGAAGTGAGTGCTTCTATGATAGAAGCAGTCTAATAGATCAGAAGGAGTCTATTAGGGGTGTACACAGCAGGTAAAGCTGTGTGAAGAAAACTACCAAGAGTACTTTTAGCCTAGGGAGGTGTAAAAGTTATAAACTATTTGAAAAATAGTGGAAATACTCACAGGGAGTGAGGAGTGGATATAGCCCAGGGATTTGGGTGAACCACTATAAATCACTGTGTTATTTGCTGCTTTCACAACTTAGTTTTACACTACATATGAAAACTCTCCTTCAGAAGATGCTCTGTGAAAACTGAGAAGGCAGCATTCTGACCCTTCTCTGCTAAGAAATGTTTTAAACTAGAACACAGTTTTCAATCCTTCTCACACCCTCTTTGAACTTATTTCATCTTAGGAAGTCTCTTGTTGGTCTATATTGAAATGTATTAATATTAAATCACATGTGCTCACATCACTCTAATAAAGAAACAGATGATACTGACCCTTCTCAACTCTGCTATATAGTTGAGAAGACAGTCTACTCTCAACCTTCTCCACTCACTAAGTTAAGAAGATTGTTCTGATACACCCGTCTTAACTTAAAGCACTCACTACCTTAAAATTTAATAATACTTGTGAAGATAGTTCTTTCATTTCAGGTGAATTTAAAAAGGGTCACAATTCCAACCCCCCTTCCTTGTGACATTTATTGACTTCATTAAGGTGTAATGAAAAAGAAACACAAAGATTGCATATGTGTTGTAAGTCCACAGTCGTGTGGTATGGGACATCTGAGGTCAATTCCGCTGACCAACTTATTTATTGGCTGATAGGATAACATTGGGATTAGGTTACTCTGATAAATTATCGATGGAGAATGACTTATAACATCCAACTCCTTTAAGATAATTAAATGGTGTTGTCAAACTTAGATTATATATTGGAACGTCGTGACAACAGAATCTGGCCAGAGTCAGCGGATAGTATTGATACATATTGATGATTAGATATAGCCTAACAAATAATTTAAGGAATTAACAAGTTACATGTAACACCTCTTTTTATACATAATTAGTAGGGTTGCTTTAAAAATTGGTTTATTTTAATTGAGAGTAATAATTGCTTTAGAAAGAAGTCTAGGTGTAACACCCTCAATGTTGTTAAAGTTTATTTTATGCATTAGTAAGAATGAGAGTAATAATTTTATGACAACTCATACTTGCTTAGTTAAGAGATGGAAGAAGCAAAGTTGGATTAGTGTTCTTTTGTTGTTGTCTTCACATGTCTCCACATGGAAAGTAAGTAATTGATTCATATATTGATTACTCTAGAATTCCTTCAAGGTGAAGTAACTTAACAAGAGGATTACACCTTTTCCTTACTCACGTGTCACCTTGATGAGGATAGGACACCTCATGCTAGCTTAATATGAATCACCATTTTAATTCATGAGAATAGGACACCTCATGCTAGCTTAAGATGAATCACCGTTTTGAATTCATGATATTAGGATACTTCATACTTGCCTAAGATGACACACTGTTCTAATTCATGAGATCATTCCACCTAAAAGACATTACACCTCCTCCTTCTACATTCTTGCATTGGCTTCATGAGACGTTTCCACTTAGGTGCTTGTTTAAGATGACTCATCACTTAAGCTCATGAATTGATGAAACCAAAAAAGCAGGTTAACATCTCATGCTTATAAGTTTTGTCTGTTGGTTTAATAAGATTTTTCCACTTAGATAGCTAATAGATTCTCACTCTTTTAAACTCAAAATCATGCCACTTAAAAGGTGAATTTTATGCTTCATGCTTTGAAATTTGTAAGCAAGGTCCATGGATTTAGTATAAATAAATAGCAAGCCATGTTCTTTGATTCTTTCACCACTCTATAACTAAAACACTTTCTTTCCATATTCCTTGAAACCTTTGGGCCTAAAACAACCAACATCATTAACCATATTCGTGTTCGTAGCTTCATATCGGTATTTGTGGTTAAGTACGTATCAATGTTAGTGGAGCAGTTATTCGTTCATGTTGTGTTTCAGGTGGGGCAAGATATTATATTCGTCGTGACGGTTAGCGTAAAGTTTTAATTTAAATATGTGTAAAGTGACTCAAGCTCTACTAGACTTAAAGAGTTAGTGATACCTAAATATCAATTTACTACTCTTCGGAGTTAAGGTTATGTGAAGTTTAGGTCGTCGAGGACCGGTTAACACAAAGGAATGTTCTATATTGTGATTTGAAAGATTTCATGATTGATTGATTGATTGAGATACTTCTAGTGAGATTGATCGTGTTTCCTTTTTATTTGTTTGATTGTTTTAAATGTCGTCAAATATTTATATGCCTAATATGATTATATGTTGGATTATTGAAATGCTTTATTTTTATAATTATGTTAAGAAGCATGATTATACTTCATGTATTGATTTGTACTCGTACCCATAGGTTATGCTATCAAGCAACTAAACATTCAATTTTCGTCTACGATCATGAAGTGACCTCGGTCGCAGTCATTGGCTTATAACTACATCGCCACATCATATTTCTCATGCACTCGCACACGCCGGGAAGGTAAATCCACATCAACTAGCATGGTGCCATATCAATATGAGAGCCGATCATTCGATCAGGTATGCATTTACTACTCTTACCTCATTCTCATTCCTTAGTGTTGACTTTGATATTGGAGTGTGTGCAGGTTCCACCCCCATCACATTGGCGACTTTTGGTGACTCTTCTTAGTGCAACTGTCATCCCACAAATTAATTATTCCTTTTAGTCACCGAAAATTCCTCAGAGGCAATTTTTGGCGACTCCTCTCAGTGCGGCTTCTTGGACCGAACATTGGCGACCACAGTGGGAGATGCCTCTCACCACACTCTTTCTTCTCAGAACTCGCTTCGTGATTCTCGCCACCAGTATGATGACTCCTTAAGGGCAAACTGTCATGCGCAGCTCTCAATTTCTCGCCGGTGAGATCGTACTCCAATCATTGGTTGTACTCGTGATGGAAGGCGTCGCTCAGGATCCTCTGATCGGCAGTCAGCAGGTTGTACGACAACAAATTCCATCACCTCAGAGTGATGCCAAGGTGGTTCCTGTATTATTACAGGCAGTGCGGGATTTGGTGAGTCTCTTAGGCAGCAAGGACAATGTGTTCTCTGAGTAGAGCGTAAAAGTGCTCAACATAGAGAAAGAAATGACCGTGGTAAAAGCTAACGATGTGCCATTGCTTGAACGTCTATGCTCCCCATCCCCTCCCCCAAGAACTATAGTTTCAAGGCATCATCGTTCTCCTAAACAGCATCATCATTTGCATAATCATTGACTGTCTTGAAGGGGGAGGCTGCAGATCTTCTCCAAGCTCTTCACCGACTTCACCGGGCCCAAATTATTGCCCAAACTCGCCTTTCGATGACATGTCTTTACTCAGCTCTTCATCACCCCCTCGACGCTCGCAAGGTCGAGAGTGTTCTCCTCACAAGTTTGTTGCGACGGGAGGCAAGGCGTAAAGCATCCCCGGCTAGAGGAAATCGGTGTAGGTCTTCACTAGTGGTAAACTGTTTGCACCCAACGGAGGGCTAAAGGACCAGTCAAATGTAATATATTCCCCTTGACCTTGACCAAGGCGGCATTGGCCTGGTTCTAAGAATTGTGCCCGAACTCTCTCTCATCATGGCATCAGCTCAAATAACTCTTCTCGGCAAGCTTCACTCCCTCCAAGTCAAAGCCAAAGTTTGCTAAGTACTTAAGGTTGTCCGACAAGGTGAGGATGAGACACTCAAGGAGTACATTGAGCGATTTAACAAGGAAGCAGTTAATGTCTGAGATGTCACCGACGAGATGAGACTTTAGTTTAGGGAGGAAGGTCTCAGTGAACATAGTTTGTTCCAGCAAGAGGCCGGCATAAACCAATCGGCCAATCTTGAAGATTTCTCTTCTGATCGCAGAAGTTCAAAGATTATGAAGAGCGGCAACTAGCGTATCGGATCGTGGGGAAACCCACTGCCGAGAAGGGAGGGTAGCCTAGAGAAGGTCGGTCAAGGAGGGAGCAGAGGAGCGGTGCATGAACCCAGGATTCGGATCCGTTTCTCTAAATTTACACCCTTGAAAGGATCTCGGGCCAAGATTTATGTCGAGTGTGAGAACAACAAATTCAAGGATCTCAAGCCAATGGATCCCGTAGAATTATAGTCATGGATGAGTAGGAATAAGTATTGTCGTTACCACAAGAGTGAGTAACAGACATGACACTAACCATTTCAAAGTATTAAAGGAAGATATCGAGGCACATCCAAAAGGGTAAGTTGGGAAGATTCGTAGCTGAAAAGAAAAATGGAGAATAGATGTAACATCCTGGTTTTTAATCGACAATAAAATCCCGAATATTACTTTTCAGACATCTTAGAGATACACTTTTGTACTTTGGATTAAACTAAGGAACAACAACTGTCCTTAAATGACTCGCATATTAATAGGATTTAAAAAACTATAATTGAAGTCAACACAACCAACATAATCCAAAATACTAGTATATATAAATCTTAATACATCATAAGTTAAGTCTTAAACTTAACAATAATCAATGATCTCAATACATGAGACAAGAACAATTACTATAAGAAGAACTTCAAATAAAATGAGGTCCTCCAAGACTGAAATCCTCAACTTGGCATAACTCCTTAATCTTCATTTGTTTATCTGAAAAACAACAACAATTAGGGGTGAGATTACATAATCCCAGTGAGTCCATTTGAGACTCCCTTACCATGATACGCTCGGAATATATTTTAATATTTATCTATGATGCATCCCCTAACGCAATAGACTTGTAACACCCTAGTATCTCTAACAAATAGAAATACTAAGATATACAGTTTAGCATACATCAGAATAATTTCCTATTTCAGATATTGAACAATACTAAATACTCTTGATAAATAACATCAAAGAGTCATACATATCTCAAGTACTTCAAAATATAACAATATCTCAAGTACTTATAGTCTTAGGTCTTTCTTAAACTTAACATCACCTAATGTTCAATATCCAAAACATAGAAATAGCGGAAACGATTTTACAGCTTTACACAAGTTCAAGTCATAAAGTCGAGATACAAGGACAACAAGGGAAACAAAATGACATAGATAAAAGAACTAAGTCTTCATCTTCTTCTCGAGCACATCACCTACTCGTGCCTCTTCGCTTTCCTTTTTCCCTGTTTTTGTAAAAATAACAACATATAAAGAGTGAGATAAAAATCTCAATGAGCCCTATCGAGACCCCTCACTACACTTACGGTTCAATTACGAATCCTTTTCATCTCGTAGTTCAATTTATAAACTATGTGCCTTTTTATTTAGCACGACACCGACCGCAGCTTTGCTAATTTCGGTAATTCGTGCAACTTAACTTTAACGCAACACCGACCGCAGCTTTGCTAATCCCGGTGAAGCATCTTAACTTTAGCATAACACCGACCGCAGCTTTGCTAATACCGATGAACCCCATTCACTAGTCCATACCATAGTGCTTAACTTAGGGCCTAGGTTAAGGGCTCATGGCCTTCTCCGCCTAGTATGCTACCTCTTTGGGTCATCACCCATACTCGATATAATTTATATATCGTTAACCTTTATCTTGGGTAATAACCCTATTCATTTAACTTGTCTTTATAGACACATGACACATTGGTCGTAACTTTAATGAACTTATAGTCCATTATATTACCAAGTCTTTTTAGATTTTCTCTCTCGTGATTACTAACAATTATCGTTCATTATCATGACTTAGAAGAATTGTCACAACATATAAACATCACATCAACATAAGGAACTTCTTGACCTATCAATTAATCTAGGTGTAACAGTTACTCTCGGATTCGGTATGAAATTGGAATAGCAGTGTTACCAAGGAGATTTTGAAAGCGAAATAATTATTTAAGGAATCAAACGAGTGCACCATTAGTGTCTCCGTACTGATTCAGAAAACTGAGTTTAAAAATATCATTAAACATTTCCTTGGTCCTCCTTCTTTTCAAATCCCATAAATATCCGAGCATAATCATTACGACTACTTTAATCAATGAATTTTCAAAACGGGTTCTAATTCTAGAACAACATCACGTTCGACACTTAGGTAACTTTGAGCTTCCTTCTCTTTCGGCATACAAGATGGGACCTAATAGTCTAAGGCTTTTGAAGACTCTTCTGACTGCTAAAAGGCTATTGCCACTAATGACCATTTTCGAGAAATAGATCTTTTGGGGAACTACAATGAATATTATCTTAAACCGGTGCCTAGGAGCTTAATCTTGATGGTTGGAAGTCTTTTTTCCAACTTCCCGTGCACTGGAAGGTTTATGCTCTACGAACGCTTTAGGGTTTAGCAGTTTAAGGTAAGGCAGGAGTACAATTCAGAATACAACTAGAAACACAGTTCAAAATCTAATAAGATGTGTTGACATTTTCTTTAGCTTTCCAACGCATCTCGGAACATAAAAATCGGAGTTCCGGATTAGAAGTTATGAATAAAACAAGTCGGAAAACTAGCAAAAATTTCTCACAGACTAAGAGTGGCATGCACCTAGTCAGGGGTTATCATAAAGTCACTTCTATCGACATCCCATACTAGTTTCATCTTGGAAGGGACTTGGTTCATGAATTTGGATCGGGAACTAATCCAATCAACATTGGTTAATTCTGCTTGCCGATATTGAGATTACACTATAGTTTACTAGGCTAGTTTCATAACATTTCGAAATATGGCTCTGAGGAAAAATAATCTTGGTCAGATAATCTTAACGGATCTTAGGTCACTGACACTACTACGGCCTAAAGGTTTTGCTTAACTTATAACTCTTTGAACGACCCACAACGACTTACGTTGCAACACAACGATTGTACCGGCTTCGATGACTGAACAGTCACCCACAGATTCCTCGAACCAACACGGATGAACATTTCTTACTTCGGAATACCATATGTAGCCCTCGGCTTCTACTGCGCACTCTGATGAAATGAGAAGGCTAGAATTCCTATGGTTTAGGGTTTTGGACATTTTCGGGGCTGAGGAAACTAATCGTCATCATTCTCAGTAATTCACATGAAACATTGAGTGGATCCTGATTCAATACCTCACATAATATACTGAAAGGTTCTGACATTTAATTGTCTAAGTCCCTAACTGACTCGATCTAACCTCTTTGACCATAAAGTCTCTAAGTCGACAAGGTCGAACTGCTTTGATACCAAAATGTAACACCATAGTATCTCAAACAAATAGAAATACTAATATATACAGTTTAGCATACATAAGAGAATAATTTCATGTTTCAGATATTGAACAATACTAAATACTCTTGATAAATAACATCAAAGAGTCATACATATCTCAAGTACTTCAAAATATAACAATATCTCAAGTACTTATAGTCTTAGGTCTTTCTTAAACTTGACATCACCTAATGTTCAATATCCAAAAACATAGAAATAACGGAAACGACTTTACAACTTTACATAAGTTCAAGTCATAAAGTCGAGATACAAGGACAACAAGGGAAACAAAATGACATAGATAAAAGAACTAAGTCTTCATCTTCTTCTGAGCACATCACCTACCTGTGCCTCTTCGCTTTCCTTTTTCCCTGTTTCTCTGTAAAAATAACAACATATAAAGGGTGAGGTAAAATCTCAGTGATTCCTATCAAGACCCCTCCCTACACTCTCGGTTCAATTATGAATCCTTTTCATCTCGTAGTTCAATTTATAAACTACGTGCCTTTTTACTAAGCACGACACAGACCGCAGCTTTGCTAATCCTGATAATCCGTGCAACTTAACTTTAACGCAACATCGACCGCATCTTTGCTAATCCCGGTGAAGCATCTTAACTTTAGCATAACACGGATCGCAGCTTTGCTAATCCCGGTGAACCCCATTCACTAGTCCATACCATAGTGCTTAACTCAGGGCCTAGGATAAGGGCTCATGGCCTTCCCCGCCTAGTATGCTACCTCTTTGGGTCGTCACCCATACTTGATATAATTTGTATATCGTTAACCTTTATCTTGGGTAATAACATTATTCATTTAACTTGTCTTTATAGACACATTAAACATTTGTCTTAACTTTAATGAACTTATAGTCCATTATATTACCATGTCTTTTTAGGTTTTCTCTCTCGTGATTACTAACGATTATCGTTCATTATCATGACTTCGAAGAATTGTCACAACATATAAACATCAAATTATAGCAATTCACTTGATTTAGAAACATTCACATTTCATGACTCAAACATAAGCATTTATATTGAATTACGGTAATTCTATCATTTTATAGGGTGGGGGAAGTGATTAGAGTTGGTTTGAAATCAATTGGAATAGGTTTGGACATGTTTTAAAAAGTTGGATAGAAAGGTCCGCACGGGTCGTGCCCCTACACGCACGGGTCTTGCTCCCTATAAATAGGTTTCAACACACATCTATTTTACGGGGCGCACAGATCGTGCTTGTTTATCAGCATTACCAAAAATTCTATTTTCGTGTGAAATTACTCTTCCGATCGATCCCAAAACTTATTCCGATCAATTCATAACTTCGACACGTATAATAACAGTACAATAACATATACAAACAACCAATCAATCATCATCAATATCAATCATAGCATCAAACATCAAACAATCAACACATTCGAAGCATAAAATGCACCCTTTCTCAACTTCCGGTTTGTAATTCAAATTTCGAAACGAAAAACGAAATTCATGTAAACTCAGTGACGTGCAAGACAACATTCGTGAGCCAAAAACCTAAGGGAGTAGGAACTCACCGATTGTGATGAAAATCACAAACCAACACGAAAACAAAGCTCGCGAACAACCGAAACCACACAAACGGTCCCCGAAACGACACTGACGCTCCCACGAACTCGAAATCACTCCAAAGCTAACCCAAAACAACCCAAACTCGTAATCCAGCAACTGCTATCCCTTCTATCAACAAAAATGTGCTTGATTGAACTTCCAAAACCCCCTTTCAAAGTGAAAGAACAAGTAAGAGAATGATTTGGAGCCATCTCTCTTGTTTTAAACTAAAACTCAAATCAAATGGATGATGGAAGAAGATGATGGAACCTGAATCTATATATGAGTGAAATGGACATCAATGGAAAGAAGAGTGAAAGTGGGAGAGAATGGTAGCTATAACTCTCACATGCATGAGGATTTGATGGTGTTCATCTCCACCTCTTCTTCCTCTCACTCTCGTCTTCTCTCTCTCTCTCTCTCTCTCTCTCTCTCTCTCAACCCTCTCTTCTTTTTTATTTTTTTCAAAATTTCAGAAAACATGACATTATGAGAGTGTGTGTGTGTCTTGGAAGAGTTAATGAGCCGAAGGGAAATTTTTAAAGGGAAAATACCAAACTACCCCTCCTCTCTTAATCCATTTAAATCTATCTCTAATCAAACAACAATTAAACAATTAACCAACAATGCATCTAATTCACATACTTAGGCAATTAAATATTACTTTCATAACTCTAATGATGTTCTATGACTCGATTTCTTACTTAATTAACCAAAATACCCTTTTCTCTTATTCCCACTTAAATAAATTTTTAACCAAACAATCAAACAATAATACACAATCTCATACCATTTGCAATTAGATTAGCTATCACATATAATTAATTATACTAAATTACTTAAGTTAACTAACCAATTAACTATAACCTCTTACTAATTTCAACTAATAAATAAAACGCTCTTGAAACTTTTATTCTCTGCACAAAGAAAACCTCTTGGGCCTTGAGACAGTTCATGACACTGGCCCAAATACATCATCCATTCTTTAGTTTATTTACTATGTACTTATATATGTACTAGATAGTTTTCTCACACGAATTTTCAAAAAAAAAATTGATACAACACAAAACCGCTTAGTCGTGACCTCCAACAAACACATCACAATCAATGAAAATAAATTCAAACATATCAATCAACTCAATCCTCTTTCAAACCACAACATATCAAGTGGCATAGACACTTGACTATCATTCAAACATATCAGTAAAGTCAATCCTCTTTCAAACCACAACATATCAAGTGGCTTAGAACTTGACTATCACCTTTTAGAAACAAACATCTAGCAAGCAACAACAACAAGCACATGCATTTATCAGCCAGAATTTTCATCAAGCATACCTCTACTTTGGTGAATTAATTAACCTATCAAACGGTATCGAAACTTAGCAAACGACCACTCTTTAGAAAGCTTAGAGTGTCTAGTTTATGAACATAATTTTTGTTTTGACATAAAATAAGCTAATAAATGCAGTTTTACAAAACATTAGACATATGTTAAGAAACAGGACACCTTCAGTGACTTAGTTTGTAGAACATTTTAAAATAACAAAACTCAGTTAAGTTCCACGAAATTTGTGTCAAAAGTGAAGCTTAACAAGTCTAGTTTACAACAAGACAAAAATCACTCAAAAATGAGTTCTACATATAAGGTTATAAGGATAATACTAAACCTATACTCAAAGGAAGTGTGTGCAGAATTCATATGTAGAATTGCTAACTTACAAGTCACTTTTCTCTTTTAATACTTAATGAAAAATCACGGTTCCAAAGCCTATTTTGACTTAAATTTTGCCTAGTATCTTAACGCAATTTTTGTGTTTTTTTTGTTCAGCCAAAAAGTATAGTTTTACAAAATAACAACCATAGATACCAGAAACAGCACAACAACAATCATCCAACTTGTGACGATTTAATCATTCAATACTCAATCAATTTCAGCAGCAACACCACTCCAACCAGCATCCATGCATCAGATGTATCATACTAAAAACTTAAAATCAATATGCATTAATTGAAATTAAAAGAAAAAGGTCAAGGACTCACCTCGAAGCCGAAGAGAGGGAGTATGTCCTTGCAAAGGTTCATGAGGGAATATGTGGATAGCACCTCGAAGGTCGAGCTCTGGCCAAGAAATCTTGTAGGGAGGGAGGGATACTACTGGCCCACTACGACTGAAGAGGCAAAAAGGTTTGTGAAAAATGCGACAAGTGCCAACGTCACATTGACGTCAACTTTTGTGCAAGTTGGTGTATAACTGCAAGTTGGCCATGAATGAAGTCTTACTCTTAATACAATAGAAGATAAAATCAATGTTAATTTTTCTCAATTGTGTGATAGGTACGAGAGAACGGTGGGAGGGCAATCCAAAGAGTCGAAGACGACAACAATCCTCTTAGAACAAACGTACGTATAAGAAAGAAATCAAAATTTAGAAAACAGAAGATGAGGTGTGACAGAACACAAATGTGAGGCTTAAAATCACAACACAACCCCTTTACCTTATTATTACATCCTCCTCCTCCTCCTCCTTAGCGTGTGTGCATGTGCACAAGACTAGTAGCCCTTTGCCTTACCTTATCCTATCCATCCATCTATCTCATACGCAATCTCATTTCTTTCCCTCTCCCTCCCTTTTTCTTTCTGTCCCCTCTTCTCTCCAACTCACCCTTTTTTCTTTTCATTTCAAATTCCATTCCTTTTTCTATTCATGTCTCCCCAAACCTCTTAACTTCCTCTCCAACTCTGCTTCATTCCACTTTCACCAATATCAAAAAAGAAAAAAAAAAAGTAACATAACTACTTTCCAGCCTCCTTTTAATTTGATTTTCTTAACTGCTTTGATTGAAGTAGCGCCATGTAAGTTGGAAAGTTAATTTCATTGTTTTCATTTTATCCCACTACACTATCTTAGTACTACGTTAGATAGATTGCTGTTCTGTTTTGTTGTCAAAAAAACTTCTAAGGATTTTTCCTAGTCGGTGCATCCTAGAAGTGCAATTACTTTAATTATTAATTAATGGCTCCCAAAACTGGAAAAACCAAACCGCACAAAACTAAAGGAGAGAAGAAGAAGAAAGAAGAGAAAGGTTCGTATTACTAGTTTTCATTATTATTAGTCTCTTTCTCTAATTTCATACAATTCAGCTTTCATTTGTGAATCATTTTCTACTCGTGTTTTTTCTTGTCTATTATCTAAACTGTCAATGTCCAATTACTTATCTTCATGGTTATCTAACTAGTTGCATTGTTATTTCTTTTCATTTTCATTGGTTTGGGAAATTCTCTATCTTATCCTTTTGGAATTTCCTTCCTCCTAGTTCTAAACAATTACATTATGTATTTGCAGTTTTGCCAACTGTGATCGAAATAACCGTAGATATACCAGACGATTCACGAGTTACCCTCAAGGTATGATCGGTGGAGTAATTCAACTTTTTTGTCTTTGTTCGCTAGAATCTTTTTTGAACCAAATTCAGTTGAAACTTTTAGCTTCATTTTCTATGATTTAGTATACTCATAAATCATAATGATATAACTTGATTTTTCCTTTTAATAGAAATACTACCGATTTATATATAGAGTAATGTTATATATAATTCATATGACGTACGAAATGGTAGTTTATTTATATATAGTAAGTTTACAACTTAAGCAGAAACCACGTACAAAGCCGTAATTTTTTTTCAATCCTTTGTAGTTTTTACTTATTTTACAAGATACTTTTCTAAGTTTTTATTTTTATGCAAAATATTTTGGAAGTTGAGTTATAAATTATTATACATTATTCACAATAAGTTTCTTGAGTTTGCTATTTTTATTTAGAAAAAAGCTCTGCTAATCTTGTTGAAGTTTTGATTTAACTATATGTTGGAGTCTTACTTGTATATTCTCCGTTTGTATATTAAGTCCAAATCCTCACTATAGTCACTTTTTGTTCACATTTTATCACCTCATCATATTTATGTTTCCCTTATATTGGGACTAACTTATAAATATTTATACTAGTAATTCTGTTATTGATCAATGACTCAATAAAGTAGATTTTTAATTTTTAATTTCTGTCATTAATATTTAAATCTTTGTAATCGGTATGAAATATCATATGATAGTGATAAATAATTAGTTGAAAAGTTATACTAATTTTTGATATTTTAAAATTTTTATTTTTATTTATTTTAATATCATTAAAACAGTTTTCTACTAAATAAATCATTTTTTAAATTTAATAAAAATTGATTTCACTTCAATACTCATATTTTACAATCAATTATCGCTAGAAGTGTAATTTTGCTAGTTTAGGTTAGTTATTCAGGAATAAATTAGTTAGGCATAACCCAACGGATCGGACTAGTGGAGCATGACAAGAGTTGTATTCGAGAAGTCTCGGTTTCAACTTCCCACTAGTTCTCTTGAGGTGAGGTAAATGTATTCACCTTCGTAAGTGTTCCTAGAGTCCGAAGGTCTTCCCTACCTTGGACTGGGGCGTCATTCCCTCACCCTAAATTTTAGTTTACCAAAAAGATCACTTAGGGTTAAAGGTATGTTTCGTCCCTGCAAATATCTCAATAATCCAGTTTGGTCGCTGCAAAAAAATAAAATAAAATAGGCCTTGCAAATACCAAACGCTTCTAGTTTGGTCTCTGTCATTAGTTTTTGGCTAACAGCGTTAGTGGATGGTGACGTAGCTGCCAATATGGATGTCAAATCATCATTTCTTTCATTCATATTTCTCTGAAACTCTCTTCTTCCTTCTTCTCTCTTTTCATCCTCTCTCTTCTCTCTTCGTTCTTCTCTCATCTTCTCTTCTGAATCTTTCGTATTAAATATCAGTTTTGAGACTCTTCTTTATTTATGGATTTATTTAAAATTGTATGGATTTATTTAAGGAATTTTTAAAGTATTTATTTTGAAAATTAGAATCGACCTAAATCCAATCGTATTTGTATTAAGATGTATATGAGGAAAACCAGATAAAGAAAAGATGTGGGCTATATCGGGAAAAAAAAATACCTAAATAATCCACTTCTCCAAAAAAATACCACGATGCCCTACTTTTTACACCATGGAGAAGTGGAGTATATAGGGGTTTTTTTCTGATAAGTAATTGATTGGATTAATGAGACTACATGAGTACTTTAACCCGTACAATTATCTTGAGGTTGGTCTTTATTTATATATATATATATATATATATATATATATATATATATATATATAGAGAGAGAGAGAGAGAGAGAGAGAGGGTAATTTAAAAAAATCCCAAAACTCGTGCTATCCTTGTACAAGAAGAATTTTTCTTACCTTGCACTTGTTAAACTTTATTAATTAAAAAGTAAGGAAATAGTTAATAACGCTCATTGTGAATACCTAATTTCGTCCCCGACCAAAAATTTGTTGCTCATGTCCCTAAGAATAATAAATATCCAAATATGTCCACGACATTTACAAATGGAAGACACATTAATCTGTGGAAGTTTAGTCGTTTGAGTACTGACATGTCACTTTAGTTTGATAATGCTACCGTTATAGGGTAGCTTATGTGGCCATATTCGTGAGTCAAATTTTAAGGGAACCATTTAAGTACCCTATGTTTTTAATTTTGGACAAATTTGGTACTTTGTGTTTGACTTCTGTTGACCCCATCTTCTTCTCCATTTGAACCCTAACCCCCATTTTTGAAGCTCCAACCGATTCTACGATAGAAAAGTAGCACCACCAGCTTCAATTTCATGGGTTTTTGTATAAATTTTACTATGAGCCACCTTGGGTCCTCCTCATCAAGCGATGCAGGTTCTATTTACGTGGCTTCCTCGGCTGACAACAAAGATGCAAGATGAAAGACCCTAATTTCACAAGAATGCAGTGTAGAAGTGTAGAAGATGCTTAAGGAATTTCTTTGGGTTTCAGTAAACGTAAGGAAGAAGAAGAGGGTAACCCAAAGGTTGACGTTGCAGATGTTAGTTGAGGGACTAAGTTGGTCTAATTTCAAAATTGTAAGCAATGCAAGTGCTGACATGGATTATTAAAACGGGAAAGATTAAAAATAATGGGGCATGTCGTAGGTCATACATATAATAAACCACATCAGCAGGAAAACAACGCTCACTAACAGAAGACTAACATAGGGACTAACATGTGTTCGATTTGTAAATATCAAAGGCTTATTTTGATATTAATTGCTCTCATAGACTAAACTGGGCACCAAAAATTTTGGCAACCACGAAATTAGGTATTCACTCTAATGCTTAAGTGCACAAGATTGCACATTTTTGAAATTTTTTCTGGTGACAAATTTACGTCATGGAACCTCGCCACGTGTATTTGGCTTTTGAATCTAGTACTTCCTTCGTCTCATTTTGTTTGT
Source organism: Astragalus glycyphyllos (assembly GCA_963573325.1). NCBI lineage: Eukaryota > Viridiplantae > Streptophyta > Magnoliopsida > Fabales > Fabaceae > Astragalus > Astragalus glycyphyllos. The sequence continues at coordinate 52,920,019 of OY754311.1, read as the reverse complement.
AGTTTAAGATTTTGACATACTCATTAAGAAAAGTGATTAATAGTCTAAATTTAATAAAAAAAATTGTATAATTTACTCATTGACCTTTATTTCTCAACTTAGATAGACGTGAGACATTTATTAAATGTACAAAATACTGATAATAAAGAGGGGCATTAGTAAAAAAATATTAAATTTATTGAAAACATAAAACAATTAATAAACAAATGAAGTAGTAATTAACTTGTACTCCGGTTCACAATATAAAAGAAAAATAATGAGTTTTGGTGGTTGACAATATAAGAAAGAAACACAATTTTTAAGGTGTATTAAATGATCAATCACAAGTTTACTTCAATTTAAGTGTTGTATTTCAAAATAATATCATTAATTAGAAGTAAAAATCATCATTTAATGAAAATGACAATCTTGGGAAGTAGATAATAATTAATTTCAATGTGATTTTTTAATTTGATTAATATTGTGTTTTTTTCTCTTGTAATTTTAATTATTTGTTGGGAGGCAGGGCATCTCTACAGACCGGATCCTAGATGTGAGAAAGCTATTAGCGGCGCATTTCGAGACTTGTCACTTGACTAACTTCTCCTTCTCTCACGAGGTAATACGTCTACTTTTGAATTTCTTACAAAATTTAACTGGAAGAACAAGGCTAACAGAATACATTAATCAACAATCAGGTTCGAGGTGCAAAGCTGAAAGACTCAGTAGAAATCGTGTCCCTAAAACCCTGCCATCTCTCAATCCTGCATGGTAACTAAAACTCGCTGTTACACTGAACCAGCGTTGACCGTCAACCGTACACGATAACCACCCCACATTTTTGTTTTTCTTTTTTCAGATGACTACACCGAAGAGCTCGCCGTCGCACACATTCGGCGACTCCTGGACATCACGGCGTGCACCTCCGCGTTCGGGAAACCCACCGCCGGAAGAACCAACGTGAAAGAACCACTCAGCTCCAAAGATCCAGCCTCAGTCGAAAGCGAACTTAATTCAGGTTCAGAAAATGGATCCGAAACAAACCCGAAACCCAAACCCGTGGATTTGAATTCGGAAACACCCAATGGGAAAAGCGAGAAGACGGAGGGTGAAATCTCCATGTATCCACCACCCAGGCTTGGACAGTTCTATGATTTCTTTTCTTTTTCGCACCTTACTCCGCCGTTTCACTGTGAGCTTTTCTATCCTTTTCCACTTGATTTGGACACAATGCAACTTGTTTGTGGAATGCATGAGTAATAGTTACACCACCCTATGTGCATCGAAATTAAATTATTATTTATTATATTTTGGTTATTTTCTTTTGCTTTGTGTAAAATTCCAATGTCTACTCTAGTTTTCTGTGACAATCTTTGGTTAAAATTCCAATGTCTACTCTAGTTTTCTGTTGCAAACATTAGTTATGTCTCCAAAATTATCAGTATAATATTTTGAATTCAAACATGCTTTGAGCATGCTAATATGCTATCAATCATTACTACTATTTTTTTAAAATTCTTGATGAATGAACACTGTAATTTTGAGCTCCATAAGACAAGATTATTTAAATTTTACTCTGCTTCCTCTTTGTGGGGATGTGCCTATTGATTTCAGTTTGGTGGGATATTTCTCAAATTGTTCAAGGGCCAAAAAGCACTACATATGATTTATAGCTTGATGGTGATTTGTATATTGAACCCGAAGCCCTGTTTTTGATTAGTGGGCTTTTGATTTTCTGGCAGACATAAGAAGATCAAACCGTCCATTCCTGGAGGACAAGACAGAAGATGATTTCTTTCAGATTGATGTGAGGGCTATTCATTGCATCCCTATTTGAACTACCAGACACTTTTTTTCGGCTTTCCGCTGTGGCTTTGGCAGCATAATCTATTCTATTTAGTTATTTTGATATGGGATTCTTTTGCATTTGGCATAACCAGGTTAGGGTTTGCAGCGGAAAACCGACTACAATTGTTGCCTCCAAAAAAGGATTCTATCCTGCTGGAAAATGTCTTCTTGTGAGTCATGCATTGGTGGGTCTCCTACAGCAGATAAGCAGGGTGTTTGAAGCTGTAAGTTTAAACTCATTAATGTTTCTCAGTTGAGGCTACAAAGTATTTGGCATTTCTAACCATGTTCTGGTTGCTCGGAAGCTATTGATAATTAGAATAATTGACACATAAAATTAGTCTTTAATATTGATATTACTGATACAAAAGGTGCGAAGCTTTCAAAAATAAAATTATTTTATTCAGTCTATAGTAAATACTTATTTTTCTATAAAAAATTTACTTTTCATATTTTACAATTTGATTTTGACAAAATTTGTCATATATTAAAAATTTAGAAAACTTTATTTTTAATCATCACTTTTCTTGTTTTATTACAAATGTCCTAGGTGTGATTGATGACATCTTACCTTTATAGTATTTCCAATTTCCAATATTTGAGGTTACTTTTTCTAAAGTAACAATTTATAAAAAGTCAGACACAGGTAAATAAGATAAGCAACTAAAACATAGAACTAAATATTATTGCATTAATTTTCACCACCATCACCTGTTCTCATTCTCAATGAAAAACATAAGTTAGAATCATTAAATACGGGTGTTACTGATTTAAGTAATATATTTACCCATTTTTCATTAGACTTTATAGTAATGATAGATAACTTTTAATTTAAACGAAGCCAATATGTATTCTGTACAACAAGCTTGTGCAATGAATAACATAGTGTTAACAAAATACTCATATACACAAATTATTATGTTGTATTTTCTATATGCCATTACTTCCTATCATTTTGTAGAAGTGGGCTAAACAACAGTATTTTTTTCTATAAAAATGATTAAATAAATAAATATTCTTTCTTACAGGCCTACAGAGCTCTTATGAAGGCATTCACAGAACACAATAAGGTATATCTTTGCATCCTATGTATCCACCTTGCTGTGCTAATTGTACCAGATGTTTTTACAATTATAGTTGTATATTTTCAGTTTGGCAATCTTCCTTATGGTTTTCGTGCAAACACATGGGTTGTCCCTCCAGTTGTTTCTGACAATCCAGCAGTTTTTCCCCCACTTCCTATGGAAGATGAAACTTGGGGAGGAAATGGAGGTGGTCAAGGAAGAAATGGTAAGCATGAAAAGAGACAGTGGGCCAGAGATTTTGCAATCCTAGCTGCAATGCCTTGTCAAAATGCAGAAGAGAGGCAAATAAGAGATAGGAAAGCGTTTCTGCTTCATAGTTTATTTGTCGACGTATCAGTCTCCAAAGCAGTTTCTGCAATAAAACATTTTAAAGATAGCAAGCAAAGATCTTCTAGTAACACAGCTGTTCCAACTTTTTATGAAGAAAAAACTGGAGATTTAACAATTAAGGTGACACGAGATGTATCTGATGCAAGCATTAAGTTGGACTGCAAAAATGATGGGACTCAGGTTCTTGGATTATCAGAGGAAGAACTTGCTCAGAGAAACTTGCTTAAAGGCATTACTGCTGATGAAAGTGCAGCTGTTCATGTAAGTGTGATTAATGGTTGAACCTATTATAATGTACTGAATTGGTTGTTGTATTTTGATAAATTTTGCTTCTCTTTTGTCCTTCTAGGATACTCCTACGTTGGGTGCAGTTATTATAAGACACTGTGGCTACACAGCTGTTGTAAAGGTTTCACCTGAGTCAAACTGGGAAGGTAGTCCTGATTCCTTGGAAATTGATATTGAGGACCAGCCCGAAGGAGGTGCAAACGCATTGAATGTTAACAGGTAATTTAGAGTGCATTTGTTTGTTTATTTGTTTGCCCATTTTGAAATTAAAAAATGCAATATATTAATTTATAAATTTTATAAATGTCACAAGGCAAATCACATTTTAAAACAATAAGTGCGTTTTATAATTGTAACACAATGAAAAATAGCTTCTACGTTAAATTAATTCTCTTAAAAGAAAATTACTTTATTGTCCAACTTTTAGACAACAAGTCTTTTAATGTTTAAGTAAGCTAGCTTTTAATCTATTAGTTTCTTAATCTATTTTGGTAATCAAGGACCATTGCAAGTTCCTACTACAAACTTAATTCTTGTATTAGTTTCTGATAAATTTTTGCATCATACAATCACAGTCGAAAGACCAATAAAAGGAGAAAACTTGCTGCCTTTGCAACTTATAATGCAACAGTACCAATCTATTTGAGCAATTCTGTTAGCAAATTAGTTTTGGCTTGAATGTGCTTCTGCATTTATTTATTTTTTGGGGTAGATCTGGTTTTACAAGTTCTTGATACAATTTTCTCATTAACTTACCTTCAGCTTGAGGATGCTATTGCATAAGTCATCTACACCCCAATCATCTAACGCAATCCAACGAATCCAGAGCACAGATATTGAGAATTATTGTTCTGCTTGGTCTTTGGTAAAGAAGGTTCTAGAGGAGAGCATACTGAAATTGAAGGAAGAGTCCACTGGACATGGTAAGTCTATCAGATGGGAGCTTGGGGCATGTTGGGTACAACATTTACAAAATCAAGCTACGGGGAAAACTGAGCCAAATAAAGCTGAAGAAGCAAAACTTGAACCATCTGTAAAAGGTCTTGGGAAGCAAGGTGGATTACTAAAGGAACTAAAGAAAAAGATTGACATCAGGAACTCTAAAGTGGAAAAGGGGAAGGATATTTCCTCATGTAACGGCATTGACATAAACAAGCCTGATGCCACTCAACAGGAATTAGAGAGACAGGGTGAAGAAAAGGAAACTGTATGGAGAAAATTGCTTCCTGATGCTGCATATACACGTCTTAAAGAATCTAAAACCGATTTTCATCTGAAGGTCAATACCTTCTTTCTGACATTATTGATCCTGCAGTGAACAATGTTTAACATGTTTCCTCATTTTCTCTATGGCCGTATCTGTAATGTGATTTCTGACTAGTATTATCATAATATGCTCATTGACCCCATTTCTGTACTTAATTTTATGGATATACTTTGATAAAAGAACGTTGCTGGTTCTCCATCTTTGCAGTCACCTGATGAATTGATGGAAATGGCACATAAATATTACGCTGATACTGCACTTCCAAAGCTGGTTTGTTTCTTAATGTTGAGCATGTTTTCAAACCGAGTTATTCTGGAATGTGTGTAGTTATTGTAACTTCAATTTCTTAGGTGGCAGATTTTGGGTCCCTTGAACTCTCTCCTGTTGATGGAAGGACATTGACTGATTTCATGCATACCAGGGGATTGCAAATGTCTTCCTTAGGACAAGTGGTGATAATTCTAATCTTTATCTTTTCTGGACACTTCCTTTACTTATAATATCGGTTCTCCTTATCTTATAGTTGACTGTTGTTTCCTCCTTAACTATAAAATGTAAAATAAATGATTGTTGTAACTTAAACCCACTTGATGAATGGATTGGATAAAAGAAAACCAATATCTTTGATTTCCTATTTGAAGGGACATAATGTTTATTGCTAAAGGTAACCCAGGCTTTGCTCCAACTAAGAGCCAAACAACGATTGTGACATTAGAAGAAGTATAATGCACGGTGACCGGTGGAGTTTGTAGATTTTATCTATGGAATGACAAATATTCTTAAATTTGGGCTTAGGGCATTCCTAACTCATCCCAACAAAATCGACTTGTTTAGTGAGAATTGCCCAAGCTTATAAGGACTACTTAGGCCACATCTCTAGTCGATGTGAGTCATGTGACACTTTAACACACACCCTCACGACCAAGATTGGACATCAGAGGCGTGGACTAATACAGGTGAAATAACAAGGATCTCTACAGACACCCTCACGCCTATGACTAGACATCTAGAGCATGGACAAATAGGTGAAATAGCAGAGACCCAGGCCCTATAAAGAAAGATCTATGAGATTAGAGCCTAACTCATCCCCACAAAACCGGGTTGAAGGTGAGGATTGCCCAAGTCTTATAAGGACTACTTAGGCCATATCTCTTGTCGATGTGAGACTTCAACAAGAATAAAATGGAATGGACATTCCCAGCTCTTGGTTTGGTAGCTTTATGGCTGTAAATTCCATTAGTAGTTATATAGCATCAAAATAAACTTAAATAACATATATGTTCTTTATCTAAAAAACAAGAAAGTTCCATTTTGTGATTCAGATTGGGAAAGTTCACATGTAATTGGAACAAATGCAATTTTGGTACCCACATCTCTCTCTCTCTCTCTCTAGTTTTTAGGTGTTTACTGGGAAAGCTGTATGGTTGACTTTGATGTAGGGCAATCAATAATACTCTTTCTACAAAATCAACAAGGGCATGTTAAGGAAAAAAAACCGTACTCCATGAAGTATGAAATCACTGATCCCACCTCTATGAATGAAAGGTAATTCCTGCTTCAATGGAATGATGCATAGGATGGGATGTCTACCTGCCCGTGCTTACAAACATGAAATTCCTATTCCACAGGCGGAGCATGAATGGAGTCACCATTTTCTGTAGTAAAAATGAAACTAATATATCCCCACTCACATGTTGCAAGTCACAATGAATTTTTTTCTTGCTTGCCATTTTATGCCTGTCACTAGTTCATACTCTAGCTAAGACAAAAAAAAAACTCTTTGCTCTCTTTGATATGTGCCGTGAGTTTTTGAAGTCTTTATTTAATGTTCTTACAAATATATGACATCTTTATTTAACGTATTTACAAATATATAGACAACTTGACCGACAATAACTTTTATTCTAATTCTATATGCCTCCAGGTTGAACTTGCAGAAAAACTTCCTCATGTACAATCACTATGTATACATGAGATGGTTGTTCGAGCCTACAAGCACATCTTGCAAGCCGTTATTGCAGCAGTTGATGATGATTCTGACTTGGCTTCATCTATAGCATCATGCTTAAATATATTGTTGGGAACACCCTCATTCGAAGCTAATGATGCAGATATTACTAGTTGTGATGAACTGAAATGGAAGTGGGTAGAAATCTTCGTTTTGAAAAGGTTTGGATGGAAATGGAAACATGAAAGTAGTCAAGATTTAAGAAAGTTTTCCATTCTTCGTGGACTGTGCCATAAGGTAAGATAAAAGGCCTACTCTTTACTGTACTGGTGTTGATTGTTTTCTGCTATCCCTATTTTAAAATTTGAGAATCCTTTAACAGGTTGGGCTTGAGTTGGTTCCAAAGGACTATGATATGGATACAGCATCTCCTTTCCGAAAGTTAGATATTATAAGCATGGTCCCCATATACAAGGTGAAATAAGTAACAATATGATTTTGTTATTTGGAATATTGTTACTATTTTTCTCATTCTTTAATGATTGAATTGCAATTTTCATTATTTTTTCGTAGCATGTTGCTTGCTCATCTGCTGATGGTCGAACACTGTTGGAATCATCAAAGACTTCCTTGGATAAAGGTAAATTGGAGGATGCTGTCACCTATGGCACAAAGGTAAGAATAATTTTTCCCATTTTGCAGCATGTTTTGTTCATGTAGCCAATAACTAATTTACAAAACATTTTGCTTTGAATCTTTGAAGGCACTTTCAAAGTTAGTATCTGTGTGCGGGCCTTACCACAGAATGACCGCAGGAGCTTACAGTCTCTTGGCTGTTGTGTTGTACCATACCGGTGATTTCAATCAGGTATGTGTTCTGATATCGTGAAATGCTCTCTTTTAATTCATTGCAACTGATGACAAATACTTGGAAAGTTTAATGCATTATATAAGATTAGTGTACTGATAGAAACTGAGTATCAAATGGGTAAAAATTACTGCCCTTCTGATAGAGTTAACAATGTAACAGTAAAACAGCAATGTAATTTGGGATAATAGTATATTGTATTCTTCAAAATCAGTGTGATTACAAGAATACAATAGTGAACAAAAAGGGAATAACAGAAAAGAAAAGTGCAGTACTCTCAGAGTGAGAGTATCTGTACCCTAGCCCAGCCAATGCCCAATACTTGCCTAAGAGAATCTTCTCTTTCCTAGCCTACTTTTATTACATTCCTCAGCAGCTATCATGCATGAGGTGAGGTACCACGCCCGCACCTGCCAACTCAGCAGGTTGTTACAAGATTCCTTCCACTAACCAGTGACATTTACTTTCTTACCCCTCCTAACAAATACTTTCCCAAACTTGTTTCTTTTCTTAATTCCCACGTTCTCATCAACACTTCCCCCTTTAAGATTCACCTTGCCCTCAAGGTGGAATTCAGGAAACTGTTCCTTCATGTCCTGTACCTCTTCCCATGAGTTCTCAAACTCTGGTAAGTGTTTCCATTTCCCCAACACTTCCAGCAAACCCTGCTGATTCTTTCTTACAGCCAAGATGTCCTCTGGTGTGACTTGTAATTCCCAGTTTTCATCAAGGCAAACTGGCAAAGGTTGAACATGAGTCTCAGCAGCAATAGCTTTCTTCAAGAGGGATACATGGAAGACTGGATGAACTCTGCTTTCTGGTGGTAATTGCAGTTTATAAGCTACTGCTCCTATCCTTTCCAGTATCTCAAAAGGACCATAGAACCTTGGACTAAGTTTCTGATTCACTCTCTTAGCCAATTGCTTCAACTTGTAAGGTTGTATCTTGAGGTACACTAACTCTCCTACCTCAAAAGAGACCTCTCTTCTCTTCCTGTCAGCTTGCTGTTTCATTCTATTCTGAGCTCTACTCAATTGTTCCCTTAATTCTCTTATCAACTCATTTCTCTCGAGTCAAATGCCGGACTTCATCAACATTGCAGCTATTCTCATCTCCTCTCACCAGAACAGGAGGCTTTCTTCCATAAAGTGCTTCAAATGGTGACATGTTAATAGATGAATGATAATTGGTGTTATACCAATATTCAACCCAAGACAACCACTTAGCCCACTGTTTAGGTTTGCTGTCTGTTAGACACCTCAGGTAAGTCTCCACACATCTGTTAACCACCTCTGTTTGACCATTGGTTTGAGGGTGATATGCTGAGCTAAGCTTCAATTTAGTACCCGCAGATTTAAATAATTCAGACTAGAAGGCACTGATAAACACCCTTTCTCTATCAGGCACAATAGAGTTAGGGAATCCATGTAATTTCACGATTTCCTTCATGAATACACCAGCCACATCCTTAGCATTGTAGGGGTGAGATAATGCTATGAAATGTGCATATTTTGTCAATCTATCTACCACCACCAAGATAGTATCCATTCCCATAGATTTTGGTAAGCCACCCACAAAATCCATTGACACATCACTCCAAACCTGAGTAGGTATGTGCAGTGGTTGAAGCAATCCCCCTGGACTCAGCTTGGTATTTATTCTTCTGACAGATTGAACAAGCTTGAACATACTGTTGAATCCTCCTCTTCATGCCTTCCCAATACACAACTCCTGCTATTCTTTTGTAAGTTCTCAGGATGCCTGAATGCCCAGCCATTGCAGAATCATGAAATTCTTCAAGAATCTTTGCTATTCTTGGTGACTCTTTAGGTATAACCAACCTGTCATTGTAGAACAAACGACCATGCTTCAAAACATAGCCTGCATGATCATTTACCTTAGCAGCTAAGTCTTGAACAATCTATCTCAACTTAGAGTCTGCTTGTATCTCATCTTCCAATCCTTCCCATTCTTGACATTGTATAGTAGAGATAGCACAATAGTTCAATTGCCTTGAGAGAGCATCAGCAGCCTTATTCTCAATACCAGGCTTGTATTTAATATCAAAATCATAACCTAGCAACTTGGTCACCCACTTCTGTTGCTCTTCCCCCATTAATCTTTGATCAGTCAAGAATCTGAGGCTTCTCTGATCAGTATGCATAGTGAAGTGTCTGCCAAGGAGGTAATGTCTCCACTTTTGAATGGCTAGTACAATAGCCATTAGTTCTCTCTCATAAACAGATTTGTTTTGAACTGTATTAGATAAGGTGTGACTCATATATGCCACTGGTCTTCCTCCTTGCATCAATACAGCTCCAAGTCCCTTGCCTGATGCATCTGTCTCAACCACAAACTCTTGAGAAAAATCTGGAACAGCTAGCAGTGGAAGAGTAACCCTGGCAGTCTTCAACTGCTCAAAAGCTTTCTGTGCACTCTCATTCCTATTGAAATTATCTTTCTTCAATTGTTGAGTTAGAGGCCAAGCAATCCTCCCATAATTCTTCACAAACCTTCTATAATAACCTGTCAAGCCTAGGAATCCTCTTAATCCCTTCACATCTGTTGGTGTAGGCCAGTTTGTCATGGCACTAATTTTAGCAGGATCTGCTGCCACTCCTTGCCCTGATATTAAGTGCCCTAGATACTCAATTTGCTCTTGAGCAAATGTGCATTTCTTCTGGTTTGCATACAGCTGGTTCTCTCTCAGAATTTCTAACACAGTTCTCAAGTGTTCTTTGTGACTGTCTCTGTCTTGGCTATAAATAAGTATGTCATCAAAAAATACCAATACAAACTTTCTCAAAAGAGGTTTAAGAATTCTATTCATCAAGGCTTGAAAGGTTGAGGGTGCATTGGTGAGCCCAAAAGGCATCACTAAGTACTCATAGTGTCCCTCATGAGTCCTAAAAGCAGTCTTGTGAATGTCATCAGTTCTCATTCGAATCTGGTGGTACCCTGACTATAAATCTAGCTTTGAGAAAATCACTGCAGAACCTAGTTCATTTAATAGCTCATCAATTACAGGGATAAGGAACTTGTCAGGGATAGTGTACTTGTTTAAGACTCTATAATCAATACAGAACCTCCATCCTCCATCTTTTTTCTTCACTAGCAATACAGGACTTGAAAATGGACTAATGATAGGTCTAATAATACCTAATGATAGGTCTAATAATACCAGCTAACATCATTTCATTCACTATTTTCTCAATCTCATCCTTTTGGTAATGAGTATACCTGTATGGTCTGATGTTAGGAATAGGTGCAGCTTCTTTGAGAGTGATTGCATGGTCTTGCTCTCTCATGGGGGGTAGCTCTTTTGGCTCTTGAAATACATCTGCAAACTCCTCAAGAACCTGTGTGATCTCCTGGTTCACGTTCTCAGTGGCTGTATTCTGTGACATAGCATGACAGTGCACCATGAAGCATTCTTCTTCTTGTTGCATACCTTTCACCTTAGTTTTAAGTGAAGCTTGATGCCTGCTCAGTGATGGTTCCCCTCTGATCTTGAATTTCTGGCCTCCTCCCTTCCATTTAATCACCAGATTCTGGAAGTTAGCCCTTATATCTCCTAGGCTAGCAAGCCAATCCATGCCTAAAACAAGCTCAGTACCGGCCAATGTCATCAAATAGAAATTCTGGGTGAAGCTAATTCCTTGCACCAGCACCTTGAGCCCTACACACACACCTTTGTGAGTTATTCTCTCCATTACCCACCTCCACAGTATATTCTGCAGTCTCCTCTAGTTGTAACTTGAGTTCTTTCACCAATTCATGTGAAATGAAATTCGTTGAAGCACCAAAATCAATGAGTATCAACACTTCCCTTCCATTGATCACTCCCCAAGCCTTGAAGGATTGGTTGGAAGTCAGTCCTGCTTTACTTTTGAGAGAGAGCAACAGCCTCTTCAACTCTGCAACAGACTCCACTATTACTTCCTCTGTTTCCTCTTCCTCCCCTGTTTCTTCATCCTCTTCCTCATCAATTAATTCAATCCTATAATGCTTCATTTTACACACATGATCGTGTCCCCACCTTTCCCCACATTTAAAACAGAGCCCTCTTCTACTTAAATCTCTCAATTCTTCGTTGGATAACCTCTTTCCCAGACCCTGTTTCTTATCTACACCTCCTCCCGTTGTTTTCGCTTCATTTGGGCCTCCACTGCTAGATCCAGGTCCTAATTTGGGCTTCGTCACGAAAACCCGGTTGCGACCCGATTCAAAACCCGAGCCAGAATGCCCAGATTTCCACTTACTTCCTTCGTTCTTCTCCTTCGCAGGTTCTCTCTCCTTCGTCATTGCAAGATTTCCTTCTTCGATGAGTAACGCGCGATCCATTAAAGCGTTCAACCCTCTAGTTTGGTGCAACTTCAATTCTGCTTGGATCTCATCGCGTAACCCGTTCAAAAAGATACTCTCCAACATCACCTTCTCACTGTGCTTCAACGGAGCTATCAGGAGTTCGAATTGCTCACGATACTCCATTACCGTTCCAGTTTGCATCACATTAAGGATTGGACCTACGGGATTTCGCACCAAAGCAGGTTGAAATCTGCGAATCACTGCTTGTTTGAACTCCTCCCAGCTTGGCTCATGGTTCTGTTCCTCCCACCATTGATACCAGTTCAATGCTCTTCCATCCAAAGCGATCACCACAGCTTCTAACATCTCATCTTCTTCAACTCCATTGATGCGAAAGTAACGTTCCACTTTCACAAGCCAACCATAAGCATTTCCACCTTCAAACACAGGGATCTCAAGCTTCCTTCCCCAATAACGATGACGAGGAGGAAGACTCTCGTCTCGAGATGTCTCTATTCCAGTAGAGGAATCACCTTCTTCCCCAGATATCTCTCTGTCTCCTTCCTCCGGTCCTCCACTACCTTCGCGTGGCCGGCGACGATGCGCGCAACGGCGCCGTGGACGCTGTTCCAACAAATGTCGGAGCACCGCCATTTGAGAACGAACTTCCAGCGTCAACCCTTCAAGTCCCTGCTCCAGTTTCTCCGTTCATTCCTCCATTTATGTCTTCTTCACCATGTTTCAAGCTCCGGTGGGTCTAGAGCTTTGATACCAATGATAGAGTTAACAATGTAACAGTAAAACAGCAATGTAATTTGGGATAATAGTATATTGTATTCCTCAAAATCAGTGTGATTACAAGAATACAATAGTGAACAAAAAGGGAATAACAGAAAAAAAAAAGTGCAGTACTCTCAGAGTGAGAATATCTGTACCCTAGCCCAGCCAATGCCCAATACTTGCCTAAGAGAATCTTCTCTTTCCTAGCCTACTTTTATTACATTCCTCAGCAGCTATCATGCATGAGGTGAGGTACCACGCCCACACCTGCCAACTCAGCAGGTTGTTACAAGATTCCTTCCACTAACCAGCGACATTTACTTTCTTACCCCTCCTAACAAATACTTTCCCAAACTTGTTTGTTTTCTTAATTCCCACGTTCTCATCACCTTCATTATAAATTACTCTGCTGGAAGTAGTTTCCAAACGCAGACAGAATTTCACACACACACAGGAAATGAAATAGGCACCCTTACAAGCCAAGAGTTCGATCTAATTCACACAACTTAAGGATAACCAGAATACAATTCTGTTTTCCTTCTTATTTTACATACATAACTGGCTATTAACTGGACAAATAAAATAGTAACTCCTCCTAAAAAAAGTAACTGCTGCATGTTATTAAAACTAACTGTTACCAACAACCTTCACCAATTATTCTCGGCTCCTCCTCTTATAAAACTTCTTTGTAAGAGGTCTAACTATACTGCCCCCATAAGAGTGTCTTCAAGGTGAAATGAAGGAAAACGTTCCCTTGCCATTGAATGCACGTCAGCTGTACCATCAGCATTCTTCTGGACAGATTTGACTGCAGCAGGTGATACTTGAAGTTCCAAATCTTCAAATAACATTGGAACAAGAGGTTTTGGGTTGCTTGCGGGAGCAAGGGCTTTCTTCAATAATGAAACATGTAAAACTGGATATATTTTGCTCTCTGGTGATAGATCTGACTCAAATGCCATGATTATTTAATAAGGTCCATAGAACCCAGGACTCAGCTTCTCATTTCTCTTTTGGGCAAGAGACTTCAGTCTGTAAGGTTGTAGCTTTAGATAATCCCAATCACCAATGGAAAGAGTGACGGGTCTTCTAGACTGATCTGCATAAGCTTTCATCTGAGCTGAGGCCTCCACTAAATTAGATTTCAACTCATGTAAACATGATCTCTTTACTGAGTCAACTCATTAACTTCTTCCAACAATAAAGGGATTGTAGTACCTTTGAGCAAGTGAGGGGGATCCCTGCCATAAAGAGCTTTAAAAGGGGTTAATTTTAGGGAGCTGTTCTTATTGGTATTGAACCAAAATTCTGCCCAACCTAACCACTTAGGCCATTGCTTCCATTTAGTCCCTGTCAGACTTCTTAGATAAGTTTCCAAACATCTGTTTACCACTTCTGTTTGACCATCAGTCTGGGGTGATAAGCTGAACTGGATTTCAACTTGGTACCAGCCATTTTAAGCAACTCAGACCAGAAAATGACTGAGGAATATTGTCTCTGTCTGACGCTAGGGTAGATGGAAACCCACGTAACCTAAACCACCTCCTTGATTAGCTGTTAAAGGGTGACCTAAGGCCATGAAATGAGCATATTTGGTAAGGTGGTCTACCACTATCAGTCTATCAGTATCAATAACATAAGGTGGCCTACAGTCTACACACATAACTGTTTAATAACTGCACAAATAAAATAGTAACTGCTCCTAAATAACATACTGCTGCATGTTATTAAAACTAACTGACCAACAGCCTTCACCACTTATTTTCCCCTCTAAACCTTATTAGTAAGAGGTCTAACAAGTGCACGTGCATTTGAATTGAAACACTTGAGTTTAAAGCAATAGTAAATGTATATGTTAAAACAAAACTAAAACCGAAGTAACAGGTATTCATTCTGATTTTTTTTTCAATTAACTTGTTTATTTTCACCTGGATGATAATAATTCATTTATGTATCCTCTGTCTTCTCCTCAATAATACCATTATACTTTAGCTAAAAAATAAATAAAACAACATAGAGAAGAGAACTAAATTTTATTACATTTTCTTCTATATCGCAGATGACACCAGGTCACTTAATAATGTGGTGACTCCATAGTATTATGTAATTGTAATGGTTATCATTGAATTGATAAATATGAATTGCTTTTTGCTTATAATTCTGTCACTTAATGTTATTGTTGTCCTTTTCTGATGGTCAACACTGTGTAAAAAGTTTTGCATATTTTACCACTGCATCTTGGATAACTTTTTCTTGTCATTTTGCTAAGCTTCAATAGAACACATAATTTTCTTATAATCTGTATCAAAATGAAAAAAAGATGAAAACTGTTATCTGCTATAAATGGGGAATCATTTTGGCTTTATTATGCTGAAGTGCATTTGCCAAGTTAATTCCTTTAACTATCATCATATTAATTTTAAACTGTGGTTTTCTTAGGCAACTATCTATCAGCAAAAAGCACTCGACATTAATGAAAGAGAACTTGGGCTGGACCATCCTGATACAATGAAAAGTTATGGGGATCTCGCTGTTTTCTATTATCGACTCCAACACACAGAATTGGCTTTAAAGTATGCTTCCATATATATATATATATATATATATATATATATTTCCTACATTCCTTCTGATAATAGTTAGATTGTTTTATCATGGTATGTCCTTTGTGATCCTTCGTATAAGAATCTAATTGTCACAGTTCTGTGGGACCCTTTCTATCTCCGATAATAGAAGTGTGAAAGTTTGAAATTAACAGGATGATGGGGGAATGTTTTAGTGATCATAACTGATAGAAGGATTCTAAGTACCTCAGCAAAACCAAAAAGTAAAAGTTTTTGCAAAAAATGCTCTCTTCAAAATTACAGCACAAATGTAAATGAACATTAGGGAGAGGCTATAGAACTATCATTTGTAAGAAATGAACATTTAATAAAGAAATTTTAGTATTTAGTCATCAGAACTGGATCAATCCTAATGTTTTATTATTTCACAAAATATATAACTTAACGGATATTAGTTATAATTTTTCTTTGACTAGATAAAATTAGTAATATCATATGGAAAAAACCTGTAAATAATTTCACCATTCATTTTTTCTTTAATGTATTTAGGTATGTCAATCGTGCATTGTATCTTCTGCACCTAACCTGTGGACCTTCACATCCAAACACTGCTGCCACTTACATCAATGTAGCAATGATGGAAGAAGGATTGGGGAATGTCCATGTTGCTCTGAGATACCTTCACGAGGCTCTAAAATGTAACAAAAGATTACTCGGAGCTGATCATATACAGGTTCACTCTCATTCTTGGAATGAAAAATCTTACAAGTTGTTATTGGATGAGATTTATAGTCTAATGTTGATCTGATGAAATAGTATACACATAGAATTGAGATTCTTGAAACTGAGCAGCATTCTCAGTTCTACACAATAAATAATTTTGGACCATCTATACTATGTGACTCTTACTACTACATAGAAGTGAAAACAAAATCTTTAATCATTCAGTAACTAAATTGGGGTTCTAAGAAAATCTAATATGTCTGTGACATGCCATCTTTCTCTACTGTCTGACATTTGCTCTCCAGACTTCAAAGAGATCATTATGTCCTTTAAATCTGTAATATGTTGGGTTGGAGTTGGATGGTCAGAGCATGTGCTTAGGTGATTCGTGAAGTGAATTTCACGTAAAGGTTTTAATTTCAAATCAGTCCCTTTTGTTAATGCAAAAATTGTTAGCATTTTCAGTTGCTGTTTAGACTGGCCATAAATACTTCACCACCTCAATATTTAGGTTAAACCAATTGGTAAATCCCTGTAGTTTGAAAATTTTGAAACAAGTCCTTATATTTAAAATTTGTAGTCCCTGTAGTTTCAAAAAAATTATATGTTGCTCCGAATCTATCTTTAGAGCATTATAGGGATCCAATTTGACTTTTTATTACAAATTATCATTAAGGACCTATCATTGAAAATTGTAGTATTGGATCTGTAAATCAATAAAATGAAGAATTTCCAAATCAATGGCAATATGATTTTTTTCCTCTAATAGTCATGCTTTTCATTCCAAGAGTCGCAATTTCATTCTGTAGTGGTCTGAGATTGGAATCCAAAATTGTTGGGCATTATGATCTTTAAAGTATTTGATCAGGTTCAGTGTCTTCCTTAATTTGCATCAAATTGGGGTTGGAAGAAACTCCTAAGTTATCCAAATTTTTGGCTTGTTCAGACAGCTGCCAGCTACCATGCAATAGCCATTGCTCTTTCTTTGATGGAAGCATACTCTCTAAGCGTTCAGCATGAACAAACCACCCTTCAGATACTGCAGACTAAACTTGGATCTGATGATCTAAGGACACAGGTAATCTTGTATATTCTCTTTTATGGTAGATATATACACCCAGTGGTCCTTGTTCCTTAGGCACATAATTGTCAATCTATTACAGGATGCAGCTGCTTGGCTAGAATACTTTGAGTCGAAGGCTATGGAGCAACAGGAGGCTGCACGCAATGGTACTCCTAAGCCAGATGCCTCAATCTCCAGCAAGGGTCATTTAAGGTAGTCATTACCATCAAAACGAGTTCTGCTTAAAGCATTCCATCTAGTTTAATTGATGACTTTCTGGCTCATTCTAACTAATTCTTGTTCTAAACAATGTTCTCTGATTCAATCATCTGTATATACATTGATTCTGTCATTGGTTAATCCTCTGCTAACCATTTTTTTCTTCTTCAAAAATACCAAGTGGATTGTGTTTAAATTTCCTGTTTATGGAAAATAAAGTATAACAGTTCTAAAAATGCAAATGACTAAATATTGAGCTAAGCATAAAGTGAGCATGTGACCAGCGCACAACAGTTAATTGTCATTGTATTTATTCTTTTCTATCGTTTGAATTCTTTCTTATTTGGTTTTGTAGTACGATAAGGAAACGGCTGTAATAACTTAAGAAATAGTTGTTTGTATTATGACAGCTGGACTGTTACTTGGGGATGGGGGTTGGTGTGGTAGGTTGTAACTAGGAATGACTGGAAGATTGGAATTAGTTTCAGTTGTTTAAAGAAGATGGGAGGGAGCGCCAGGACTTCTGAAATCCCTAGGTTGAGATGTCTTCTCATCCTTATACATTCGGATCTTCTTGATTTTGTGATCACATTAATTCAGAATTTCTCTTGTTTAAGTTCTCGCCTATTTTCTGAACCAGTGTCTATCAATTTCTAATCTAGTAAGTCTACAGATTGATCAAAAGTAAATTTATAAAGAAAATGATTCAATCACAGTTTTCTGTGTTTAGATTTCTTATAGCTAAATTTTAATTTTAAATTGATGTACTGAATTACATTACATTGTGATGCTGCTTATTGGTTTAGCATTCTTCATGCTAATTATGTTTATTATTTTGGCTGAAAATACATGCTGTTATTTTTACATGAAAAATTTCAATGATAAAATTTCATAAACGCGTACGCCAACCCTGTTATTTTTCCCCTTCACGTTCCTTTCAAATGACGTGACAAAAAAACTTCATATCAGTGTGTCAGATCTCCTGGATTACATAACACCAGATGCTGATCTGAAAGCAAGAGAAGCACAAAAAAAGGCCCGTGCCAAGGTAATACATAACTTCTTTTATCTGGGATATAACTGTGAATACTCCCATTTTTTCTTTTCTTAACTTTTACTAATGTAAACTCAATTGTAATCCATCTTGCAGTTAAAAGGAAAACCAGGGCAAAACTGGGACGCCACATCAGATGAAAATCTCAAGGAGGAAGATATATCTCAAGATTATTCAATTACAGAGACTACAAGTGATAAAGAAAATAAAGCTGAAGCTCAATTTCAAGAACAAATGATTGATAAAATTGAGTCCACTAACTTAGACCAAACGATACTTGATGAAAGTAATAAACCGGTACAGGATGACAGCTCAGATGAAGGATGGCAGGAGGCTGTTCCCAAAGGCCGTTCACTCACTGGGCGGAAGTCATCTTCATCAAGGAGACCTACCCTTGCAAAACTGAATAATAACTCGAATAATGTTTCTCAGTCATCAAGATATCGTGGAAAGCCTGCAAATTTTTCTTCTCCAAAAACAAATTCAAATGAGACTATTGCTGGGCCCTCCTTTCCTGTTCAGAAAAAATTTGCTAAGAGCGCAAGCTTCGGTCCTAAGCTGAATAGCTCTAACACCCCAGCAGCTGGAGTAGAAAAGTTAGTAGACTCAAAGTCAGCTCCATCCAGCCCAGCTCCAAGCGATCAAATTGCTAAACCAGCTCCTGCTAGTGTTGGCATCAGTGTGCAGTCAACAGGGAAACTTTTTTCATACAAAGAAGTTGCCTTGGCCCCACCTGGGACAATTGTCAAGGCTGTGGCTGAACAGCCACTGAAAGGAAATGCAAGTGTTGATCAAATTTCTGAGGTGGATCCCATTACAGTTGAAACAAAGAAGACTCATGGTAATGTGGCTGCGACAAATGCTATGAAAGATAATGTGCAGAATTCAATTGATGAGAAACGGGAAGGCTCTTTCCATGTAGAACAAAAACAAAAGGAAGTTGCAGTTGTGACAGATAATAAAGAAACAGTAGAAAGTAATGAGGTCAGAAAACCTCAGGAAGCAAACAACGATGCTGTAATAGAGAAGAATGTTGAAGTTGGAAACATCACGGTGTTGGAGGTTGAGAAATCTGATTGTTTAAACAATTTGAACAATGCTTTCCTTAAAGGTGGTGCATCAGAGATTGAAGCGCAAGAAAATTGCCAAGCAACTTACCGCAACTTTAATCCCCTATGCATTTCCATTGAAGATAAAATACAGTTACATGGCAGTGATGCGTCTAAACCAAAAGAAAAGGTTACCGAGGGAGATGGTAATACCATTAGCAAGCCACTACCATCTGAAGGGGCGAAACAAGAAGAAATAGAAACCGGAAAGGAACCAATCAAGAAACTTTCGGCAGCTGCACCACCATTTAATCCATCCACAATTCCAGTTTTTGGCTCCGTTCCAGTTCCAGTTCCGGGTTTCAAAGATCATGGAGGTATTTTGCCCCCACCAGTAAATATTTCTCCTTTGCTTCCGCTCAATCCCCGGAGATCTCTGCATCAGTCAGCAACGGCTAGGGTTCCATATGGTCCACGAATATCTGGTGGCTTTAATAGATATGGGAATCGTGTTCCACGTAATAGAACTGTATTCCACTCAGTTGAACACTCCACTGATGGTAACCCCACCAGTCCTCCTAGAATAATGAACCCACATGCCACAGAGTTTGTACCTGGCCATACATGGGTGGATCCCAATGGCTATCCCTTGTCTCCTAATCGATATTTGTCGTCCCCAAATGACATTCCGGTATCTCCCAATGGCTTCCCCCCAGTCTCTCCCAGTGCTACTCCTGTGTCACCTAGTGGATATCCAGCTGCTTCAGTAAATGGGTCTGCAACATCTCCAACCAGTTCAAATGTTTCAGAACAAGTTATGAATGTTGAAGTCAATCTTGAAAATAAAACCCAAGTTCTCAAGGAGGAAAATTCAGATGCTTTTTCAACAGAAGTCAGTTGTGAAAAGCAGGTAGTTGAGCAAAATCCTCAAGATCTACCTGCCAGCAATGAAAATTGCTGTCTTAAAATAGAAGAAAATCCTAAAATAGAAGAAAAGCCTACAGACCCTATCCCCCCAACTAGTTTTAGTCAAGAGGATGAAATAGCCAACACGGATGCGATAAATGAGGTAAAGCCAGGCAAATGTTGGGGAGATTACAGTGACGGTGAAGCTGATATAACAGAAGTCACAGGTTAAGGAAAGACTTTTTACTGCAACACAAGGTTATAACTATCAAGATAACAAAATGTGGTGCCCCGGATTGACTGGACTGAGGAGTTCGTTGACCTGAATTTTCATGGTAGAACTGATAACTGATAGCAGATGAGGAAGTTTGGAAGTATTAACGAAGATTGGAAGTCTCATCCATCTTGACACTTTCGTCTATATAGTGATTGAGGGGGTTCATTTTTTTGGCCTATTTTGGGAAGAAACATGACCATGGAAGACTGAATAGTTATTTAGCAATGTATCTCGAATTGTTTTTAATCCTCTGCTATATTTTTTGCTTGTTATGAATGGAGTGTTGCTTTGAGATAATGATACTCTGACGGCTGATGACTAGGTTGCACGAAAATCAGGTCTCATTTTTCAGGATTGTGTTTGGTTTTTCAAGTTGTAGAATAGCCATGACATTTATCTTTACAAATTTGTCCTTTTATATTTTTAAGTGGTATCATCTTCCATGTGATGAATAACAATGTTCAGCAATAAAATTTCTGGACTTCATTTGAGGATGGAAACATTTGCATTTGTATTGTACAAATATATATATATATATATATATATATATATATATATATACTCTGAGAACGTGTTTTTTTTTGTCAAAAAAAACATGTGTCTAAAATGCAAACAATTGTGACAAAAAACGCAAACAATAGACTATGTGTGTTAGGTCCCCACAGTCACAACACTGCAATTACGCAAGTAAAAAAGAGAAATGTGGGGAATTAACTTGTATTATTGAAGAGTAAACAGTAGAGGAAAGAGGCTTCCCACTACCCTGAGAGCCAAGCTCACTATTCAGAGATGTAAATCTACTCTCTGCCACAAACTAACAGAATATTCAACATAACAGAATGTAGCTCAATCATCAGTAACTGCCTCCGCCGTGTCACCATTCTCTATCCACCACCACAAGAATTACCTCAAACCCCTTCGACTTCAGAATCCCTGTGATGAATTCCATTGACAAATCTTCCCAAATCTGGTCTGGTACTGGAAGTGGCCGCAATAATCTACTAGGGGGCAGCGACAATGTATTTCTGATGTTGACAAATGTCACACTCTTGGAAAAACTTTTGGATAGTCTTCTTCTATCCCACCCAATACACATTCAAAGCCAACCTCCTATAAGTCCTATTGAAACCAGAATGTTCCCCTTGGGGTGTGGAATGGAACTCTGTGTGGGGATCCAAGTGGATTGATCAGACACCACATATCTTCCATCATACAAGAGCACACCATTTACATAGGTAAAACCAATGTTTTTAAAACCGGACCGGACAATGAACCGGAGAGACGTCCACCAGAATGGTGCAAGATTCAGTCCACAGCACCAAGAATGGTGCAATACAGAAGCCCGAAGTGGTGGGTATTGAAGAAAACGAAGGAAAGCTTGAAACAACCCGTTCTTGGGTCAATAAGGAACAAGAACAACCACCAACGGGGGGAACAATTTCCCATATGAACATCGCAAGTAAACAAGAGGGGATAGTAGTGGGTACGGGCGTCGCAACTGAAACATCCAAGAAAACCGAACACAAGAGTCAAACCACAGAGGTCGAAGCAGAAATCTGGGTGGTGAGAAAGCTTGAGGCGGGTCCAAACAAGATCTCGGAGGCGAACCATACGTTGGTAGAGGGAAAGGAAGAGGAGCACGACGCGGGGGTAGTCCCACAGCCACCACCAAAACCACCGGACCGCAACTCACCTGCGGCGGCGCCCCCACCTACGACTACCACTGAGTTGTCATTAACCGCCATCGAAGGCTCACTCAGGAAGATGTGCCTACTGCTTAACCAAACAGCAGTTTCGCTGTTGTTGCTAAGGGAATACCGAGGGATAGAACGGGCATTGTGTAAAATGGGCAAATTGGCTAACCTAATGGGCTTGACCCAAAGTGATGGTACTTTCTGGACTCACTTTAAAAGGTTGTTAAATTGTCAAATGTCATTAAGCACAACATGGGACAGGTTTATGGATCAATTACTGTTTGGTGCCTTTGATGTCCAAACGTATATGAAAGCTGCAAGGTTGGTGTTTGATAAAAGGCATGTTGGGGATTTTACTATGATGTGGGGGCTATTAAATTTTTTTGGGAAGCACGAATTGATGATGCGTATGATGACTGGCAGCATCTTCCTAAGGCATTGACCCCTTTGTACTTTGAAGAAATCAACAAGTTGCTTCCCAAAGGGAATTGGGAAGATGTTATTTTAGTTGGGAAAATACCGTGGGATCCAAGGGAATTAAATTATTTTTTAACCCGGATTGCTTATGAATGTTCCTGGAGAGATTCACCTCCAATCTATGGGCTGCTTCATTTGGTATATGACAAAGAAAAGAATGGGAAACACCCAGACTTGAGGACAAGTCTAATTTTCAAGGAGGCGGTGGTCATAGGGGAAGAATGAGGAATACTAAGTGGAGGGAACAGGTGTTGGGATGGCGGCAACACCCAACACAAGGAGCAACAACGGGATGTGAAGAACCTATTGAAGACAAGGCCAAGGTTTGGAGCCACGGGCAATTCCTCGAAGCAGCACGAACATAACTTGTGAAGAACCCGTTGATTACAAGACGAAGTGATTCTCTAGAGCCAACCTTGAGGACAATGTTGTTTCTCAAGGGGGCGGTATTGTTAGCCCTTGTGTAAGTGGGGGTTCCAAGTGAGTTAGTTTTAGGTAGTTAGGGAAGTTATGGTAGTTTGTTGGGTTCTTAGGAAAGTTTGTTATAATTGGTTGGTAGTTATTAATTTGTTAGGCCTTTCCCTCCTATTCCCCCATGTATTGGAAGCCTATATAAATAAAGGCTTCCACCCCCCTTTTTGAGTATCTTTTATCATACCTAAAATTTAGTCGTGACCGGGTGAGGCCGGAGGGCATGGAGTCTTATCTCTCCAATTGTATTCATTTCATGTCAATCAAATTCCCCTTTCATTCCTTTTCCGATTCTTAATTGCGTCAAATTCCTATATTCCCTAGCGATCATTAGGTTGGTGACCTAACAACTTCATCCACCAATTCTGCTTTGCCTAACCATTCAGGAACATAGACCATAGGTGTCAAGTCAATCGTGTCGTGCATGAGTGAAAGGGCATCTGTTCCCTAGTTCTCAAGACCTGAATTACACACTATGTCAAACTAATAGCCCAATTCTGTTTTCCAATTCTGTTGATTCATGGTGGAGATCCGCTTGTTAGCCTGTAATTTCGACAGGCTAAATTAAATGCAGTCAACGAGGTTTGATTTATTTTTAAAGTTTGACCTTGTATTTCAAGAGACAAGTATCAATTTCGACACTGAAATGAATTAAGCTATCAAGTTACATCAAGTAGATTTCGACCTCAGATTTGGCTAAGTCGAAGAACGAGGTTTGATTTATTTTTAAAGTTTGACCTTGTATTTCAAGAGACAAGTATCAATTTCGACACTGAAATGAATTAAGCTATCAAGTTACATCAAGTAGATTTCGACCTCAGATTTGGCTAAGTCGAAGAAGCTGAAGACAGATATTTCGACAAGAAGGAGTTGGAGGCTGATGTCGAAGTAGGATCAAGTAACCGTTACCAAGAGCACGTAGCAGTTACATTTTTTAAACTTTGTACAGTTATTTTCTATTTGTATAAATAGTAGTTTCTCATAGGAAAAACGGGTCACAATCTCTCATACCAAGTTCCCACGCTCAAAGTACCGACACGCACTGAGAAACGAGTACAAGGAACGCATGTATGATCTTGTGCACCACCCCTTTAAATTAATGCAATTTTAATTTTCCTTTTCTTTACGTTTCATGCAAATTTTATCTTTGTTTTATCCTCCCTCATTTGGAGTAATTCGACGGTTTCGCGTAGAAATCGACTGTTATCTTCTTCTTTTTACTTTTAAACGCGCAATTCTGGAAAAACTTTAAACACAAACGGTCTTAGGATTTACTAGTTGATCCTACAAGCAGAAGCAATTTCAAACTAGCGGTGTTTACCAAAATTCAAGGTAAACACCGCTGTGACAATAGTTGCTACAAGCACTACAAAAGAAAAAACCATTGATAGCGCTTTTTTTGATCCATTAGTAGCGATTTCGGGCGCTACTAAAGCTACCGCTCCTGTTGCCAATCCCGCAACAGTAGCACACTGAAAGTGCTACTAATGCATAGGAATGAGTGGTGCTTTTTATTAAAAAGCGCTACTTATGCTCTTAGCGCATACGGAGAATGAGTAGGACTTTTACTAAAAAGCGCTATTCTTGCTCTTAGCACCTTCTAAGAATGAAAGTCGCCCTCCGTTTTGATTCCTTGTGTCTTTCCCACCAATTTCCGATGAGAGGTGGCTCATAGTCATCCCAATAGTTTGAATAAGGCTCATAAGCAGGGGGAGGAATTGGGGTTTGTCATTGAGGTGGTATATACCGAGTTGACGTGTCTAATTTCCTTTGGCATTTGCCTCTCTAATGTAATCACCAAGAGTTTTAACCATGATTTCGATTTTTCTCTGCAAAACAAGGTGAACAATAGTGGTCTCTTGGGAAAATATTAGCAACTTTTTTATATATTTTTTAATAAGATAAGTTAAATAAAAAAATAAAGCATAAAAATGTCTAAAACGACGCCAAAAACCTGTTGCGTTAAAAACACACTTAGAGCAAGCGTACTCTTCCGCAGAAGTAGTTTAAAAGATTATCGTCCACAGGGATTAATAAATAAGTACGAAACTAATAAAAATGATTTATTGTTGGCTTAAATATGTTTTAGGCCCCTGCAAATATTGGGTGTTTTGGTTTAAGCCCCTGCAAAAAAAAATTTTATTTATAAGCCCTTGCAAAATAACACGTTTTGTTTTAAGCCCTTCTGTTAGCAAACTGTTAGTGAGACGTTAAAAATCTCTTCTACGTGTATATTTGCAGGGGCTTAAACCCAAAAAAATATATTTTGCAAGGGTCTAATAAATAAAATATATTTTTGCAGGGGCTTAAAATAAAAATAAAAACACACGTGGAAGAGATTTTTAACGTCTCACTAACAGTTTGCTAACAGAAGGGCTTAAAACAAAACGTGTCATTTTGCAAGGGCTTATAAATAAATTTTTTTTTTGCAGGGCTTAAACCAAAACACCCCATATTTGCAGGGGCCTAAAACATATTTAAGCTTTTATGGTTTAAACGAACAAACAATTTGATGATCATAGAAACAAAATAATAATAAATAAATAATAAGAATTAAAATGCAAAGTTTAATCAATGGAGAGGGGCCTAGGGTTATAGTTTCACTTGCAAGCTTTGATTTCCCTATGTCTAATTCTACCTGAATTCCTTATTTTATTTAATTACCAATTCATTTACTAAAGCTAATAATCCATTTGGTCATTCGCGATTAATATTCTATTTCCTAAATTAACCATCATTTGGTCATGCAAGAATTTAAATTCAGGAAAAGCATAAAGAACAAAAAAGTTAAATGATGGGAAGACTAAATTGAAGTTTGGTTATGCATTAATTATAGCCCCAAATATCCTATAGGTCTACCAACTAATTGCAGTACAGTCGCTGATCAACTAATTGATTATGATGATGCAAAGGATGATTAATCTTAAGTATGTAATTAAATCAATAGGACAATATTAATTAAAAGGCAAAATTACACCAGAGGACCTTTAAGTTATTTATTTGTAACAAGTTGGCCCTTTAAGTTTTTTTTTTGTAACAAAGTGATTACTCTAGCTTATATATTTTGATGTAATGCTACTTTATATATTGTGATTACTCTAGCTTATGTATTTTGATGCAACCAAGCATATTTTGATGTAATCAACGATATGACATTTTACTAGAAGGGCCAACGATGTCAATGTTAGGTAACTTAAAGGGCCTATTTGTTACAAAAAAAAACTTAAAGGGCCAACTTGATACAAATAAATAACTTAAAGTTCCTCTGGTGTAATTTTGCCTAATTAAAATAAAAACCAGAATTTAAATATTAAATTAGAACATAGTCTATAATCATGCAAGATCCACCTTAGACCCTATAAGAGGGTTTCTGTATCCATAGTAATCAAGAACAATGAAATACAAATAAGTATCATAAATTACAGAGATAAAAATAACTCGGTAAATGAAAAATTCCTGCTCTAAATCTTCAATCTCCTTTTTGTGTTCCCAAGCTCTCTCATGTTGTCAAAAACAGTACCCAAATTCTTCAATCTCTCCCCCACGGTCAATGGCCGCTGCCGTCAATAGTTTGTTCTTGTTTTTGGTAGCGTTTAGTGTCTTTTCAAACCCTACTTTAAGTAGCATTTAGTATATAGCATCATATTTTTTTGTCATTTTTTGCCTTTATTATTTTTCTTAAATTCTTTTTCTATCTTCATTCAAATAAATAAATGATTTTAAATCCATAAGTTTTATATCATTTTACATTTTTCAATTAGTTTAACCACTAGTCTTACTCTTACCAAACACCTCAATTGCTATTAAGTGGCTTATCTACTACCCCGCTAGCTCATCCACCATCTATTAATTTTTACCAAACAGGAGCTTAAATGTATCTAATATTTTCTTTAAAAAACTTAATTTCTAGGAAATGTGACTTTCAATGAAAGAAAACTCACAATACCAAAATAGATTCAAATTGAGTGTCTTTCGTACCTTTAGGCTTATTTTTGAGGAAACAGATGAGAGAAAATATTTGAAAAGAGAGATAGACAAAAAAAAAAAAATTAAAGCTATGAGTAGCTTAAAGGCACCCAATCCCCCACACCCACACCACACCCATTGAAGTCTTTTTTTTTCTTTTCCTTATGGCAAATCTAAAAGAGCTAATATAACAGAATAGTATGGCAGCCAGTATCTAGTTTAACAGAATACACAATATTAATTCGTGGTTCCTAATTAAATCAGACATTTCTTCAAAGAATGATGATGCACTTCAAACAACAGACAATAATGATACAAATGATACTTAGAAATTGGCTAAGCCTACAATGCACAAGTGGGTGATCCCTGTCGAAAATCGATTATCATTAGTGTGGCAACGCTATGTGCAAGTGCCCCTAGAACAACGAAAACATGAAAAATCTGATGGCTGTGTCCAGCAATATCAAATACTCCAGGCTTCCATCGCTCTGGTATTCTAGTAACGTAAAACACAGCTCCAATAGCATAAAAAATGGCCATTAAGAGCTCATATCCAAGTGCAACTAGAATCTGGTGCTGGCCCCAATTAATTGCAAGAGAATGAGCTGCTGGAATGACACCTGAAAAGCCCATTGAAAGGAACAAAGATGCTCTAAAGGGTCGAAAGCGAGGCGAAGAAAGTGAAGGGGCGAGAAGGGTAATAATGGCAAGGACTCCAAGGACTGATATTGATGTTAAATACAAAAACCTTGCATAAGGATTGCAGAAAAAGACGTAGTAAATTGGAGCAAAGAAGGAAGAGACTATCATAATTGATATTCCAGCATAATCTAAACGCCAAAAAAACAGGTTGAAGCGTTTAGAGTGGCAGGCTAGAAGATGAGAAAGAGAACTGCAAGCCAAGCAGCACATTCCTCCAGCTAAGAAAATGAACCATGGCCATCTTGGAATTGTTTCCACACCATATTCTCTCACCCCATTGTGAAACATTGATGGTTCCAGAACCCGTCTCAGATTTGAATCCTGGGAAAAAAGTAAAAACAATGAATTGAATAAATATTGAATCTTGTTAATTAGTTATCTTATGTTTAGAGCTCCCTCTCCAAGAATAGATCTTCTCATATTAATAAAAAAACAAAAGATTATAAATACTTTCCCTTTCCCACGTCTCAAGAAGGCTTATATGTAATGCGTTATATTTCTCTGTTCTTCGAAGTAACAATTTCAAAATTTGAATCATGGTCAGTCATAGCAAGTAAATTTTGTCTGAATATATAATTCATGGACCTTTGATAAGTTAAAATCATGTGATATTGATGTATAATTTTTTAAATTGGGTGTGTGTAAATTCTTAAACAAACAGACTCTAATTAGTTTAATTTTGATATTAATTAGAAACTATAAATAGAGATAAATCTTATTTAACATGATCAAAACTTTTCAAGATGTAGCTCTAAGGAGACTTTCATTTCATCCATATTATATAATTATATATTAATGTTTAAAAAAATCCATTATAGCTGCAACAACTAACGTTAAAAGTGTCCAACACACCGGTTCCTAGTGAAACCAGCCCTTATGAAAGCACAGTTGTCAAATTAGTAGTTATTTTCATATCGAAATAAATGTAGTCGATCACAAACCTGGAAGCCTCTGCTGTCAGACTCAGAACCGTTGATCATCTTCCCCGTCGTCAACAACTCCACCGCCCGTGATTTGCTCCCACTAACAAATCATATTCATTCATAAATCACTTACAAATATCGCATTTTCCTTATTTAATACCATAACTAATCCCAAAATGACAATTACGTCCTTCAAGATCAGTATCAGAAAAACTCAAACACCAATAACAATTTATTCAATACCTGTATATGTTCCAGAGAAAAACTCCGACCTCCGTCCTCGTGACCGCCGCCGGAAAGTTCATCATCGTCATCGACGCAAATATCAGAAATCCTCCCAAATGCCTGCACACGAAAACCAAAAAACGATAAAATCAAGCTCACGCACGCAAAGTGTTTGAAGAAAAGCACCAATCAATGAATCGTTTGCACGCCATGTGTTTGAAGACTAAAAAACAATGAAGAATCGGTTCCTCACGTCCAAACGTTTAGGGTTTCGTTGTGCCATGCGAAGACGCTCAACAATGCCTCCTTCACCGACCATTCAGACCGGTAATAGTCCAATATGAACTCGTTGTCTTTCAAATATTCCGGCAACTCTTCGAACTTCACCAATCGACGTTTTAATCTCTTATCCACCTTCTCGTTTGTCGTTCCTTTCGAATTGTTGCCTCTCCGCCGATGACCGTTCATCTTCTCTACCGCACCAGCTCGCCGGAAAATCTCTTTGTTTAGTTTTCCGGCGAGAAAGTTGACGGCGCTCTTTGTTTTCTCTCCGGTACCTCTGTTTCTTTGTTTCGTGGTTCTCGCTTTTTATACCCGAAGAACAATCAACAATGCCATGTGAAGTGTGAACCATTTTTTTATCCTTTTAATTTTAAGTAAATATTCAAATTCTTACTCGACAAAAAAAGTCGATATTTTATTATCACAAAAATGAAAAATATTAAAAGTAAATATTTAAATTGGTCTTTAGATTGATTTGGATCCATATTTTCATTTTTCAAGGGACCAAATTAGTCTTCACTTTCTTTTATGTTGAAGATCAAATTTGGATATTTATTTATTCCTCATGTAATATCAAGTCTGTATCAAATTCGTTTTTTTAGAAGAAAATTAATAAATACTTAAATGATAATTTGACTTAGATTTGACATTGATATATACTAAAATGATAATTTTTATTATTTCGTAAGTAAGAATTTAAATTTTTTTAAAAGAAAGTGGATTGTCCTAAGGGAAACGTGAAGAGTTTGATAACGTGGCATGAGTTTGGGTCTTGAAATTTTTCATTTGAAAGATTGGGTTTTTGAAGTTGAAAGTAAGATAATGGTTAAAATGTAAATAGCAAGTCTTTTCTTTGTCGGAACTTAAAAGCCAAATCCAATGAGTCATTTCTGTTTTGGAATTAAGATCGAGGGGAATCGCATTTTTTACGAGAAGGTGAAGAATGAGGATTTTGTGTGAACAAAGATAATCAGAAAAACCAAAGTTAAAACAGATATGATTGAAAACATTTACCTCTATCATTGTCGATTTTTTTAAAATCCCTTGAAATCGTTATATATATATATATATATATATATATATATATATATATATATATATATATATATATATATTAAAAAAATGGAAAAATAGAAGATAATTTTTGAGCTTTCTTTGAAGCCGAACTCAATTCTTAGAGCTGGGGTGAGTTACCGTTGAGGTAGAGTCAGATCTGCCCCGTGAAAGGCTCAGTCGCGTTGTTCCGGCGAAGGGATAATACCTGCACACACTCCGACGCTCAAGTTAGCTTAGAGAAAAAAGTGTCGGGCAATATCAGATGCATACTTGAAACATTAATTGATCAGCATATTTATAGGCAGGCAAATGTGCCAACGATGTGGCCTAGCACGACAGACGCATAGGGGCGCATGACGCGGAGGCAAATGTAGACCATTGGATGATTTCTCCATGAAATCTTCATCACCCGAATATGTGGTTTCTTATGCGAATTATGGATTTGGTCCACTAGAGCTAGGGTCGACCCAGTCCGAGAAGTTGCCCCCCCCCCCCCCGTCCTGAGGCCACTTCTTGTGGAATAAATAGGGGATCCTTTTCCCTGTTTGTACTTATTGCAAACTCTACATTTGCGCCTTCCTCTCCGCCAACTACAAGATTTTCGGTGAACACTCAAACTTTTCGACAGGCGTTCAAGCATTTTTTCAGGAATCAGTTACTTCGTTCTTTTTGTTCTTTCTTTTCTACTATAAACCTTTAGTCGGTCATCTTGGGAGATGCTTTTGTGGAAACCTTGGTCGGTCCTTCCGTGATGAAATCCTCCATACTAGCGCGAAGATTTCTTAGAGGGAGGAGGCTCGTTGGGTCCAAAAATTTGGTCGGTATCGCTCTGTGTTTCCTACCCGTTATTTAAATCACGACAACCAAGGGTGGCGCTGTGAGTCCAAAATCTCGGCTAGCCTCCTTCAAGCCCGTCCTTATGGAATGAGAAACAAGTTTCTTGACAGAGAACTTCCCCCATGTAGGTCATTAATGATTGGGACTAAGACTACATCTCAGGTTCTTCCCTCTAGAAGGTTGCTCACAGCTGCGAGGAATGACTCAACAGATGAGAATCATGTTGGCTATGAAGAGCCTGAAAACCACTTTGATCAGGAACGAAGCGAAAGCTAAATCGAGTCAAAAATCTTATTGTCATTTGGAAGTGGCGATGTCGAGATGATCTTTACTCTTTGTCTTGGATGAAGTTTTGAGAAGGAGGAGTACTTTAGTCGAATGCCTTACCTCGTACCTTTCCTTCCTCCAACATCTAGTTGGGAACAATTCGACCAGGAGTGGGAGCTTCTGCTCGTCCACATTTTACTGCATTTTAGCAACAAATTCTTTGGACTCTAAAGATAGCTCATTCTCAACTCCACCTCGCTGGTTGGGCTTGTTTGAGAGCTCTTGAGATAGTGACACGAGTCTTCTAGCAACCTCTCTCCGAGGAGTTGTTCTTGTTTTTGTTCAACGTGGAGAGGAGTTCAAAGAAAGCTCTTGAGGGAACTCGGCAAGGATGGGTGAGTTTGGCGAGTGACACGTTATTCGATCCTTACCCTAACTCTTTTAGGGATTTTAAGAATAAAAACCTCTATGTCCTTCCAAAAAAGTTTGGTCGCCAAGGAGAAAGTTTGTGTTTATAATGATGATGGAAGGATATATAAGTGTCTACACGTGAGGAAAAAACTAAGAATTCCTCAATGTGTTAGGACAAAAACGAGGAATTCTCTTGCCTGCACGTTGAAAGAGAATTTGTTTGGGTTGAGTCTGAGATTATGTTTCTTTAAGCGATGTTAGAACCTTTGGTGGTGATCGATATGACAACAGGATAGCCCTCATGGAATTGTACCCCCTCAAAGTCTTGTTCATTAAATGTGATGGTCGGATACTCTGGCACGATAAAACAAATTTCAGAGTTATTTAAAGATATAATAGAGTAGGCATACCTTTTTCTCGATGATGAGGATGATCCTCTGCCTAAGAACCATCTTGCAACTGTTCCTACGTGTTGGCTATATGCTCCCACTATTTGGCTGTTTATTGTTTCCTCTTTGGATCCCCTTACGAATTGGCGTAGCCGACTGCTAGATAGGAGCCTCTCGATTTGTTGTTTGAGGGTCTAGCATTCGCCGGTTGTGTGCCTGTCATCTCGATGATACATGCAATAAGAATTGGGGCGCTCTCCCTAAGCCTGGCAAAGGGCGTCGACTGTATGATCATCCCACATTTTAGAGCATCCCCAAGGATGTTCAAGGGCTTTGTTCAGGGAGGCGTAGATGCGCAGATAGCTTCGGAGCTTGGGGGAGATGATTTATCTTTCTTCCCGCCCTTTCGGTCACATTTCCAAGAGGGGTTTGGGAGTGTTGATGTTTCAAGAGCGCAGGTGGTCCTCCAAACTACTTAAGGGTGACCTCTGTAAAGATTTTGTTGCTGATGGTGTCATGGTTATTGTTGGGTAGAGTTTGAGCTTGGGGTATGATGTTACACCATTGGGGCTCTGGCAACCTGTTCGGGGCGTCTATTATCTGGGGCCCCATTGGAAAGGGCTGGGGCACTCTTTTAGGAGATCTGGTAACTTCGAGGGTTTTGCCTGATCTCCTCATGTCATTCAGTTAGTTTGAAGGCGCATTTCCTTTGCTTCTTGAATTTGTATTTGGTTTTCTTATTCTTTGTTTCGTTATTCTTGCTCTAAATTTCGGGATCTCTCAGAATTCGAAGTATTTCCAGAAGTTTGGTTCCTCTGTGATCATCGTAGTAATTTTCTGGCATTGTTGAGAGTGGATTGAAATTTTAGTTGTGGGACATGATAGCTTTTGTCTTGTTCATATCTACCTCCCCCTCTTTTTCTTGTATGACAAAGCCAAGGAATTTCTTGCAGTTAAACCAAATGAACACTTAACAAGATTAATTTTTAATCCATGTAATCTATTAATTTTTAATCCATGTAATCTCATTCTTTCGAATGATAATTTCAAGTGTTCCAAATCTTCTTTGGTAGCAGATTTGACCACAACTTCATCGATGTATACCTGCATGAATCTGCCTATGAACTTGTGGAAAATCAAGTTCATGGCCCTTTGGTATGTGGTGTGTGCATTCTTTAGTTTGAAAGGCATCATTACCCGTTCGAATGTGCCTATGGCGCCAGGGCATCGTAACGCCATTTTAGGGACATCTGCTTCGACAATATAAATTTGATTATAGCCAGGAAAACCTTCCAGTAAACTTAATATCTCATTGCCCCAAGATGAATCGACTAACATATTCATCTTTCAGAGTAGCTGCGTTTAAATCTCTAAAATCTATACAAACCCTTGGAGAACCATTTTTCTTAACAACACACACAATATTTGAAATCCATTTAACATAGCTGGTAGTTCGAATGAAACTTAGCTTCAAGCAACCTCTGAATTTATGCCTTGTTTTTTTGAATTACTTCGGCCGCAATCTTCGAGGGCTTTGTTTGACAGGTTTTTTCTCTGGCCTTAAAGGTAACCTATGTTCTACCAAGCCTCTATCCAATCATGCCATTTCTTTGTAATTCCAGGCAAAGAAATCTTTATATTCTTTCAAGGTTTTGATGATTGCTTCCTTCATGCTTGGCTCCAACAGAGCACTTAGAAAGGTTGGTCTTAGTTTCTCACCTTCTTCAGCCAAATTGACTTCTTCCATAAGGCCTTGTGTCTCCAGCTTACCTACCTCATCCGACCAACCATTTTCTAACCCAAGTGATTTGTCATCATAGATGCAGTCTAAAAGACCATCAGTTACTTCCTCTTCGTCAAAAATTTCTTCGAGTGTTTCATCTTTCAATACTTCCCCTTTTTCTGCATTAGTCATGATTTCCAACAAGCTATTATCATTTTTTGTATTATAGGTTTGAGTATTTAACCGAGGATCTCCATCCGAACTTGCGGTTGTAACTGCTTTTGCAACATCCTTCATCTGAACATTTCCATTGGTGTCTTCGAATGCTTCATTTATGGAACCGGTAACACCACATTCAGCCTTGAAGGCCACTCTTATTTTATTTTTGGCCATATAGGCCGAAATTCGAGCAATGAAGTTCGAGTCCATCATACTAGTTCCTATTCGGCCAACCTCTGGATGGCTTAATTCAAAACCAACATGTGGTTTGAGAGCCATAGTCAATGGTTCACCTTTCTCATTAACTTGCCTCTTGATATCAGAACTCAATTCAATCTTGAATGGGCCAACATTGAAAACTTTTGCATCAGGGGTGTTGAAAGTAGTTAAATACACTTCAATGATCCGACATTCATCGAGGTCATTCCTTCTAAGTCATCTTTTGACAAAATCTAAAGGATAAGCATGCACATTCATCTTACGATAATGCAATCATTACAATCATGTCCAAGTCCTCATTATTTTGAACAACAGATAGGATACATTATGATTTACTCCATTGCATTCCTACTAATTCATGATAAAGGAGAACAATGTAGACTCACATCAGTATTCTTCTTTTCGACTAAATTAACACTGGTCACTATCATAACGATCTATTTCCTTGGAAGTTTTGTGTTTGGTTTCTTCTAACAGGAATAATAAGAAAACGTCACTAAAGTCCAAACACAACATACTCCACGGGTGCGGCTATTATCCCGCTCCACCAACACAGCCAAAAATCCCGAAATGACCGGCTACGTGGTAAACATGAATGTGTGCACCATATACAAAGAAATAAGATTGGCTCGAACAAATGAGCACTTTCGAATATTAAATATTCTGCAGAAAGTCTCTTCCAATGAAAAACGATGGGTGGAATACTATGCCTCAACAGATATGGAATATGAAGTAGACTCAGGCCCTAACTAAGGGCAACAGCCTTATTGAAGAATTTGGAGGACCGAGACCCTATCTTCAATTCCGATAGAGAATCCTGCACAAAGGCGCTAAGCTTCATCAGCATCTCGGCAATGAAACTATTTTCTAGCCTTAGTAGACTTTCACCGCCAACACAACTCTTTGGCTCCAACAAGAACAAGTTCTCAGAAATGGACCAAAGAAAAGTCGGACTCAAAACTCAATCTATTTATTTAGACCTAATTGGTCCCTCGATTCAGAAACGACCCGAGCAACCTCTCGGAAATCGGACCAAAGGGATCGGATCACCCTAAAGCCTATTAAGGCTCTACATTCATAAATGTATAATCGACCCTCGGTCTAGAATCGACCCGAGCAACCTCTCGGAAGTCAAACCAAAGGGATCAGATCAGCCTAAAGCCCACTAAAGCTCTAGTTCATAAAGGTCTACTCAATCTTCAGTCCAGAATCGACTCGAGCAACCTCTCGGAAGTCGAACCAAAGGGACCAGACTAGCTTACAGCTTCCAAAGGATCTCAATCTATTGACCTAGGCCTATGAGGCCCCTCGGTCAAAACCCAACATAAGAAACTCCCATAGGTCAACTCAATGGAGACCGACCCAGCCTACAGACGAAAAAAAATCCTCAACTCACTCGGGTTGTCAAACTTGGTCAAAAGAAGAACCATTCTCAATAGTCCCGAATTCCATAAATGGGATCACGAGTAAATCCTACGAGTATTAAACTAATAACAACGACCAAATCGGAACAAAGGGAAGACATTCCACCGTAGACCCCGACTACCGGCAAGTCCAAGACCACGACCCTCAAGCAGGGTACCTAGCGGTGAAATTGATCCTAAGCTAATCCTCCAAAAGATGGAATCTATCCCCCCAGTCGTACCAAATGATCAATCTTCTCCGAAAGGAAGTAAGTGGACATTGAGGGAAAGCCAATCACACACTGAAACAGGCCTCAAACAAACAAATGCCCAATAGACCCAGGACAAGATCATCGGTCATCCCAGCCAAAGAAACCCCTACTCGAACACGCAACCATGGTAGTCAAACACAACTAGATGACAATCAATGCCAATGTCGAAAAGAATAATGACAGCGGAGCAAACCAAGTTTATAGAAAATAAAGAGAACGGTCATTTTATCCAAACAAAGAATTACAAATGACGCAGAACATTACAAAGCATTGCAACCAACCTAAAGCTACATACGGAATTCACACACAGGGAGAGCCAAAGAAGAAAGACAAAGCTACCAAGAAAGCTCCGAACAACAAGGAGAGATCCCCCTACCCAGGTATAGGTAGCCGCTCCAGGGGTAATAACAACCACAACGGCCGATTCCCAATCGCCAGATTCTTGATCACCCACGGCGACGCCACAAACAAGTCTCCGAAGAAAACACTGAAGTAGGGACCCAGGGTAAGAGTAACTCACGGACCACCGACCTAGTTCGCATAAAGCCCAGGGAGCTCTAACTTGGAACTCCCTACTACCATCCAAGGTGATATACCACGATAACCACTACAAGCACAGATCTTACTCTCAGTTGGTAGTGGTGGACGAGTTCTCCAACATTCAGGCCTCCCAATCATTCTCAAAGAAGCAGGAAAAGAAGAACAGTCGCAGGACCAATCTTCCACTTTAGGCAGTCCGACATTCCCACCAGAAAATCAACCCGTTGAGAATGTTCGGGGGGCCTAAAGAGAGAAAATGAACCAAAAAAAGCTTTGAAGAAATAAGCCCATAAGGTGTGGAAGGCAACAACAACAAACAAACCCTTATATAGGAGCAAGGGGAAGGATATCATAACTCCCTCATAAATGTAGTCAAAGAAATGGTAAAGACTAAACGACTCCCCATCTACAACAAGGAAGACACCGTCATTCAAAGCAAAATCCAATACGAGTTACTTTGAACACCAACTAAATTCCCAAGGCAGTCAGCCACCACTGCACACCACTAAGGTTTCCCCCAACCTTGGAAAAAGTATAAAGCAGCATCTCGTAGCTACATGGATGAAGGGTTATGTATTCCTCCAGGAAACCAACCAGCGAATCAAAGGATTTTGACGAAACGGATAGCGGGATAACTGGAGGGCACCCTCCAAATATTCTTACAACACCAATCAGGCCGGTGGTTAGAATAAAGGAAGTAGTCTAAGCAAGCGGACTGATAACTCTATTTTATATAGAGTTATTTATACAACTAAACCTAAATAATTGTTTGAAATCAAGTATAAATTAAGTAAATATCATAGAAGAAATTATATAAACAACATTAAAGGATAAAGCAAGTGGTCATTCACAATATTAAGCATGATATCTAGATATTGGTATGTTTGATATGTTTGTGAGTATTTTCAGATAAGACATCTACATTGGAAGAACACAAAACACAAAGTAAAAGATTTCATCCAAATCTTCCAGTGCACCTGCACTGCATACACCTGCACTTGATGCAGCTGCATCGCATGCAGCTGCACCATTCTGCAAATGGTAGAAAAAGGCCAACACCGGAAGCACCTCAAACCAAAAGAAGACAAAGGCACATCCAAATGACATTATAGCTGATCCACAATCACATGGGGCACATGGAAACTTTATAAAGGAGGCGCCCACAATGGATGACCACTTGAAGAAATCATTTCATGAACCATATGGCAAGCTCTAATTGGACCACTCTTGATATTTGAGTATGAAACTCAAATTGCTTTTTCAAAGGCTGAAAAGTAACCATGGTTTGGTTAACTCAAATCAGCAAGGAAACCTCACTTGAAGGAAAGCTCAAAGCCTATATAAAGACCTTCATTCTTCACTTGGAAAAGCATCTAATATCTCATATATCAATTAATCTCTTTTTCACATTTCTACACTTTTAGAATTTCTTGTACTTTTATTTTCAAGTTTTTAGTTCTAATTTCTTAGATAGTGAGAAGGAGAAAAGGAAGGAATTGACGACTTCTCCATTCTCTTCTTCATAAATATAGAAAGAAGATCAGTGCACCTGCATTGCTTGATGCAAGAAAGCTTCAATATTGTAAACTCTACTTTGTTGTTCTTTCTTGATAATTTCCATCACCTCAATATGTTTTATTCAATCTCTTTTCATCTTTCAATGTCTATCATGAGCTAAGTTCCTTTAGTTGAGATGTGCTAGTCTTATAATGATCTTTTGAGAAAGTTAAGTGTTATTTGTGTGTTGCATGTACTTTGATTCTTGTGTTATACTACATCCATCTTAAGGTTGATCGCTTAAAATGAGTAGAGTTATATTCACAGACATGGTTTATAATTAGAAATCAAGAATCAATAGGGGCAAGCATTTAATAAAGCCTTTATTAACTTGTTTAATAAAAGAAGCTTGTTAATTCCATGTTAGTTCTAGAAATAGGATAACATAGCCCTTAGGATTAAATCAGCAAGTACTTCAAGGTCAAGAGTGAATTTATTTAGCACACCTAGACATAGGAAGCTTGTAAAACAACTTTTGAAATAGTAGCTGAAAAGCACACAACTGATGCAGCTGCATCCAGTGCACCTGCACCAAGCGAATGCACTTAACACTTAAAAGAGAGTTATTTGATGAAAGCATCTCAACTATATTTCTCCACTGATTTCCTCTCTATTGTTTATTGTCATTTTAACTTCATTTTAACTTCAACCAAAACCAAACATTCTGAATAGATAGTTGCATTAATTTACATGTCTTCACAACAATACATTAAGAATTATACAATCTCTGTGGGAACGATACTTTACTTCTACTTTATTACTTGTATGTGACTGTGTACACTTGCACAACATCTTTCAGCACACCACGGACCCACTACCCGAAATCGGCATTGTAATCAACTTAACAAAGTTAACACTAACACCTCTTTGGAGCCAATAAAAGATCCTTCCCAGATCGACAGACACAAAGCAAGGGCTCGAAAGGAACGCCAACCACAAGATACATGACTAACTTGTATGTCTATCCTGACACAAGTGAGGGATGATTCGCCCGTCAAACAAACACTCAATGCCAACAAAGAATACTACTCATATAAAGCAGATTTCGACATCTCGCCTCGACAAGGACGAGGGATAAGCAGATCATGCCTACTTTTCGGTCAAGGCCCATTCAGGAAGATCGAGAACTCACTCTCAGGTCATCTTACAAAAAGCCGGACCATCTACTCCCTTCCCGGGCTTGAACAGCCTTCTTCTACAATAGCTTGATGCCAAATCGGCCACTATATATATACGACAAAGCAAGATATTTCGACGATGAGCCACCAGATCATCCCCGTCACAAGGCGATTGTTGCGTAGAAACGTGTGATTGTTTCTTGTGCAAGTGTACACAATCGCAATAAGTAATACAGTGAATAAGTGAGATCGCTCCCACGAGGATTAAGTTGTAAACAAATGTTTAATCAACGTAACAAATAGTGAGTGGGTAAAAAGTAAATGACACACAATTTTGGGTAACAAACAATAAAGGTAAAAAGTATCAGGGTAATGAAAATCAGATTTGGGAGAAGTTGAGATGCAATACTTCAATAAATCCATTAAAATGCTCAAAATGCTATGCTAAGTGCTGCAGCACTAGGTGCTGCCGCAATTGTGCATTATTCCTAATGCTTAACACTAGGCTTTAGTCCTCCCAAATTATTCCTAATTCAAAAAGGATTATTTCCCTAGGCTACTGGAGAACAAGCAGCCTTACACCTAAGTGTTGTACCTCATGGCTTATGCCTCTCCTATTCCTAGAACTCAAGCAAGGAACAACTATATTCCTATAGTGCAACATACCATGTCATCTTGTGAGATATAAATACAAACCATTCCTGTGAATGTATTTCTACTTAGATTAGATGGCCAACCTTAAGCTAAGAAGGATGTAGTAAAACACACAAGATAAAGTGCTCAACACAATAACATAAGCATCAAGAACAAATTAACTTCATTAAATTCATAATAGCACCCCAACTACAGAGGTTTAGCTCATATTGAGCTTACACAACATTACAACTAAACTAAACATCAAGGGAAGTAGGAATTTCATACTAAAACCCAAGAAGAGAAGTTCAACTACAAGTTTTGATACTGAGATAGCTTCAATGGTGATCCACCAAGCGATTCCAGCTTCTCAAAATGCAGCTCCTTCGAAATTGAAGTAGTTCCAGTATTGCTGCAGCAATCAATATTCCAGCAACTGATTCTAAGTAACAATGGAGGCACGAAATCAAGAGGCTATTCCTATACCTCTGAAATTCGGCTTAACCTAATTCTGAGAATGCGGTCCTTTATATAGAGGAGGCTAGGGATGAGAGGTAACCCTAATTGGGGAGGCGCATTTTGTCCTTTTTGAGGGCAAAATGTCCTTTTTGCCCAAATCCCTAGGTCACCAACGAATATTCCATGATTGGCACGTACACCCACGTTTGGAGACAGCTGACAGGTGTCCTTTCCTCAATTTCTGCGTTTCCTATTGCTTTCTCTCTCATGTTGTGTAATTTGGCATTGCTGCCACAATAAGTGCTGCAGCAATTAAACAAACGCATTAGACCACAATTTGGGCACCAAAGTGCCCATTATAACAAAATAAAGCTTGCACCTTAAATTATTCTAAACTAACATATTTACAACATTTAATCACTAAATTGCTTGCGAATAATCAATGATTTAAGCTTGAAATAAGAGGTAATAACAATCATATTTGATTGTTATCAGCGATCAACTGTCATGATGTTTAATCGTGGTGTCCAAAAACTTAGACTAGACATCATGTGACCGAGCTCGGTCGCTTCATTTTGATACACCGAAATGGTTACTTGATCAGGCCAAGTTAACGCCATAGGTCGGTCGCGATCAACTCGGATACACAAGTCGGATTGTCAGTTACCCTCATCAATCAAAGAAATATCTTCAACTCTCTATCAAACCTAAGCGTGCTGGGGGGCTACCCCTCACCAAATACGGTTCGAGATAGTCACACGACGGTTTGGTGCAAAATATTGGCACCAACCTCCAAAATATACAAAAGCGAAAATCTCCAGACTGAATTGGATATCATAAGCCAACTTCAGATCACTTCAATGTCACTACTTGAGAGAGTGGGAACAATGACATTCTACTCACCATTCCATTGAATATTGACAACATCATCCGTAGATCAGTAAAGAACCAAACATGCTCTCTAGTCTGAGTCAAATCTGTGCCGAGAACTTGGTAAACTAGACCAAAGGGGACCAATGTCAAAGTCCGCTCACTCCTTTTCAGGAAAGAACCAAAACAAATTCCCCAATTCGAATTAAATCCAAGCCGAGTGCTCGATACCTGGGCTGGAGGGATTCTATGTCACATTCGCTCACTCTTTTTCAAAGATTTGACTGAGAAATTGCCACATGCTTAGTGTAACACCCCGGAAATAATTTAATTAAAAATAGTTGATTGAATTATTAAAATAATTTGGAGGCGGGATATAGATAAATTAAAAGGTTAATATTTTATATGCGTAGGAGGTGAAACGAGTAAAGGAGGTGGTGACGTAGAGAGCCCAGTGTTTACTGAGCCCTCAACTTAAACCCTGGGGGTTTAAGCCAAACCCTCATTCGCAGCAAGCAAAAGAAAAACGAAAGTGAGAGTGAGAGAGAGAGCACGCGGCGCAAAGAGGGAGAGAAGAGGAGGGTTTCGCGAAGAATTTCAAAAGGAGATCGTTCGTGTTGCTGTGGTTTTGTTCGTGTCTCGTTCGTCGTGTTTCGGAGCTTACGTTATTCGAGGTAAGGGTGGGCTTAACCTTGATAATGGGTTGATGATAATTATGTGTGGGTAGTCTAGGGTTTTGTTGAATTGTTCGTGTTGTTGCATATCGTGTTTTCGTTGAGATTGGTGCTTTGATGATTATTGCACGTTATTGTGATTTGTTTCGTTATTTGCTGTTGCGTGATTGTTGTATCACGATGATGGTGTTGTTATTGTTCGTGTTTTTGTTGTTGCTGTGCGTGGTTGATTGTTGTTGTCGCGTTGTCGAATTGTCGTTTTTGTTATGGTGGTTGCGGTGTCGTTGCCGTTAGGGTTTGGTGTTTGGCAATTTAGCGATTCTGGACATAGGTTCGGTTTTTCTAAAACTGGCGCTGTTTGGTTGATCCAAAAATTATGAGGTTGATTGTTTTTGAAAATAGACTTAATGCCGGTCGTTTTGGCACTGGTTTCGTTAAATTCGGAGTTGTATAGCTCGAGTTATAGGCGATACAAGTTAGGTTAAAATTCTGGGAACGATTTGGGTATAGATTCGGTATTTCGGTGACTGGGAACGTTGTATTGACCGAAAAATTATGTGGTTTATTTTTCTGGAAAATAGACTTAATGCTTGTTAATTTGGCACTGGTTTGGTTGCGTTTAGAGTTGTGTAGCTCGAGATATGAATTCCACAAGTTAGAGTAAGATTCTGGAAACAATCTGGACACAGGGTCAGTGTTTTGGTTACCACGTTTTCAAAAGAACTCCTTTTCGAACGAATCCAATTTCTTTGAAAACTAGACAAAATTTGCCCCAGTTTATGCACAAGTTTCATGCAATTTGATTGAGTTTTGGTCACTTTGGAATTGCTTGAATTTGAAGGACAGAAACCGTCCTCTTTTGCAACTAGCCTGTGTGTTTTTCGAAAACTGTACCTATTGGACACTCTCCTTCAAAAACTGAACTTAGGGATGATAACCAGACCCATAGGGCTTTCCAACAAGTATTTATTTGTTGAAATCCGATGTCGTTTGCTATTTTAATTAATTCGCTGAAGTAGGTGCGATGTGCCTAGGCGCTGTGCGCCAGTCTTGTGCGTGGTGTGCGTGCGTTATGTCCGCGTTGTGGAGCCGTCTGGTGTTAATATTTCAGGTGCGGTGCTGGTATGCTCAGGAGAGTTTAGTGGTAGCTGTGATGCTACAACTTGGTGCTATTTTTGGTGAAATCATTTGTTTTGATTCTGGTGATATAGTATTTATTTTAAATACTTGTTATTGTGAGTTGGTGCATAATCATGGTGTCGCATTGTCATATGCATGTTTTGGTGATATAGGCTCTGCCTCTGGTGTTTATTGGTGATATGCCCGTCGTGGCTCATTTTGGTGATCGGTACCGCATGCATATGCCCACTGGAGGGGTTGCATATCATCCCATTGTCTATGAATGTTATAATTTTGGTGGTTCACTGTCAAATGGATTTTTTCTTTGGTATCTGGTGCTGTGATATGGTGTAATTGTATTGTGTTGCTGTAGTTACCTGATGCTAGCATATTTTTATCATCTGCTTATTACCTCTGTTAGACTCACCCCTTCTGCTTGGAATGTTGCTCTCATGCGGCAACGCTGCAGGTGATCGCTAGTGCTCGTGGAGGAATTGCTAGGTTTTGCTTCCTCTCTCGTTTGGGTCTGTGTCAGCTCTGATATGTAGCACCGGGGAGTCGTTAGTTATCGTTTTGAACTATTATTTTAGTTATTGGAAATTGTTTTAATTAATTTTGGAGATGTCTTTAATTGTTAATTCTGGAGATGTTTAAACTGGTTAATATTTCCGCTGCTTGGTGATTTCTTTTATATAAATTATTTTGGAGATTTTTTTTGGAATAAATGGTGTTTTTTTTTAAATGGTGAGAAATGTAGCGCCCTTCGAGGTGACTCTGATAATTGTCTATTTAGTTGTAATAGTAAAAGGGGGGTGTTACACTTAGTATATTGGCCCATTGCTTATTGGGAAACACTAGCACGTCATTTAATGTCGTCAAGCATCGTGGCTAATCATCTCGGCGTCGTACTCAGGCGTTGAGAGTAAAGACAGACTCTCCAGTTCATCCGATGCACTGGGCTCTGAATAAAAGACACTTGAGCTACCACCAACCAGGACAATTGATGGATCCAAAGCACTTCAGTCAACATTTATGGATAAAAAGGGCCTAAAAACCGCATTGGTCACGATTTCCATACACTCCTTCGACATCCACGAGATTGTCAAGATATCTCGACGGAATGCTTCCCCAAAAGCTCAGAAGGTTGTTGCTACATCTTCGTCACCTCATCTAAGGAGAGAATTACCGGTGAAAATTACTTACGCCCTACTTAGGATTCACAAGGTGACTTGCTCTCTCCAAAGTCCGACTCCACTATTAGGCCCTCAAGCTATTTAAAAGAGGAATTCAGA
Organism: Astragalus glycyphyllos; assembly: GCA_963573325.1. Classification (NCBI taxonomy): domain Eukaryota; kingdom Viridiplantae; phylum Streptophyta; class Magnoliopsida; order Fabales; family Fabaceae; genus Astragalus; species Astragalus glycyphyllos. Next base: position 52,875,665 of record OY754311.1, on the reverse strand, counting down.
ATTTTATACACCCATCCAGCCCCCGACGATGTATACACTACCGCGATTTATGTTCAACGCAAGGCTCAAATGTCGCTAAAGAACACTTGTAAACACCTCGGCATACCCGATGTATAAAATAACAAGGGCAACACCCCTATAATCGCGTCACGCGGATTGCAAATTCTATCATTATTAGCTAACCTTTCCAGGCTGGCTGACCTATGAAGAATACTTTGCTCACAAGTCGGCCTTACATCATGTAAATGTTCAATCGACTTGGGGGGCTACTGTTCCGGATTGGTCAAAAGTCATCAAATGGGCCGAATGCAAGCCAACCCAATACCAAAAGGCACTAAGCCCAATACGGGGGAGCTTCTAGGGTAAGCTCTTTATCCCACTATAAATACCACCACTCACTCCTAAAAATGTAAGCTCTCTGCACTCCACTAAAATGCTCCATCTCTATTAAATACTAACTAACTTGAGCGTCGAAGTACTTGCAGGTGGCGGCCTCCCCGCACTCCTCACCAGAACTCAGAACACCGTGAAGGTCCATCTCGTCATTACCACCATGAGGTCTTTAGCTTCTCAGCTTGGTGAGCATCTCCGCCTACTACTTGACCGAGCTATGTAGCCAAAACGGATCAGAAACGTTATGCACGATCATGTGCAGTAATAAAAGTTAATTTAGCGAGGATAGACATATATATATATATATATATATATATATTAGTGTTAAAAAAGAATTAATATTTTTTTTTGGGTGAGGATAGAACATTATTTTATTAATATATAAAACATAACTCGATAATGCAGCGAAGGGATTAATCACTGCGTTCGGCGGTGGATATCTTGGTCTCGACAAAAAAAAAAAACATAACTCGATAATGCATATTGGAACACGTAAAAGGGGAGGCGCAAGTTTACTTCAAATGAGATACGCACCAATTTCACCAACAACAAAAAGAAAACAGATGAAGGAGCTAAAGAGTGTGAAACAAGCCAGGAACGAATGCGTCTTGAAGAGGTATCGAGAGAGAGGAAAAACTGAAGATAGGACAACACGGTTCACCTAATAAAACAGTTACATTGTGTGTGTATGCTTCAAGTGTTAGTTGGCCAATTATATACGCATATATATTGCCATATGAACGATTGAAGTAATGCATTTATCATTAAGTCATTAATTATAACCATGTTAATGAGATGAGGTTGTTAAGCGCCCTTAACGTTTTTCCGTCTCTCTCTATTTTATTTTTTGTCAACATGTGCCTCTCTTTTGAAGTATTGGATTCGAGTAATTGAAGTAGTTTAACGCCACGCCTCTAACCCACAAACTTGTTTTTTTGGACTGTCATGGTTGGATTCTTCTATCTTAGCCTTTCCAATGTGAGGGTTAAATAAATACTATACACGGATTGAATTTTTATTATATTATTTAATTATTTTATTTTCATAAAATAACATTATTTATTTAGAAAAGTTTTTTATTTAGACAAAGTGGTTAGAAATTAGTGTGTTAGTAGTTAGAGGGGAGCGGGGAGCGGAGTTCTAACCCCGTACACCTACATTTTCACAAACGATGTCCTTTTCACTCAACTACATGAACTACCCTTCTGAGACATTTAGAAAAGTTAATTGGCTTAAAAAAGTACTAAGATGGTGGTTTAACGAAAGCAGACAAATCATCGGTCTCTCCCTTCCCCACTGTTACAAGGTGAATTAGAGTCCGAGTAATGCATTGCTAAAGGAAATGATGAAGTCTTAAAGGGAAGAACTTTTTAGAAGGACGTCACAAGCAACGAGTAGGTCTGACGGTCATTAATCCTCGAAACATCAAAGCAACGATCGAGTTTAAAGAGGAGTCACAAGAGAGTTTGAATTCGATCGATCATTTGGACCACCTGGATTACTTTGGAAGTTAGAATGCAGTTTCTGCGAATTATTAGGAAATTGTTGACAAGTGGCTACTGTTACGAAGGATGGAGCCTAAGGTGTCAATTATTCATTGCAATTATTGGTGAATCATAGTGTAGTTTAATAAATAATTGGACAAGTATCTAGCATGTAATAGGGTAGTTATGTTTGTAAAAGTCTATAAATACTAGTTAGCAAGTAGGCAAGAGAGTGGAATTCATTTCATACAGTAACCTGAAAGTACCAAACACATATGATTACACATGATTCCTGAATATTTCAATTTTGATGTATTATCACTTTGTTCTTGACAATTAGAGTACTTTGCTCTTGTCATTTATTTCATTCATTTGCATTTCTTATTTTGACAAAGTCCTTGCCCCTTGGGCTTCGTTCCCGTATTTTACTTCTTATTTACTTACCGATTAATCCGAGTTCATTATAACTTGTCATTTCTAGATCACAACTATGGTCGAAAGATATATGCGATGGATTCACATTTAGTTTGACATTGTTTTCCACTTCGAATTAACGTTAAATTAGTCTTGCACTTAAAATCTGTCAACTTGAAACCCACAAGCCCTAATTCGAGTCCTCTTAAAAAGCATTTTGAATTCATTTGTTTATAGTAAAAATACATGCAAAAAAAAGTAGGCACACCGGTGGGACCAAGTTTGAAATAGTTTATGCCAATATTGTTTTCGCATGTCTTTTCGAAGTGGTAAAATGGATCATAGGAATCAAAACAGTAAAACACCCCAATTTTCCTGTTAATACATGTGTGTGTATCCATATGAGTAAATTAGTAATTTTGTGATGTTGTTTGTGTATGTTTATAAATAAGATAAGGTAATGCAAATATCTGTAGATTGATAAATAACAAGCAATGAATTTCTTTAATTAAGGGAACATAGCTTGCAATTTGGATATTTAATGAATAAAATGAAAGGTTAAATATGTTTTTGGTCCCTATTAAATTTGGGTTTTTTGTTTTTAGTCCCTAAAAAAAATTTCACCAACTTTTGGTCCCTATAAAATTTGAATTTTTTGCTTTTAGTCCCTCAGAACTCTTAATAGCGCTTATTGACTTTTAATAGCGTTTATAATAGGTCAATAAAGCGCTATTAAAAGAAAATAAGCGCTATTAAAAGTCCTCGGGGACTAAAAGCAAAAAATCCAAATTTTATAGGGACTAAAAGATGGTGAAATTTTTTTAGGGACTAAACACAAAAAACCCAAATTTTATAGGGACCAAAAACATATTTAACCCTAAAATGAATTAGGCATTTGACATTTTATAGGGCTTTAAATTGGGGTTGTTAGCTTTTTTTTTGGTGATAGAAAGGGCTCAAAGGCCCACGAGAACAAGGGCAAAGCCCACAACAAACGAACTACCGGGTCGGGTTAGGAATCAGAGCTGTATCTAGGAGGGGGGTATAAGAACCTCTGCGCTCCATCAAAAGAAATACAAACCCTTGAATCAGAACTGAAACGACTCGCCAACTCATTAGCGGCGCTGTTGGCTTCTATGTAGATATGCTTCCAAGTGACGATCATGAACGACGACATCAAGGATCTGATGGCTTCAATCACCGAGGCAAGGTCATGAGGCGGTCTCTCGCGGTTGGAGATGAGATTGATTGCGGTGGCGTTGTCCCATTCAACCACCAGCAAACGATTTCCGGTGTCACTAGCTTTGGTCAAACCAAAGAGAATGGATCTGAGCTCAACTTCAACAATCGAACAAGGAGCTGTTTTGAGGTGAAAACCCTACTGCATGTAGCCATTGTCGTCTCTGAGAAGGCCACCGCAGCACACAGTTGTACCGCCGTTGGTAACCGAAGCATCACAGCTGAGCGCGAAGAAGGTAGGCGGAGGTTTCTGCCAGAACAAGGGTTTCATAGCAAGTGTATTTTTCGGCAAGCAGTGGATGATATTCTCTCTACGCGCCGCCTCAAGCATCGCAGTGACACTACCCTAGATGCGATGAACAAGGCCTTGCACAAGGATAGTGTTGCCGTTAAAGATGAAATCGTTACGGGTTTGCTAGATAGAGTCCAAAGCCAATCCGAAATAGAGGCTCCAATTGTTAGAGGTAAGACCTCTAATTCTACCCATTATGTTATCAGCTGGCCAAGAGTACCAATCTGAAGTTGAAAAGAAAGTGTTATGGCTATTTTGCAGAAGCTCAAGCCACACAATTGCAGTTCTCTAACAATCTCTAAAACAATGCATTAATGATTCTTCATGCGTGTTGCAAAGGAGACGCATGGTAGGAGTAGAAATACAATATCGGATGAGACTGACAATTCTGGGGGGCATGTCAGTTGATTCCAAAGTATCAATAATGAAGTCCCATTTAAGACGATCATAGGCCTTCTCAAGGTCGATTTTGATTGCCATCCAACCTTTTTGACCACGGCGAAGCCTCATGGAATGGAATATCTCTTGAGCTACCATGATATTCTCTTGACCTTGGCGTTTGGGGATGAAAGCACATTGCGCAGGACCCACAAGTAGTGAAGAGATCCACGGAGACGGGTGGCAATGATCATGGTGATGATCTTATAGAACACGTTGCACAAACCGATGGGCCTAAATTGTTTAATGGAAGTAACCACATCCAATTTAGGAATGAGAGAGAGTAAAGTGCCACTCAAGTCTCTAATCTACTCCGGATGGTTAAAGATGTCTTGGACCAACTTCAAAAGGGAAGGACCAATGGTCTGCCACTGAGATTGGTAGAATATAGCCTGGAATCCATCGGGACACAGGGCTTTATAGGCGCCACAACTTTTAACAATGCTCCAATGCTCCTGCATGTCCACATCCTGATCCAAGTTGTGAATATCCTGCATACAAAGTTTAGGGAAAGGATAAGTAGTGTGGAAAGGGGAGAAATTGGAGTCAACCATAAAAAGACATTTGTAAAAGTTAGTCGCATGTGACTCAAGGTCATTAGCATCTGTGATCCAGGTGCCATTATCATCTCGAAGGGAGCAAATGAGGTTCCGACGCCTTCTAATGGTAGTGATCCTGTGGAATTATCTAGTGTTACGATCCCCGGATTCAAGCCAGTTGCCCCTAGACTTTTGGAACCAAAACAACTCCTCATTAGCGAGGGTTTCCTCATAGAGTTTCCACATTCGTTGATGCTCCGCCACAAGGTGAGCATTCCAACCCCGGGATAAGTGCTTGTCTAAATCCAAAAGCTTTCTACGGTGGTCACGCTTCTTAGCAAAGATATCGCCAAAAGTTTCCTGATTCCAGTTTTTGAGCACCACTTGAAGGTCCTTGAGGTTGTTGGACCAACTATGAATCTCATGGTTCCACGCCTTGTGGATCACCGAAAGGAAGGAATCATGAGTGAGCCACACTGCTTCAAACCAAAAAGGACGCCGACGCTGGTTATGTCTAGTAAAGGGATCCATCTGCAAAAGAATAGGACGATGGTCAGATTTAAAATAGGGAAGGTGATGAAGCAGGGTCTCGTGGAGTTTAAGCCTCCGAGACAAGTTAACCAAAAACGGTCAAGTCTTTTGAAAATTCCATCCCTATTCCAAGTGAAGTGGTCACCCGAATAGTTAATATCCAAAAGATCACCTGCATCAATGATATTACGCAATCCCCTATCATGAACAAGAGGGCCCACAAGGGGGGACCTTTCCGGTCACAATCAAGGAGAGTGGTATTAAAGTCGCCCATAATTGCCCAAAGCATGTGGATGTTGTTCGACACTTCCAGTAAGTCACTCTAAAGCGTTTGCCTAGGAGAGAAATGAGAGCTACCATAGACCGCCGTGAGGAGCCAGGGATCATTGTCTTTCCATTTGACTTTCATATGAACGAATTGGGGTGATGATTGGAGCACCACAACTTTCCACAAGGAAGCGTCCCAAAAGCACCAGATACCACCGGCTTGACCACTAGCTTCAATGACATACCTGCCATCAAAATTAAATTTATTAAAAATCTTTTCAGCTCTATGACCACTAGTGTGGGTTTCAACCAAAATAAGAAAAGTAAATCGAAATTCAAAGCGAAGGTCTCTAATAAGAAAAGTAAACACACAAACATTTAGAAGGCTTATGTTTGTGAGGAACCATTTCCTCATTGGCGGCTTCAAGGACTTGTATCTTCAAACCCGAACTGGGTGTGCTAGGAGGCTTGGAGCCATGGTTCTCCATCGATTGGGAGGCTGCACGACGTCTAATTTGGTGAGCTAATTCCACATCCGCTGGATCCACATAGGCCTGGCCCATTTCCACAAGGATATAACACTTTGAACTCTCCCTTCCTCAATGATTTTCATGAGATCAAGGATCAATTGCTCCTCCCTTTTAGCTGCTTTGTGTAAATTGTTACCAATGCTAGACTGCACCGCCGACGAGCCACTTGTTGAAATTCTTTTGGGTCCTTGGGCACCCTTGCTAGAGAGCTTAGTGTGCTTCTTGGGATGGACCTTGGGTTATTGATTTCGACCCTGCCATGGGATTGCTCACCTTGATCACGGATTGAGCTTGCACCACCCCATGGTTTGGACCACTTGGGCTTGGCCCGTTCATAGCAGAGTGGCCAGAGGAGCGTCAGCTATCGGGGAGAGGACCATTCCCAAGATTGGCGGGAATAGGTGGTTTCAGACCTTTGCGGCGGTGGCGGCGAGGCTTTGACGAGACAATATTCCATGGGCCCATGCCGTCGACAGCGTCTTCTGCTGGAGAAGTGGAGGTTTGAGGCTGGGTTCCACCGTATTAACTGCGGGTTTTGAAGGCGCAACCACGATTGTGTGATTATCAACAGAGGATTCATTTATGTCATTGCCGGTGGCATTCATATCTTGGACCCCATCAGAGGGCATATATTCTTGACATTGGTCTTGTTTGTGACCATATTTACCGCAACGGAAGCAAATCGCATGAAGGCCTTCATATTCCAAAGGAATTGAAATGCCATTGATGATGATATGAGATGCAAGTTGTTTATCAAGATCCACCTCCACGCAAATGCGTACGAATTTACCTCTGTCGTGAACCGAAGTTAGGTCATCAACACGGAGAATAGTCCCAAGGGATGAGCCAATTCATTTCAAGAAGGGGGGGTTGCAGAGTTCTAGAGGAAGGTGAGGAATGCAGATCCAATCGGCGATCTTGCATGACATATTCGCTGTGAGGTAGAAAAGAGGATGCCAACTTTGAACGATCAAGTAGTGATCGACAATTTTCCAGGGGCCCTCGAATAGCGCATGACGGTAGTCTTCCGCGGAGGTGAGATGCACCAAATAGAAATCTTCGACGAGGTTTTGTTATCTTTATGGGTCCATCAAGAGCCCACAGGTGCTGCAGCCTATTTTCCAGCAATTTGAAGTGAACCTTCTTACCAAGAACCTTGACTATAAGGGTGTTGTGCCACGGGATTGACCTTTTGGTTAATTCTTCCTCGGTGAATGTTATGACGGGCTTCGGATTGAAGGGGGTCTCCGGTTTTTGATCTGGAGGTGGAACGGATTCTTGATACCACTTCGTGTCGGATTGAAGGGGGGTCTTTGTCCTCCACTATTTCACGCCAATTCGTGTCGGCAGAGTCGTTGCTGTCGAATATGTTAACGAGTGCATTGCGATAAGAACCCAGAGGACACGGCTTTGGAGACTCCACCATGATTGAATTAGAGAAGGCGCCATCATCCGAGGACTTCTGTTTCTTGCAATTGCAAAGGGAAGGATCGCCTTCAGATAGTGACGGGGAAGCCACAGGGCAGGGCAGTGTAGCTTTTCGCGGTGTTGACATGGTGGAAACGAAACCAATCTTGGACGAGTCTTGGAGAACACTACATGACGTCACCGGGTTGCCCTTCCAATGAACACAAGTCAACTCTATGAATTGATGAGTGTCTTGGGGGGGGGGGGGGGGGGGGGGGGGGGGGGGGTTGATAGCTTAACAACATGGTTTTATACAATTTTATTTAATTCTAAGGTAATTATTCTGGACGTATGTATCTTGTGTGTTTGTGACTACGTGTTTATCATGTGGTGAGACACGTGATTTTCTTTCTAACAGATATTATTTAGACGAGTCACCTAGCTTCTGATAGGTGGAATTGGCGCTCGAGTGTTTCTTTGACTGCAATATGTTCGTGTTTGTGATTTCTTGTTATGCATTGTAATTCTACATATCCTTGAGTCTGAGTTACCTATCTTGTGAGAGGTGACCCATTGTCTTTGAGTGCGGGTTACATAGCCTGAGAGGCGATGTAGAGACTTTCATTTTGAGTTACCTGGCCTGTGAGAGGCGAGAATGGTACTTAAGTGACACTTTCTTTCAGTTTGAGTTACCTAGCCTGTGGGAGGTGAGAATGGTACTCAGTTGATCTAGTGTTTTTGAGTCATGGTTACCTAGCATGTAAGAGTGACCTAGTGTCTTCTCGTCTAGGTTACCTAGCCAGTGAGACGCGAGAATGCTACCCAAGTGATTCAGTGTCTTTGAGTCTGTTGTCGTTAAACTCTTAGGTCCTAGCCGTGGTGTCGGCCAGAGGTTTGGACAGTCTTTGATTCCTCTGTTCTTCAAGTAATTGCGCCGAGGAGGGAACTCTGCTCCTCGACTGTGGGTATCCTGACTCCTCTAGAAAGGGTCAGGTTGAGTGAAAGGGACGCGAGGGTAGGATTATTCTATTGGCCTAATGCATAAAGTAAAAACAAAGTGTGGTAAAAAAAGATAAATTGAAATAAACGTAGAGTTTGATTGATGTGTGTCTTTTTGCAATTACTTTCTTCTATATATATATATATACATAGGCCCTCGTCGGCCACTATTCGAGCCAACACTCACCTACCGTTGGATCAATCTAAGATCAATGCCTATCATTGTTCCTAAGCCTTAAAGAGACGGAGCAACTACCCAGGATCCCACTAGCACGGTTAATGGGGTATAACCCTCTCGCTCCTGTTTTTACGGCCTCGCTCCTTCACTTGATCTTTAACTGCTCCCATGTTCTATCTTCGTGCCTCCTCTTCCTTGCCTTCCAAGCAAGTCTGCCTTACCTCGACCACTTGATCACTCGGCTGACCTTTGTCCTCGGACAGTAACTCAAGTACCTGAGTCATCCTGGCCGTGGCACTCTATAGGCAGGGGCTTTACTCTCCCTCAGCCTAGCATATGTTGTCGCTCGGGCTTACGCCTTCCTCGGGGAGTTTGTCTTGTAGTATGACCCGAGGGCCTCTCTTGAGTTCACTTCTATCAGCAATTATCTCCTTAGATTTAGTCTAGTGGCCTGCCTCAACACTCTAATCTTTTTCCTCCTTTCCCTCATCCCTCGGCCCACGACCTAATTATTTTTGGGTGTTAACAATTTCCCCCCTTTTTGTGCTGTCCTATGGCCGCGAGGACGTGATTGATAGTACAAAAACCCTTTGACATGACCTGATGTGATGGTTTGAAGGGACTTAACTGCCACTATGTGAAACTTGGCGGTTCGCTTCACGCGAAACGATAAGGCGATGCAACGGTTCCCAATGTTACGCAAGTGGCTTCCCGCATAGCTATAAGTAGCCCTCATCATTATTGGCGTACGGTTATCTGCTCTCTCTTGAAAATGCTTTTCCACCATAACTGCTTCTTTCTTCTTCGCGAACCAACCCTTCTTCTTCGCATAACTGCGGCTATCATCCCCTTCGCTTGTCATGTCTTCGCATTCTGACTCTCAAAATCAAGACCATAGTTACGCAACGATGACATCCATTCAAGTTCTTCATCATTTGATTCGTCTTCAGGGGGTCCTTCATTTGGGGTTTCTCCACAGAACATTCTTGTCGTCGTCGCTAGTGGCGTGACCGTAAAACCTACTACTTCTCAAGTTCGTGAGGGTTTCGACGTCTTCAAACGTATTTTCAGCGCTTCTGCGATTCTGCCAATCACCCAAGGTTAGCTCAACGTTGATGCTAGAGTAATAGAAACCAGGGGTTGGGCCAAACCTTCCGACGACTACCGTGTCGGGTTCAACAGACTTCGCGTTTCCAAGAAGGACACCTGGAAGAAATGGGGTCTCTACGACATGATCTCTCTTTGTGTTTCCAACATCCCCCACGACTTTGACATTCTCTTGCCTCTCTTGGGCTTTTGGTCTTCAGATTTTAACGTCTCCATCTTTCCCTGGGGTATGGTGACCCCTACCATTCTGAATGTATCTGCTATCACCGTCCTGCCCGCATTCGGCCAGAGTATCCACCCTGCCAAATTGCCCAAGAAAGTGAAGCTTGGTCACGTCCATGCTGGAGGCGTGTACTTCAAGTTTTTGGCTGAGAATTCAAGGTCTGCTGGAGAGATCACCAAGGAGGAGCATATAGCTTTCCTTATGTATTTCTTCTGCAGATTATTCTATGGTACTGTTTCTCCAGGCATTGTTCAAGAACTGCAGCCTTTCGTCGCCATGATGTTTACCGACAATGCTTTTGCTTGGGCTCCCTACATCCTTGGTGGACTCTACCGAGGCATCCAGATCGTGCTCGACCATATAAAAGTGTGTGGTCGGGTGTCTAAGATTCAAGGGCCCCTATGGTTTCTTCAACTGTGGACCAAACTCTACTTCCCTCACATCCTGTCTGTGGGGCCTACCGTCCAGAAGTCCCCAACAAACAGATTTTTGGGACCCCAGCTCTCGGCCACCCCTTGCCACGAGATGACTTCGACTTGGTTTATGAAGGAGCTTTTCCGGATGACTGCGGCTGAGATGACGTGGTGCCCAGTATTGGACAAAAGGTATGGCCCGTCCTTCATTTTCACCCCTCAGAGGAACCAATCTCAGTTTACCCTTTCGGTCTGTATCACTGCACGTGACTGCCGGTGATCTTCCCTGGCAACCAGGGATCTGCCAATTGGCTACATAGCTACTTTCCGTTACGGCAAGGCCCTAGCAGAATACTACCATCTCAACTTCGCCTACCGACAATTCGGTTTGATGCAGCATATTCCCTTACCCTACCAAGCTCTAGATGACTCTCGCCATCGAGAGGGGCTGACGGAGCCTCAAGTATGCAGCATGCTTACTGGTAACTACTACAAAGCTATTAAGAGTGCATGGACGCACTACGAGGTATACCCCGGGGAGACCAGCGCCTTCGCCAATTGGTGGCTTGGTATCAAAGAACTAGTCTTCCCTCAGGGGATCGATGAATGCCTATCGAATTATCTCGGTCTCCCTCACACAATCCCAACTCCATCTGTGGCCTTAATAGCAACAATACTACTCCTCTAAAGACGTCTAAATCCGTAGCTTCTGCTCGGCGGCCCGCAACTCGGTCTCAGCTGGCTATTGGTATGTTTCTCCACTTCTCATAGTGTGTTTGTTGCTTACTTACTTGTTCTTTTCTTTCCTCGCCTCCATCCCCTTTCATCTGCAGAACCTGACGGTCCCATTACCTTTCAGCGGTCATCTGCTCGGCGTCCTCTACCGGAGACTTCTTCGCAACCAGCGGCAAAGAGAGCTGTTGTGGTGGCAGAAGACACCCCTTGCCCTTCCAAAAAGTCCAAGGTGCGGTATTCCCCTCGTTCTCATCCTTCTTGTTTGCCGGTCCTTCAGTTTTCTCACGGTTAATTTTAATTATAGACGGCCGATCCTCCAGTTCAGGACGAGCCTTCGATCCCAACTCATCACTCTCCTCCCACGGCATGTTCTCCTCCTCCTGTTCCTCCTCCTCAGCCAAACCCTAAGCTCGTAATTTATGCAGAGGTGGCTCAGTACTTCGCCTCTCAAATGATCCCTCCTTCGGCAGAGGAGTTGCAGAGATTGGAGGATGCCCATCGAGGCGGAATTGTCACCGATCCTACCCAGTTGTCAGATCTGCGATCTCTAGCTTTTAGTCTAGCATCTTCGGAAAGCTTACTGGAGCAAAGGAAGGAGGAACTTAAAGACATAGACGGCTTCCAGAGATCTCTCAGATCTATTCGGCATCCAGAGCTGCTCAGGACACTACCCAACAAGCATCGGATTGCCTAAGTGCCCTGCAGGCCGAGAAGAGGATGTACCTCACAACCTATAATGAGAAGGAGGCAAAACGCCGGTTGGTCCTAGCTAAGGATGAGATGGCCAAGCGTCGTATTGGGGAGATTGAGGCTTCTCTGGCAGAGCTCCAGTGGGAATTGCAGGTTCTCCGTCCTCAGTAGGAAGAGGCGGCCAACAGGCTAGCCACGGTCTCAGCGGACCAACGCATCAAGGAGCTAGAATCTCAAAAAGAGGTATTTATCTATGACAGGGAACGTGGTCAAAGTGAGGTGTAGTCAACCATTTCTTCATGGGAAAGGCTCCGTGTTCGCTTGGCGATCGCCTCTGCCGTCGCTCCTACTATTGCTAAAGCCTCTATGGCCGCCAACCCCGATCCAGTTGTCCTCCCTTCTGGCCAAGAGGTGCCTGAATCCGTGGAGGGGAGGGTTCTGTAGCAGAAGACTAGGGGTAGCCTTTTTTGATTTGTTTTTTTTCTTACTAGGTCGCCGGTGTGTGGCGAGCCACTCTGACAACTTCCTTTTATTTCCATTTTTCTTTCCCTTGCATACTTTCCCATAGAGTAGGATAATATGCTTTGAGATATTTGCCATTTATTTTTGTTTCGAATTCTCCTCCGTCTAGAGTGATTAAACGGTATGCCCCGCCGTTGTACACTTCACTCACAATGTAGGCTCCATCCCAATTTGGGGACCACTTGCCAAACTGGGGATCTTTCTTCCCTAGTGATAAAATAGTCTTCCACACAAGGTCACCCTCAACAAACATCTTTGGCTTGACGTGTTTGTTGTAGGCTCAGGCCGTTTTAATTAGCTTTATGCATCTCAATTCTACTGAGGGCAGCCAGCCTGTCATCATCCACCGAGTCCAACTCCATTAACATGGCTTGTTGGTACTCATCCATGCTGAAGGAGTGTTATCGAGCTACCCTTAATTATGCTACACTGATCTCCAGTGGTAGCACGACATCCTACCCATACACCAAACAATAGGGAGTCACCCCCGTGGCCTTGGACTTAGAATTTCTCATAGCCCAAAGAACCTCATTGAGGGTCTCATGCCACCGTCAAGTCTTATCCTCTATGTTCTTCTTGATGAGCTCAATGATGACCTTGCTGGTAGCCTCTGCTTATCCATTAGCTTGAGCATAATAAGGAGACAAGCGTCTCATCTTGATGCCGTATTCTTGAGCAAAGGTCCCTGGTGAACATTGTGCCTTGGTCGGCCGTAATGGTTTCATGGATACCAAATCTGAATATGATTTGGTTCTCTATGAACCTAATCACCGTAGCCTGATTGACACTTTCTAGAGACGTGGCTTCCACCCATTTAGTGAAGTAATCGGTGGCAACAATAATGAAATTATGGCCCTTTGAGCTGGGAGGGTATATTCTGCCTGAGCTTCGTGTTGTGGCACTTACATTCCCCAGTTATCTGTTTGATCACCAGCTGTGAGTCACCCTATATTTCCACATATTGGGCCTTCATGGCGGCCAACATATCAAGCCCCATGATCAAGGCTTCGTATTCGGCCAGATTATTGGAAGCCTGATCTCCTATCCTGCACGTGAACTTCCAGGTTTGACCGAAGGGATGGTGATGACCACACCAATACCTGCCCCCGTTTGGGTGCTTGAACCATCAAACATAAGAACCCAGGGCTTCAGGCCTAAATAGTTGACAGGCTCGGCTGGAGCATTGTGTATTTCTATACAAGGGTGAGCCAGGAAATCGGTTAAGGCTTGTCCTTTGACAGCTCTCAGTGGCATGTAAGTCAGGGCAAATGCATTTAACTTAATGGTGGACTTGAAAAGTCCCCCTGTAAGACGGGCCTATTAAGGAGATACTTGATAATGTCCACTTTGCATACAACCAAAACCTCTTTAGGTAAAAGATAATACTCAAGTTTAGTACAAGCATTAAACAAAGACAAACAAAGCTTCTCAATAGGAGAATTCTAGTCTTAACATCATTGAGAATCCTACTAAGATAATATATAGCGCGCTCGATGCAACTATCTTCATCTTGGGCCAACAAGCAGCTGATAGCTTGGTCTTCGACCGCAATTTATAGCTTCAAAGGCTTTCCAGGCTGCGGAGGCACTGTTGCACCCCGAAAAAAATCCAGTTTGGACCTTTCATTGTACAACGTGAAAATTTGTGAAGCCGCCATCAACATTTTTTATTTAGGGACCAAAACATTGAAAAAGGGTCCTTTTTAAGGCGGGGGGGGGGGGGGGGGGGGGGGGGGTCCTTTGAGAACTAGAGATGTAGGTTCGGGGGTCGGTTAGGTGTGGGGAAGGTATTAGCATCCCACACCTCCTTTCTACCGAAAGGGAACCTTTAACTTGATGTGCGGTTTTGACAGAGTTGATTTGAAACAATTCGTTCTACTTCTTTTTTATTTGAGAAAAGTGTTTTTGAAAACGGGGGAAAAGAAGAATCTTTTTATTATTTTTTAAAAGTGTGCTTGATGGGATGTGACCCGCTCCTACGTATCTCCCGGTGCAATGGAGAATTCAAAGCTTACGTAGTTCTCTTTAGTCGAGAAACTTTGTGTTGGTGTTTTTTATTGTAGGGGTTTTCGGTCCTAGACTGTACAGTCCACTAGACCTAGAACAAAGACAACCCCGCCTGTACAGACGACGTGCCCCCTACTTATTGATAATGTTTTTTTGATTAAGGAAGAAAAAGATTTGTTGTGAGGTTGGTTGCTTTTATTTGGCAAGTATCTTAGGCTCGCCTGAACTGTACAGCTCGCTAACCCTAAGACGCTAACCAATACCGGATGTACATCCGACTCAAATCCTTGCTCATTTTTTTTTTGAAATAGGGTTCAAGTTGTTAATTACTTGTTTTAATTCTCATAAGTATCCCAAGATGTTTGAGCTGTACAGCTCCGATCTTAGGACGCTAGACAACACCGGCCGTACGTCCGACTTGCCTCCTTATGAGTTTTCAAAAAGGTTTATTGTTGATCTTAGAAAGAATTTGATTGTCTTATGAAAACAATTTAAGAAAAGATTGAGTTTGGAAAAAGCTTTAGAAAATGATTGATTTGAAGAAAGGAGAAGGGAGTTTGAGGGTGACATTGGTCACAAAGGTTTGTTGGGATGGCGTGGCATCCAAAAGGAAAAGAAAGTAGAACATTGAATCAATTTCCAAGTCAAGAACCAAAGTGCAACATTTAACAAATTGCAAGCAAAGCAATCAACAATGTAAGCATAAGCATAAACATTACCAATTACAACATTTGAGCACAAGAATGACACTTAGTCATCAACATCTAATGGCATGCATATGTAAGATCAACAATAGGCACACAAAGAGATCATACAAAAGTTCAATTCAATTAGGTATCAACACAAGATAAAGCACAAGGTTGAATCCCTTTTAGTAATCCTTGACGCTTGAGACAATGCACAAGTGCATAAGTGTCTAGTCCTTTTACCAAATCATCAACATTAAAGCATAACATTGACCTAGAAAGAACATCACATTTGCAAGACCAAAAGTGACCAAAAGAGGGCATTAACAAGTCATTTTTGTAACCAAAATTGATTAATCAAGTTAGAAAACTAGCATTTGCATTTTCAAGCAAGAATTGCACAAAGAAAATTGAATCATCTTAGGCAATCCTCATCACTTAAAGTGAAGTGCACTAGGCACAAGTGAGAGTCCTCTTGCCAATCATCAACATAACAATGACTTGCAAGCAAGATACCATCTATTAACATCAAAATAACTTGAGAAAACGTTTTTGATCACAATTGCAAACCCATTTCACAAGAAAATTAACAAACCCTAATTCTAATCATGATTTGCGAAGCATCACATCATTTTATTCAACAAAAATGCAAGATCATAGTGAAAACAACATAAATCACAATTTATTCAAGGGTGAGAAGCATCTCAAGCACCCAAACCTCCCACAGTGTTTGTCAAAATGCTTGAGACACCTCTCATCAACAACAATCAACAAATCAACAATATAACAACACTAAAATGCATGAATATGGTAGGATGCAAAATTAGAAACATGATATCTACATTTTGATGCAAAAAAGTTGAAGATGATGCTAGGTTTTAAGAAGTTTACCTCAAATCGAAGCTAAGGAATGACTAATATGAAGAACAAGACCACAAATCAACTTGAATCTTCACCAAACTTCAATGAAACCCACGAAATGCTTGCTTAAAAATGCCCTTTGATGATGCAAGCTTGAATTAAATTAGGAGAGAAGGAAGATATATGAAGTAGGAATGGAAATGAGGTGAGAAAATGGTGATTTGGTGAAGGAGAAGTGAAGAATTGATGGAGGAAGAAGGTGGTATGATTTCGGCCAAGAGAGGGAATTAGGAGAGGGAGTTGTGTGCTAGGGTTGTGTGAGTGAAAATGAGGCCAAAAGTTGTGAGAGTTAAGGTTAATAGGGTGTTTATAGAATGCATCTAGGTTTGAGGGTATTTAGGTCAATATGCACTAGTTGTGCTCTAGGATTTGATTTTAATTTTGAATCAAAGGCTAGGATTGAGGCTCACATGGATTGAGGACATTGAGAAAACACAAAATGAGAGAATAGAGAGGGTGAAATTCGGCCAAGAGGTAGTGGGAGTGGTCACCAAGTTTTGCTAGTTGTCATCTTGTACTATTGTACTATTATATGACCATTCCATTATCCCTTCATTTTTGATTATTCTTCTTAGGATAATTGTACAAAAATACACCCAATTTAGGCCACATACTAGGAACCTTAGGAATATGCCATTTTATGAGATCACCATGACCAAAAATATCATAAAAACTTCATCTTGAAATTTTTGTAGAATATTCCCTATTGATCTTTTTTGAAATTTTGTGCACAATGTATGCATGCATGCGCATACATACATACATGACCAAAAATGTTTTGCCTCAAATAAATTTCTCTAAAATTGCACAATGATTCTTGATGAGAAATTATCTTATTTTTGACAATGACCAAAATACCCTTTTGCCCTAAAAACCTTGTTTTTTAACAACAAATGCATTTCCACTCTAACAATGGATTTAAAAGCCCTAGAATGACTTTTAAAACCCAAAAATGCATGCACAATTCTCTTCACTCTTTAAAATAAAACCACACTTCTCAATTTATTTATTTTTTGCGGAAAATTAGGGTTTTAAACCTAGGCGGACAAAATTAGTCAAGGAAGGGGGATTAGTCAAGGAAGCCTTGATCTGGTCAAAGGCTTCCTGTTGCTTGGCTCGCCATATCACCTCCTTAGTGTTCTTTATCTTCAAAAAGGGTGATAAAGCTTTCATCTTTCCAGCCGAGTTGGCGATGAACCTCCCTAGAAAATTGATCTTGCCCATTAAACTCTACAGCTTCTTCTTGGTCCTATAGGGTCTTGCTTCCAAGATAGCCCGAGCCTTATTCTTGTCTACTTCAATGCCCTGGTTGTGCACCAAGAAGCCTAGAAAATTGCCTGTAGATACGCCAAAAGCACACTTAGTAGAGTTCATTTTGAGATTGTGGAGTCTCATCTGTTTTAGAGCTTGTTCAAGCTCAACTAGGTGGGCTTCTAGAACAACCATCTCTGTAAAATTTCCGTTGTAGGTGGACGTGTGGCACTGACCAAAATGGGCGGACCAGAGATCTGTTGGATGTATCCCAGCTGCCAACGGACTGTCTGGCATATAGGGGACAATGATACAGCCCTAGAGCAGGTGACCTTTGAAAAGGGAAATCTGGGGAAATGGCATGTACACTCTGTGGCCCTCCCAAGGCCTCCATATTATGTCCTCCCAGCGTAAGTCATCCAGCTGAGCCCGAAAATGGTGAAGCTTGACAGTGTCACACTTTTGATTCCTCCACCTGCTGCAACGTGGACACTCAGACGCATCGAAGTCTTTGCGCACTACGATGGTGGGGAAGTACTCAGAAATCCAACACTGAAATAAAAAATGAATAAATAAGTAATTAATTATTGGTAAAAAAAAGTAATTAATTATTTATCTGTAGCAGATAAGCGTATCTGCCACTACGATGTAACCCAAAAACAGGCGTCGTTAGCTGCTCGTACAGAATGGCCAGAGCAGCTGGACCTCAAGCCCACTGGCCACAGTCCTCA
Organism: Astragalus glycyphyllos; assembly: GCA_963573325.1. Taxonomy (NCBI): domain Eukaryota; kingdom Viridiplantae; phylum Streptophyta; class Magnoliopsida; order Fabales; family Fabaceae; genus Astragalus; species Astragalus glycyphyllos. Next base: position 52,857,669 of record OY754311.1, on the reverse strand, counting down.
AACGACGCAATCAGAGTGAGCCACTTGACGGGCACATATGTGTGACTCTTGTCGGCGAAGACGGTATAGCCCAACAAGAGTAACAAATAGCACCGTGCAGCACGATCATAATAGTGTTGGGACATGTTCTCTCTGTATGCCTCCTCCAGAAAGTTGAATATGAAGTTAGGACCCCTAGTGAACCGACACTCCTGCCAGCAAGAGTTGTGGTCTAGACCCAGTAGCTCGCCTCCAATAGCAATGGCATCTCGATCAGTAAATGATAGCCCAGACTGCAAAAATGTGCCACTGAGAGGCAAATGGAGAAACGCAGACACGTCGTCCAACGTCACTGTCATCTCCCCGAAATGAATGTGAAATGAGCTGGTCTCAGAATGCCACCTCTCCACAAAAGACGGGATCTGCTTGTGATTGATGTTGTTGAGAGGTGTAATGTCGAGCTCCAAAAGACCAGCCCGCTCTAACCAACTACGTATCTGTTGGTGGTGCTGCTGCTGAGGTCGAATCCTCGATACCTTCAAACCATTGGATGCCACCTTGATCTTACCGCAGTCCTGTATAAAAAAATAAATTATATAAATTAAAACATATTAAATAAAAGTAGTTAATTATTGGTAAAAAAAATTAATTATTAAAAGTATTACATGTCCCAACTGTAGCCTCAAGACCACGTTCACATGAAACTGGTGCAACAACACTTGCTGAACAGCCTGCGGATGGTGCTGCTGAGCGTCCTGCTGAGCAGCCTAAGCCTCCTCAAATTGCTGAGCGTCCTACATAAAGTGGTCCTGCTGAGCAGGCTCATGATACTGCTTCTCTTGCTGCATCTGATCAGCCCCACCAATGTTATCTCGCTCACAGACACGTCTGTGACGCTCAGAAGTGTGACCGGCCAGCCTGACCAACCGAATCCTCGTTCTAGCTCTAGGAGTAGAAGGAGTCTAATCTGCATCTCCTGGTGCTGCCCCGGAAGACTCGCCTCGCTCTACTCGTCCTGCACGTCTTGATCTGGACGCCAATGAAAAAGCAAAAAAAAAAAATTATAACGAAATTTTAAAAAATAAAAATAAAAAGAATTCCGGAATCTCACGTAAAACTAGAAAGAATTTTTCTAGGATTTCCGAAAACACCTCAAAACGGGGTATTTCCGAAAGTCAAATTTGGCTTCCAGAAATACCCCGTTTTGAGGTGTTTCCGGAAATCCCAGAAAAATGCTTTCCAAAAATACCCTAAATAGGGTGTTTCTGGAAAGTTTATGAAAAATGTCTTCCGAAAATACCCCTGTTTCCGGAAAGTTTAAGGGAAGAAAAGTACTTTTTTCCGGAAATACTGATAAATGAGGATTAATTAAGTTTTTTAAGTGTTTTAAGGGGTATTTTTGTTCGTTTTGTATTAATTGAGGGGTATAGGGGAGAAGGGGGGTAAAAATAAAAAGCGGGATTGGGGATAAAACATACCGATTACATTCAAAACAAGACTCTCCAAACCCATGCTTGTGGTTCTTGCAGGATCTGGAAGAAGAAAATAGGGGAAATAGAGGGAAGCTAAATAGAAATTTCCAAACAAAATGAAAACCTAACCCAACGATGGATTTCTCTTTGCAAATGAGAAAAATTGAGAGCACCTTCAAACTTGTTTCCCTGAAGTTAAAGAGCCCAGCACACCTTGCCTTCTATTTTGCGAAACTGGAAACCCTAAAGCCAACGCTGGGGTTTAAAAGAAAAGAGAAATAACAAAAGTTAAAAATTTGACCCATTTTAGAGGGAAAATGAAAACAAGACCTGCGAATATTGACCACCGGTAGGTTGGCCAGGAAGAACAAGACAGATATGCCACTCTCGGTATTACAATAGCGGCGGCTAAACCGCCTCTGTGCAAATATTTGTATTATCATAAATTTATTCTTTCACAATTTTTTAAAAAAATATATCTTACTGGTGGTTCCAACCGCCGCCGTTAGAATTTATCTTTATTTATTTTAAAAACAAGTAAATATATTTTTTGACAAATAAAAAACAAGTAAATGATAGTGGTGGTTTCAACCAACGATTTTTGACAAGCTGGACTTTTCTGTGTTTCTTGGTTTTCCTGTTTTTGGATTTTTGTGTTTTGGATTTTGAAGGTTTGGAGCGGAGGGTGTTTTTAAAGTGAAAGCATTAGAGAAGATGTTAAAATACATGGCATCCATGGAAACTAGAGAGAAAAGCTTTAAAGATCTATTATATTGAAAGTGGTAAGATATTACAAAATGGGAAAAGATAACCCTAAATGAGTCTACCATCTACCATATATACTAACCAACTAATGGACCTTACTATCTAATGACCTAAGAATCTAATGGGCCTTACTAACCAACTAATGGACTTACTACTTATATTTTAACAGTCACCCGCAAGCTGGACAGTGTCACAACACTTCCATCAGAGCCCAGCTAGGTACTGGCATGGCTCTTTTTTTCCTATGAATCCTGGATAAGAACGATTTATTTGAATGTATTTGAAAAAAACTTGTAATTAATTTAAGCATGATCAAACAGAAATAAAAATGACTTTTTGATTCCTATGATATAGAACCAAAATGAGATAAGATCAAAAAGTCATTTTTTATTATTCCTTTTCTTGAAATAAACAATACAAAGATACTATAAAAGTAAGGAAAATAAAGAACAATCTTCGAATTGGTAGTAGTTGAGGTGCATAGCTCCTACAAGTCTTTGACCAACTATCGAGCCCCTTCAAGCTTCTTCCAGCGTCTCCACAACATTCACTCCAAAGGAATCAACAAACTCCACTCTTAGGCATAACCATCCAAATGTCAAAGAAATCAACAAAAGCTTAACCATCGAATAGAAACCACAACTCAAGGTTTATCCACTCGGAGGAAGCAACAAACCAACACTTAACCATCAAGCAAAAGCCACAACTCAAGACTTAATCACTTGAAGGAAGCAAAATGCTTAACAACCATAGGGCAGAAGCAAACATCAACAAGGCCATAGGGCCAAAGGCTTAACCACCAAACAGAAACTATACCTCAAAGTTTAACCATTTGGCAGAAGCACATCAACGCTTAACCATCAAGAGTACTCAATCACTCAAGACAGAAGCAAAATCTCAATGCTTAACAATTTATAGCAGAAGCATCATGCTTAACCACCATAAACAGAAGCTAAAAAAAGAACAAGCCAATAAGGCTAATCAAACCGTAACAGTAATACGTAATCGATGATCGATGCTAAGTCAATGAATCAGCAACAAGATTCACAATTTCCAGATACTTTGAAAACAACTCCAAACTATTAGAAATTAAAATGCAGCCTCCACATAAACTCAGGTGTCTCACTCACATGCAACATGCTCTACAAAAAAATACACTCCTTTGCCAATTTGAGCTAGTCTTTGCCAAATTGAAACAGCAACAACACTAACACAATTGCTCATAACACAATTTCTTAATCAAACCAAAAAACTTTGCATATGAGAGCAAGCATACTCATTTTCAACAAATTTACTTAATTACAAAATACTCTATCTCTCCTAGTACCCCTCAAGATTTCACCAAATAATGAAGCACTCAGTGACACAATATGCTCCTCAAACTCCTCTCGGTACCATTCTTTCTTGATCTTCTTACTGGTAGGAATCTTACCCATAAAAGTAGCAAAAGTTATATATCTTCAAACCAAAAATACCAACAAAACATTCACAAGCAGGCAGATAATTATTCATTACAAAATCAAGAGCCATAATAGCAGACCCATAAGCCAATTTCTTCTGCTTCATAATAATTATCATCAACTCAACACCTTCAGCTTTTTACAAACCTATCCTTATTCTCCAACAACATCAACAAAGGACAAAAACTAGATATAATCAAATTCCTAGTCACCTCATCTTTCACACCCATATTTCTAAAAATTAACTTAACCTCCTCAATCAAACAAGCCTTAGAATAAAAGTTCATAATAGAGTTGCCCAAAATGTTACTGTTACCTAACTCAACCCCCAGCAACAGTGTAAAAGTTAGTCTAGCAGCAAACAATTGTTCATCTTTGAGGCATTTCATCATACATATTCAAAGCCAAGTGCATCAAAACAGGCACAAACCATAGGATGAAACCTATTTGTAGAACAAATCACAACAGCGATAATCCAAAAAAAAAAACAGAACCAGTAATTCAGAAAATCAAACTGTGATCCAGAAACAAACGATACCAAGCAGCAATCCAGAACTAACCCAGTGTGATAACAAGGAGTCCCGAGAACATAGAAGAAGAAAAATGAACCAGATTGGTGCGAATGTCCCGACAGTTGCAGAAACAAAAGTGATTTTGAGAAGATCGTGAATCAGTGAATGCAAACCTCAATCTCACGCGATCACCATCGGAATTGAAATCAAAATCATGCGGAATTGTAATATCAGGAAATCTTGCGGAAGAGAATGTAGCGAACTGAAAATCTAGAAGTATATCGATCTAGAAAAGTTGTGAGAAACAGAATGAATTTCAAAATGAAATAGGGATTAACGAAATTCGCAATCACAGAATTAGAAATGAGTTGATGAATCTAACTCAGAAGTGAAATCGAAGATGTATAAAGCATGGAAGCAGTGATGATGGATCCAGAACGAAAAACAAAGGTCGCGAGAAGAAGAAAATGAAACTGAATCACGAAATCAAGAAGGAACTGGAATCTTGAAATCAAGAAACCCTGGAATCGCAAATTAAGAAGCAACGAACAGATCTGAAGGAAAAGGATTCAGATGCAAATCGATTCATATGTGAAGCAAAATGAAAACTGGAAAAAGAATTCTCGGGAAAGAGACAAAGAAAGTAAATAAAAAAAATAGTAAAATGATAAAAGTTGATCTAGATGCCATGAAATTCATGGAGGATACCAAGTTTGTTCTGATACCATGTTAAAATACATGGCATCCATGGAAACTAGTGAGAAAAGCTTTAAAGATATATTATATTGAAAGTGGTAAGATATTACAAAATGGGAAAAGATAACCCTAAATGAGTCTACCATCTACCTTATATACTAACCAACTAATGGACCGTACTATCTAATGACCTAAGAATCTAATGGGCCTTACTAACCTACTAATGGACTTACTACTTATATTTTAACAGAAGACAAAGGCGACACAAAATGGTAGGGAAAAAGGTACTTCCTCTGTTCCTTATTACTTGTCACTTTTGGAGAAATTTTTTGTTTTTATTTACTTGTCATTTTCAAAGTCCAATGCAATATTTATTATTGTTTTGTCAGTAATGCCCTTAAGTATTTATTGCATAGAGTGAAATAGATGAAATGAGATAATAAATCATTAAGGGTATTATAGGTAAAAGAGAATTGTTTGTATCAAAAGTAACAAAATTTATTGGTCTCATTGGTATATGTAAAAAGCCAAAAAACGACAAGTAAATAGGAACGGAGGGAGTATATGGTAACCTCCAGTTGGACATTCCTTTTATTTGAGGTAGCTGACTTGCTGGAAACTGGTTGGGAATTGGTGAAAGATTTTATCACAGAGGGAAGACAACCTAGTGTAGCAAGCAACGTTTGACCTATGAAGGGTCATGCAAAAACTTTTCTCCTTTATTGGTAAAAGTCGTTGCTACAAGACAAGGCTACACTTCGGTCCTAAACAAAGTTTGACTCATGAAGAGTCTTGCAATTTTTTTCTGGGTTTGTAATAAGTGTTGCTCATAAAGAATTCACTAGTGTGGCAAACAAAATTTGACCGATGTAGGATCTTGTAATTTGACCGTTCCTTATTGCCACGAGAGAATACTACATGGGTTAAGCATGAAACATTTGACACATAGAGGGTCTTGCAAAATTTTGCCCCGGTGTAGGATTTCTTGAGACTCTCAAGCTTACATTGCCCCTATGTACATTCATGGTTGGCATAAGTAGGAGAAATCCAGTGAACTACACAAATAAACATTGTAAGTCTCATTCCCCTTTTGTACCCTAACTTTTGCCCAGACTACCATTGCAGGTTTCAGTCTAGCGGGTTTTGTCTTTTTCATTTTTATTTTTATTTTTGTAAACCCTAATTTTTGCATAGACTGCCTTTATAGGTTTTCAGTTTAACGGGCCTGATTCTTTTTTCATTTTTCCTTAGATCAAAGAAAAGTTTAAAAGAAGCAAATGATTTACTTTAAAATTAATATTATGAAAATCAAAACAATCATTCATCAATCAGAGTGGACTTTTAGAGGCTTGTAATGTGGCTATGGGTTATGAGTTATGGCAAAAAATGATTAGAATGCTCAAAGGAATGTGTTACGGGTGAAATGGATCAGGGATCTTTAGTGCATTCAGCATTCTTTTGTATTTCAAAGACAACATAATTTTCTTGTAAAACTCGTCCATTTACATGATTTCAGCGCCTGCTAGCTGTTAAAAAGGACAGACACATCCTGTAGCAGGGAATGGGTACTATTATGCCAAGAATATTCCATCTATGTGGTCACTTGTACTCCCAGGCACACATAATGACAAAAAGAGCCTCCAAATGATATTTCTTGGATCACTAAACCCTAGCACTATAAAAGGGAGCTCATCTTCCTCATTTTAGAGGCTGGTTTAGAGAGGAGAAAAGTCTAGACATAGCTTTTCCTCCATTTTTGTACCAAGCTACCTTTAAATACCAAAGTGGAAATTCTGATGCTGGGAGTGATGCTGCAGCAATACACGAGCTGACTTACTTGAAGAATTTCGTGGATTTTGGAGCTGATCTGAACCTCCATGCTACTGTTCTTGCAGCCAGTCTTCAGTCTACCTCTTCTTAGTATATTTCTTCTTTGTATTATCGGTATTATGGCTTTAGCATTATTTATGTTTGAGTTGTATTTCTTGTGTTGTTTGCTCATCATGAGCTAAATACTCTTAGTTGGGATGCTTTGATCTATGTAATGAAGTCTTAGTGTGTTTAATGCATGTATTTGATTTTTAGCACTTTTATCCTTTGTGTGATACTATTTCCAAACTTGTTTTAGACTTGATCACCTATATATAAGTACCATTTATAGACTCAGACATGGTTTATAAATTGATCTCAAAGGATAATATGGATAGTGGTTATTAGAAGACACTTTGATAATCCTTATTTAAAACCTAGAAATAGGAGGACAAATTTCATAGGGTGAATACTGTGGGTGCCTAAGCAGCCTAAGGTGGACTTATTTAGGGCTTAGACATAAGCTCTTGTAAGAAAACCATAGTGTGAAGTATTTGAAAGAATATATCTATTACGACAGCACCTAGTGCTGCAGCATCAGATACAACATTAGACCATTATTATGAATTTGTATAGTGAAGGCATTCCCAACTTACTCTTATTCTGGATTTCTACTAATCATTTATTTTACTTGTTGTTTGTTGATAAAATTGAGTTCTACAACTTATTATTTTACTTTGCTTTTACTCACTAGCTTACTTGCTAATTAAATATAGAAAAGAACTCAACAATCCTCGTGGGAACGATCTCTACTTACTCTTTATTACTTGTTGCGACTGTGTATACTTGCACATATTGTTTTCACACAACAGTTGTACAAAAAGTTTTTGAATAGATATTCCATAATATCAAAAGGAGAGACATTGTTGTGGAGTACGTGCCACTTCCTTAGAGATACAACTTTTAGATTCTATATGATAACGGTACTCATGTTGGCTGGGAGATTGACACAAAATTGGGAATGGCGATCTACCAAGGAAGAGCCATGTACGTTTATGGTTCTCTAGGGTTCTCCGAGACCATATGGACATGTAAAAGGGATGTGCATATAGCAAAGTGGTTTCCGTTTCATCACATCTGGGAGGCACACAGAGTATGGAACCATGACCATATACAGGTTGAGCCCTTAGGCGTAGGGTCGGGAATGCTAGAACGTACGACATCACTTTCGCTAAGAGAGATTCAGAAGCACCACAGTCTGCTGAGTCTAGTGGTCGCACAACTGATGCTGGGCGTAACTCATCGAGTTCCTACAAGCCGGGTGACCTATAGAATTGGAATAATGGAGCCAATGTCTTTTGTACAGCTTTGCCAGTCAGTCGCTTAAGTGATGAGAGGTTTGTAAAATATTAAATAATATTACTAAATATAATGAAAAATATATTTTAGTAATCTAAAAATATAATATGGAAATATAGTTACAAATATTTAAATAATAAAGTATTCAATGAACTTTAAAACTTTCATTTCACTTTTGTAAAATTATACATTCAACAACTAATCTCATTAAAACTATTTACATTTATTAATATTTAAAAATGTATACCGTCTATAAGAATATCACCTAAAATAAATAATATTATATAGAAAAGCTGCAGTGACATATTGATATAAATTTAAATAATGTATATTAACAATTTATTTATTTTTATAAATAGGTTTCATAAAATTAAATAAAAAGTTATTATACCAACCCGTGCAGCGCACAAGTATTCTCCTAGCATCTATCATAATATTTATTTGTAAAATTGCTCCAATGGAGCCTCTACAATGCTTCTCGTGATTTTTTATCTATCATAATATTTATTTGTAAAATTGCTCCAAAGATTGTGATTCCATAATTACGCACGTGGCACTGGTTTCACAGTTGTGTAAGGTGTGTGGTGGAAAGGAATATCGATGGTAGATGAAACTTCCGAAAAAGTGAAACATGGAAGTTGCACCATAATTTTTCTGGAGGTTTTTCGACATGTGCCGAAGAAGAAATTCTTGAAGTCGTTTAGCTTCAAGTGGAATGTACTCTTTGTGGAGGAGCATGATAGTTATTTTGAACAATGATTGTCGGTGTAGGCAATGAAGGTAGAAGATGTCTCGTGGATCAATCACAATCAAGGAGGAAATTCTTGGACTTGATTGTCGACATAACTTCTTTAAGATACTCAATCAAGGTGGAAATTGTTGGACTTGATTGTTGATCATAGTTATGTCGATGACTTTCGACATGGAGAAATTCTTGAAGTGGTTTAGCTTCAAGTTAAGTATACTAATTATGGTGGAGTATGATAATTCTTTTGAACTATGATTATCGGTGTAGGCAATAAAAATGGAAGATGTCTTATATATCAATTACAATCAATGTGGAGATTGTTGGAGTTGATTGAAATTGAGCATCTTGAGAAAGTCTCACATTGCTTAGTTTTGTGATGGAAGAGCGATACCAATGCTATATAATGGGCTCAAGTTCTCCTTTACAAGATGCACCAGTCAAACACTTTAAGCCTAGCTTGGCCCAGCCTATTCCCACCCCTAGTGAGATGTAGCTAAATATTTTCTTTGGAGGGTGTCGGTGTACTGGGGCCATTAGGGTGTTTCAGATGTCTGCATGTTCTAAAAAATTTCATATAGTGTTATTCTCTGGTTGTCATCAGACAATCGTTCGTGGTTTTTCTCCGATTTCTTTAGTTTTCCACGTTAAATTCTGGTGTTTCGTTTGTGCTCATTTAAATTGTTTATGTTTATTTTCCCAACAATTGGCATATAATAATGTAATATAATATAATATAATTAAATATAAATCCTGCGTAAAAAAAAAAACAAGCAGTTTTATATTGTTGACTCTATCTGGGTAGTGATGGCGGAGACAAGAGAGTAGTGGTTGTATTTGATGAGTTATTCTGGGTGGTTATAGTGTAAGTGAGGACGCCTCAAAGATACGTGGGATGCTTGGGTAAGATACTAGCAAACAGATCCTTGAAATACCACAGTTCTAAAGAACCAAATCCCAAGCCACCCCTTTTACCCACACCATATCAGAAACCTATATCGTCTATACTCTCTGAACCAACCACCATAAAACGTCCCAGCCCAGCTGAAATGCAGGCATGTCATGCCAAAGGTCTTTGCTTTTACTGCGATGAATGTTTTTTCCCCAGTAAACTAAACCTTTCTTCCTTATTCTTAGTGAAGACACCACCCCTGACAACCCCGAGTCTTCTTGTGTTATCATAACTACTACCTCTGATTCCACTACCCTAGCCACAACTGACCCCTAGCCCCCCTCTTGACCAACCCTTACTTGACCCAGAAACAAAGACCCTGGCCCTGTTTTATTTAAGTTATCCCTGCAAGCAGCTACTGGCCACCCTTCCCCTAGGACATTGCATTTTATTGGCACTATCCATGGTACCCTGGTTTCTATTTTTGTTGATTCAGGTAGTTGTCATAACACCATCCAACCTAGATTGGCCACCTTCTTACACCTCACAATCAATCCCCTTTCAACATTCTCTGTGATGGTACGCAATGGTGAGAAACTCCAATGCACTGGCATTTGCAGAAACACTCCCATTAAAATCCTAGACGATACATTGGACATACCCTTATATCTTTTACCTATACAAAGTGTTGATGTTGTCCTAGCTGTGCAATGGCTCCAAACTTTGGGCCCTTTTGTATCAGATTTCACAACTCCTTCAATAAAATTTTATCACAATGATACCCTTTTAACCATCACTAGAACCAAAACCTTACCTCTCACCCAAGAATCTTTCCACGAACTTACCCATATGATACACAATGATGCAATTGATACATTCCATGCTATCACTATGCTACCTATTTCTACCGACTCACAACCACCTAATGCAACACTTACTGATAAGCCACACAAGCAACCCTAACTTGACTTCATTTCACCAAGACATCCAAAACCTTCTAAACCTTTACTACCCTATTTTTGCCAAACATCGTGGCCTACCACCTCTAGTCCACATGATCACCATATACACCTCTTACCCAACTCTAAAGCCATCAATATCAAATCCTAGTGTTACCGCTTCCGAAAAGAAGCCATGACTACATTAATAGCATAAATGTTAAGAGATGACATTATCCAACCCAGCACTAGCCCCTATTCTTCCCCCAGTTTTGTTGGTCAAAAAGAAAGATGACACGTGGCGTTTTTGTGTGGACGCCTGTGCTTTAAATGCCATTACAATTAAAGATTGTTTCCCTGTCCCCACAATTGATGACTTACTAGATGAATTACATGGAGCCACCTATTTTTCTAAAATTGACCTACGATCCGGCTACCACCAAATTTATTTGGCTCCCGAGGACATTCCAATAAGTGGTTTTAGAACTCTTGATGGCCACTATGAGTTCCTAGTCATGCCATTTGGCCTTCCTAATGCCCCCTCCACCTTCTAATTAGCTATGAATGACCTTCTCAGACCCTCTTCGTAAATTTGCCCTTGTTTTTTTATGACATCCTAGTCTATAACCTACTTGGAAACTCACATTGATCACTTGGATAAAGTACTTTTCTTCCTTTGCACAAATCAGTTTTATGTTAAACTCTCCAAGTGTCAATTTAGGGTTTCTTCAGTTGACTACTTGGGCAACATTATCTCTGCTAATGGTGTACAAACTGACCCCATAAGATCCAAGCCATGGCTTCTTGGCCAACCCCTAAATTAAATCTATCATAGCCCTTCGTGCTTTTCATGGCCTCACCAGGTTCTATAGACACTTTGTCTTAAACTATGCCATTATTGCTAGCTCCCTAACAAGTTTGCTTAAAACTAATGCTTTCAAATGGACAAACTCAGCCAACACTGTTTTTCGATCATTAAAAACAACGATGCACTTCCCTTACTCACATTACCTGATTTTTCTCAACCATTTGAAGTCACTATTTATGCATGCAGTTTAGCCATATGAGAAATCTTATCCAAAAACTCCCATCCCATTACCTTCTTCAGTAAACAGCTAAACCCTCGCTTGAGCTCTTCTTCAACCTATGTTTGTAAGTTGTATGCATTGACAAAAGAAATAAAGAAATGGCGTCAGTATTTTCTGGGTTCTAATGACTCAAACAATTCAAACGCCAGAACAACCCAAGTGGCTCACAAAACTTGTTGGTTACAATTATAAGATTCGGTACAAACCGAATGTCGTTGCAAATGCTTTATCTCAAACACTTGAGCCACCACTTGAAGGGATTTGCGCTACAGTTAGTTCCCCTGTTTCCTGAATTGTTTCAAAATTGGATGAACTTTTTACTATTAACCCTGCAGGTACACACCTCATCTGTAAGTACCATGAAGATACACAAACGCAACAACAATTTTCTTTAAAGAACAATTTGCTATACTTCAACAACAGATTTTTTATTCCACCACACAGTGGTCTTACCTCTTCCTTGCTTCACAAATTTCATTCCATCCCTTTAGGTTGCCATTCAGGTATCCACCGTACTCTCTCTCTCTCTCTAGGTTATCGTCCTTCTATTGGTCTGGCATGTCAAAATATGTTAAACTCTTTGTCAAAAGTTGCACTACATGCCAATACAACAAATACAATACACACTCACCACATGGCATTCTCCAACCCTTACCATTACCTACACAAGTTTGGGACGACATCTCAATGGATTTCATCACCCACCTACCAACTTCTAATAACAAAACCACGATATTGGTTGTTGTTGACCGTTTAACCAAATTCGCTCACTTCATTGCCCTTCCCACTAGTTTTACTGCAGCTTCCCTTGATCCAATTTTCATTTCTGAAATCTACCGCCTCCATGGCTCCCCTAAAACCATTGTCAGTGACCTTGACCGAGTTTTTGTGAGCCAATTCTGGCGATCCCTCTTCAAACACCTAGGCAACACCCTCGCATTTAGCAGCTCTTACCACCCACAATCGGATGGACAAATCGAGGTTCTAAATCATTGCCTTGAAATCTATCTTCGCTGCTTTGGGAGTGATGAACCCAAACTATGGCTTCATTTTCTTCCTCTTGTTGAATTTTGGTACAATACCACCTCACATTATGCCATCAGTATGACCGCCTTTGAAGCTTTGTATGGCTGTAAGCCTCCAGTTCTAGACCCCTACACTACAGTTGATTCGAAAATTGAAACCCTTGATCAACTACTCATCACCAAGACACAAATCTTATAAACCCTAAAGCTTAACCTCACCAAAGCCAAAAACAGAATGGTGAAACAAGTGAATCAACACCGCAGCGACAAGACTTTTGAAGTTGGCCAATGGGTATTTCTCAATCTCCAACCCTATCGCCCCCAAAAGCTAGCCAAACGATATTACGGAACTTACCAGATACGCAAACGCATCAACAGGGTTGCTTATGAGCTCGATCTTCCTCCGGCAGCAATGATTCACCCGGTCTTCCACATCTCCTTACTCAAACCATGTTACGGCGAACCATCAACTCAAATCACCCCCAATTTCGGATACCGACCAGTTTCCACCTTCCACTCCTACTCCTTTAGCTATTATGCAGCGTCGCTTCAAGAATCATCAAGAAGAACTGCTTATCGAGAATGGAAAGGTTATCCTAGAAGTGAAGCTACTTAGGATACACGAGCTACTTTCAAAGCAGAACGCCCCACCTTTGATCTTGAGGACAAGATTTTTTTGGACCGTGTGTGTAATGTTACTGACCCAAATGATAAAACCAGGTCTGGGCACTTGAGAATGAAATTGGGTCGAAATACAAAAACCAAAATAGAGATTAAAAGGTCCAAGCGCTACAATTAATTTGGTCTAGTACTTCAATTCACTTATCTTCATCAGCTTGTTACCGTTGCCAACCTGGTTACAAGGAAAGAAGTAAAAATAATTTAGGAAATTGAATAAAAGAATTTTAGGATTTCTATCGTATTATGTTAACAGCTATTGACAGCCTGTTATCAGCTGGCAATTTTAGGAATGTTCTAGAACAATTCAGCACTATTTGTAGCCCATTTGAGGCAATGATGGATAAGAAATATTTTACCTAAACTCTATCCTCCTCTCTATGATTTTTACCAATCATTGGGAAATTTGATTGCTGCGCATTCCTAACAGTATGACGATTTTGAAGAAGCATATGAAGAAACTGACAGAAGCTATATTTTCATTGATCTTGGAATTGGAATTGGATCAATTTGCAGGAGCGCATCTCTTAGATGCAACAAATGTCAAGATAGTTTGGGCTTTATTTTCCCTTTATTTTCCCCCTTGATGTAGCATATTTTTTAAAGTTTGGACCTTACACATAAAGTAGAGCCAGCAATATTATAATTGGCCTTGCTTCTTAAGTCTCAGCTGTTGAGTGTATTTCTAATGGTTATTAGAATCAGTGTAAAAAAAGGAAAAAGAAATTATACTTACAAAAATATATAGGAAAAATGGTAATGATTCACCATGCTTTGGTCCTTGCATTCAATAAGGAAGTTCATCCTTCAATATCTGAAATCACTGCTTTTGGTCCTAGCACTTATTCTAGGGTGGATAAACACAATTTATTTCAGAGCTAAGATAAATTTTCAGGGAATCACATGCTAACATAGTTTACAATTACATACATATGTGTATCAGTGTACGTATGCTACGATAGCTAAGGATCATGTCAAAGTACCAAAAATGATTATACGAGCACTCTTGTGTTCGTCTTTTCGCTTTTTTAATTGCGCTATAGTAGATCCTTAAGTAGTCGTAGTTTATTGTGTGTTCCAGACTGGGTTAGCTCATTCCAAATGGGCTTCATTCTAAAGGCTCAATAAGCACATCATTGCAGACCGCTATGCTTAAGGATCTAATGTATCAATATAAGCCCAACATTCTTGTTCTGGGCATCCTAGGTGAACCGTCATGGACCGGTCTCAGTTGATAATTTTAGGCAAAGATGCTGCCAAGGTGTGATATCAGACTGGCTCCAAGTGACGCTCTTTCGCGTTAATTTGGCGAGGGGTGGTAGCTGCACACACTCCGACGCCCAAGTCTGCTAAGAGAAAAGGTGGCCTGCAGTAATAAATGAGTACCTGTTGTATTTATGGGACAACGTATTCATACCAAATAGTGCCAATGACGTGGTTGGATTCCTTTTGTCAGGGGCTTGATCCGAGGTCGTTTGTGGACCGTGCAATGAGGCATGACGTGATCTAAACCGTCGATTTTGATTTTAAGTAGCTTTTTTAAGTAAGCGCTACTAAAAGTGGTCCATATTTTTTGTTTTTACAGGCGCTTTGAAACAAACCGCTACTAAAGGGGCTTAGTATTTTCTTTTAAGTAGCGGTTGCTTATGAAAGGTGTGTTGTTTACTTACAATTCGAGTATATTTGCATTATAGTATATTTGAATAATTAAAAAGATGTTTCCAATATGGAAGTAAATAAGGAAATGTGAGCATTTAACAAGAATTACAAAGCAAATTCAAGAATGAAATACTTAATAAACCATGTGCTGTATATATACTTTTGTGTCTAGCTAGCTTCCAAATTTGAACTTGGTTTGATGGTGGATGGGGAAGAGAGAGGTGTTAGACCATGTTTGAGAGCTGCTTTCCAAACAAGATCGATTCTATCAACATCAATGGCTCCAACTTCATGATGAGTCCAACCCTCAAGAGTATGTACAACTCCTCCTGCATGACATGCATGAACTACCCCTCTATCCATCGTGTACTCACAGCACCCAAGTCCATGTACATCATCTGGTAACCTCATAGCTGCTAAATCACCATAACTGCAATCTCTTCTAAATGCAAATATTGGTGGCACTACAAATTGGTGGAAATGTGTTCCACTTGGTGCCCACTTCTGTTCTCTTGGAGTTATCCACTTCCCAACAATCCACGTCTGTTGGATCATCATCATAACAAAATGTTAATCAATTAATAGGGTAAACAACTATTTTGGCATGAATGTGTCTTTAGTAAGTCATTTTGATCCTCTAATATGTCTTTTGTAATTTAGTCCCTAATATAACGAACAAAATAAACACTTAAGCACGTGTTTGCAACTTCGATACATTCAAGGAATATTATGAAAACACTTATATGATAAGCGGTTAATTAAGCTGTTTATCCAAACAGACCCATAGTAGCATTTAACTAATTACCTTGCAATGTTGTGCTGCTTGGTATTTAGTGACTTGAACAAGGTAGCTTTGGTATTCTTGGGGGGCTTCCTTTTGAATCTTCTGAAATCTCTCTGCTGAAAGAGTTAACATCTGCAAATTGAAGTTGGTAGAGTAATTTAAGTAATGAATGTATAAAAGAGAGAAAAGGTAGAGTGGAAGAGTAGTACGTACGAGAACTTTAACTTTCTTTTGGCAAAGGTAGAGAGCAATAGCTCTTCCAAGCTTGGAAGTAGCACCACTTAGGAAAACCTCTTTTACATGTTTAGGTATTTCATCAAGGATAACAGCTGCAGTTAAGGTGTTCCCATGAACAACTCGAACTCTAAGGTTAGGATGTTTGTCCACGAACAGTTTTCCTCCCCCGTTTAATGATTCATTCTGTCCACCATCATTCAATCATAATATATAATCATAAACAACCAACCCTCAAGCCACTTAGCTAAATTCATTATATTCATCCACTATATAAGAGGTGTAATTAATGCCCTCAACTCAACAACCATATGTTGTGACAAAAACAGAGTTCAATAAATGAAATTAATTTTTGTGGGAGGGGGGTGTCAAATTAGAGTGAGAGAGGTGTAATTATAAGTATTTAAGTAAGGCAGGCAAACAAACCTTATTCAAAGCAGCCAAACTGATGACTTTAACACCAATTTTATCAGCCCTAAGGATAGCCTTTTCAATTTGGTTATTGATACCCTCAGTACCAAATGGTAAGAAATACTGTTAAATAATAATAATAATAAATGAATCAATACACAAACATAGAAAGTAGTGTGTGTATTCTTAAAGATGGAAAGTGTTGTACCTGAAAGCCACACCTAGGGACAGCCCATGTTTGATGTAACCTACCTCTGAGGTAGTAGAAAGAAACTAGAAATGTTTTTGACCAAAGCCACATTGCTAGCAATGATAGCAATGCAATTGGCCAAAATGGTAGCATGAAGAACCTTGTTCTGAATGGCAATGATGAGAATGATCTTAGACAGAACTGTGCATGCATTGATGATGTGATATCCACTATATGGGCCAAGAATACAAATTCTGGTACCCTACTACTATTTCCTGCATCCATCAATTTATAATTAATTAACTAATTAATACTGGGGTATATATATGTACATGTATAACTAGTGGTTACAAACACATAACACATCATTATCCTCATAATACAACTAGATAGAGATGCAGCTTAATTATGTCATCAACTAACTACTCGTTAACTACTTGCATTTAAATACCTAATTATCTGTACCTGAAGTTAGTGATTTGTGAAATTCCCATGATTTGGTGTTAAGCGTATTGCCAAGTGCATCGAAGAGAGGCATGAAGAGGCAATAATTGCAGTCCTTTTCTGTGTGGTGTAGGCTGTGGTATCTGCATACATAATACAAGCATAGCAATATTTGAGTATTCTGGATTCTAATTTGAAGTTAGGATTTGTACTTTTGTTTTCACATCCATGTTCGGTTTGACATGAAAACAACTGGTTTCCAAACACATGCACATTAATTTATTGAAAATCAATTTTCCGCAACAGATACCCACGACAAGTACCGAATCAACTAAATGGGAATATTGTCAAGTCAACTTTTTATGTAGTTACGTCAAACTCTACGATGCATTTCTATTATTGGGCAATCGTAAATGCTTTTATCTCATCATCTCACCAAAAAATGGAGATAGAAATCAATGAAGTATGTCAAAACATTTTTCTATTTAGTATGGCAACAAAAAGCTCTTCCGACTTAACCAAAGTCTTGGATTCGAATCCAGCCTTAGCCATGCAGCAGCGTTAAATCTCTTGTGGGAGAGTTTTGCCGCCCATTGTGGTCCTACCCAATTTGGGGGATTAGTCTCTACACTTGCGCGCAGAAGAAAATACTCGGTTTATAAAAAAAAAAAAAGTTGTTAATTAATAAACTTACGTTGGAGTGTATAGTAAATATCTCATAAATGGGAATTTATGAAACATTTGATGTGGAACAATTTCAACGTTGCAATGCCCCAAACATCTCAGAAAATCAAAAGTCAATATGTAACCATATATCAAGCTTCCTGATCCATATCCCATCACACAAGCTCCAATAATTGGAATTCCAATCACTAAACTCATAAACATATGCTCCATAACACTTGCATTTCCCACTGCATTAATTTTCAAATAAGAGAATGAATGAGACGAGACTCTTATTTTATACTACTACTACTAGTAACTTTTTTAGGTAAATGTGATTTTTTTTTACTTTTTACTACCTGTTAATGACTGTGGTACTGGAGATGAATGGTGAAGTGAATGGTAATTGGTGAAAAGATAATGTCCATGAAACTTTCTATGCACCCAATAATAAAGTGGTTCTGAGATTCCCACATGAAAAATCAAAGCTGCAAAAACACCTTTCATGTTCCATGATGGAAGACCTTGTAGGAAGGGAAACATATAATAGGCCATAGAAGCAATTATTGTTTGAAGAATCAAGAAGTTATCCCTGTTACAAACCATGATCAACAATAAGGTCGCATTAGACTTTGGTCTTCTGTGTCGGTACTTGATACACAAATCAAAATTGTGGTAGGCAAATATTTAAAACATTGATAGAGATAGTTGTTGTTTATAATTAATGAATAAATAATAATTGCTATATATGTATTTTTGAATTACCAGTCCCATTCTTTGTCAATCTGGTTGAAATCAACACCTTGTTTAAGAATTTGACGGTTTCGTGTAAGAAAAAGCATATTGCTGAAAGAATTCCATAGCAGATGAAGAAGACCTCTGAGACCAGAAATTATGAGTAAATGAAGGCACCAGCTTAATTTGATGAACTCTTGTTCTTCATAATACATTTCATATATTACTCTTCCCACCAATGGTCCGTATAACATATACTATCATCAACAAAGAAAATTACAAATATTGTCATGACAATTTATTTATAAAGAAAAAAGAAGAAGTAATAAGATGCATCATCATAAAGCATACCTTGAATATCCCCAAGTTTTCCCATGGCCAGGAGGTTGATAATGGAGGACCCATTTGACAGGAGGACTAATATATTTCTGTATCCTAGAAATTCTGTCCCTATATACTACGTGTTTGAGGCACAAGTAGTATTAGTGTTCACAATGCCATCATCAGCATCCTATGCACCACATTTTTATAGGCATGCTAGCTCAATCAATCAAAAATAAATTAACTGTTGAGGACTTTGCAGTTAGTTTTCTCTGTCAGTAACCTACCTCTTTGCCTGTCACATAGAATCAATAATTAATAATTAATACTAAAACAAAAATTAACTAATGAGACGAGGATTTTGTATTTTAATTTTTATTAATTTGAAGGATAGATGGACCACTCTTTAATTTACAGCCAATTGCAAAACCGAACCCAACGTTATTCTATTTCTATGCGTTAGTTGTTCCATGAACCTAATTCCTAATCCTAGCTAGTAAGTAAATGCATTATATATATGGTTGGGGGATAACACACTGCTCAAACTAACTCTCCCTATTCAACTGACTTCTCAAACTAACTGCAAATTGAAAACTTGGTTTATATCTTATAGGGAATTTTAGAGGGAGGGAGCACACCAGATTTTTACTATCTTTCTTCTCGATCAAAATCTTAATGCATTAGTTTCATGATGCCTTGCCTCCTATACATTTTTCATTTTTCTCATTATTATGCGACCTACAACTTCATTCTTCCACAACTCACATTTGTTCTTTTAATGACTCTCATTCATTCAATGACTCTCTCAATTTCTCTTTGTTCCATATTGTTCGGGTATATATATATACTCCATCAGTTTTTTTTTACATACCGCTGTATTTGTATACTTGTATTTAGACAACCACAATTCAGTATTCTTCATGTGACGAGTAATTCTCATTCCAAAAATTTCCTTCATAGATAAGAGAGTGATGTAGTTAGTTAGGCAGTTAAACAAATCATCAATCATTTGTTAGTTAATGTGGCGTTTCTGTTAGACCTAGCTTCAGTTCTGTTGAAGCATTCTAATAAATAGTTAGAGTGTATAAATATCAAAGTTTAAATAGAATTCATTCGACGAATACAATCACAATTTATAATCAATTTCAGTTCTCATTAATCATGCTATCCTTCGCCAACTCTAGTGTGGGTTTTCCCTCTCTCGCGGAAGAACAAACACCGTGTAGCTAGCCGCGTGCGATTTTGTTGGCACTAGATCGATCTTTCAAGGTGCTTCTCTCAGCCAAACCTCTCATGGCTTCACTGCTGGACCAAAACTCTCATTAAACTACAGATCGCAATTTCCTTCTCTGGAATCAGCGAGTCGAATGCTTCATCAACATGCACAAACTGCATCGCCTCCTTGTTAACTCTAAAGTAGACGTAGTTGCTGGAAATGTCTTCGTTGAGTATGAAAAGTGGTTGGTTCAAGACCAAACCCTGTACACAGGGCTCCTCTCCACCTTTTTTTTTGAAAATTGAAAAGGGTATACTAAAATCATCTAGCGCAACCAACATGCAGGCTAGGGAGAAATGACTGAGACCAAGATACGCCAGCATAACTGAGCAACACCCAATTTGGTTACAAATGGAGCAACAGAGGTTTCGAACTTAGTCAATGAGGAAAATAAAGAAAAGTATTCAAGAAAAGCAATTTTCGAAACTTCCTTCTTGGTACAAGGGGTGAGGACCTAACACGCTATGTGAGCAAGGAAAGGTGAGGGCATAACAGGCTATGTGACAAGGGTACAAGTAGTAGAAAGCATGTGGCTTCTAAACATGACATTTAGCCAAAGTTGAAGGAACCAAAGGGGGGCCTTTGATGATTTTAACTTCCCATTCATCCCTCAGATTCTGAACGGCCCCAGTGAGACCCTCATACAGATGAGCCAAAATAAAAGACCATAGGCAAACCACCTTACCTTCACAAAGACATTGAGCAATTGGGAGCAAGTACTTCGAGATTTGCATGGTCTTGCAGCAAAAGACGAAGTAAGTCAGCCAACACCATAAGAAGGCCACATGCTCTAGATTAGTAACCATGTCTGCCTTCTGATTGGACATAGTAAACTCAGGACGGAATCATCATCTGGGGACACATCAGGAGTGTATTAGAGATCAGTTGGTGTAAGGCATGAGTGATCCCATCACGAACAAAAGTTCGAATGGAGTTACCTTCTTGAGAGCCCTGAGAGAAGTTATCAGCTAGTGGCTCTGTGGTAACCGAGGAACCACCATCAAGATTGAAGTTCTCCAAGTTTTGGGTGTTGGAAGAGGAAGTCATTTGAACAAAAGGGTTAAAAGGAGAGTGTTAACGCAAAGATTCTTTGAAGTAATGAGCGTAAAAGAAATCAAGAAGTAAGTGTGTGATTTATTCAAAGAATTAGATATCCATATGGTTAGAATTTTTTAGCTGTTAGCGATGAATTGATGGCGTTCAATGTTGGTTGACGCAATTCTTGGAAATGGCACTTAAAATATGGAGAGTCATGCGCGCCATCGAAGTGACTAGTAACAGCTACTTTTTACCGCAAAGTGACGTTTTTAACTGAGTTACGGTTGATAAAACTTATCACAATGTTTACTCTCTACACTTTCGAGACCAAACACTTGGGGGGCATCTGTCACAGCTGTGTTTTGAATTCGAAATTAGCTACGTGAACACGTCAGCAAATTCTTAAGGCAAAATTCGAAGGATGACATAGGGAAAGAGAACTCGAGAGATGGCATAATTTGAACCACATGCAAAACTTTGAAGGAAGTTTCAAGGCAAGTTTCAAAGAGTAGTGTAAGGTGCGTAGAACCACAGAGCAATTGTGGCAGTTTCTCTAGTAGCGTTCAAACAAAAATACATGTGTAAGACATCCAAGGGCCAATGGACATGTGGCATCAATCATCAGCAATCATTAATCAGCCTTTAAAATAGATTAGTTTCAAATGGACAGGTGTCCATCATGCAAATAAGTTAGTTAATGCTTGTAAAGTCTATAAATAGTAGTTTGTAAGTAGTTTTTTGGGCACATTTCATAACATTCAGTAACTCATACATGCCTAACACATCCACTCACACAAGATCTCTGGGAATTGTGGTGAACAATGTATGTTTGAGCCAATCTTTTATGTATTCGAATCTTTACTTTTATCAAATCAATTTCCATTTCACTTTGACAATCGAGTTCTTCACTCTTGTATCTTTTCATTCAAGAATTTGTGATGTTCTTCCCCAAAAGGACTGATTTCCATAAATTGTTTAAGTTACTTTTGATTTTAGTTTGTTCACACTTCGAAACACGTCCGTACAGAATTACGTTGAGGAACTCATGATGTTCAGACCCTTTTGGGCTTGATTCCCGTGTCTTGTTTAAGTTCTTTTACACTGGTGCTTTTGAAACTTAATTTGAATGTTGATTATGTTGATTAAGTTCTACGTGAAAACCATTTTACTCCCTGAAAATGCATTAAACATGGGGCAGGTACATAAACCTGTCAACTGGTGAACCCATGATCTAATTCGAGTCCTCTTATTTTATCTCTTTTGAGTTCTTATTTTTATTGAAAGGGGTTATGGAGCTTTGTTAAAATCTTCTGACGCAAAACCCTCATTAGGGAAAAAACATCAAGAAGGAAAAAGAGTACTCCCCTACACTTGAACAAAACACCAAAACAACCAAAGGGAAAAATTATCAATCCTATAAAAAGGAATCTAGTCCAAAGAAAAATAAACTTGACATGCAAAAGCATCACTATAGTGACTCTCATCCCAACCAGGGTGGCACCAAAGTCACTAACAATCATTTGCAGCACACCAAAAACAAAATGCCAGAAGGAGACTGAAACCATCTAACCGGAAATCGACATAACCTATAATTAGGCAAATGTAATCTAGATAAGTTGGGAGGAAGGTTCCACCAAACAAACCCACTTGTTTTAGTACCATGCCCTGCAAGCTTATTAGCGCAAGTGTTGCCTTCTCTATAAATGTGAGTGCAAACAAAGATCAATTGTCTTGTTAGATATAAGCAATTATTCCATTTGTTTCTAAGCTTCCAAAGAACTATTTTGCAATTCATGAAGGCAGAGACCACTAACTGAGAGCCTCACTCAAGCCACAAATTTTTCCAACCATTATCAAAAACAATCTCTATAGCCAACATAGCCCTAGTAAGTTCAGCTTTAAGAGCGTGTGATAAGTCCAAATTAGTTGTTATTTTAGTGTTTGTTTCTAGTAGTTATTTAGTATTTTTATTTCTCTTTTAGGACTATTTTACTGCTTTTATTTGAATTGTATTTTGTAGAGCAAATCAAGAGCAAAGGAAGTATTTCAAGCACTAAAAAGCATAGCATTGAAGTCCCAAGGATAAGAGATTCACAAAGGATCAAAACAGTTAGAATTTGCATGAAAAATCACTCCCTGGCTGATGCTTACACGGGCACCCGTGTTGCACCACACGGCTCGTGTTGCGTTGGAATGCTGAAAGTTTTCTCGTCAAACAGATTTTACCACGGGCGCCCGTGTGGCTGGCCACGGTCCGTGGCGCATCAGCAGACTCAGCAACTGTTACAAGCTTTTCCCATTCTCTGCATTATGGCTTGTAATTCGAATTTAAGTGTTTGTCTACTGATCCTAGGCTATAAATAGGACCTCATTTCAGCTGTAATGGCACCTTTGCATACTTGTAATCTCACTCCAAAGTTTAATCTAAGTTCTTGCAATTTTCTTAAGCTTTTGCTCTTTTATTTTCATGTTCTTTACTTTCTTGCTTTTATAATTTCTGTTCTTTATCTTTCCAGCAACTTTACATTCAGCAATTTATCGCTTTATTTCAATTCCCGTCATTTACATTACGCAATTTAGATTTCAGTCATTTACAATTATGTCTCTTTATCTTATTGTAATTTATCTTCTAAGCATGAGTGAGTAGAAATATGGTCTTGGGTTATTGGGAGTAATCACAATGATAGGTCCCTAGTAATTCCCAAAGACTATTCTCCACTCCAATTGTTTTTCTAATTCTAATCTATTTTCATTATACCTCAATCTTATTTTTAACATTAGAGTGAAGTACTGAGAGGTGAAATTCTATGTTTGACCTATGAAAATAGACAAGAGAATTAAGATATGAGAATAATCCTAATTCTCTTGAGGTATTTAAAAGGTTTTGTTCTTAAAGGGTTTTGCTAACTTTCAACCATGAGAATGGGATTGAAAGTTAGATCAAAACACATCATTTTACTTTGAAAGAAGACTATGATTACATTTGTTACCTTGCCTTTAGAATATATTACTTTTTGTGAGTTGGAGGATAGTTAAAGAGTTACATGGGTTCTCATCATTGTGATGAAACTAATAACCCGAGATTCTTTACATTCCTGAATTTAATTTAATCAAAAATCTCTTCTTCAAATCATTCCTTTCAGATAATCACCATCAAAAAAATTAGATTGGTAATCACAAAAACTCCCTGTGGATCGATACTTTTTATTACACGATAGAACCGTGCACTTGCGGCCTATCAAGTTTTTGGCGCCATTGCCGGGGAGTAGTGATATTAATCAACCTTTTGGTACCGGTTAGACTGAAAATTTCTGTTTTCTTTTATTTTGTTACTTTTTCTCTTCTTCTTTGAATGCGAAGAGCACACAGTTTCGGAACCAAAGAAGAAGAGGATTGCACAATAACCAAAGAATGGCTGCTAATCCAAACCGTACTCTTAAAGAGTATGCTACGCCTTCTACGGCTGAGCCACATGCAGTTATTGTGCATCCTAATATTGATGCAAACAATTTTGAGCTTAAACCTTCTTTACTTTCTATGGTCCAGCAGAACCAATTTTCAGGTTCAGCTACTGAGGACCCAAATCTTCATCTTTCAATCTTTCTTGAATATTGTGGTACTCTCAAACTGAATGGAGTAACCCCTGAGGCCATAAGACTAAAGCTTTTCCCTTTTTCACTAAGGGATAGAGCTAGAGCATGGCTACATTCGTTACCAAATGAGTCTGTTACTACATGGATCAACTAAAGCAAGCATTCCTTGCTAGATTCTTTCCCCCAAGCAAAACCGCACAAATGAGGAATCAAATCACACGATTCACTCAAAATGAAGGGGAAACTCTTTATGATGCTTGGGAGCGTTTCAAAGAAATGCTAAGGCTATGCCCCCATCATGGACTAGAGAAGTGGTTGATCATACACACTTTCTATAATGGTTTGCTTTACACTACAAAAATGACCGTGGATGCTGCTGCGGGTGGAGCTCTAATGAACAAGAACATTGAAGAGGCTTATGCACTGATTGAAGACATGGCTCAAAATCACTACCAGTGGACAGGTGAGAGAGCCATCACTGCTACACCTCCATCAAAGAAAGTGCCAGGTGAGTATGAAGTCTCTACTCTTGATCATTTAGCTTCTAAGGTAGATGCATTGTTTGCTAAATTTGATAAGCTGAGTGTAAATGCTATTTCACCTTCTACTCCTTCTGTACCACCTTGTGAAATTTGTGGTGTTGTTGGCCACACTGGTGTTGAATGCCAACTAGGGATGTCTGTTAATGTTATTGAACAATCTAATGCTCAAAAGGGGAATCCTTTTTCAAACACTTATAATTCCGGATGGAGGAATCATCCAAATTTTTCCTATAAGAATCCTCCATCCAACCCCTCTTTTCAACCAGCGGCTAGAACACCACCCGGTTTTCAAAATTTTCAAAAAAGTCCTCAAAAATCCAACTTGGAAATTATGTTGGAAAACTTTGTGTTAACTCAAACTAAGCAAAATGAAGAATTTAAAAACCAAACTGGATTTTTGAATGACTCTCTCATAAAATTAACATCAAAAGTGGACTCTATTTCTACTCACAACAAAATGTTAGAAACTCAAATTTCCCAAGTAGCTCAACAAGTTGCTTCATCCTCTAGGTCCTCTGGAATTTTTCCAGGGCAGCCTGAACCCAATCCTAAAGCCCAAGTAAATGCTGTCACCCTTAGGGGTGGAAAACAATTAGAGGAACCAAAGGAAACTAATGAGAAAAATGTGAGTGAGGAAGAAGAACCACAAAATGAGAGGGTAGAGGTTGAGGTAGAAAAAGAAAAAGAAACACTTTATGTACCACCACCATACAAGCCTAAAATACCATTCCCACAAAGGTTTGCCAAATCAAAGCTTGATGAGCAGTTTAAAAAATTTGTTGATTTGTTGAAAAAGCTCTACTTTAACATTCCTTTCACCGATGCACTGTCTCAAATGCCATCTTATGCAAAGTTTTTGAAAGAAATTTTATCTAAGAAAAGAAAGATAGATGACAATGAGACAATAGCTTTAACTGAAGAATGTAGTGCTATTATTCAAAATAAACTGCCTCCAAAGCTTAAAGATCCTGGTAGCTTTTCCATCCCTTGTGTCATTGGAAGTGAGACTATTAAAAGAGCCATGTGTGATTTAGGAGCTAGTGTGAGCTTAATGCCCTTATCCCTTTTTGAGAGGTTAGGCATAGGAGAGTTGAAACCTACAAATATGACCTTAACATTGGCTGACCGTTCCACTAAATATCCAGCTGGTATTCTTGAGGATATTCCTATTAAAGTAGGAGAAATTTTTATTCCAGCAGATTTTGTTGTGATGGAAATGGAGGAGGACTCCCAAGTTCCAATTCTTTTGGGGAGACCTTTCCTTGCTACTGCAGGGGCCATAATTGATGTTAAGCATGGTAAGTTGGCATTCAATGTAGGTGAAGAAAAGATTGAGTTTGAACTTGCTAATTTGATGAAGAGTCCTTCAATTCAGGACTCTTGTTGCATGATTGATGTTGTTGACCATTGCGTGAAAGAGTTCTCTTTAGCACCATCTTCAAGCGATGGTTTGGAAGAATGTCTGATTAACAATGCAGGTAAAGAATTAACTGAAGATGCCCAAGCCTATGCACAATTGTTGGATGAGAATCCTCTTATAAAAGACTTGGATATTGAAGAACTGGTTGAGGAAAAATCTGATTCTCTTCCGATAGAAGCACCAAAGGTTGAATTGAAAACTCTTCCGTCATCTCCAAGGTACGAATTCATGGGTTTGAACTCTAATCTTTTCATTACTAACAATACAAACTTGAGTAAGGTGGAAATTCTTGAATTAAAACCCAAACATAATGAATTGAAAGAGAACAAAACCCCACAAAAGATCAAGACTAAAGTGGAAAAACGTGCTCGCCGAAAAGGTGTTTTCACAAAGCCCACATGGGTAGATGATGTTGAAAGAAAAATGTCACATATAGGGGGAAAGATGAAGAAGACAAAAATCCTCATGGTTTGGAAAGTTAAAGGGACAAGCATCCCACAGTACTTGTGAGCTTTCTTACCCCTTTCATGTTGTTTTTATTGCAAATCATTGAGGACAATGCTTAGTCTAAGCATAGGGGGTATTTACCTTGTTTTATTTCTTTTCCCTTTAAATTTTTTCGTTTTTTCTGCTATATTTTGTTGTTTTTGCTGTTTTAAGATAGCGAGCCTTGATTTCTCCCATGTCTTGAGTTGTTGTTGTTTTCTTGCAAGTTGAATGTGAAAACTTTTTAGCACTTGTTAATAATTGCATTTGAAAAAGAAAAAGAAAATATAGAGCTTAGTCTTTTCTGGGACCACAAAACTGATTTGTATGATAGACTTGTGCTAAATGTAAATGTGAGGCTGTCATGATTGGAAGCTGAGAATTAGCATGTTTGAATTGTACTCTGTGTGAACCAGCTACTAAAATGTGAGATATAGAGCCTTCACAAGGGGATGTTATTGAAATTATATATTTTATCTCCTTTTCTTTGCTGAGTGTATGTTTCTCAAATTGTATCATTCCAGAATTTGTTTGTTGACCGTTTTGAAGCGAAAAATGATTTGCAACATGAGAAAGAATCAGGGGATTTTAGGAATTTTTCTTCAGGCCTCAGAGTTAGTGTTTGCTAAAAATTTCCCTCTAGTTGCCCCTTTGTGCCTATATTTTTATTCCTTTAGCATCCAGAAATGAATTTCTTTTTGTTTTTGGTAAACTTTGGAATCGGATTGGAGCAACTATTGAATTTGCAGGTTTTTGTTCTACATGTCATATCATATATCTCATGGACATAAGCTGGTTGTATTGCCATTTTTCCTCAAAGAAAGAAAAGAAAAATCAATCAAAGAAAAAAAATTATAGAAGTGAAAAAGAAAAGAAAACGAAAGCAAAAAGGGGGAAAATGGCAAAATCAAGGGAAATCAAAAAGAAATGAGTTCACTCAAATCTCAAAGACAAAAATCAAGTCAAAAAGAGTGGGCTCAAGTGAATGAAATGAAGAAGAATGGAAGTGGAAGCAAACTTGGAGTCTTAGACAAAAAAGTGCAAAATTGGTAGAAGCTCCATTTTGATTTCAAAGTTTGCTATCACTGATTTTATTTTTTTAGCCATTTGTTTTTCTTTCTTTCTTATTCCCTACCTAACGCTAATACCCGAAGGCCCCGTTACAACCAAATGGATCCCATCTTTCACGTGTTTGTGAACTTTTTAGTAGAGATATTGGTCAACTTACAAACCTATGGCAATGAACATTTGTTGAAACTTGAGCGAAATATTTCCCAAGTCCCTAAAACACTCAGAGATTGTGAGCGAGTGTCTATGTTCGCACAGTTGTACTTTTCAGGTCATAAACCTCTAATTGGGCAAACATCTAGCATCTCACTTGTGATATTGTATTTTGTCTATCATATGCCTCTGTTTTTGGTCCCTCATTTGGCTAACTTTGTTGATTGAACTTTTTGAGAATGCAGTTACTAACATGTGCTTGCTAGTTTTGATTGTTCTTGCTTGAGGACAAGCAAAGGTTTAAGCATGGGGGAGTTTGATAAGTCCAAATTAGTTGTTATTTTAGTGTTTGTTTCTAGTAGTTATTTAGTATTTTTATTTCTCTTTTAGGACTATTTTACTGCTTTTATTTGAATTGTATTTTGTAGAGCAAATCAAGAGCAAAGGAAGTATTTCAAGCACTAAAAAGCATAGCATTGAAGTCCCAAGGATAAGAGATTCACAAAGGATCAAAACAGTTAGAATTTGCATGAAAAATCACTCCCTGGCTGATGCTTACACGGGCACCCGTGTTGCACCACACGGCCCGTGTTGCGTTGGAATGCTGAAAGTTTTCTCGTCAAACAGATTTTACCACGGGCGCCCGTGTGGCTGGCCACGGTCCGTGGCGCATCAGCAGATTCAGCAACTGTTACAACTTTTCCCATTCTCTGCATTATGGCTTGTAATTCGAATTTAAGTGTTTGTCTACTGATCCTAGGCTATAAATAGGACCTCATTTCAGCTGTAATGGCACCTTTGCATACTTGTAATCTCACTCCAAAGTTTAATCTAAGTTCTTGCAATTTTCTTAAGCTTTTGCTCTTTTATTTTCATGTTCTTTACTTTCTTGCTTTTATAATTCTGTTCTTTATCTTTCCAGCAACTTTACATTCAGCAATTTATCGCTTTATTTCAATTCCCGTCATTTACATTACGCAATTTAGATTTCAGTCATTTACAATTATGTCTCTTTATCTTATTGTAATTTATCTTCTAAGCATGAGTGAGTAGAAATATGGTCTTGGGTTATTGGGAGTAATCACAATGATAGGTCCCTAGTAATTCCCAAAGACTATTCTCCACTCCAATTGTTTTTCTAATTCTAATCTATTTTCATTATACCTCAATCTTATTTTTAACATTAGAGTGAAGTACTGAGAGGTGAAATTCTATGTTTGACCTATGAAAATAGACAAGAGAATTAAGATATGAGAATAATCCTAATTCTCTTGAGGTATTTAAAAGGTTTTGTTCTTAAAGGGTTTTGCTAACTTTCAACCATGAGAATAGGATTGAAAGTTAGATCAAAACACATCATTTTACTTTGAAAGAAGACTATGATTACATTTGTTACCTTGCCTTTAGAATATATTACTTTTTGTGAGTTGGAGGATAGTTAAAGAGTTACATGGGTTCTCATCATTGTGATGAAACTAATAACCCGAGATTCTTTACATTCCTGAATTTAATTTAATCAAAAATCTCTTCTTCAAATCATTCCTTTCAGATAATCACCATCAAAAAAATTAGATTGGTAATCACAAAAACTCCCTGTGGATCGATACTTTTTATTACGCGATAGAACCGTGCACTTGCGGCCTATCAGCGTGACTGTTACCAATTGAGGTAAAAAGCAACCAAGAATAATAGACATTCTGTCGACATTCACGATGAAGCTTACAAGAGACAATCCCTTGAGCGCAATGGTGCATCTACCTGTGAGTTTCAAGTTAACCAAAGCTTTACCAGTATGCCATTTCGCAAGCTGTTGTGTTCTGGTTCAGAGGATTCAAAGGAGGAACAGTGTAAATATTTAGAAACACCGTATGAAGGATGCTTACACAAGATACATAAATAATTTGATGAGTCCTATTTTCTAGAATCAAGATATATTATGAGACAGCAATTCAAAATAAATAGAAACAATATATGGAGTTACTGTCTTCTGACCATCTGGCAGGCCCGGAAGTATTTTTTTGCTGGATAATAAGCTGACACCATTCTCTTTCGGTGTTTGTCAGCACTTATCCAAGTTGTCGCGGAGCTCAAATTCATTGATGATTGATGAATATTGAAATTCCTAAATCTTCTCCAAAGGCATCTGTACAATATTTAGTGATGAGAATATGGAAACCACAACAATCACAAAATGATGGATGAGTCCAGCCATGCTGATTTTGAATTGAAGTCAAAAGTTATTTATTCTAGTCCTCCTAAGGAAATAGACAGGGTGCAAGATTTGTGGAGGAAACTCTGTGATTGTCGAATGGATTTAAGGCAGCGTGTCTTTTCAAAACCAACGGGTGCTATTCAAGTTGTTAAACTTGCTAGTGAGCTAAGCAATCTAATTTCAGATGTTGAATTGTTGTTTTGTAATCATTAACAAAAACAATATGGTATTATGGAACCGGATGAAGCCACATTTGGTTGGTATGATGAGCAAATGATGATGTCCACTGTTGCTCAATATGGTTTTTGTTTTTATGCCAAGCATATAGCTGATGTGGGGTCCAAATTGGGATATGAGAACAGGGTGGATATAACTTCAGAAATGTTGGCTTCTACTTCTAATATTATGGCCTTGGGGAAGTTATCGAGACATGACCACACTAAAAGCATAAGTTACTATATTATAAAGCTAATAGAGGTGAACAACTCAAGCAATGATAAGAGCAACATGCAGTACAATGAGAATATTATTATCATTGCCAATGAAAGGCAGTGCATTCTGTGAATATCTATCGTCACTACGCCAAATTTCAAATTTCAGAGGGTTTTTGCATTTCACCAGGCGTTAAAAAGATTAGGAAAGGAAGGCGGGATGCTCAACATTATTTGAGCAAAGGTAACATGATGTTTTCTCCTAAAGGTTTATCATGGGTATGTGACGGTGATTTGTATAAAAAGATGTCTTTACCGTATGCCGCTAACATGGAAAGCAACTGCGCATAATTAAACATTATAGGTTAGATTTAATTATCCTTTTTATAGTTGATAGAAGCAGCTTTGATTTCATTGATGATTGGCATAGGATGAGGCCCATATGATTTACTTTTGCCTATGATTATGATCATGGATTCATGGGCAGGGATTGTAAATTAAACTAGAGCAGTGATTGGATTCAATTGGATTCGAATACGACATAAAAGTTTAAAAAAATAAATTTGATTCATTGTAGGCACACTATCATTTTCTTTAAGAAACTATTGAGGAGTTTTGAGACCTTCAAAAAAAAATGTCTCTAATGGGAGGAAGAATGAAGAGAGTTGTACCTGAACTGGTATCTAAATGTTTGACATGCAACAACTGAAAGGCGAACATTTGAAACTTGTTTGTTTACTCAAAGGATTGAGATACCAAAGTGGAAGTGAGAAAGAATCACTGTGGGCTTTGTGACAAAGTTGCCTAGAATCTAGAGAGGTTATGACTCTGCTTAGGTAATTGTGGACAGGTTAACGAAGTCGACACACTTTTTGCTTGTGAAGACTACTTATTCGGCCGCTCAATATGATAAGCTTTATAAAGAGAAGATAGTGTCCTTGCATGGGGTGTCATTATCTATAATACTTGATCGAGGACCTCTTCACATCTCATTTTTGGAGATCCTTTCGGACTGCTTTAGGGAGTCGATTAGATTTGAGCATTGCTTTCCACCCTCAAACTGATGGTCAATCTGAAAGTACAATACAAATCTTAGAAGATATGCTTCGTGTGTGTGTGCTAGACCTTGGAGGGAGTTGGGATCGATATTTACCCCGGTTGGAATTTGCTTATAATAATAGTTATCAAGCTAGTATTCAAAGGGCACCATTTGAGGCACGATATGGAAGACGTTGTAGATCACAGATTGGTTGGTTTGAAGTTGCACAGTCTAAACTTGAAGGTCTAGATTTGATTCAAGAAGCTATTGAGAAAGTCAAGGTAATTCGAGACCGTTTGGTGACAGCTCAAAGTAGACAAAAGTCATATGCAGATCGAAGACGGCGACTTCTAGAGTTTAGTGTTGGAGAGCATGTGTTCTTACGTGTGTCTACAATGAAGGGCATTTTGAGGTTTGGAAGGAAGGGTAAACTAAGTCCGAGATTTATCGGAGACCTTTTGAGATTTTAGAGAAAGTGGGGCAAGTGGCCTACCGGTTAGCCCTTCCACCCGATCTCTTGGGTTCACCCAGTTTTTCATGTATCAATGCTTCGGAAGTATGTTTATGACCCCTCTCATATCATTCAACACCAATCAGTACAACTTGATGAAAATCTCAGCTATAGTGAGCAGCCAGTAGCTATAGTGGACATATACATCCGACGCATGCGGTCTAAAGATATTGCTTCTGTAAAAGTGGTTTGGCGAGGATTGGGTGGTGAGGAGATGACTTGGGAGCCAGAGTCTATTATACGCGAGAAGTACCCTCACTTGTTTGAAACCTAAGGTTAGTATGACTTTAAGAATTCGAGGACGAATTCTCTATTAAGGGAGAGAGAATGAAACGACTCGTTTCATTAAGCTAGTTTTCAAAAAAAAAAGTAAGTAAAAATAAATCAAACCATAAAAAAAAAAAAAAAGGAAAGTAAAATATAATAAAATAAGTGTGGGGTGGGGGTTGGTCGAGCAGCAACAACAACAACACCCCCTTCATTTATTTTCCTCTCTCTTTCAATACCCACTCTTCTTTCCTCCTCTCCCGTAACCACTCTCTCTTTCCCTCTTCTTCTTCTTCAACATCTATTATCTCTCCTTACATGTAGAATTTCATTCTCCTCTCTTCACCATAACTTAACATCAATTAGGATTGCAAGCTTGAAAAGGATACCTTGAATTGGAAGTGGAAATACCCATTTGTTGGGAATCTTTCTCTGTGGTGTTAGTAAGGTAAAACTCTATATTCTCTTAAATTAGGAGTTGTTGATAGTTAGCATATGCATAGTGGGTAATGGTATAGAGTAGTAGAAAGTGTGAATTTCATATTATTATTGGCTCTTTAAAAACCCTAAGTTTAATAAATTGGGGGTTTTGACAAATTAGTGTTATCCAAGTTGTTGAGTAGCTATTAATAAGTTTCTAAGGGTTTAAAGTTGTTGTATTGATGCTCAGATTCGGCGCAAGCAACTCCGGTGGTTCCTCTTGAAGGCAATAGGAGCGATTTAGCTCACTCTTCTTAGTTGTGAGTAGCTAATTTACAATGTGGCAATTTTTATAAATCTATTTTCTTTATGGGAGAAGCAAATAAATTTTCTTAAATAGATTTTATCTCCAACTAGGAGTTGAAAGGTATTTTTAATTTGATGTGTTTTGTTGTTGTTGTTGTTCGATACCGTGAGCTGCAACGAAGAGATAATGCAGCCTATGAGTGAAATGCTCATAGCCCTTTTAGATTATCGTTTTGCCGTGACGAAGAGATAATACGGCCTATGAATACCATTTGCCATGACGAAGAGATAATGTGGTCTATGTGCACATAGTAGATAGCTTATCTTGTTTGTCATGTTTTTGATATGAGATATGTTGAAGAAGTATGATACTATGATTGTTATATTCTGGTTATATAATTCATAGTTATGCAGGTTTATATGTGTATGGAATGTCCGAAAAATAGAGGAGACTCTACTGAAATTTTTGTAGATATTTTGTAATCTTAAAAGTGTGTTAGGCTTGCCAAGCTTATGACGTGTTGGTCTTAGCTTGTGCGCCGGTCATGTCCTAACGGTGGGTCGTGACAAAAAATGTGGGTTGCTTAAAACTTGTTTTTTTAACCATTGGAGTACAATTTATATAGATTGCTTAAAAATTGCGTAGAGGTTATGTGGCATTGTAGGACCACTTTAAAGAGTTACGAAACTCTAAATGAGTTGTTTATTTTTCTTGCATTGGAGATGCAAGCAAATATTGGGTGTAGTTGTTAAAATGATGTCAAGGTGTGGACTCCATTTAAAAATCAAATATTGGTTCACCATTGAAGATGCTCTCAGTGTACAAAGACCTTCTATCTTGTGGATGACACATGTGATAAACTAAAAGATACAAATTTACAATATAGTATAGAAGCTTAATTATGTTTTTTGTCCCTCGAAATAGAGAGGCTTTTGTAAAAAAAAATGTTCCTCATCCCTCTAATTCTCTAAATTTTGTTTTTCATCTCTACAAATTTTTCCTCACTGTAATAAATATCCACTTTTAGAATTAGTCCTCTTTAGTTCACACTTAGGGGCTAAAATCAAAATTGTCTTTAATTTTAGAGACAAAATCCACAAATAAGCACTATATTACAGGGACTAAAACTAATCAACAAAGCATATGTTTGGTTGGGCTCTAGGATTTTCACGATTAGTCAAACTTGCAGTGAGTTTTCTATGTTTACACAAGAGTTTGATATTGTTGCTTTTGTTTTTCCACGGTGGAAGCCTCCCAAGTCGTACGTTTTGCCTTCCAAACCTGTAACCAAACACGCGCAAAGCCTAAAAGCAAAAAATAATAAAAAAAATATTTT
The DNA here is from genome assembly GCA_963573325.1 of Astragalus glycyphyllos. Classification (NCBI taxonomy): domain Eukaryota; kingdom Viridiplantae; phylum Streptophyta; class Magnoliopsida; order Fabales; family Fabaceae; genus Astragalus; species Astragalus glycyphyllos. The sequence goes on along the minus strand of OY754311.1, from coordinate 52,822,711 downwards.
GCGGGGACGAAAAACAAAAACTCTATATTTATAGGGATGAAAAACATGGTGCCTTTTAGGATGAGAGATCAACAAAGTCCCTTAATAGTGTACCACTCAAGTTAACCCTCAGATATTCCAGATAAAATACTATGAGTGGTTGAGATTTGATCTGTACCTTTGATGTCTTAGACCGCTGTTTTCCAGGTCTTAGATCTCTGTATGCCTTGGTCGTTCTGATGGCTCTGCTTCGGAGGGCTGGTGTACCTGCGATAACACTCCGACGCCCAAGTCAGGAACGGACGAGTAAAAATATACGTATTGATGAACAGTGTGTACCTGACAATTGGCGCAATGAAAGCTTATATAGTGAGCGTGAGTCGCGCTCGTCCGTCGGATGATCGTACGGACAGATCAGAGCCGTTGATGCGGTTCCTTGCTTTTATGCCCCTATTCGCTGGGCCGATCTAGCGCCAGAGCATTGGATTTGGGCTTCGGCCCACTCAAGAACAGTTGCCCCCCAAGCCAAGGTCGCTCATGTGGCGGGCGCAGGCTTGTTTTACGATCATTTCTATGCCCGCGTCTCCGAGCGTGAGACTGGTCGGCCGACAGTTTCTGATTCGCGGTGAGCTTCGCTTGCGCTCTCATGACACGTGGCTTTCGTCAAGAAGTGACGTTTCGTTTTTCCCCAGGGCTCATCAATGGTGTCTCGAATTTTGAAAAGGTAGTGTCTGATCATGATGACGGTTTGGTTTCAAGGCGTGTGCCAGTGAAGGGTCGCGTCGTTTCGCTTGCTTGCTTCCCAAACCTTATAAATATGTTGCCCCCTCTCCTCCTCAGTTTCTACTTTCATTTTCGGAGCTCGAAAAGCGGTCATAATTTTCTCCTGTTGCGGTCAAAAGCTTGCTTCTTTATTCTGGCCAGGTGTCTACCCGTGCACGAATTTCAACTCAGGCGGTCTTATTCTTCTGGTCGTTTGGTTTTATTCATCAAGGAGTATACTACCCTTAGACCAAACTTCTCTCCCACTCCGGGTATGCCCCTTTTTGTCTTGTTTATTTTAGCTCGAATTCTTGCATAGGGCGAGGAGGGGGTGTCAGGCTCGGGGTCGACCTTGTCGCCCCCTTCAGTAGATCATCGTTTAGGGTGAGCCTGACTTTCCTTCTCCTCACAGGGTAACGCAGTGGCGCGAACAAAGAAAACTGCGAGAATTTCTGGTCGTCAACCTGCGAGTATGGCCGAACATACTCGCTCTAGAGATGTCGGCACGAGCGGGTTCCCATCTGAGACTTTCTCTTCTACCGATCTTTCTTCTTCATCGTCCTCTGGACGCTCGTCAAACACGGTTGATACCGTCCAGTCTCCCCGAATGAATCCTACGCCCCCTCCAGTTCCAGCCAACGAGGTACTGCCGGAAGAGCACGATTGGAGGGGTAGGCTTGATGTCGACCGCTCTTGGATATCCTCCGCTATAATCAACGAGCGCTCTGTCTTCCCACCCGGTGATGAGGTGTTGCCTCTTTTCACCAAGTTAATAAGTTACGGTGATCAGGAATGGCGAGCGGAGGGCGTACCACCTAACGAGCATGCTGCCATAATCCCGAATTCTTTAAAATTTATCATGTATTCCAACGTCCTCCGTGATTTGAGGGTGCGACCTCCCTTCACATTTTTCCAGAGACGTGTTTTAAGGACTCTTGGTGTTGCCTCTTCTCAACTCCACTTTAATGCTTAGGCGCTGGTTAAGTCGTTCGAGATAATAATGGCCGCTCTTGATCGGGAGGTAAATTGTCGTCTGTTCTTCTCGTTGTTCGATGTTAGTCGCACAGTGGAGATGAGGAGCGAACCTAGGCGATGGGAACAAGTTTCCTTGAAGGGACGAAAAAACACGATCAGGCTCTTCAAGCCATTCTGCGAATCGGTAAAAACTTGGAGGCACGCTTTCCTCTGGGTCGTTCCTGTTAACGATCGTGCTAAGGCAATGGTGGGAACTGTGGATGACGAAGGCCGCGTCTCCTCGATGAAGTTTCCTCTAGGTTGGTCGCACTCGCACTACGATCGCGACACTATCCATTACCGGCATCAAAGGAGGCTGAGCGACTATGATCTTGAGAGTATTCGTATGTTAGAGACCTTGGTTACTTGGCTGCCAGAAGGGGTCATACCTTGTAACAAATTTGCTTGCCTCCGGACATTCGAGCAGGTTGAAAAACAACTTGGTGTGCCTTTATTTTTGCTTTTTACTTTGATCGTGATTTACCTTGTTCTGTCTCCTAATTCATCTCTCTACTTTCAGCTGAAATGACGGGCATCGGTTTCGCAGCTCTTTTGGCGAAGACAAAGTCAAGGAAACAGAAGAAGGTGTCTTTTGCCTCTCCGTCTCAACCATCCCGCGCTGAAGACGATCATGGGCCCGCTGGGGGCGGGCACGGAACGAGCTCAGCTTCTAAAAAGAGAGATCGGACTCAGAGTCCTCTGGACGCTATTCCGATCGACCTTGATCCTCCCCAAAAGAGAAGAGAGGCATCAAGGATGTCGTCCTTGGACTTGGACGATCTCAAGGACGTGGATTTTGAACGTCTTAAGGCTGACCCTCTCCTCTTCGCAGCTGACATTGCCCAAGCAGCTTCTCAAAAGCTTGCTCGTTACAAATCTGAGGAGGCTGGCCGCCAAGCAGGTATGCGCTTACTTCACAGAAACTTGTGGTTGGAGGGTGATCTTTTGGATAAGACTGACAAGTATAAGTCCGCTCTTGGACACATTACAGATTTGCGGGCAGAGTTGGAGAGTACCAAAAAGAAGCTCGAGGATGCTGAGGTCGCCCTCCAACCCACAAAGGACGCACTTGGCTCAGTTACTGCTGAGCGTGATGCGGCCATGACAGCCAGAATAGATGCTGAAGCCAAACTTGCCACTGCTAATGCGAGCTTGGTTGAGCGGTCTAACCAGGTTATACAGTTGGAGGAGCGGGTGGTTGGTCTTGAGGAAAACCTGAAGGTTGTTGGGGGCGAGCGTGATCAGGCGAGGGGTGAGTTGGAGGCCCTAGAAGACATGACCATCTCTATTGCTAGCGGGCGTTTTGATGAGGCTGTAGCTCAGATTCGGTATTGCTATCCATCGCTGGAGATTAATCCAGAGATTGTGAACAACGACCATTTCCTGAGAAAGATGAGGATGGGAATGTCATCCAAGAGGAGACGGTTGTCTACAGTCGCCCTGAATGAGTTATTCCCTTCGTATTTAGCCAGCTTGTACTTTGTTTCTCTTTCCTTGTACTTTGCTGAATGTATTGCTTTTTCTTGTAATCAACAAGGGCCCCGGCCTTTTCCGGCCTGATGCTTAATGTTTTAAACGTATTTTGTCATAATCGTTCTTTAGACCTTTATCTAGGCTTGTTTTATTCGATTTCCTCGTGTCGCGAGGCTGCCTACAAACAGCTTACCAAGTTTCTACTTTAGATTTAGCTCGCTTGCAAGCTTTTTTAGACTTAAGGTCGCTTAGGTTTGGCCCTTGGCAGTTTATCAAACTCGGTTTGAACTTAACTCGCCTTCGGGTTTGTTCGTTATTCGATCGATTAAGAACTAGAATTAAGAATTTAAGAAATTCCTCGTCGTTCTGTTGACGGACGAGCGGGCCTCAATAAAAAACCCCGTAGGGAAAAAGAGTGTCCCGCCCGTTTGATTTTCATTCATTATTTAACTGGAAACATGACATTCTTTCATATTTTACATGGCATCAAGTAAAGTATCTCCTGAGGTTTGTTGCATTCCAGGTGTTCGCAATCATTCCTCCACTCATGGTCTTCAAGATATATGCTCCTTTGCCAGTCTTGGCAGCTACTTGGTAGGGGCCTTCCCACGTTGGGGCTAGCTTGCCCTGGCCAGCATTTCTCTGGCCGATATCCGCCCTTCGTAGGACGAGCTGCCCCACATCGAACGACCTCGGAACGACCTTAGCGTTGTGTCTTGCGGTCATATTCTGTTTGACCAGCGTCTCTTTGAGGGCTGCCTTGCTCCGCAATTCTTCTACCAGGTCGAGCTCTTCCCTTGTTGCCTGCTCGTTCTCGGACGGCTGCAGAGGATTAGCCGTTCTCCAAGTCAACTCTCTCATTTCCACAGGGATTAGTGCGTCTGTTCCATAGACCATCCTAAAGGGGGGCTCTCCCGTAGTTGAGTGTGGCGTGGTTCTATACGCCCATAGCACAGAGGGAAGCTCTTCTGCCCACCTTCCCTTGGCTTCATCCAGTATTCTCTTTAGCCCCCTTAGGATGACTCTGTTGGCCGCCTCCGCCTGCCCGTTTGTTTGCGGGTGTTCGACCGACGTAAAACGCTGTTTTACGCCTAGTTCGACTAGAGTTTCTTGGAAATGTCGGTCCGTGAACTGTGTGCCGTTGTCTGACACGATGACTTCGGGAATCCCAAACCGTACCAAGATGTTTCTTTTGACGAACTTTAGGCAATTCTTCGAAGTGATTTTGGCTAAGGGCTCGGCCTCAATCCATTTTGTGAAGTAGTCCACTGCGACGATCAGAAATTTAAACTGACCAGGGGCGAGGGAAAAGGGGCCTAACAGGTCGATACCCTACCATGAAAACGGCCATGGAGAAGTCAAACAGTTAAGCTCGGTTGGAGGTGCAACGTGGGTATCTGCGTGCCTCTGGCACTTGTCACATTTCTTGACTAGGTCTTTCGCATCTGCCTCCATAGTGGGCCAGAAGTAGCCTGCTCTTAAAGCCTTCTTTGCCAAGGCTCATGAACCCAAGTGGTTCCCGCAGATTCCTTCATGAATCTCCTTCAACACATAGGCCGCTTCTGCTGGGAGGAGGCACTTGAGTAAGAGCATGGTGAATCCTCTTCTGTAGAGTTGCTCGTTAATTATCGAGTACGACGCTGCTCGCCTGCCAACGAGCGCAGCTTCTTTTGGATCCTTGGATTCCTCCCCGTCCTTTATGTAGTTATAAATGGGGTCGATCCAGGAAGGTGTTGAGTCGATCGTACATACGTCTGCTCCTAAGGCCGTATCTAACCTCACACTTGGTTGAGATAGGACTTTTTGTATTACGCTTCTATGGTTACCGTTTTTCTTGGTGCTTGCCAGTTTGGACAAGAGGTCCGCCCTAGCGTTTTCGGTCCTTGGGACGTGCTTGACTTCAGCATGCCCGAATTTATTCATCAACTCTTTGACCTTTGCTAAATATCTCTGGAGTATCTCGTCTTTGGCTAGAAAGATGTCTTTGATCTGGGAGACCGCTAGAAGTGAGTCTGATCGAAGCTCCACCCTTTTGACTTGCATCTCTAAAGCGAGCAACAACCCAGCGATGCAGGCCTCGTATTCGGCCTGATTGTTAGAAGTGGGGAACGAGAAAGCCAAGGAGACTTCAATGGTCGTCCCTTCTTCATTTTCAAGGATTAAGCCCGCTCCGCTGCCTTTACCATTGGATGATCCGTCAACGTGCAAAGTCCATGAGTTCTGAACTGGGTTCTCTGACCCTGGGGTCAATTCTGCGATAAAATCGGCCAAAACTTGTGCTTTTGCAGACGATCTAGGCTCATACTTTATTCCGAATTCTGATAATTCTACAGCCCATTTGATCATTCTGCCCGCTAGATCTGGGCTATGCAGGATCTGCCTAATGGGTTGGTCGGTGCGTAAGGTGATCTGGTGGGCCACGAAGTATGGTCTCAACCTTCGGGCTGAGACAATCAATGCCAGAGCCAATTTCTCAATCCTCCGATATCTTAGCTCGGGTCCTTACATAACTTTGCTGACAAAGTAGACTGGATTTTGCTTCGTTCCTTCTTCTCGTATCAAGACGGCAGCCAAAGCCTCGTCCGTGATGGACAAGTACAAATAAAGAGTTTCTCCAGGTTCGGGGGTCGTCAAAATTGGAGGTTCTGCCAGAGACGTCTTCAGTTGTTCGAGGGCCTGGTCGCACTCGGGCGTCCATTCAAATGTGGTCTCCTTTTTCAACAATTTAAACAAGGGCAAAGATTTGTTTGCTGCCTTTGAGATGAAACGAGAGAGAGCGGCCACCATACCATTGAGTTTCTGTATTTCTTTTTTGGTCGTTGGTGGTCTCATCTCAGTCACTGCTTTACATTTGTCTGGGTTGGCTTCAATTCCCCTTTCTGTGAGATGGAAACCAAGGAATTTGCCCGCTCTTACCCCAAAAGTGCATTTTTCTGGATTGAACCTTAACGAATTCTTTCTGGCTTCTTTGAATACTTCTTTCAAGTCGTTTACATGGGCTTGGTCCTGCTTGGTTTTGACAATCATATCGTCCAAATACACTTCCACCGTTTTCCCTATCAGATCCTGAAAGACATGGTTCATCATGCGCTGGTAGGTCGCTCCAGCGTTCTTCAGCCCAAATGGCATGACCGTGTAACAGAAATTCCCCTTGTCCTTCATAAACGCGGTCTTCTCCTGATCTGATGGGTGCATGGCAATCTGATTGTACCCGGAATAGGCGTCTAAGAAGGACAGGATCTTGTATCCACTTGCGTTATCGATAAGACGATCGACGCTTAGGACGGGGAAAGCATCCTTCGGGCATGCTCGGTTGAGATCAGTGTAGTCCACGCACATCCTCCACTTTCCATTCGCCTTTTTGACCAAGACGACATTGGATAACCATGTGGTGTATTTTATTTCTTTAATGAACCCTGCTTCGAGCAGGTCTTCAACGGTCTTGCACGCTGCTCGTGCTTTTTCTTCCTTCTGAACTCTTCTTTTTTGAGCCACCCATTTTGCTCCTGGATCCACAGCTAAGTGGTGGCAGGCCACTTGGGGTGGGATACCGGGCATGTCGGCCGTACTCCAGGCGAACAGGTCTGCATGATCCTTCAAACATTGAACGAGCTCGTCCCGAACCTCAGGGGGAAGGTTTTTCCCTATTTTGATCGTTCTCTCCGGGTCGTCCCCTAGCATGATGTGATAGAATTCCCCGTCTAGTTCAGGTCGCTTAATTCGTTTCTTTAGCTCTTTAGTCAGAAGGTCGTCCCCTTCTTCCTCTTCGCTATCAGGGTCGTAGCGGGCATCTAAGTCGGCCAGGTTAACTTGCTCGCCGCTTTTCATTTCTTTCTCTATTTCTCTCGCTACGCTTTTCCCTTTTTCTTTAAGCCCCAAAAGGAAAACTCGCTTGGCGGACAATAAGTCTGCCTGGATGGTGGACACTTCCCCAGCTTTAGTGTAGAATTTCATTTTCAAGTGGACGGTGGAGGGCACTGCTTCCAAGCGGGCAAGGGTTGGTCGGCCAATGATACATTGATACACGGACTTACAGGGTAACACAATAAAATCTGTTCTGACCGTTCTACAGAGGGGATTCTCTACCGTATCGTCCCCAAAAGTTACCATCAGCTCTATCCGTCCTATAGGAGTTGTCGAGGCTCCATTAAACCCGGTCAAGACCGTTCCTCTATATGGCCTCAAATCATCCTTTGAAATTTTTAGGACGTCCAAAAGGTCTTCAAATATTATGTCCGCTAAACTTCCTTGGTCCACCAATATTCGCCTAACCTCCATGTTTGCCATTACTGCTATTATGACTAAGGGAACTTCGTAGTTGGGGGTTCCATCAATGAGATCCTCGTCTCCAAAGGAGATGGATGGTCGCCCACTAAGTGGTCTTGGAGCCAAGGTCGAAGCAACACTCATGATTTCATCCCATCTTCTTTTGATCGATCTGTTGGTTGAGGCGTTGGTGGGGACTCCTCCCGAGATTACCATGGCGACTGGCCTCCCTCTTGACTTTCTTGTGTCTACTGCGTCCTCATCATCGTCGTCCTCTTCTACGACTTTGATCGTTTCATTTGCTTCTGCTTTCCCTTTTCTAGGTGAACGGGCCACTTGCCTCTCTCCTCGTGTTTCACCGTTATCTCTTTTCACATATTGGGTCAACTTCCCTCTTCTGATTAGGGCCTCCACATCATCTTTAAGAGCCATGCAATTGTTTGTGTCATGCCCATTGCTCTTGTGGTATCTACAGTATTTTTTGGATGGGCGCTGCCCGTCTTTAAGCACAAGAGGTTCTGGTGGTTTAATATCCCTGAATTCAGTGTTTGCACATTCTGCCAATATGTTCGCGTACGAAGTGTTTAACTTGGTGCGCTTAGCAAACCTCTTGACCTTATTCTCTTTGCTCAGGCGATTACCGGTATATTCTTCCCTAATCCTTTGATCTTTTTCTGGTCGCGGACGTTGACTCATGCCCGCTTCAGCGGCTTCTATGGCGGTCGTTCTTTCCTCGTAATTCATGAACCTTTGAGATCGCCTGAGGAACGTCTCTAGGTCTCTAGGAACGTGGAGTCCCACTTCTACTTCAAAACGAGTTCCTCTTAAGAGTCCTGTCCTTAGGAAGAACAACCTCTGGTTGTCGTCTAAGTTCCTGACTTGGTCGGCTTCGCGGTTGAACCTTTCCACATAACTCCTCAGAGATTCTTCCGGACCCTGTCTGATGGCTATCAGAACATCTTGGGATTTTGGCTTGATTCTAGAAGTCGTGAACCGAGCGGTGAACACCCTCGCCATCTGTTCCCAAGATGAAATGGTATTGGGTTTTAGTTCGGTGAACCAATCCAATGCTGACCCTTCTAAAGTAAGGGAAAGATCTTGCATTTGACCGGCCCGGGCGCTCCACGATACTTCATCATAATATCAAAGTGCTTTAAATGAGCGTCCGGATCTTTCATGCTGTTGTACATCTTAAGGTCGGTTGGAGGCTTCTGCAAAGAGCGCGGGATGCGGAATTCGTCTATTTCTCTGGTATACGGTCCAAGTCCGGTATCCCTTCTATCTTGACTGTAGTGATTGGCGTAAGCTTTTGATCGATGCGAGTATCGTTCGACAGATCGGCTTCGAGAACGGGCGGGGGAACCGGTCGAACCGTGGGAGGAACCTTCGTGCGACGATTCTTCGGGCCAATAAGTATAATCAGTCGTGGACGAGGTCTTTCTAGGTGGGGTGGTCGCTCCTCCTCGTCCCCTTCTTGGGGGTGGAGATCGATGGACCAGCTGCCTTCGCGGAGGCGATCGATGGGCCCTTGAAGGGCGTGCTCGCACGGTTGAAGTGCGCTCATGGTGAGGTTGCTGCTCTGGTGCTGTGTGCGCTCTCCTCGAGGCGATCTGATCTTCCAGGTGAGTGAGGCGGTCGTCATTGCGGTTCAGAGTCTGATTACGGTCGCGCAGTAGTTCTCGCAGCTCTTGGACCAGGTCGGCAGGGAGCTCCACCGTAACCTGTTGTGCGGGGGTGGCGCTGGTGCCTTCAACACCTGCTGGAGGTGGTCGAGCGGGGATTTCAGCAATACTTTGTAGACGAGTGATGGCCCTTGGTCGGCCTCGAGCTGCCTTTGGTGGCATCTGTACGAATGGTGGAAAGCGCGCGGGCTCCCACTGTGGTCGCCAATTGATCTGTACCTTTGATGTCTTAGACCGCTGTTTTCCAGGTCTTAGATCTCTGTATGCCTTGGTCGTTCTGGTGGCTCTGCTCCGGAGGGCGGGTGTACCTGCGATAACACTCCGACGCCCAAGTCAGGAACGGACGAGTAAAAATATACGTATTGATGAACAGTGTGTACCTGACAATTGGCGCAATGAAAGCTTATATAGTGAGCGTGAGTCGCGCTCGTCCGTCGGATGATCGTACGGACAGATCAGAGCCGTTGATGCGGTTCCTTGCTTTTATGCCCCTCTTCGCTGGGCCGATCTAGCGCCAGAGCATTGGATTTGAGCTTCGGCCCACTCCGGAACAAGATTGTATCAACCAGAATGAAATTTCAATCATTCACGACGTTTCACATTTTTTCTTATGATCAATTTGAGTGATACACATTGTTGAGAGACTTAGTTGGTCCCTCACCTTAGAAGCCATCGAAAAACATATTTATGTTTTATTTATAAGTTTATTATATAGGGGTAAATATGCTTTTTGGTCCTTACAAAATTGGGACCTTCTAAGTTTATTTCCTACGTTAAGAAAATGAGCGTTTTAGTCACTTACTTATTTTTCGATTTGCAATAATAGTCCCTATCGTTATTTGGACTAATAGAACACCCAGTCAGCAATGCTACATAAGCATTTTAGCTGACATGGCATCCACATGTCAATTTACTCATAATATTTATATTTTTATTCTCACAATTGTCGTAACTTACATTTTTTTAACCAAAAAAATAAAAATAAAAGATCTCATTGGTTTCCCGTCGCGGATCTTGTGTGAGATCTGAGTTGGCGAAAAAGAATCTGCAATAAACTCTAATTTGTCCCAGCACTAAGTAGTTTCACCGCCGCATCGTTTCATTTTCGCCGCTCCACCGGTACATTTTGAATTGATGAAGTAAACAAGGTAGATGGATAGAGAGATATTGAATGAGAAGAAGCATTTGCAACAGAGAATGGATGTGATTTCCCCTTCATTTTCGATTTCCCGCATCCTTTCGCTGCTCCTTTCATTTTGCTGAGTTTCGATTTCCCCTTCAAGGCTTCAACTGTATGCTAAGTTTCGATTTGAAATTTCGTCGCTGATTTGTTGTGTTTCGATTTGAAAATCCATCGCCAATTCTGTTGCATTTTCTTCTTCTGCCTCCTTCTATTGTTGTTGGTCTTCTAGTGTTTCTTCCTCTTCCTCTTCTTCTTCTTGGTGGTTCGGATTCGGGTTGGGATGGTTGGTCCAGAAAGATGATGATGTTGATGAGCGTTGGTTTTGAAGAATCGTTGAGACAATATGCTGTTGATGAAGAATTGATGTAGATTTTATATTTCTTTTTGTTTCTTTTGTAATTTTAATGTTAATTTTTGTAACTTTTATTTAAAACATTTTTGTTTTAAACAGACAAATATATAATTAATTAAAAATGAGTTAGCACGCCATGTGGATGCCACATTAATTAAAATGTTCATATGGCAAGCTCAGTCATGTTCTCTTAGCCTACTCGGCAACAATTTGTTACCAGGAACTATTATTGCAAATGGAAAAATAAGTGAGGGACTAAAACATCTATTTCCTTAATGTAGAGACTAAACTTTGAAGGTCACAAATTTGTAGGGACAAAAATATATTTAACCATATTATATATTGTAGAATAGGGTCAAATATGTTTGTGGTTTTGTTCCCAGCCGACCACCCAGGAAAGTTTGGTTGTACATCACCTCCTAGCCGGCACGACTGATCCTGGGAAGGCAGTACAAAGCACTCGAAGACCTTGGTCCGCCTCAAGAGCCGAGGGACTCCCCGGCCACACAGGGCCGAGGGGCTCTCTCCTCGTCCCTCGGCCCAGCTTTGCCTCCACGATCGGCCATAGGCTAAATATATATATATATGGAAAGCCCTTGAATCTCGCTGTATTAATGTATAGTCATTATTAGCATTAATTACTGATTGTATTATATAAACTGCCCTGAGAGGCCAATAAATGGATCCATACTTTATTCTCCAAAAAAAAAGGGGAATTACTCAGGTAATCAATCAGCGTGTCAGCGTCATCTACTAAATTTATTAAGAAGGAAGCCTTCGGCAACCGTGGGGCCGACTCCATATAAGCATCCAACCGATCCATCTTCGCTTTCTCACTCAGATCCAAGGACCTACGCTCAACCGAATACTTATCTCGGGGATTGCGGGTCCATCATAAGGGGAAGCGCTCTTTCCCAGATTCATCAACCAACAGGTAAGGATAGCTCAGCCCTGCTTGCAACCGAAACCAAGCTTGCTTGAAATCCTTATAACTGCTCTTAAAAGGCATCATAAAGGGACGACCCTTATGATTGCACAACGATACCCAACGCATCGGTTTCTTTGCCGAAGTCTTGAAAAAATAGAGGAACTTACAAGCTGACACTTCCATTCCAAGACACTCACAAAGGATCTCAAAGGCTCGCATGTGTGCCCAACCATTGGGATGAAGTTGGGAGGGCGCTACATTAATCATCTTCAAAACCTGGCAATAGTAGGAGGAGAAAGGAACCCTCACACCCAAATGTTCAAACCAAGTCTGGTACGCGTAGGTATAGGGTTCTACCTCCGGCTCAAGAGGATCAGAAACCGCCTCCTCTAGAGAAACCGGGCTTGCCTTTGCCGAACCCTCATCAACCGGGTGACATAGCACACTTCGAACCTCGGCCAAGGACTCATCAGTGCGCATTTTTGAATACGAGTCCAGAACCTCTTGGTCTACCTAGGACTCCTCGTCACCGGAGTGACTACCATCAGAGCGCTCCTCCTCGGCCAAAAGCGCGGACTGCGCTGATCCTGTTGAACGAGAAGAGGATTCACTGTCAAATTCCTGTCTCAAAGCGTTTATCGCTCGTTGCGACGAATGCATTAAACAATACACATAGCGCGAAGGGATACAACTAGGTTTTGGGCAGCGATATCCTGAGGTTACCTCTCCCTCACTTTCACTACTTATTTCTATTATAGACACCATTGCTACTTTCCCTTTAAACAAAGCAGAAGAAGAAAAGAGGCGAACAGAATACACAATGCGAAACAAAACAGGGCGAACAACGCAAATAGAATGGCAAGCGAGCAGTCAAATAAAGAGCACAAAAGAAAAGGCAAGACAGAACTGAGAACACAATGGACAGAAATTTCGTACCTTTGAATCACGGTGACTGAAGGAAGGAACAATGAGGGAGGAATCTCCAACGAAAGAAAACAAAATGAGAGCACCGGGAAGAAGATACAACAGCGAAGCGAAAATGAAGGAAAAGAGCCAAATGAAGAGTTCCGCAAAAATTTAAACGTTTTAAGTAGGAAATGATCAAACGGTGGCAACGCGACCAAGCAGATCAACGGTGTACAACGACAGCGGTTCAAATTCCGCGCAACAGGGGCATGACGCGTGGTGTTACCTCAGTGGAGCGTCAGGCGACGCGACAGTTCCCAATAACATGTCATTATGACGTTTCCCGCCAAATCAATCAAATGTCACACTCAAAAGTCACATCAACGGAGCGCTCGGCCGAAAGGGATCAGAAAATCGTGGAGCCAACCAGTCGAAGATCGGCTACGAAAGGCGACAATTATGCCAAGAACGGCTAAAACAGGAAAAGGAAGGCATTTATTTTAAGTCACTATTTCTTAGAAAAAAGCAACATATATTCATTACTCAGAACACGGTTACACTAGAATATCCTTACAAAACAGCTTTGAATCTGATACATACACAAGTGCAGAGTAATATACTAATCTTCCGTCGGCCCTATTGGCCGAGGCTTCTTTCCTTTGTTGATCCGGTGCAGGTGTGGAGCGGCTTAAATAACCTTTTGACGAGCTTCCCAACCTGGATCATAGCCGGTATGCGATACCCGATGTTCTAAATCGCATAGACGGAAGGAGCGACACGAGGAAGCAGCCCGGCCGAAGGAGAAAAGATGAACCTTAAGCTTCCATCGAAGCTCCCGCCCCTCCAAACCGGAAGCGACACAAAGCGACCCGAGGATTGCCTACTGATTAACGTCCAAGCTCTCCCCGAACAGCCGAAGAGCCGCCTCCGATCAATGGCAATCTGAACCTCCAGGCAAACCACGTCTTGAGTCTCCCGCACAGCCCCAACGCCACGCAAAGGACGCCCTGCAAGGAAAAATCCACAACTCACGAAGATCAATAACCCCCATCTTGAACTTCCTGACAACCCCATCGCACCAAAGCTCGATAAGGTTGTGCAGAAGACTCAAGAAGAGAGGAGAAATCTTAGCATCACAGAAAAAAGCTGCAGAGGCCATAGGAAGCTGAAACCAGAGGCCTAAAATCCCTCCCTTATATAAGAATAGGGAAGACCAAACCACCATGCGGAACATTTATGATGGCACAAAGGCCAATGCCAGTCAAAATGAGAAACTGACCAGTCAAACTTGGAACTCCCACGCATTTAAAGCTCAGGTAAATTAAAGACAAAGTGACCGAAAAACGCCGAAGGACCCTCAGCCGAGGGACTAAGGACATCATAACAAGCCAAAGCGATCTTTGGAGCACCTTCATGCAACACACTTACCGCTCGAGGGACTGTGTTCCTAGCCGACCACCCAGGAAAGCTTGGTTGTACATCACCTCCTAGCCGGCACGACTGATCCTGGGAAGGCAGTACAAAGCACTCGAAGACCTTGGTCTGCCTCAAGAGCCGAGGGACTCCCCGGCCACACAGGGCCGAGGGGCTCTCTCCTCGTCCCTCGGCCCAGCTTCGCCTCCACGATCGGCCATAGGCTAAATATATATGGAAAGCCCTTGAATCTCGCCTGAGATCTCGCTGTATTAATGTATAGTCATTATTAGCATTAATTACTGATTGTATTATATAAACTGCCCTGAAAGCCCAATAAACGGATCCAGACTTTATTCTCCAATCACAGACTATACTCTTATTCTCTCACCATCGTATTCATCGTGTTCTAGCTAAATCCTACTCAAGGAAACAACAGTTAGGAACAAGTTCCTATAAAATTAGAGTTTTTTTTTTAGTGTCTCTCAAAAAAATTTCACCTACAATTGGTCCCTACAAAATTTGAGTTTTTTTGGTTTTAGTCCCTCACGACTTTAGTAACACTTCATGACTTTTAATAGCGTTTTTTGTCTTTTTATAAGCGCTATTAAAAATCGTTAAACACTTTTAAAAGTCATGAGGATTGAGGACTACAATAAAAAAAATTCAAATTTATAAAGACCTAAAGTAGATAAAAATCTTTTGAGGTACAAAAAAACTCAAGTTTGATTGAGACAAAAAACGTATTTAACCTATAAAATAGTATAATATTATACAATATAATATAATATAATTATATTAATAATTAATTAATGTATTAATAATGTATGTATGCAATAAAATGAGAATTTTAAGTCGGCGGGATAACGGTGAAAGGGAGGGGGGAAATGAAATTGAAAATCAAAATGAATTGAAGCTCCAGTTAGTTTCTTGTTTTCTCTTTGGGGAGCGAGCGGCATACCATGGCGAGAGTTAAGCATGCTCCGGCTCTTCGTAAAAGCGGTACGTACCCTCATTTTCCTGCCAATTTCAACTCTATCTCTCTCTCATTTCCAAAAACCCTCATTTTTCTTCTTCATTATTATTATTACAATTCACAGCGAGAAGCAAAGCACCACAATCACCAGCACAACCAGAAACCCAATCAGTAAGTTGTTCTGTCTCTGTGTGTTTAGAGTTACAAAGTAACCCATTTAGTTTGTCTTTTTATCACATTTAATTTATCTCAATTAGCCTTTCTCATTAGCATTTATGTCCAATTTTTTGATATTTTTAGATTTAATGCTTCTGTTCCTTTTACTTTACTTTTATTTTAATTTTATATTTATTTATTTTTTGGATATTCTGAAGCCTGCTAGTGGAGGGAGGAGGGGAGTTCATGAAGGAGAACCACAATGTATGTGTCCATAGACATCTTCTAACTTTTTTTTGAGGTTATTATACTTGGGTTGATTTATGGTGATTGATTTTTATTTTTTATTTTTCATCATTTGTTAATAATTAAAAATAAATAGCATCATCGACTCAGGGGCGGAAGAAAAGGCGCTATAGGCCAGGAACTGTGGCACTTCGTGAAATTCGTCACTTTCAGAAGTCTTGCAACCTGCTCATCCCAGCTGCCCCCTTTATAAGATGTGTGAGTTACTTACTTGTTTCTATTCTGGCAACCTTTAATTTGTTCATCAATAAGAATGGTAATAAAAATTAAATATTGTTGTACTCCCTCTATTAGGAATAGGAATTTGAACTGTGCAGTCCATAAAACACCGACACAGACACGGACTCCAAACACGACACTAACATAGAGACATTGGTAATAATTTAAAAAAATGGAAGTAATTGAAGTGTCATTGTCGGTGCTATAGAGTGTGCAGTTTACTTGGATTTTACTTCAAATTCTAAACTATAGCATTTATATAGTGTTAGTGTGTTACAACTATTGAACCAGCAATGGTTGGTCCGAGCGGTAGCTGGTTTAGATCTCAAACCAAGGTTTCGAGTTCGAATTTCGGGTGTGACAAAAACTCTATTAGGAGGGGAGAACCACACGGATCAGCAAAGCTAGATACACGTGGCCAGCCAGACTCTCCAAAACATCGATTAATCATCAGCAAAATCGATGGATACTAAGCACCGATAGCAGTGTTACCATTGGTGAATCGATGGATACTAAGCATGGATGGTGTTACGGCCTTGGTGGCTGACACTGAATCCGCCATGCTATAGCGCCATTGTAGAAATTTGTCAACACTAATTTTTATAAAAAGATTCTCATTTTTATGCTTAGCCTGCAAACTTGTTTTGGAGTTATGCAGTGAGTCAGATAGTTGCAGTTGTATCAAACAAACATCATGGTTTGGTTGCTATTTTTTTACACAGGAACGTTTTTGTAACCTTTATCTGTTTTTTCACTGCTAAAAGTGCTTGATGAGCATGCTCTCTTTGGAATCACCGGTTTGTTATTCACCAAAATTTGTTAGCGTAGCATCAGGTCACAGATTTTGCTGAACTAGGAAGATTTGTTACTCAGCAAGTTTGTTCTCAATCCTGTAGCATTTGTTTATTTTCTCTTTTAATTTTGGTCTGTAGGTCAAACAGATTACAAGTCAAGTATCTAATCAGGTCTCTCGCTGGACACCTGAAGCTGTGTTAGCACTTCAAGAGGTATGCAGTTGTTTCCAATTTCAGTAATCACTACAGTGCTTGCAATGTGCAGTTTATCTAAATTATCATGCAATTTCCTTTTATAAAGGCAAAAATCCATTGCAAAATAAATTGTTTTAGCTTCTTCCATACATTGTTATTGTTTCAGTTTCTTCCACATTGAAATATTAAAATTTTCATATTTAGAATATTGTTTGAGTTGATTAATTTTTTTGTCAATTTATTTTAAGTACATGTTTCTCTGGTTGTGCAATCAACTGAAGCACATTGAAATATTACCAAATCTGCGTAATAAATTATGCATTGACTATTGAAGATTTAGATTTGTTTGACTATTACACAATACGAATACACTCTAGCTATCTGCAGTCTCAGTTAAAGTGGATTCATATTTACATCACATGTTTATTTCTTAACAGGTGTTTGATCAGATTTCCAATTGATAAATCCTTTGTTTGATGGCTTTATTTTTATTTTTAAAATAGTTTTACAATGTTATTTAAATTGTGCAATCAAAATCGTGTTTCATAAATCCTTAGGAGTTCAATAGGATACCCAGCTTAGCACTTCTTTCTTTGGGTTAAGGGTGAAATCTACTGAAGGGGTAGAGTGAAGTGCGTTGTAGGTTTAGACACTGCACTTTCCTTGCATGTCCCAGAATTCTACCAGCTAAGTTGTGTGAAAGGAATTAAATAACGTGAGATCAAAACCTGAACCTGATTTAATAATATAAATTTGTTTACCGTATTAAAGAATATGAGCTTTATTACTGCTACCGCTGAGGATGAGCAGCACACATGGTAGTGCAATGCATGCATCTTTACATAGGAACTAAGTCATTTCATTTGCATAATCAATTTGAGAATTCTGTATTCAACACCTTAGGCCATGTTTTCAATGGAAAGGGATGGGTTAATGTCAAAATGGAAAGGATGGAATAAAATAGTTGTCGTCCCTGTGTTTGGATTTTTGTCAATGTGGGAGAAAGAGGAAGGAAGGTAAAAGGGTTATAAATGTGAACTCTAATATAACCCTCACAACTTGTTTAAGTAGATTAGTTTGTGGGGTAAAATAGTATATGTCATTTTTCAAATTAAATTGGGTCAAATCTTTATGGTCCCGAAAATTATGTTCTGATTATTTTATTCTCGATTAAATTCTATTCATTTTTATTCTGTATAATAGGGTCAGAGTACTCCTTATCCCGGTCTTAATACTTGAGCTGTTAAATGGATATGAAGCTGCAAGCATATTATATTGTTGAATGTGTTTAAAATTCACTATAAATGCTCTGAAGGTGAAGGACAAGTGTTAAAATTCACTATAAATGATTGAGTGAACAAGAGATGTCTGCAGATGCTATTGCCAGGTGTCGACATATTGTTGAATGTGCATATGGCGGTCATAGAAAATTTGGACACACATGGATATCATAGATCTGCTTTAGGGGTCTGCAATTTTTTGCTTTTACAAGATTATGATGATTCTACTGGAGCTATTTTCTGCATTGAGGCCTCCAAATCCTTGTTTCCCCTTTGAGCGTGAGGCCTCCAAATAAGCTGGTATTTTAGTCATAAGTAAGCTAGTGACAAAAGTAGTTTATGGACATTCTAAGAGAGGGAATGGAGGAAGAGAACCAATTTGCAAATACCATTTGAGACGAGCAGTTTAGTGTAGTGGCAGTAGCAGCTGCTATAGCGTCACACCTCATAGTAAGATCAAAATTCCAAAATAACCCTTCAAATTTAAACATTGGTGTTTTTTGTTTTGGGTATTTTCGGAGTTTTGCAACTCAATACACCAGAACATCGTTTGGACTTCTCTCAGTCTGTCTCACTCATGCTGACATTTCCACTCTCCCACTGGGCAGTCACAGTCACAGTTAGTTGTTGAGTTTTTAAAAATTATACTGTATAAAAATTACAAAGTAGTGGTCATCCTGCTATTTGCTATCTTCCTGTAGTGTTTTTGTGGTCAGCCGCGACACTTTGCCTGCTGAGATTGATAACATTGCTCTGAGAAGCTTTTGCTCTTGGATTACCGGGGGTTTCTATTTTGTAATAGCTCGTTCTCAATCAATAATACAAATTCCGGTTCTCTTGAATCGGGTTCCTATTAGGAAACAGGACTATACTTAATGCAATAAAATATATATCCATAATCGACTCAAGCTGTAGGACAAGGAAAAGTAAGTTTGACGAAAAATGGTTTCCCTTGCATTTCCTTCCCTGCCAGAAAAGTTGAACATCCAAGAAGATGAAATTACATACTGATGATTTAGAAGAGGACCATTAACACCTTCAGCTATATCCACTTCTCTGATGATTTTCCTTGAAGCATTGAACAGTTTTAGGAATTGTTTTTACCTGTTATGTGATTTATGACAATATTGCATGTACATCATGGTCATTGTTTGAGCTTTCATTTAATAATCCTGTAGGCAGCCGAGGACCATCTGGTTCATTTGTTTGAAGATGGAATGCTCTGTGCGATTCATGCAAGGCGTATTACCCTTAGTAAGACATTCTTATGATTTTCCTGTCATCCATCATCATACAAGTCACAAATATATTTTATAAAACTTATGTAGCTTTTATTGGTTATGAATAAATATTTTTTCATGGTGTAGATGAATGAATTACTTTGTTACTACATTAGTTACATTTAAAGTAATACACTAGACTCTATAATATGTCTGATGGGTATAACAATTTTTAAAGAATGCTACTAATACGAGAAGATGTGCATGGTGGATTAAGATTAGCGGTTCATTATTAGAAAAAACTCATTCTTCAGCAGAGATATTTTTGGTCTGCCTTCTGAGGAGGGGCTTGTTTCATACTGTCAACGGTGAACTGAAGTTGCTAAATATTTTATTTTTTTTTGGTCAAGAAGTCGCTAAATATTTAATTCGGCAGAATTCTGAGACAAACTTTTATTTGCTAGTATTTTCTGAAAATCATTTCCATCCTGCTTTATAGTATTTGATTTATGTTTTTACCTTAAGAATATTTCTGTACTGTTTTCTTTTAGTAACATCATAAATATAAATACATGTTCTATTTGCATCTTTTGCTGTCACAGTGAAAAAGGATTTCGAGTTGGCCCGAAGGCTTGGAGGAATAGGAAGGCCTTGGTGAGAGCACGACGCCACACCATTTCTGTTGCTGTTATGTATAAACACAGTATAGACTAGTGAATTGTAAGCCCAACACTGTGATTATTTTACATGACATAACTAGGAACCAGGATAACTCATTGTCGATGACTATATCTTTGTAGGTAAATGATTTGTTTGTAGGTTGAATCAATCATTGTAGAAGAGTTTGAGTATATTTTCGAATTTAAAATTGATGGGTGGCTTGTTTAACTTTTCGAATGAAATATTTCAAGATTATTGCCATTCATATTTAATGATATTGTACGTCAAGACATAAATGGGAATTGATGTTTTATGAACAATTTCATTTGTTTTGTGACTATTCTAGTTCATTCATTGAATGCTTGATTTAGCTCAAAAATCGAATAGAAATGAAACTCGCCATATGGTTAAAACACTTGTAAATTAAACTAATCAATTGGACGCTAGAATAAATTTGGTCATGACATGGACCAAAACGGATTTTTTGTCCATGGCAGGGACCAAAACAGTGAACTTTATTCCTGTCAGGGGCCAAAACAGATTTCTATATGTCCATTGTAGGGACCAAAACAAGAACATTTGGTCCTAAGTAGGGACCAAAATAGAAACATTTGGACCGAAACAGAATGTGAAGGTGTTGGAAGCATGAGAAAATGGGGTTTGAATTGTGTTGACCATAAATAAAAGCGCTCACACAAGTAGATGTTGTGGCACAATAGATGCTAAAGGCATCGGACGACGAGCTTTTGTTTGATCAAAATAGATGTTACACGAGTTTTTAAGCTTAAGGTCATTAAACAGATAATCTCGCTATCATTGCTTGTATAATATAAAGAGATAAACAAAGTAACTCAAGGAGAGAATTAAGAGAAGAATACACAATTATGTTTATCATATTTCACAACTTTTGCTACATCTAGTATTTTGAGAGAAAAAAATTATTTAGTAGGAAACAAAAATAGTATTTTGATATTATTATTTTGGGTGGACTGAAGGTTGTATTCTGGGACAGAAAGTTATACTGTGGTTTATGAGATAAATAAATTTGGGTTTTTGTCTAGTCCCTTGTACGCAATATTTTTCAGTACCGTGAACAAATTTCATATCAAACGCGGCAAAACTGGAGTTGTCATGTCTATCCCTTACTTTTTAACAAATTAAGTGCACCCTTAATAACTTAATTCACTAGAAGAGTATTTTTTACTTGCCTCTCCAAGCTCTAAGTGTATTATTTTTTCAAGCCTCAACAACCACTATGCATGTATTATTTTTTCAAGTTTCACCAGGCTTTACATGAGTATTATAGCCTCTCGATTCGAGCAACCACTTTGACACGCTCGCTCCACTACAAAAAAAACAGCCAATTTGCGAGGGACATCAGCGAGGGAACAATGATCCCTCGCAAATTTGGGCAGTAGCGATGGAAATTGCGAGGGAAAAGGAGCCCTCGTGAAATTTGGGCATTAGCGACGGAAACTGTGGCAATAGCGACGGACAGTCCATCGCTAACTAGTGGGAGGGAAACTGAAATTAAATTGCACGGAATCCTATGTGGTTAGTGACGGAATGGTTGGGTCCCTCGCAAATGATAATTTGACCGTTCAACCTTGGTAAACGTGAGGGATTAGCGACAGAATGGGTTCTCTCGCAATACCTGTCGCTAACCCCACTTAATGTACCGTTTTCCTCACTCTTTTCTCTCATTCTTCACTCTTCACTCTTCACTCTTCACTCTTCACTCTTCTCTCTCACAACCCATCCAAACCCTAACCCCTCTTCTCTCAATTCCACCATCACACAACCACCACCACCACCACCACCACTTGAGCTACTCTTCCTCTCCTCTCTCTCTCTCTCTCTCTCTCTCTCTCTCTCTCTCTCTCTCTCTCTCGATTTCCCCTTTCCCTCTTCTTCTCTCCACCTTCTTCCACCACACCACCACCACACAACCACCACCACCACCCACGACACCACCACCACCACCGGAGCTTCCCTTTCCCTCTTTTTGTAGGTTTTGATTTTCATTTTTTATGATATTGTTTTAATTTTAATTTTTTGTTGAATTTGTTTTATTTTTATTTTTGCTTGAAATTGAAATTGGTTAGGATTGAAATCTATGAAGCCCGGATACGAGATATGATACAGGATACGATACGACACGATACGTGGATACGGGAAAATTTTGAAAATCAAGATACGATACGGCAGAGATACTTCAATAAAAAATTAAATTAAAATTTAAAAATATAAAACATAACTAAAAATACTTCATTTTACTAATTGACAATTGCTTATAATATTCAATAGATATGATCACATTTACAAAAAAGATACTTCTGATCAAAATAAGTAAGCATAGTTAAATGTATTTTCCCCATCCATTTTAAAATATTTTCTTCCTCCTACGAACATGTCACAAAAGATATACAGTCTATTATCCAAGTTAGAATATAGGAAAAACATCATAAGTCATATCCGAAAGAAATTTAGGCTCTATAGAATTGCCTACTATTCACTACTTAACACTAACTGTGTCATTCTCCTCTCCTCCATTTCCATCGTCAAAAAATAACATAGCTTCCAACTCTGGTTCATCAAGAGACATCTCAAGATACTCCCAGGATACGTATCCCCAAAGTGTCCCTCACGTATCCGATAAGTATCTTGTCTTTTTTAATTTAAAAATAAATATAAATTTTAGGATACTCCCAGGATACGTATCCGGAAGTATCCGACAAGTATCGGTATCGGATACGTATCCGACACGGGTATGTGGCCTATTTTGGAGTATCGGGGCTTCATAGATTGAAATTTGGTGTTTGAAGCCTCACAACCGCACCGGAGTGTGCACCGTCACCGAACCACCACACCGGACCTCAATCTCATAACGGTTAGTTTTTAAAATAAATTTGTTGTTGTTGTGTGTTAGAATTGAGTGTTGTTGTGAATTGTGAGTTAAATTGAGTGTGAAATGTGAGTTATAATTGTTTTAAAGGTTGTAGGATTGAGTGTCAAATGTGAGTTAAAATTGAGTGAATGTTGTTTGGGAAACTATATTGTTAGAGATGATTGTTTTTTTTTGACGTGAAAAAAAAACCATCTCAATTGAGATGATTGTTGTTAGTAATTGAAAAGTGAATTTGAATTTGTTAAATTGAAATTGTTGAGAAGAGTTAGATTGAAAATTGTTGAGAATTAAAAATTGTGTATGTTGTTAATTGTGTCAAATTGTTGAAATTGAAAAATGTATTATTTTAGAGTTTGTTAATTGAAAATTGTTTAATTGTTGTGTTGATGAACCCTAGGTTAGATGACTGTGTGTTGTTGATGGAAAACGGTGAGGTGATGTCCCTCACTCCCATAATTTGCTCGAAATCATCTCCATTGAGATAATTACGAGACGATACTAACAACGGTAAGGTTGGGAGTTATACGAAATAACTTCCTTCACTACTTGGATGGAAAAGTGTTTTGTGCTGTCCTTGACCCCCATACTCGGCTCGGAATCATCTCCACTGAGATCATATCGATGCCACTAACTTGATAGGTTATTGGGAATGTTATGGGAATCTAACACGTTTTCTTAAATGTGTGTAGATGAGTTGGTACGAATTTAATCTTGATTGGGTGTATGATCGGTTATTTCCTAGAAGAGCGGGTTTGAAGCAATCTTTTGTAATTGGGGTTGAACAGTTTCTTGTGGTAGCGTGGCGACATGAATTGGCTATACGGGAAAAGGGGGTTAGATGTCCATGCTTAAAATGTGACGGTGTACCTATTAGAACCGATGATCAAATTAGGGAGCACTTGTATCATTGGGGGGTTTAAGCCTAATTATTGGATTTGCGTGGAACATGGAGAACAACGACGCCCAAATTTTAACGCAGGGGCTTCAAGCAGTTATGGTGTTGGTGTTGCACGTAATGAAACCTTTGATTCGATGGAAAACATGATTTGTGATGGTCTTAGGGTGAATGTGCCATTTGATGAGCCACTATATGACGATAATGATGAACTTCTAAATGAAGAAGCACAAAGATTTTATAATTTGTTAAGAGATTCGAACAAACCGTTGTTTGAAGGCTCCCCACAGTCAAAATATTCTATGTGTTTGAAGCTTTTATCTCTCAAGTCCATGAGTAATATTTTTGAGTTGGGTTTAGACTAAGTGACTGAAATGATGTTGGAAGCAACACCTAATAAGGATAATTTGCCAAAAAGTTATTATGAAGCAAAGATGTTAGTTTTGAAACTGAGATTGAAATTTAAGAAGATTGATTGTTGTTCAGAAGGGCACATGTTGTTTTACAACAACGAATTTGGTAAAAATGATGGTGAGCTACTTGAATGCAAATTCTGTGGAAGGCCAAGGTATCACGATCGTAAAGGGGCAAAACGTAATTATAAACTAATCCCGGTAAAGTCAATGTTCTATTTTCCTATAGTTCCAAGGTTACAAAGAATGTTTGCATCGACCGAAATTGCGCAGAAAATGGCTTGGCATTATGACAATAGGTGTACCTCAGACATTTTACCCCACCCATCTGACAGTGAAGCGTGGAAGCACTTTGATCAAGTGCATTCTGATTTTGCCTCAGACCCTTAGAATGTTCGGCTTGGCTTGTGCTCTAATGAATTTACTCCATATATTCAAGCATTGGCGTCCCCCTACTCTTGTTGGCCAGTCATTTTTACCCCTTACAATCTTCCTCCTGAGATGTGCATGACTAAACCGTATATGTTTTTGACTTGTCTGATACCTAGTCCACACAGTCCAAGAGCTAACATTGATATCTTTTTGGAACCTTAAGAGATTGGGGGGGGGGGGGGGGGGGGGGTTTGACATATGATGCAGCACGTAAGAAATTTTTTTATGATGAGAGTGGCATGTGGACAATTAAAGACTTTCCTGCTTATGGTATGTTGTCTGGTTGGGGGACTCACGGTAAATTGGCATGTCCTCACTGCATGGAACACACAAAGGCGTTTACGCTAAAGTACGGGGGAAAGAGTTCTTGGTTTGACTCGCATCGTAGATTCTTACCGCAAGATCATAAATTTAGAAAGAACAAGAAGGCCTTCAAGAAAGGGGTAGTTGAAACAGATGGACCACCACCTTTGTTGACCTCAGGTGAAATTTGGAGCAGAGTTATGGATTTGCCACAAGCTACAGAGGTAGGGGAGCTCACCCGACTAGATGGTTATGGACAGGTTCCCAATTGGACAAAAAAAAAGCATATTTTGGAATCTCCCATACTGGAACGATAATCTGTTGAGGCACAATCTCGATGTTATGCACATCGAGAAGAATTTCTTTGACAAAATATTTGTCACTGTGATGAAAGTGAAAGATAAAAACAAAGACAATAATAAGGCTAGATTGGATTCTGCTCTTTACTGTAGCAAACATCGATCCGATTTGAATTTGGTGGAAATGCCTAATGGGAAGATGTTAAAACCCAAAGCCAAATACTGTCTAACACCAGATGAAGCGAAAGATGTTTGTCGATGGTTGAAAGGATTGAGGATGCTGGATGGTTATTCTTCTAACCTTGCAAGATGTGCGATGTGAATACAGGGAAGATGTATGCGATGAAAAGTCATGATTGTCATTGCTTCCAATTGCTTTTAATTCTTTACCAAAGTGTGTTTTGGAACGCTTACTGAAGTGAGTCAATTTTTTAAAAATATGCGTTTCAACATTGAGAAGGGACGATCTTATTAAGGTGGAGCAGAATATTCCTTTAATTATCTGTAAGTTGGAGAGAATATTTCCTCCCGGTTTCTTTGATTCCATGGAGCATCTACCGGTTCACCTTGCGTATGAAGCAAGGCTTGGTGGACCAGTTCATTATAGGTGGATGTATCCTTTTGAGAGGTAATTATCTATTTCAATATTTTATTAAAGTTATCTTAATTAGTATGATTATTAGTTTAATGAAGTGTTTTTCGTTCATATGTAGATTAATGGATGATTATAAACGATCGGTGAAGAATAAATCTAGAGTTGAAGGATCGATCTGCACAGCTTACCTACACTGTGAAACAATTTATTTTTGTTCACATTATTTCAACAACTTTATGTTGTCAACAAATAATAGAAACGAAATGGAGGTTGAAGAAGAAAGACACCCGCTCACTTTATCTGTATTTAGCAAACCTGGTCGCCCCTCGGGAAAGAAGTCAACCAACTACTTATCAGATAAAGAGCAAAAATCAGTACATGTTCATGTCTTGATCAATTGCACTAAAATTAAACCATATCTTGAGTAAGTAGGCTCCAATTCCATTTTTAATCAATACACCTTTAGAGTATGAAGTTAAATCAGGTATTGATCAACTTTTAATCTAAAGAGTATGAATAATTCCTTTGCAGTGCATTCTTACGAATTGAGGGTATAGGCGCGGAAGAATCTTCTATTCGTATCCATGAAAGTTTTCCATCCTGGTTTAAGGCTAGAGTAAGTAAATAAAACTAATTTTAATATCATATGTTTAAAGTAGATATGAGACATGACTTATTTTTTCCATATGTGGTTACTTAGGTTTATGAAGCGGAACCAACTCCCCAAATTCGACACTTGAGGAACTTAGCTGATGGCCCTTTTCTTGAGGTGGCCGAGTGGCACACGTACCTAGTTAACGGTTACAAATTTGACACCCAATCATGGAGTGAGGGAAAAAGAATAATTAATAGTGGGGTATATGTTAAAGGGAAAATCGGAGGTGAAAATGACTACTACGGTGTGATTGAACACATATATGAACTTGAATACCCATGGTTAGACTATGGAAAGAGAATAGTTTTGTTTTTCTGTAGATGGTTTGATCCATCAGTAAGAGGAACAAAATTGAATCCAAAATGTAATACCGTGGACATTCGAATGAAGGGAAGGTATAAACTTTATGATCCATTTATGATGACAGAGAATGTGAGGCAGGTGTATTATGTTCCATATCCATCAACTCAGAGAGGATGGTGTGTTGCAATTAAGACAAAACCATAGGGTCGCATTGAAGCCACTGATTCGACGGATGACGTTCCTTATCAGGTAGATGAAATTTCGGGAGTAAATGAGGTAATTGAAGTTGAACCGATTGACTCCTTATGTGATGATCGACCCTGGGTTGAAGAAGTTGAAGCAGTATTAGAAGTTGATGAAGATGAAGAACATAAAGAAGATGAAGAAGATGAAGAAGAGAATGAAGATGAAGAAGATGAAGAAGAGAATGAAGATGAATAATTTTATTAATCTTATGTTGTATTTAAATTTATTAGAGTTATTATTGTTCTTATGTTTTCTTATGTTAACTCCTTGTGTTGTCTTTAAATTCATTAGAATCATTAATATATTATTATTGTTCTTGTTAATTTCTTTCTTTAATTTATTTATAAATATACATCATTAATGTTGTTAGTATCACATTTCGTTTCTCTTTTTTCATAGATATGCATCCAGGAGGTTCTGACCCACCGAGACGTCAAGATAAAGGGAAGCAGATTGATGATGAATCTCCCAAGAGGAGGCATAATCGTCGTAATAGTGAGGTGGTTCTCAATATTGGCAATATGAGGGGTCATACATTTTTGGGCCCACCAGCTACCGAGCTGATTTCCCCACGACCTCCATCGTCGTCTGGCCCCGGATGGTATCATTTACCCTCGCATGGGCATTTTATGGGCCCACCATCTATGTATCCAGCAGGGCATATGGGCACACCAGCTGGGCATATGGGCACACCAGTTGGGCATATGGGCGCACCATCTGGGCATATGGGCTCATCATCTAGGCATATGGGCACACCAGCTGGGTTATCTATGCCTACAACAGAGCCGCAGGATGATATTTAGCCCCAGCAGGATGATGTTGAGACAGATGAGGAGATAGTGGAGGTGGTTGTTATTGATCGTGTTAAACTGAAAGTCATTTATCCTAGCGGTGACGCGTAAGAATTACGTTTTTTTTTAAAGTTAATTTATGGAACGACTTATATTTGATTGTATGATATATCTTTCATTACGCAGGCTTCTTCCTGCAAAGGTAGCTTCATCAAACATTACCCATGTCATTCGCAAAAAGTATTTTCAAAAGTTCCATCCAAAGTGGAATAAAGTCATTGAAGAGGACAGGAAGGATCTGATGGACTTCTTTAGGGTAAGTGTCAATTATGTCATTACTTATATTGTTTGTTTAAATTTAATGTTTAATAGCGTTTAATATTATTACTAATACATATTTTCATTTTACTTAGGGTAAAGTGACATGGCGCACAGAAGATGATGAAGATGTGCGAAGACGTTTTTATAAAAGGATGAGCGCTCAAATATCAGATTTGCTTTATAAGTTGCGGGTTAAAGATAAGAAGCCAGACTACATGAGTGATGATGTTTGGAATGCCTTCAAGGCTCATTGGGCTACAGAAACGTTCAAAGCAAATGCTGAAAAAGCCAAGAAGAATAGAAACTCAGGGAAGGGTGGCTCGCTTCACTGCTGCGAGTCCATCAACCAGACTCAACATGCTCTTAGATTGGTAAATTATTTAAAAATCTTTGTGTTTTTTTACATTAGTTAATTAGTTTGCAATTTTTGAAAATGTATTTCATTTTGCAGAGTAAGAAGGCGGGACGCCCTATCACTGCTCCTGAGCTGCATAGAGCCACCCATGTGAGGAAACACTACAAGAAAAACTGGATTTTCCGGCGACCAAAATCCGCCGGAAATGACCAAAATCCGCCGAAAATGTGGACTTTCCGGCGGATTTTTGGCGCCGAAAAAACCCTCGTCGCAAACAGTTTTCGGCGGATTTTCCGCCGGTAATTTCCGGCGGATTTTTGGTAGTTTCCGGCGGATTTTCCGCCGGTAATTTCCGGCGGATTTTTGGTAGTTTCCGGCGGATTTTTGGTAATTTCCGGCGGATTTTAATTTTTTTTTTTTTTTTTGGAAAATCCGCCGGAAACTACCAAAAATCCGCCGGAAATTTTTTTTTTTTTTTTTAAAAAATTTCCGGCGGATTTTTGGTAATTTCCGGCGGATTTTCCAATTTTTTTTTTTTTTTTTTTGGAAAATCCGCCGGAAACTACCAAAAATCCGCCGGAAATTTTTTTTTTTTTTAAAAAAAATTTCCGGCGGATTTTTGGTAATTTCCGGCGGATTTTCCAATTTTTTTTTTTTTTTTTAAAAATCCGAAATTTTTTAATTTTTTTTTGAATTTTATAACTTAATATATGTTTTAAATAAAAGTCAAAAAACAAAAGCAAAATCAAATGTTGAATGGTATTGTTGAAAAAGGAAAGAATAAAAGAGAATATGAGAAGAAATGATATATGAGAGAATAAGAATGAGGAATTATGAAGAAATAAGAATAAAATAGTGAGATGAAGAAGGAATAAGAATAAAGAAGTGAGAATGAAGAAGAAAGGAGAATTATAGAAGAGAGATATGTAGAGAAATTTTTGAAGATTAGAGAGTATGAGAAAGAAGAAAAAAGATAAGATAGAGAAAATGTAGAAGAGAATAAGAAGGAAAGAAAGAGATAAATGAGAGAATGAGATGAGTGTAGGAGAAAGTTGTATTTATAGACGAATTTTTTTCCCTCTAAATTTTTCCGGCGGATTTTTAAAATTTCCGGCGGATTTTTTTCCCTCCAAAATTTTCCGGCGGATTTTTTGAAATTTCCGGCGGATTTTTGAAAAAAAAAAAAAAAAAATTTTGGAAAATCCGCCGCAAAGTCCAAAAAATCCGCCGGAAATTACCAAAAATCCGCCGGAAATTTCCGGCGGATTTTTGGTATTTTCCGGCGGATTTTTGAAAAAAAAAAAAAAAAAAATTTGGAAAATCCGCCGGAAAGTCCAAAAATCCGCCGGAAATGACCAAAAAATCCGCCGGAAATTTCCGGCGGATTTTTGGTATTTTGCGGCGGATTTTTGCAAAAAAAAAAAAAAAATTTGGAAAATCCGCCGGAAAGTCCAAAAATCCGCCGGAAATGACCAAAAAATCCGCCGGAAATTTCCGGCGGATTTTTGGTATTTTGCGGCGGATTTTTGCAAAAAAAAAAAAAAAAAAAATTTATAAATCCGCCGGAAAGTCCAAAAAATCCGCCGGAAATTACCAAAAATCCGCCGGAAATTTCCGGCGGATTTTTGGTAATTTCCGGCGGATTTTTGCCAAAAAAAAAAAAAAAAAAATTTATAAATCCGCCGGAAAGTCCTAAAAATCCGCCGGAAAGTTTCTGTGGGATAAAAATCCGCCGGAAACTACCGTGGGATCAAATCCGCCGGAAATCTATCAAATCCGCCGGAAAGTTTCCGACGGATTTATATCCGCCGGAAAGTTTTCGACAGTAAATCCACTATTTCTTGTAGTGAAAGGCACTAGCGAGTATGTTGATGATCGCTCCAGGATGACTCAGGTATATATACAACTTGATTTGTATTATATAATGTTGCTTTGTTAAAATGGAGTGCTAATTATGCTATGTTCTGTGGTTATGCAAAAGAGGAGCAAGATCGCAAGATGAGGAGCAAGCTCAGCAGTCTGGGGAGTCTGATGGCGCCAGTTTTTAGAATTTGTTTTATCAGTTTGACATTTCAGTTTTTTGTTATTTTGATTCGGATTTTATGTTGAATCGAATTTTATGTTATGATAATTCGGATTTTAATTTAAAATGTTTTAGCTATTTTAAATTTCATTATTTATTAATAAAATAAACAGGTATAAAAGCAGGTTTATCAAAAAAAAAATCAGTTGGGCATTAGCGAGGGAATTAGTGAGGGAATTTGGACGCGTGGCTGTCAGCATTTGGCCACGTGTTTGTGCTCATTTGCGAGGGATTCAATTTTCCTCGCTAATTAGCGAGGGATTCTAATTCCCTCGCTTATTCCATTAGCGATGCAGGAATTAGGGAGGGAACTGGTCCCTCGCTAATTCCCTAGCAAATGACCATTAGTGAGGGATTTTGGTCAATTTGCGAGGGATCTATCCCTCGCTAATCCCCAATTTTTTTGTAGTGCTCATTCTGGCTCACTGCTGAGTGAGAACTAACTATGTAACGTCTCTCCAAACTCTTATGTCAAATTAAGGTTGTGCTTCTATTGGGCGGATTACAAATTTAGTGTTTCACATGCCATGACACTAAATCCTCTTTCATTTAAATAAGAGCTAGTGTCAGAGCAACACTAAGTCATTTTTCTAGGATTGCTTAACTGTTCAAGCAGCATCTAACAATTAATTACAAATCCTACATATACTTGTCTGATATACATGAAAATTCTGTCAACTCTTAGAGAAGATATTCATAAACACTTGGAACTTGCTCAAAGACTTTTTCTTCAAATGTACCTTTTAATTAAGCTTACCTTTTTTTTTATTGTGAAGGAGGAACACCTTTTGAATTTCATTCTCTTAGAGTGATATGAGGAGTATTTCAGATGGGAATGGTGTGTTGTTATCTGCTCGTGATCTTGTGGAGGGAATGATGTGTTGTTATCCGTCATGCTGCTAGTCGTGATATAACCCCTGTTGGTCTTATGATGTTGCTATATTTTTCCTTTTCATTTTTTTTTTGTGCATTGAAAGTCAATGGCGAATCCAGAAGTTTTAGTTAATGGGGCCAAAAAAGAATCTATAATGTTTTTTTCTAAGAATCTTTTAAAAAGCTTTGAGGAGGCCTATAGTATAATAAAATAATGTGCATTCTTAGTGTTTGATTCAATATAATTTTAAGCCTATTTTGTGGATGCTAATGAAAAAATTGTTGGGTAATGACAAAATAATAATGAATGAATAGATTAATAATTTAAGTAGCTTGAATGAATGAAATTTATTCTCCATTAAAAATATTATTTGAGTAGCTCAAATTAATAATTTAAGTTGGGTGCAAATAAATGAATAGATTATAACTTTTTAGGCTTAATTGCAGTTTTGATCACCCTATTTTATCAAATCCGCAATTTTGATCATCCTATTTAGTTTTTCGCAATTTTAATCCGCCAATTTTATCAAAACCGCAATTTTGGTCCCCTTATTTTATTTTTCGCAATTTTGGTCCCTCAATTTTATCAAATCTGCAACTTTTTGTCCCCGTGTTAAATTGCAATCCATTTTTTGACAGAAATGCCTACGTGGCAGATGCATGTCGTGTTGGCGTAATCATTGGGTGTCGTAGCATGACAAACGTCAGCCACATCACCACCTTATTGACACATCATTATTGCCATAAAAAATTGGATGAAAATTTAATCAGTGAAATAAAATTGCGGATTTGATAAAATTGGGGGGATCAAACTTGAGAGAAAATAAAATTGCGAATTTAATATAATAATGTGATCAAAATTGCAAAAACTAAAAAGTGGGGACTAAAATTGTGAATTTAATAAAATAGGGGAACCAAAAGTGCATTTAAGCTTAACTTTTCATTTAGTCTAAGGTTAGGCTACCAGCCCCAAAATAAAATATAATTTAGAAAATAAAATAATAGCAAAGGAATGAAAACAATGTAACTGTCAAAAAAATGAAAACATTATGTTGTTTATTTACCAAAAAAAATTTTATGGGGCGGGAGTTCCCCAACATTTGTTCAACAAGGTAGCCTTAATTTAATTAAAACCAAAAAGTTACCCACATGAGAATCGAACCTACACCAAGAAGCCTTTAATGGCAACCCCCAAGTAGCAACCGCTAACCCAAACTTTCTTTGTTGTTAACCGATGTACATTGCCTATTAGTATGGCCCATACTTCGTCCAACCCCGCCGCTACTCAGTAGACACCCCCAAACCTTAAATATTCTCAAAATAGTCTGGAAAACCCCCCCACACTGTATTTTAACTGGTTCGGCGCACGGTTGGCCGAACCAGTTCGGACGTGGTGCCACCAAACCAGTTAAAAGGGGGGTGTTTGTGTGTTGTTTTCTGGTTCGGTGCATGGTTGGCCGAACCGGTTCGGACGACCGTGCGCCGAACCATCGTTGGATCACATGACTCATTAATGGCATTTTGGTCTTTTCACGCGTGGTAGGGGTGTCTACTGAGTAGCTAGGGGGTTGGATGAAGTATGAGCCATTAATATTACATTATAGGCCCATGAGAGTTTTTTGGGGCAGGCCATGGCCCACCTAGACCCTATCAAAGCTTCGCCCCGTAGGATATTGTTCTTCTGGTACATTACCTCTTCTTAGAATGTGGTTTAGGCTTAACTCAACCCCACAAAATCGGCTTGTAAGACGAGGGATGCTTCCCACTTATAAACTCTTTTTCAGGTCATATCACATCTGATGCGGGACTCTTAACACTCCCCCTCACGCCCAGGAATAGACATCTGGAGTATGACCTGAGTGGCCCAGGAATAGACATCTGGTGACCCGACAACTGGTGGACCAACGAATGTTGGATAGGCTCTGATACCATCTTAGAATGTGGTTTAGGCCTAGCTCAACCCCACTAAACCGACTTGTAAGGTGAAGGATGCTTTCCACTTATAAACTCTTTTTGAGGCCATGTCACATCCGATGTGAGACTTTTAACACCTCTCATGGGCGACTTAGCTTCAACCCCTCATGGGGGCTCAGTTGTTCCGGTACATTCCCCTTATAGGTGACTTAGTTACTTACCCTAATGGGAGACATAGTTGTCCAATACATTCCCCCTCTTAGGCGATTTAAACTACATCCACTCGTGGGGAACTTAATTGCTCCCGTATATTACTCTAACTAGTTTCATGGCCTGTGGAATGCACAGGAAGCGCTAGTAATAACTTGTACAATTACGAAAATTAAAACATAAGTCACAAACAAACAAACAGAATACAACGATAATCATCTATAAGTATTCAAAACATGTTAGGTAAATTTGCTTCTATCCTTAATCCTTCACCAAACATTGCACCTAATCTTCTTCTTCCACGTGCCTTCCTCTTTTTTACTTGCATGTCCAACACATGTCTTCTTCTTTTTGAGTCATCTACCTTTTCAAGCATGCCTAACAAATGTCTTCCTCATCTTCTTTTCTTGCATGTCTAACATGTGTTTCTTTATCCTTGCATGTCTCCTCCTCCTCCTCTCTCAACATCAAATTTCCTAACCTTTAGGAAACCATGTGTTGTTTTTATTTCAGATTCTCTTAATATGAGCATCAACTATACACTAAATTAGCAATTTCAAAGTGAGGAAAAAATAATGAATATTCTTATACATCATAAAGCACAAGACAGTCCCATTTTGTTTGACACAATGGACACTCCTGCCCTATTGTTCAACATCTGTAAACACCCATCTACACAACAAAGTTGATCAAAATTATTAGTATGAGTTCAAACGCCCTTGATTTTGAGGCATTGAAGAGCTCAATGGACACTTCCCACTGTACGTAGTCTATAGACACATCTCGAAGTTGACAAACACACATAATCCCACAAAAAAGGAGAA